>OZ023332.1:36684429-37336631 GCA_964007535.1 Brachyptera risi
TTAAAATTACTTCACCACCATCTAGAGGAAAGGTTGACGATGGAGTAAATGGGAAATCACAGTGCGGCAACTGTTGGCAACACTAACATTTAGACTTCACCAGGTTGTCAGGAAACCGAATAAATTTTTATTGGTCCAGTTACCGATATATTTCTCAAACAAGTTCGACACTTTTTGATTTGTTATAAGAAGGGTGTTATTTACTGTTTCATTTGAATTAAAATGAATAAATTCTAGAATAACTAGCCAGACCCCTCTTGTTTCAAACATGAACACGTCAATTCACCACTGCCCTGCACGTCTGATCATTTTTACAAATCGCCAGTCTGCCGTGTTAACGCAATGACGTACTATCACTCCAAGAAATAGCCAAGTTGGTAACTTTAATACTGCAGGTTGCTACTCTCGGATGGTAAAAGTGGATGGGTACATATACGGTGATATACCTGCCACCATACAAACGTGCACAACTGCAGTAAAGAATAGAAACAAACATACTAGAATAACACTGTTCCCCTTTCCCCTCCACCATCACTCTCCCCCTCCTTCCTCAAGTCATCATCCCTCAGCCCCCAGTCTATTTGACGTTGAAAACGCTCGGTTAAATATTATTGAATCAATTATTAGTTATGGTATGAAAATAACATACCCGTACATTTCCAAGGATGATAACTAATAAGTTGACCCGCTAACTATAGCCTGATCCATTAAGTATGAGTTTGTAAAACTGTATCTGGATGGTACAAAACAGTTTCGCTGAAACATGTTTAAACGGTAAGTTGCTACGACAGTTCAGACGCTAGCTTGACACTGAAAATGTTACGCTGTGTGTAGGTCCCGCCCTCAGTCTATTTGACCTTGAAACACCGCAGCGCAGTAGAAATTGAGTGTTTACCTTGTAAGCCTAGCAGTGCCGCAGGAAAGGTGGGAGTGCGATGTGACTCCATGCCGTGGTTGCCATTGCCGAGGTGATGCCCGTCCGGATCCAGCGAGCCGTAGTCGTTGGGCTCCAGCTTGGGGTGTATGTCGGACATGTGACCTCCTCGATCCGATAGGCCCGTGTCGCTGGAGTTGCTGTCTTCACCCGTCGACTGGGCTTGTAACGACGAGTCCGAGTGGTGTTTCTGAACAGAATGGAACGACGTGTCAATGACATTTACAAATTCGGAACAATTACGAAGGTTATTTTCTGGAACGAGAATAGGATTCATTTTTGTGGCATTTATTTTGTGACACAATTTTTAAATTGTGTATCTAAACAAAATTGACTTTTTGTGGATTCAATTTTAGCAATTAAAAGTGATAAGTAGAAGTTGTTCATCAACAGATAGCCAAGTGACCAGACAAGGGCACTTATTCAGGGTACCCCAGAAATCATTTTGAAATCATTACATCATGATTTGCACGTTCTTATAATTGGATCCCGAACTGCAATGCAATATGCCTATTGCTCATTTTTTCCCTGACATGATTGATAACTAGGAAAACGCGGGATGGGCGTTGTTAGACGAGCTTAGGGGTATAGAAATCTAGAATGAAAAATAATTTGTCAACCCAATCTACATCTACAGACCTTGGATCACTCCAAACGTTCAAAAACCTTACGAGAATCAGTTATGTCACGGCCTTCCTCTTCATTCATTTCAGTCGTTTTGAATTAATTGGTGACACTTGTTGCTATAGATTCAATTGGTTCCCGTAATAGCCTAAATTGATGGGAAAATGCTTTATAAATGCGTTTTCTTCGTTATTTCTCATCCGATTGATGCGAAAAATCTCTCAAAATATGCTTAATAGTTTCCTTTATATTCGGCGAAAATTTGAGAGGTCTTGAAAAATTTTGATTTTTCAAGTATTTTCCTCCGGGTTATTCTAATGGGGATTTTTGAAATTTCTAAAATTCATAAAAAAAAAAGTTACCACCCGATAATGCCACAAAACTATACAGATCTAAGTTAGATGAGGAACCATGACGAAAAAAAGTTTGAAGTTGATAGCTGTAGCCGTTTGACCTGTGGAGAACCGACAAAAAAACATAAAAAAAAAAAAAAAAAAAAAAAAAAAAAAAAAAAAAAAAAAACAAACACCAATTTTTTTCAGTATGTCAAATTGAATCCTCGCTAAAGCTTGTCTAATAATTAATTTGTATTTCACTGTGAAAATCCCAAAGGTGCCACAACACTCGAAAGAAGGATGCTGAAAAATTAACAATCAACAAAATACTCGAGTGACCCTCCTCGAAAGATAGCCGTGTTGTGAAATTCTTGAACAGCTGATCACCCAACTTCTATTAAAATGTCTGCATTTCCAAGATTTCCAGGATTTCCCAATCAAACTATAATTTCTGTAGTAACCTCTTGAATAACAAACCCATACCAAGATATCCCTTTTCTTTTTATATCTGTTTCGAGTCAGAAAGATAGCCTTGGTGTCAGACGGAATTGTAGAATAAAATTTCTTTTGTAAATTATGAAAAATTGAAAGAGTCTACACAGTGAAATTGATTCATCATTTGTATATTCATCGTAAAACCACATACTTTGCAGTTGAAAAGTTTGGCCAGTCAAGAGGATAAACAGGGCTTCATAAATAGTTGTACTCAAGGTCAATGTGACGTACACACAACAACGGAGTCACGCACGTTACAGTAGTCAAGAGAACTCGCCACAATAGGCATTGTGATTGTAATGATAGTGATTACTGTTTGCCTAACGAACCTACTGGATTATTTGCGGGGACGAATTAACAGGTGATGAACAAAATGACATAATGACAAAAACCACACCTTAAACAGGACTCAAACCCACACCCAATGCAACTTCAGTTACCAAAGCAGAGCATCGATTGACTGAACCAGGAGGGAGGCTAACGTGGTTGCAGTAAACAAACCAATTAGTATAATTTGCAAAATTATCTTAGCGCATGCTATCTAAAGCCTGGCTCACAACTGAAATAGTGACTGATCATGGTATATGGAATATGGTATAGTGTTTAGCGAAATGGATGATGTAATTTCCGTGTTACCGTTCACAATGAGAAAATGTGGTACAGTGATATATGGTATAAGGAATAATAAATGAAATAAATGCATTTCTTATGACTATTTCTTATAACGGCAAAATTCTGACCAATCAGATAACGTTACTACTGGAGTCAAATGACTGCCGTTTATGGTAAACGTAAATTTATGAAATTGTGATTTACTAATAGCTTATAATAGAATATAAAATACAGTATAAAATACATTATATTCATTATTATTCATTATTCACAGTATTATTATAATACATACTGTATTTTAATATTTAGTAAAGTTACTAATGTAAATTTATTAAATAAACTACTGGCAAACCTGGCGTTGGCATAAACGGCTGTTGTGGCCTACCTACAGTTGAAATACTGAGAGAATAGGATTCGTGCAGCCATCACAAGAAAACTGCATCGATATAGAAAAATGAGATATTTCACAAATTCACTTGTTAATGGTTGTTTTTAATAATCATAATGAATGAAAATGAATATATTTGCAATATCAAAATGTATCCTGTGCACTTGAGCGAAAGGAACTTCGAAAATACGGGTATGTTTTATTTGTGTTTCATCGTTTTCCTGTAAGATGGTTGGTGGTTCTGTTAACCATACAGGTTCGGGAACAAGCAATGTGTCTATGTGAATCCGCTAAAAACAATGTTAATTGTGTATTAACATATCTGGGCCTATATATTATCTATATACGGCTATATCTATATATTATCATATATTAACGGCTATATCTATATATAGCCATGTATATTAGATTCAAAAAATCAGAAGAGCCGCTATTGGTGTGTAGCATGCTCAGCTGATTTTAGTGTCGTCATGTTGAAAATTATTCAGTGCACCAAAGTGATACCAGGATGCGCCACGGTAGGAATCCTATTCTCTCAGTATTTCAACTGTATGTCACTATAACACTGTAACATACCATATTCCATATTCCATAATCAGTATTTCAATTGTGAATCAGGCTTAATTGACCGTTCCACATGCTTACCTGGTGTAGGCTTATTGTTGGCCCGCCTTCAAGAGCTTGCCCGAGCAACGTTTCTCTCATCAACTGGTCGGCATTACTGCTACTGTTGTTGTTGTTGTTGTGATTGTTGTGATTGGACAAGGCTGGCGAGGGAGAAAACCGGTGATCTCGCTCGCGTTCTGTTCTTGTACGTTTCGGAGGTGGCGATAAGACGTCGTCATTGAATGAGGTTTCTCTTTCTCGCTCCCTCGGTTCGTTCGAGTGAGGCCAAGGAACTGAATTTGAGGTCTGCAAATGAACCATGACAATTGTTATACTGCTGGTTAAAATCGACCTCAAGAAGTGGATGCAATTTCATAATTCACCTTTTTTTTACATTTTCTTTTAATACCAGTAGCTAAATACCAATAGCTAAAAAATGTCTAATAACTAAATAGACCAACTATAATTAACATACTTGAGCTTTTTATTATTCCTATATCAGTGACTATTTGTTGGGACTTGAAATCGTCATTGTTATTTTATTTGTAATGATCTTGATGATTACTGTTTACTTAATGACCCCACCAATAGCTAGACTACTTGATGCTAGATAAATGATGTTTACAAACACCCGTGCCCAATGTGAGGCTCGAGCCCACGTCCAAATTGACTTCAGTTCATAAAACAGATCTTAGTTGACCAAGCAAGGGGGCAAGTGTAGTCATCTCAATAGAATGTTACCATAACTTCAATTACAAACCAGAAACTTATAGTTTAGCGCTATGCAGTTATTAATAAAGATTACATCAGATCTGATATTTAATATGAACATGTCATATCAATGTCATGTCAAATGAATTTTGAATTTGAATTTATTTTGAATGATTACGCTGGCAAACATCGAAGATGCAAAAAAATAAACAATTGTTGCTTCCGTTATTTTTCCTTAAATTTTTTAGATTCACCAGCATTACAGTTCAATAAGTTGTTTGTATTGAATATCGACTCTTGTCTCTACAGTAACGAAGGCAGTAGTCGAAACGTCTTAAATATCTCGTGTGTTTTTTATAAATATATGTACGGGCCTATTCTGTCAACGGGCTCTCTGCGAGTGTCTCAACTCATTAATACTGGATTTGTGAGTCGCTGTTCAATATCTCCCTTTTGCCCAATTCATAAATTTGATAATTTGATTCGATTAATTTAATAACTTAGATATATTTATATTATCAGAACCAAAAAGGTCAATAAAACCAAAACCGAAGTCTTGACTCGATTAGGCTATAGGGCTGCAGTAGAATCTTTTTTGTAAGTTTCTCTTTTGAACAGTTATTGATTATTGTTTGCTTAACGACCTCACCAACAGCTAGCTTATACGGGGGTGTACAGTTATTTCCTTAATACGTTTCATATTCCTTCATTATGCTTCTTCATACCAAATAGTTTCTTTGACAGTAAGTTTTGAGCTCCAGTGAGTTTTTTTAGTTTAATCACCTGAAAAACGTGTACCAAAGAGCTTGATATAGTTGAAAGACACAACTCATTGAGTACTTACAGGTGCTGCTGCAAGTTTGTGACTGTCTTTGGTGTTGACGTCTGCGAGGCCTCTAACTTGTAACATCTGCGCCGTCTTAAGGAAGTCTGACAACTGCTCCTGTCCTATGTGGACCTCGCCGTTGTACATAAACCGCAGTAACGATTCCATGTCTTTCTCCTTCACGTCCCGCAGGATCACGATAGGGTGTTGACATGGGTTTGCCTGAAACCAATGATATACGCATTAAAATAGTCATCGAAAGCCGACGACAATGTCTGTAATACCGGAACAGTGAAACCTCTGAGGCATTGATACCGCATCCATCGTTTATCCGTCGTTTTCACACTTCTATCATTCATCACGTCCCAACCTAATCATACATTTTTTCCCATTCGACATTACATTTGTAACCAATATTATTTTTCTCTGCATAGATGTTTTTTCCTGGTTCAGCAAAAAATACTGGATAGATTTTTTACTGTATTATCCGCTCTGAATACCAAAGTTTTCATAACATTTCATTGAATTAACTACATCACACCATGACATATTGAACACATTTGAACATATTCATAATTTTATCAGCACTCTCAAAGCTATCAAGTCTCTAGAACCACTTGTGCTTTGTGCCTGTTCTGAGAAACAAAAAAAAGGGATCAGAAATCCACTGACAGCATAACATGAGATTAATGCAACTTGATGTTTGTATATGAAAAGCATGCCTTCTGTTGGGTTCAGTTACCAGAAAGATGATATTTTTGTACCGGTACTGGTAAAGTCTTATAAATAACGGCAATCAAAAACCGGCCTCCATAATAAACGATCCATACAACCTAACTTATACCATGTGATCTACAAGATTTGTATATATACCTGTGTAGTGGTTGACAGCTCAACTAGTGGTTCAACTATTCTATTTTTATAGGATTAGGAAGGAATTAGTTTTGAAATGAACTAAATGAAATTGCGAAAAGTCGTACAAGACCGTGTGGTGATTCTCGCGGCATTACGCTAATTAACAGCCGCAGTCAATTAATCTTTATTCGCATATTTTGCATACATTTGTTAATGAGCACTATTTATTGAACACTATGTTAATTGAGTCATTGTTCTAGTGGCCTATAGACACAATGCCCACTCTGGTAATGTTAAATTTCAGACTCAATTCCTAACCTAATCCAACCAACAAAAGAACATCGCTTCACCACAAAATAACATTTCCTTTTCTACATATGCCAGCGGGCGAAAAGCATTAAAACGATGTGTGTATGTGCCAATTTAACGCTGTAGCAGATCTGTAGGCCCATGGTAAGCCTGTAAAACTGCACAAAGTGCAGTGTTCACGTAATCAAGAACATCCAGCTTACCTTGAGTAATTTTCTAAAGTACGGACTGCAGGCTGACAGCACGACTTTGTGAGCAGTAAAGGAGCACCCATCGCACGCTAGAGTCACGTCGACAAAGTCTTCTTCGTCGCGCAAGTGTCGAAAGGAAGAGAGGATGCTCGCGTGAAAGTCATTCCATCGCAGACTATACTGCTGCTCGGGATCCGCCACTTCTCCCATCTGGTCAGGCGTTGGGCCACAGCATCACAAGCAGTTTCACTCTTCCAGAACACGTCTCTTCTCTCGCTTTTAGTAGTCTATACTACTCCGCATTATAACAACTTACAGCGTTTCCTTCTACCCCTTCTGCAACAAGATAATAAGAACAACACTTTAGAATACTAGTTCTAACCAACATTACAGGTGCAATCCAACGATCTTGAGAACATTTATGAAACGATTTGTAGCTGACCCCCCCCCCCCCCCCCCTCCCCCACACACAAAAAAAATTTATCAAGAACAGTAGATCCATCATTTTATTTTTCAAAGGACTAGGAAAAATCATCTATGCAGAAAATTCAACTTGCTGTTTACATAGGAGTAGGATAGAAGAAAATTAATTACAGAAGCGGGAAAATTATTGGGACCCACGACCGATGAGATACGGTTTCATTGCACGTGTTGTCGATCTTATTGTGCGGAAGCGAATTTTTTCAATAAGATTTTTACACACATCAGGCATATATTCTTATGGGATGAGCATAGACTTGATTTTAATTGATGTCCTACCAGTTAATAAATTGAAATGGAATTATGTTCGTCTTATTTTTTTGTTCGCATATTCATCCCGTCAATGGCCTTATAACATTATTTCTCACACTTGCATCACTTGAATGAATTCTTGTTAGCCTATCATACTCCACTCATCCACATTCATCACGCATTCATTGTCAACTTACAGTTGACTGAATAGAATAACAATAACGTAAGAGGACTTTTGAGAATATATATGTTTTGAATATAAAAACTTTCCTGACTTTGAATCTATCATTTATCATTGGTCTGAGAACATTGGTCTGAGAACTATAACAAGCCCTATTTTCTGAAAAATCTACAATTCAATCGGTAGTTGTGTCGTCTCCACATAGACAACATACATTGTACGGTTGCGGTCTAAAGTGAAATGCAATCTGTAGAAAATACATTGATACCGGTAATGTATGCATCAAAACTAGACAATGTGTGTTACATGCACTCTACTCATAGTCAATGAAAAAATGTGTTTTTCAAAGTGTTTGAAGAAGTGTGATAAAAAGTGTTGAAAGTCCGTAGATTTTATTTACATTGAAATTTCAACTTGTATTAAACCATTTTATGTGACTGCAAGTGTACATAGGCCTACATGTGATTTGACACTTTTGCAGGTAAAAGATTTAAAAATGATGTTTTAGAGCATGTTAGAGCCATTTTAATGAGCATTTTGATTATAGGCCCTACGCAAAATATATTAACACAACTGACTCACTACATTGCACAAGGTGGACGGGTTCAACTTTATTCCCATATTTCGTACGAGTATTCATAATTCATTCATTATTGGACCTAAAGGAAGTATCCGACTCTTATACCCTGTTCACACCGAAAATGTTAATCACGATCAACGACTTAATCTCGATTACCGTGCAGTGTGAACGCAACTCCATTAACGTTGACAGTGATTAACGTCTTAATCTCGTTCAGCAAACCATGTTAGCGCGTTAACGCCATTAGTTTATTACCCACAAATCCATGTGTACATTTAATCGCAACTAGCTTGATCGAGATTAACTTTTTGGTGTGAACAGAGTATTACTCTAGGGCCTACACAAAGCTGGCCTTTGTTAAATGAGTCTAGGCTACCACATGTTGTTTTGCATGTGCTCTCAGGTTGGACGAACCGACTGTCAGAAGTTTAGCACTCGCTCGGACCTACTGAGAATAGGGATATACGGGATAGCCTTCGCCACTCTTTATTCATCAAATACTGATACGGGTTCTCACGTATTCGAGAATCCAAACAACTCATGTCGCAAAATGAAAACTTTTGAATTGAAATTTGAGAGCGAGTTGTCAAAAATTACTCAAAGGGCGTACCGTAATAATATCGCGAAATGAAGCAGTCAATGAAATTTGGTTGTGTAATTTAGGCTGACATATTGTGTAAACGTTCATTGTCTGTGAGCACTAATATCTGAATAGCTGAGATGTAAAATTAATTCATTTGTCAATGAAAAAATTCATATTTGTGTCACGGAATAGAAATGAATTTTGTACCAGTGTTAGGGCTTATGGTATAGATTATTACCCTATACAAATTCAAACAAATTAAGAAATTCACGAGATAAGCACATGTGTAAAATTATAGATATTATATAGATGGTCATCTGATCAGAAACTTTGTAGAGTACGAATGTGGTGAGAGCGCCCAGCCTCAATTGTTTATTTTTTGGATGACCTAACAAATGTAGGCCTAAAAAAATCCCAAATGATGCACTTTTAAAAAACTGTTAAAAAATGTAAATGATTTTTCTTTCATAAAAATAATTTGCAATACGCCTACTGGTCCTGCAATTTATTACAGTTAATAGAAACACTATATTACATACCAGTCTATATTTTATTGATTGCATTGATGTCCACTACTATTCAACAAATGACTGGAAATATTTAAAAAAATTCATTATGCCCTAGTCATACTTGACAAAAATAAATAACCCACACATTTAATAACAATTATCAATTATGAGAACAAATTATCAATGACATCACATTTCAATTTCGTCCAGGCCTGGCACTAATTATTCCCTATTCTTTTGCTAACATATTTCAAGAGCCCACCTGGGAGGCTGGAATCTAAAACAGAATGCTGACAGATCCCGAAATTGCAACTTTCAAATTACGGTAACTAATTTAGATTTTCAACATTATTTTAGATAAACATAAAAATATTGACAACATTCAAGGAAAATTGAATTGCAAACCAGTGTTTAATTATTATCGCTTATAGGCCTAACCGTTCGCTTCTGTAGTTACGCAATTGTCAATACTAGTCCCACTTCTAGACGCAGAGCTTGGCTATGAATACACATTCTACTGACACTGCATATATCCAGCCCACTAATACAGATGGCCCTACGCACAAAACGACTCAAATAATTACAATAATCTACAAGCAAATCGATACGTAATAAGTACGGCCCATCACCGCATGGGTCCGTATTCTAGAAAGGCGAAATATCCGTCGACATTCTGATTAGAAAATATGTCAATAAATTTCATTCACTTTTAAAACAATCACAATCTTGATTTTATTTTTTTTAAATATTATATTTCTACAAAATTGGGTACACCGATCGATTATTCTCAAAGCACGACAAGGTCTACATAAATAATCGTTAATTGCAATTAATTTTCATATTGTTGTTCATACAATAACTATTCGTAATAATATTCATCAATAAAGGCATATTAATCATTATAATTATTACTATTTGCACTGCACTGTATCCACTCCACTAGGCCAACATTTCATCTAAACAATAGTCACACGCGAGTCTCTAAAAATCACACCCATTTCGTTTTTATTTGCATTTTCAAAAATAAATATATATACCAAAATACTACGCTCTGTTTGTAAACAGTCCACAACACGACAGGTGAAACGTTTTTTAAAGAAAAACTACACAAACAATGGAAGTCACCTGTAAATTTCGCTTTTATTGAACTACAAAAAAAAAAAAAAACTTCGATCACAATGCACCGACCTTATCCCAAGTCGCGACCTTCCGTGTGCGACGCCTACTAGCTTATGACCCGGTAGGAATAGGATCATTTAGCCATCATGGCTGCAAAGAAAAGCAAGAAAGCCTATAGAAAAAAGCGGCCATGATTCACAACATGATTTGCGTCAAGTCGGTCTAAAAATAACCCTGCCTTAGACTTGTGTTCGAACACCACCACACACTGACAATAATTATCTAACACATACAAGATGAAATAACCATGGCGATGAATTCGTCCCCACCTGATTTGACGAGCTTACTGCACAAACTAAGTACCCGTAATGTTGGTTGCTGCTTTTGCGCACGGCCGCTGCAACCAACCCGTGCCTACTCCCTCTCCCTCCCCTCCTACTCCGATTGATGCCCGATAAGCCTCCCCTCCTACCCGCTAACACCCGCGGTCGCCCAAAAGCACGCTCATTTTAGAACCCGCTAATATCTAGTCATACGCAACCTTTCGTAGACAACGAGAACTTCAATTCGAAATCTTAACACAAATAATAATACTGTATAATAAATGAAGTTTCGGATGTCTACGATCGAGGAGCTAGCAGGATTCCAACACCTAACCTACGTACCTACCTGCAGTAGGGTCTCCATTCTTTGGTCCAACAAAAGATCAATCAGTCAGCTAAAGAAGGGGATCATACGATAGCTTCCGGTTATCCACTTGCAATTTCGCGCGCGCTAACTACGAAAATAACTTCGGTAGCTTAATAACCGATCGTTATCTTCAACGAATCAATCACCTATATACTACACGGATAAAAAAAAATCTTTTATTGTTTACGTTTTTTTGAAGTTACAATTGTTTTAGTTTATCATGGCTCTGTTAATAATAATAAATTATAACTAATTACGAAATTTCGCCACAATTCAAGCCTAATTAGAAAATATCCCTGTTTACACATTTTAATGCAACAACAAATATTTGATATATGTATGACTGTATCAATAGTTATGCAAATGAATTATTTTAATTTATAAATAATTGACAAGAGTAAAGCTACAATACAAATACTGTGAACATTAATTTAAATACGTATTCAATCAGAGACAATAAAAGACATATTATTTAATTTGTAGTCGACGACATTACAAATCTAAAGCGACTCTAAATTCTGTTCATTGCAATAGATTTACTTGAACCCACTCATAGAAATTACTGACCAAATAATAAGGATATCATAATGACACAATATGTCGGCCATTTCCTTTCTCTCCCATATTTTTTCTTTTGCAGCCAAGTTTATTATCGATTTCCGTCAGTACGTACACACTCTCCCTCTCTTTCTCTCTCTTTCTGTACGCTTGCTCGGCGGTTGCAATGCAGCGGCCGTAAGTCTTATCACAACAAATAGGAGGCGAACGTTTTCATACTCTTGAGGAAAACTAGTGTGTCGGCTGGAAATGGGTTTGAGCGAGCGAGCGTGATTATACGTTGCTATGCTCGCTATACTTGAATCCACGAAAGATGAGGATCGTCTACCAACAATACAAACACAAATATCTCTATTTATGTGTTTAGATGATGGTATTTGTAAGGTATTATGATTTTACAGGACGAGATTACGATAAGAGACGAAACTGCATCTTTCAAAATCTGATAATTCGTTCGAGTTTATGTAATTATTGAAGATTTATTATTATTCAGTTGGTAGACGACCTTCTTTCGTGGATACAAGGATATAGCTCTGATCAAATAATTGAATGTAGGAATTTTTTAATAATCCAAATTTCTACAAATTTCATTTTCCAACATATTTATTTTAGTTTTTAGTTTATTTGACTTTGTTATATGCATACTTTTGTTTCAATATGGCACTACACAATATTCCTTCTCATTATTTTTTAATATAGGCCTATAATCCGGAGTCAAGCTCTTCGGGGCTTTGTGGATATCACATGGCTGATCATGTATTTATATGTATATGTTCTATGTTCTTTTGTTCAGTAATAAAAAAGGTCCTCCTTGGGACAGAATCACGGGTTCAGTGTAATAGGCTTCTGTCACGTAACAAATGACAAACAATCGTTACCATAGCAATACAGCGAACTGATGGACTACCAAATATTCTGATTGGTCAATTCCAACTGGTGGACATTGTTGTCTCTCTCTTTCAACAATGAGTGACGTCACTTGACAGAAGCCTATACTGGCAAACCAGGTTATACTAATTTTGAACACAGTAAATACATATTGTATATGAGAAAGATCGGTCAATTCAATCATTCTCAAATCATTAATAATTAATTTGTATATTTAATCACAGGGACCGGGGATATGTTTCTAATCACTATAACCATATTTAAAATTAATCGTGGGCCCACCGGGCCTATCAATGAGTGGGAAAATCCTATGATTGAAAAAATGTATGGGGGCCTAATGATGAAATTTGGAATTATAGGCCTATTATGCATTTTTGATGGGCCTATAATATATTTAACTTTTTACAAATATTCAAAATATAACAATTAGAGACTACATTAATAAATAGTCATATGTGTTTGGGTTGAAATCTCAAAAATAATTCTCATAATAAATCTCATAATTTGATGGAAAACACGATCACAAGAAGAAACAAAAGAAGGGGGAAAGAGAACTATTTTTTTTAATCAATCGCCGCGTTCATTTTACTGCTTAGTTGCGCTCCGTGCTCTACTGATATTTGAACGAAATATTATATTTGAATAATTGTAAACCATAAACCTCTCATGATTGGGCCTATATTTTGGAAATGTAAAATATTCATATCGTTATAATAATTACAACAAAATTTGAATTATGAAAGTTTTTGAAATAGTGAATCATTATAGATGAGTGTTCGCGAGAATACATCATTTCAATTGACATGGAAATGTCAGGATATCTTGAAAAAAAATGTTTCCTTTTCGCGCTCTGTGATGCTCATATAGATGCCAACAAGAAATGGATTGACTTTACATACTATGCTATACTTTGCTAGCTGTAGGCCCACATCTACATGTATTTTTTTTTTTTAGGAGAAAATATTAATTAATAATCCACAGATTCATTCTTCCAAGAGCCGGTTTTACGAACTTTTAGGTAAGTATCAATTAGCTAACTATAAGTTAAAGCACAAAGATAATATAGGCCCTACTTGAAGGACGATGACAACTTAATTCACCAGAGTCCGGTTTATCAATAATACATTTGTTGATTAAGCGATGATTAACGGATCAATTTATTGTTACCTTAAAAATACTTAATATTTTAGTATATACCCTGATTATTAATTAGCTTAATTACCATATGTTTATTATTCTTAAAACTTGGCCCAACTATCGCTTAAATCCACCATAAGTATCAGTTCGTCAAACCGGGTCTAACTTTGTTGTTAAATAATTAGAGAATAGGCCTACTATAATTTTGAAAAAAATCAGCCTGTGCCTCCGTGGCAGAACTTTAGAAATTGAAGTCACCGTTGGGCGTGGGTTCGAGACCAGCATAAGGCATGAGTATTTGTAAACATCCTTTCACTTATCATCACTTCCATATGTAGTTTAATTATCACCTGCTCGTTCGTACCCCCGTATAGCCCAATTGTTGGTGGGGTCGTTACTCGTTGAGCAAACAATAATCATCGAAAACATTTGAATTGTGTCTCTGTTATATATGACAGTTTTTTTTATGATGGGCGATGGTGCGACGGCACAGGCAGCGATGTCGGTGGCAGAAATTCGCACTAACATGGAAAGTCCATGTCTAGCGAGGTGGGAAAACGTCCACTTATCTTTACTTCATTTCTTTGTGAAATTTCCCATTCATGGGAAATTGGATCACGTCAATATATGTAAAAAGATAAGCCTCCAATTAGAATCTTGTGATTATTTATTTATATTGAGAATAATCTTCCTTTATCTGTGGTTTAAGGGGAATGATAACTATGAGATCTATTGGCTTTTTGAATGATGAATAAAATGAACGGTCGTTTTATTATGTGCTTTGGAGGTGGGAAGGAAGCAGTCGTGACTCCTCTTTTGAGGAACCATATCAGTGATCAGTTTAACGGCAGAGGAAACCACGGTCTGTCAGAATGATGGTCGACCATGGCGGGAGTCGATCCCGGTCTCCTGAATGACGGTTTGGTGCTCCATAGTGATTTTTTCCCCATACTCATGCACCCTATTTGGAAGAAAGTTTGAAGTTCAAATCTAAATTTTCTTTTTAAATTTCCAATTTTTTTCCCCAAAATATGTTTTTTCTCGTTGTATTGAGAATTTGTTGTTCATATTTTTACCCTGTATTTATGATTTCATTAAATTTATTCATTCATTATAATTTATTAATTTTTTTTTCTATATTATTTTGCCGTGGCCGATTAAATTTGTGAGTTTTACATCCATGTATTTACATCAACGACTGAGGAAAACTACGAAATACCATCAGTTAGGTTGAGAATGTTGAGTGGTTGATGTTGAGATATAGAGATATTGAAGGTAGATACATTTTCCGAGTACACATATCATAATAAGATTACATCACATGCAATGTAATATAATTATTGTGATCATTAGACCTATTATATATAATACTGTGAAGTTATTATTACATATTGTTGATATAATTTATTAATTTAGTATCAATGTATTTTTTTATACATATCAAGTTATATCAACTGAGTTCATAAATAATATCTATGCTACGTTACAGGTCTCAAAATATAAGAGTCGATCAATTATATAGTCAATTTCCCGCATACAAATAAAAGGGGGGGAAATTATTAAATTTGGTCCACTGGCGTCACGCCACTGATAAATGTCAGAAGTTATCGCTTTCACTCATCCAATTATATATATATGTAATTTTTTATTTTTTTTCAAAAGATGACAGAAGACTTCACGATATATTTATTGAGACATTTCGTATATAAGAAACAGATACATAAGTCAAATGAAATGTTCCAGTTAATTTTGTACATATTTTGTTGCATCAACGTGATCTTGAACTGCAACGACTCGAAAGTTTAAACCTCCCCTTCGTTTGCCCTTGTATACACTCCTTATAACTTCAATAGGTATACATATAGGCTTTATTCACTCGATAATCCACCTTCTGACCCCAACGTGCAGGCCGCTCAGTACCGATCAAGTCACCGTCGCCGTAACCCCAGTCGGTCGATACAATCGACGTCTACCACGAACACACCCGAACCACATTACGAACATTCACGAAGTAGTAGGTGTATCTCGTCGCGAACTTACTGTCAATAAACCGACACCATACGATACTGTATATAATTCTATTTACCAGTGCTCGAAAACAACGCGGAAACATCGTTATTTAGAGTATTAAAGGTGTCAACTTGTGTGCCAATGAGTTTAATTAGGTATTAGTCTGGGAACCTTGACCTGTGGTGACCTGGGCTGGGTCAGGCCTGATAGGCTAGGCACCCGACCCGGCTGGCCGGCCGACACGGCGTCTTAATCCACAAGTGTTAACCCCCCACCCTCCCCCGGCGACTGTATGACAAACAATAACCCAGCTTATTCGCTGCACCGACCACAGTAATGAGGTGTCACCACATTGTGAAACCTAGTTACGCGGAATAAGTGCGCGGAATATCGTTGCTAGGCTCATACTAGTAGTGATGCTCTTGTGGTAGGTTCGTGCTCGAAGTGGTAGTGTTATGCTAGGTTCATGCTAGTAGTGGTGTTGTTATGGGTGAATTAATACTGTAAAAGGAACGCGATGGTGATGTAACGTTGGTATTTGTCATCACGACGGTGACCCTGGCGGCACTATGGACTAGGACGGCGAGCAATGTCCTCAAGGCAGACGCCGCCTCCAACAGAAATCACGTCACAAGTCCAAGTTGTCAGCCCACAACAGGAGGACACTGCCATCATAACGGAAACACAGGTAAGCAAATCACGACTCAGTTTGTAAGCCCTATTCTCTTATATAGACCTACGTCGGAAAACGTCAACTAGGGCTAGACTAGATTAATATAAGCACAGAATAAAGAGCTTAGAATAAAGAATCAACTAAGGCCTAGACTAGATTGATATAAGCATACAATGAAGAGTAAAGTATTTCTTGATTCTATGGTATAAGCTGAAGGCCTAGTCGCCTAGGCCTACCAGATTAGAGAAATTGACACGGATTCTGAAGTGGGCGTAGCTTATGCTCGTGTGACATTGCGAGCTTTCTAGGACTCTGGGCTTCTCGGGCCTGGACCTCTACCTGTTGCCTCTGCGTTGGTCCCGCTCCTCCCAACCCCCTCGTCATCCCATCCCTGCAGTCTGCGTATATCCCTATAGGCAATATCAGACCAAACTAGGAGACTGGACCGTGAAGTGCTGTTGACACTTCGTATGACTTGATTCAGTTCGAAATTGGATAAATTGGACCGAATAGGTAATTATGTCACTCGGTATAGGAATAGTGATTAATGACCATCGAACGATGTTGTTACTTGTGGAATCGGATCAGTTGGTATCTCTACCATATGACGATAATTGACCAATAGGCAGTAACTAGACGCACGTTAGTTGATGTATTCAGCACTAGTTATTTCATGACGATTGACGAATATAGTCTAGCTAGACTCTAGAGTCTAGACGTTTGACATTGTGGAGCGTACAAAATGAAAAACAATGTAATGTTCTCCCCTACCGAAATAGGCCTATATCAGCTTTTATTCCATTTCATCAACATTTCTTTTGGGCTACAATATCAATATATTAGATACATAGCCTACAACTTGTCCTAAAACACAAATATAGGTAGACCTATTTTTAATTAAGACTTGTAACGTGGAATCGGTAACGGTCTATATAAACCTTACGGTACTAGCGAAAAATGACACCTATGAATTGATTCGTCTTTGTGTTGCAAGTGTATTAGCCCACAGTTTACAGTACCAGAAATTTAAAATGAAATAACTGGATCAAGTTTATTATCCCGATTATGAGTAGTGACACGACGCTCACGTGTATACCGTTATACCTAAAGTTTTGACTTTTCAAGGGCATTCAGACATGCCCCGAACTATCACGGTCACGCCATGTTGGGTGCTTGGAACATAACCTCAAAGTTACTTGGAAATGCGTGATGCGTTTTTAAAACCCCAATTACTACGTTATCGAATATCAAAGACCTGAGGGAAATATTCACAATTTCAATTATTTGGTCAGAATTCTGTTTTTTTTATCAAGGGGTGTGTGTGGGGGGGGAGGAGAGGGGGGAAGGGTGAGGATGGGGGAGAGAAATGAATACGACTCTTGGGACGTCGTTTTGTAAAGGGGGGGTTGTGGTTGTAACATATTATGGGCCATCAGGTCGATCTGAATATATTAAACCAAAAGTAAAAGACCGTATTATGTTCGCCTGTTACCTGTTGATCCTTCAAAGTTCCTTTGAGGTTCTAGCGCGGGGACTTACCGTAAAGCTAGCTGAATCAACGTCCTTTTCAAGTTTGGCTAAACCTGCCAACCACGTGATTTTGCGTAGAATTTGATAGATATCAGAAAAATAGAAAACGGTATTTTATTTTTCGTCCAGCTTTAGGGCCTACTCCAATGTTTTTCTAGACCACAACTAACTCAATTTAATCAAGTATTTGTATACGAGAGAGAGAGAATAAAGATCGATAAGGAAATTAGGGGTCTCCTGTTGTGGAAAGTCGAATATCTGTTGATTCTTCCTGACTCGTCTTCCCCTGGGATGATACTGATTTTATATAACAATCGTTGTGCTGAACATTGAAATTGAATCATGTTGCACCTCACTCAGAAGAAATACATTTATTTTCTTGTCACTTTTCTTCACATCTATCATCGTCTTGTATTTTATTTTGTATCATCTGTTACTTTTTACTTTCTTCCCCGCTCGCTCCATAGGAACATTGACTCTCTTCTACAACTATGGCAAAGTACACTGACATGAGCATAGGCGCAAAATGACCTCAGCCGCCCTCGGTAGCTCGGTCAGCTGAGGCACCGCTTCAGAGACTGAAGTCCCCGTTGTGCGTGGGCTCGAGTCCCGCACAAGGCATGGGTTTTTGTAAACGTCCTTTCATTTATCATCACACCATAGTTGCACAATCACCTGCTCATTCGTATCCCCGTATAACCTAGCTGTTGATGGGGTCGTTGAGCAAGCAATAATCATCATCAAACGGAACAAAATAATTAATACTACCTATTATCTGACAATCTGACTTTAGGGTCGAAAAGACTGTGCCAGCATATTAGGCCAATTGCAATATGGTAATCTCTTTTATTTTTATTTCATTGATATTCAACTATACGCACTTTAATGATAACTAAATCTATTGGCGTCACATGAATGAAGAATTAAATGATGGGAGTATGAGATAGATGAGAGTTTCTTAGGTAGGCCTAATGAGGAGGCTATATAGTGAGAGGGAAGGCCATATTGTAGGAACCATCGTGGCATTCACCTTTGGGCTGGTTATGCTACACGCAGAGGGAAACCACGAAAAACCTCTGCAAAGATGGACGGAGGCGGGTATCGAACCTAGGCTCGATCTGTACCCTCATCTCACGGGCAGCGCGTTACCGCTGTGTTATCAGTGCCGGTTATTTTTAACGCTAAATAATGTTCAACTTATACATAAAACTATATACGACTTCATTTTATTATGTGTTTTTGGATATTGAGAAGGAGTTGGTCGTGGTCTGTTGTCAAGGAACCACCCCAGTATTGACCTGAACGACAGAGGGAAACCACAAAAACCCTGTCAGGATGGTCGACACTATGGCAGGAATCGAACCCCGGTCTTCTGATTGACGGTGCAGTGTATTAACCACTCGGCCACACGTTTCAGTAAGTCATAACTTGTGTCGGTATAATTGTATCATTGTAACAGTATGTACTATTAAGTACATGACTGGAGTTTTTCGTAGTTTCCCTCTGACGTTCAAGTCAATACTGAGATGGTTCCTTAACAACATGCCACGACCGACTCTTTCCCACTAACCAAAAACACCCATTAAAAAAAACTTTCATCTCTTCATCCCACCATCTCATACATCACTTACCGACGCCAATAGATCGTGGTCATCATAGTAATAGATCAGTACAGTCCGTCGTTAAACCCAATATAAATAAGTGTACCCTTCTTGTTATTAGCTGAGTACATGCGTTACATCGTGTGTAGGTAGTTGACTAGTTATACATACACAATAACACACATACGTAGAATGTATTGATTAGCAAGTATTGCGGCCGTCGACATTACATTCTATCACTTACCGATCTCACACGAGCAACTGCGCGCGCACACCACACACTGGGTCGTATCTGCGCGCGCATCCTACGTCCTTTCTCTGTAATATAAACCATTCTAAAACACTAGATCTAAGTGTGACAAAGAGACAGGGGATTTTATAAAATTACTAGCAGGTTGCGCCCATCGTATACGACGTGCCATCATTATGAAGTGAATGGTGCGCCTTCCCCCCCCCCCCTGGGAAAAATTGCGCATCACAGAGTAACCCGAGCCGAAACCCTCGCGTGGTCGAACCGCAGCCCCCGCTTGGCGGGGGCTGCGGTTCGACCACAGAAAACATGACCGAAAACCACGAAACATGATTCGAAAACATGACCGAACATAAATAAGAAGGGAATGTAAGTTATTATACATATAGTCACCCAGTTCTGTGTGGTGTGTGTGTCTGTGAGCTTGTCTCGCTAGTCGTTGCAGAATGTGCGTCGTAAGGATCAAGGTCAGCTCAAGGTTAGCCGGCCTTGGTGACACTCATACACACACAAGGATACACATAACTGGGTAATTTTATATATAATTTTCAGTTTAAAAAGTATTCTGTTTTGAAAAGTGTATATAGGTCCGATATGGATATAAGGTACTCGAATTTTACCGGTACGAGAAGCAACAATTTTTCTGCAAGTCGGTTCTTAAATGGAACTAAAAACTATAGTTGAAAATCACAACATTTGTATAGATATTTTCGTTTCTGTGGTCAAATAGAAAAAAAAAACTTCACCATAATCCTGCGCTCGAGACAACAATTGATGGTGATTTTGTGTAAATAAAAAAGTTACTGCGTCTGGAGTCGAACCATGGATCCCGATCAACTGAAGCAGCGGTCCTAACAGGAGCGCCATAGCGTCCATCTTCTATATTATACCGTATATCACAGGTCGGTAACTTGATTCATGACGTCACACATCTTGGCCTTCCCATTGGCCATTGGTCACTTCAAGTCCCATTTAAAAGTCGACTTGCCGAGAAATTCTCGCGTCCCGGAAGGTGGATGGAGCATTGCTGGAGTGTTGGAAGGATGATTGGGGAGGGGGGGGGGGAGGGGGGGAGGGCATGCATCCTGCTTGAATCAAATCAACTCACACTATACGTACTTCTATAAGTTCTAACCAGGAGAGATGAAGGTTCCGATCGACCGTCCCCCTATCACACACGACTAACGCACGGTTGGTTCGCTCTTTCATCTGTCTCGACCACAAGCGTGTATATAGGTACTTTAGTATTATCTCACTGAGAATGGTGGATCAGTCGCTATATATAGTAGGCTATGAAACGTCATTCAAAAGTACGGGGTTCGATTCCCGTCATGGAAGTCCATTCTCACCAAGGTTTCCAATGGTCTTCCTCGGTCGTTGAAAGACATCACCTCCCTGCAGAGGCTGGATTTTCCCTAATTTTGGAGATAACTAAAAATCGCAGGGTTGAGAAATATTGCCCGGCCCAAAAAAACCCAGTGGGTTTTTGATCCGAAAACCCACATGAAAAAACCCGGCTAAAGGCGGGTTCCTGGGGTTTTTGGAAATATGTATCATCAAATACCAAAACACTTGACATAATAGTTTTATAAATTATGTTTAATAATTTTAAGAATTACATTGCTTGTACACAACAAATATTTCCAGAATTACAGCTATGTATGTGAGCCTGGAGACGCTTTAAACGAGTTACAGTAACGACTAACGTAAGAAATGAGAATAAAATTACCAAAAAATTACCAAAAAATAAAACAAAACACCAACTTAAAAAGACAAGAGAGCACACACTGTACAAAATGGTAATTTGTTACTCATGTTAGGGTTATGTTTTTAAAAAATCCAAAAACCCCAAAACCCTGAAAAAAACCACTTGGCTGGGTTTTTTCAATAAAACCCGGGTTTTTCTCAACCCTGATGAATCGCCATCTCAATTTCAGAAATTGAATCAATCTAGTTATCCTCCAGGATCCACCTGTTTTTCTGAGACGCGATGTTGATAGAATCGGTAATGTCTACGTAATCACTCATGGTCTCTGGAGGACAAATAAATGAATTATAATTTCTGATGATGATGATTCCTAGTTTTCTCCGAAATTATGGAAATAACCATCGTCATTATTCATTGAAATCTAGTTTCAGGGTTGCGATGTCCTTCAAAGTGAAAACTGGGATGGTTCCTTATAACAGTAGGCCAGGTTCGTACCCTTAGCACCCCCTTTCGATAGACTCAAAATTTTGACGACGCGGTCCTCTATAGGCCACGACCGTCTCCTTCTCACCATTCCAACAGATTGAAAAGATGGGAATAAGAATGAGAAATAATATTATAATATAATAATGTTATTAAATTTATTTATTTATTTGTCAATTCAAGATTATACAGAAAAGTTCACAATATTCCACAAAGCCTGTAAACAGGCTTATCTGTGGTTCGCATTATAATTATAACACATGAAAAACATAACTGATACAGAATAATTACAGGTATAGTGATGGCGTGTTTAGTTTTGTGAATTATACGAGTTTCATTGATATTATAATGTGCCAATATAACAATACATATATGAGTTTTTTTTCCATTCTCCTCATTATTATAATTTCAAAATATATAAAAATTTCCATTCGACATTAAAAATTGAGAGAATATATATATATATATATATATATATATATATATATATATATATATATATATATATATATATATATATATATATATATATATATGATGATTTTTTTATGAAACAATAACAAAATTTCTTGTTGGGAAAAATATGGGACTTATTAGACATACGATTGATACTTACAACTACAAAATAATTCAGTATAATACTAGGTGATTGATTGGGACCGAAACTTCCTGACATGAAATTGGAGTTTTGAGATACAAATAGAATGATAATATAATAATAATAATAATAATAATAATATTATAAGAATGAGAATATAATAATTGCTTCGGTAACTGAAGTCACGTTGGCCGTGGGTTCGAGTCCAGCATATGGTATGGGTTTTATGTTATCATTCGTGTACGGTGTATCACACCCGCTCAATCGTTATAGCTACAAAATGTCCTAGCTGTTGGTATAGGCACTCGAAACCTTAAGAGGCTCTTAACATCTCCCAACCCATGAGTATAAGCTTATAACCTCCAGGGAACGGTCAAAACAGGTCAAAAAGCGCAATGTAGGCTTACAACACATGGTGGGTAAACGGTGGGACAAATCAGTCTAATTCTCTGAACGAAATAACAATGAGTATATCTGTGTCTCTACGTTCGTTAAAAATTATAATTCCATATTATTTTTACTCTGAAAAAATCGTAAAAATAATGAAAAACAGGTGGAAACATGTTGATTTTTGACAATTATTTTGAAAGGGTTCGAAACATATCACGAACTGAAGCTCTTCGAGCGAGCACGTATTGAATACTGGTGATCATCTAACGAAAAACTGTAAGTTGATACGGTGATTGGTTTTCCGTTGCCAACTTGGGCCCCGAACGTCTGCAATCAAGCCGGTAGGCAACATGTAAAGAGGCCTCTTAATCGTTCTTGTAGTCAATCATGCATGCGGGGGCGCTGAAGAGCGTATACCGGAATAAAGATGACTCGGTCGTGTGACATGGGCTTCGGAAGTGCTTTGCACTTACTGGCACTAACGTCGTTCAGCTCCGTGAATAATTTATATATTTAATTGTTCACGTGATAGAGAGTGGTCGTATAAGTGAACGGATAAAATATCCACCGGTACATGCAGCGCAGTGCTTGACGCGCTCGCTACGTGTGATCCGGGAGGTGAAGAGGCATATCGGACCTGGTTCGATCCCCGCCACCGTTCATATTTACATGTATTTTTCGTGGTTTCCCTGTGTAGCCCTCTGTTGCCTGTCTAGTCCTCACTTTGTTTCTCCAAAAATTATTTACAGGGCATATTTTCCCGGGGATATCTTTCCAACCGAAAGGTAGGGGAAATTTTTCAGTGATTCTTCGTTCGTAAAAGCTGCCATGTATGATTCAGCACATATTCTAGTCTGCCTGACATATGACGTCACATTTCACACGCGTTCACATCAGTTCAATAATTACCATGACACCTGATTGATCTACGTATATTGCTTATTCACGTGACTCTATCCACGGCAACTTGACACCCAGAAACAACGCATCCACCGTACAAAACCTGAAACCTGCATTTTCAAGAAGAATTAATTATTTGTCACTGCTAAAACGTTTAGATTAATTCATTTTGGAAACTGAGAAACTTTTATCTGCGGCAATAACTCGTCATAAGTCAGTAAACAATTTGCAATAAAATATAATTTATCGCATTTTGTATATAAGTACTCATCAAATATTCAAATAGGCCTATATTCAGTAAAAGAGATTGAACATGACTTTTGAATTGTTTTTCATTTCTTAATTTATCATTATAATTTTTACGCTGTGATGTGAATGAACTATATTACATCCAACTATTTATTTGGAGTGGTATAAGATCGCCCTTGTGGTGCCCCGTTCAATCGATCTCAAACTTCCATCATTTGCCTTTATAGGGAAACAATGGCTTTGTGTCAAATTCTCGATGTTGGTGAAAATGAAGAGGAAAAAATCTGTTGAGACAGTATTATTTATAAATTAGATTGCCGTAATTGGGGAACAATGATTTTGTATCAAGTTTCGATGTTATGTAAAAAAAAAAAAAAAAAAAAAAGATTGCACTGATGACTATGAAAGATATATCGGCGTTGGTGAATGATGAATGAGATGGTGAAAAGGTGAGATGAAAGTTTATTTCATAATGTGTTTTTGGATGTGATAAGGAAAGGGTGCTGCTCGTTGTTTACATTAAGCGACATTGAGCAAGTACGAATGATCTCGGTCAGGATGGTCGACCAACGGCCATTGCGGGAATCGAACCCCGGCCTCCTGAATAACGGTTCTGTGTACTAGCCGGAAGTTCACCCATTTCAGTTGCTGCATCATAAACAGCGTAGTCAAAGTTCAGTGGTATTGATTTTTAATATTGTATGCCTATACATGGTTATTTACAAGTTTGGTGACAGGACCGCTTTGATGTCTTGGAACAACCGAGAGGTGCCGCTTCTCAATGGTCATAGAAAATCATTCTTAGACATGATTTCACATGATTTTATATCAAGATACAATAATTATATCATATAAATAAAACTGTTCAATTTAACAAAAGCCATCTATACTTCCCCTTTTTATATTTTCCCCTCTATTCTACTTTTCCCCACACTCATCCCATTTTTTTAATTCTTAAGACGTTCTTTCTTTTTCCATCTTTCCTCCGCCTTGTCATTTTTTATTTATTTCCCTACCTCCACTTTTTTCACTTCTTTTCGATGTTACCCCATACGTTTTTCACCTCCTCAATTCAAGGTGCGCATCGAAATCGCATTTTAACCCATTCTGCGCACAGGTGCAAATTGTTTCTTACAAAGTAGGGCCTATATAGTCTTCGAACTCTTTTGTCTGTCAGAAGACATTTCTACTCGGCAAATTCATTATAATTGCCTGCAATGACAATTTTCCACCCGACATGTAAATGTACTATCATAGAGAGGAATTTGACTCTTCGTCAACAATTCCGTCAATTAATTGCTAGCAACTAATTGATCGTCCAAACTCGAGAGGACCTTAAGGGAGGTAAAAGGTAAATAATCTGATCTAGAACCAGCCAGACAATCACTTTCGACATCAGGAAGGCATTTTTTTCCTACACTTTTTTACAGAACAATGGTTTTTCTGTGATATTTGTAATCCTCGATGATCGGTGGTAAAAAGTGAGTTTTGAGCGGAGTGTGTGGGCAAGGCGAGGGGGGGAGAGGGGAGGGGAGGGGGGGAGCAGGAAGGTAAGCAGGTACTAGTAGTGGTACAGGTATGCCCGGCTTATCGTAACTCCGGCACAAGTCTACTGCAGAACACACCACACTTCAACAAGAGCAATCACATTTGGTTCGATTACATGTAGGTGAGAAATCGAAAAAAATAAATGTAAAAAGAGACGAATTGGGAGGGAAATGGAAGAAAGAAGAGATGAGAAAATGAATGAATACCAGTATTACATGTGTGAGGGATAGCATGCTTGTCGGATAGCCATAGCAACCGGAGAAATTTGGGTGAAAATCAATTTTCAGACGTTATTGTTGGATAACCTAATTTGGGGGATAGTGTTGCCCATTTATTACAACAATGTGTGATATCACCTGAAAGAAGCATAATACATTTTAAACATTTAAAAAAAAAAAAAAATCGAAACTTGATCAAAATCATTGTTTCCCAATTAAGGCTATGAATAAGAGGTAGAATCGTTTGGACGGGGCACCACAAGGGCGATCTTACCACCCCATTTCGATTATTTAGAACCAAATAATTATGAATAATAATAAATAATATATAATTATAATTATATGATTATATAATACTCATATAGTTCAAATTATATATTATTAATATAAATATATTATATATATATATATATATATATATATATATATATATATATATATATATATATATATATATATATATATATATATATGATAATTAAACTTCTTGGATACGATCCAATATCAAAATCCCGGGCTCGAATCCCGGTCGAGGCGTATCTTTTTCGACATAACTATACAATCCCATATATATATATATATATATATATATATATATATATATATATATATATATATATATATATATATATATATCAATTATTAATTATTATATAGTCTTTAATGATCAGATGATTATAATTGGATGAGAAATGCGAATACTTTTCTTGATTCTTGCGGATCTTTTCTTTTGTCATTCTGTCAGTCAGTAAGTAGTACGCATATTTCTTATTTATTCATATTGGGTTTTAACGACACACCGTACTGATGACTGCGATCTATTGGCGTCGGTGAATGATATACGAGAGGGTGGGATGATAAGATGAAAGGTTGGATAGTGGGAAGATGTCGGTCGTGGTCCGTTGTCAAGGAACCATCCCAGTATTTACCTGTACGATAGAGGGAAACCACGAAAAAATAAATTGTCCGAATGGTCGACCACGGCGAGAATTGAACCCTGGTCTCCTGAACGATAGTTCAGTGTGCTAGCCACTCGACCACTCGTCTCAGTAATAAGAAATGGAAGAAGAGATAATGAAGGTTATTTCATCAGGTGTTTTTGGATAGTGGGAAGGAGTCGGTCGTGGCCTGTTGTTGATGACCCTTATTTGCTGACGTCAGGTTAGAATACATGACTGGTCGGCATGACCGTTTTCAATATCGCGTACCGATAAACCATATTTATTCATTTTTTTGATTAACGATTGAAATGAAAAATACTCATTAAAATACCCAAATAATACCCAATTAGAGATTGATGTCTGCAGTAAACAGACGGACTTATTTATTCGACACAACCGACAAAATCGAAACTGCTGGGACATAGTCGACAGAATGTGGAGAAAAAATTATGAAAGATGAGGTATATAATATTTGGCCTCTATTAGTGAGCAGTTGACCCCAAACTTCAATCGGGATGTCTCTATTTTTCTCTCAAATTTAATTTTAAATTGATAAATTTGAATTTTTTTTTTGATGACAAGTATTTCACTTTTTTCCTTCTATATTTTTCTCATTTTTTTCGTCACATGCCATTATCATGCGCATTTTCCATATTTCTTTAATCAATTTTTCTCAAATGAATTTAAAAAATACAAAAACTTGATTACAATTTTTCCGTCACCATCATGTAAGTTACATGTTCTTGTCCAACATCTCTATTTCCACCGTCGTCATTTTCTCCGTCACTATTTTCATTCAGTCTCTATATCTCGCCCTGTTTCATCCGATAACCGAAAACTAGAACGAATTTTACTATTGGATACTCAAATAAATTTCTTTTCACTCTTCAAAAAATTATTAATTTAATCTTATACAATATCTATAGCTCAGTTAGCTAGATCAATCCTCTAAAAACATATAGAATATTCTCAACATTTATATATTATTCGCTCATTCGTAATCCCAAATAACCCAGTTTATAATGGGATCAAAAAATAATCAAATACTCTATTCTGCCACCAAGGTCTATTAATATCCGGCAGTATCGGTGTGATAGGTGGAGAGATCCACATTAAAGGTAGGTATTCGTAGGTGAAATCCAGGTACAGATGATCATTAGAGTATATGTTGCGATGCTACGGGTGTTTACCTTATCTCTCTTTCTCTCTCTCTCTCTCTCTCTCTCTTTCTCTCTCTTTCTCTCTCGCACTCGACTGATCGGAGACAACTACACACATATATTGATTCAATATTCTCTAAAAGACTGGTATTAATATCAATCAATAAAGCTACTGAAACTCGCGATTGATGCAAACACAAATGTTTCGAAACAAATAATACAATGAATATTTTATTCATTTAGGAAGAAAAAAAGGTTCATTTTTTTAAACAACGAAACTTGATTTTTTTGTCTGTCGAATATTTCGGTAGAATTCCACTAAATTAGCAATTTAAATTAAATTTGTGTAACCTTTTATAACAAACCCTACCTTATTTTTGAAGCGGAATCGTAACAACTATAGCTTGAAGCGATTCGGTATGGCAGCTGTTTTCATTCCACATATCAATACTTGAGTACAGATTCCTTGTTTTACCCTTGAATAATGCTTCTCAAGAGTCATTGTATATTATATCGACCGCGTATATACAATGTAAATACATTGAATTAATATGGTGAGCAAAAAATGAGGCAGATATTAAAATGAATCGTGGAAGAAAAAGAGTGGAAAGACGACAAAGAGAATCGAAGAAAAAGAATATAGAGATCGAAAAGAAGCTCGGAAGTTTTCTTCTCAACAGATGAGTAATGAATGTATAAAATAAGAGCTAAATAGAAGGAAGAAGAGAAAAGACAAAGAAGAATCAAAGTTGAAGAAGATGAATGAAAATGTTTATGTATTTTGTATTTTCATCATCCCTTCAACAATACGGTATTGAAAGGAAATATATTTTAGGGGTTGTAAGATTGCCCTTGTGGTGCCCCGTCCGAACGATCGTACTTTCTCTCCTTTCCTTCATTGGTGTGCCACGTTTTCGAAGTTGATCAAAATAACCTGCACCATGTCGCTTACGATCAATATTTTATCGAACGACACGATAATCAACTCAATTTCTACAATACGATATTTTCCACTATCGAAACTATCTTTTAAATCTTTCAAAAAGTCACTGCTTCTGTTCGTATGATCCCTCCAATCAGTGACATGGGCGCGAAAATATCAGTATTTATATTTACACTCTCTAAAGCCAATAAGAAACGCTTTTGTATAATGACGAACATAAATTGAAAACTCCAATACGTGGTTCGATTTTGGACATTTGATGATTATTGAACAGGTCGAGGGAAATAAATATCGATATATTACGGTTAATTATCGATGTGGTGTGAACGATAATCGTCGTAAGTTTTCACATCCAGGAATAAGGATAAACAATGCTCAATCAGGTCGTACGTGGGTTCAATTTCCGCAACAGTTATGTGTTTTTTTTTTGAAAACGACGTTTCAGCTATTATTACGTCATATTTTCACTACCACCCGTTCATTCGCACCCCCGTATAATCTAGCTGTTGGTAGGGTTGCTAAGCAGTATTTTAAAAAATATATATTCATTTTGTTTCTTCGACTTTTAGGCCACGTGTTTCTATAAGAATTGTGAGAATGAAGATAAGAACATGCATTGAACATTAACGTTGTTATCGATAATGATAGACTGCTTTGTTTTTATGAAACTGTAACAACATTAAATGATAATTACGGGACGAAATACCTCGACTATCATTATAGTGTATATACTGGTAGACCCGACAGAACAGTGTGTTTTAGATAATTATTTATGTATATCCGCATTGCAGAAATTGAGCTGTTTATATTCGAACTAACTTAATTTGGCACATAAAATAATAATTAGAATACGTGTTGAATGCTTTTTCAACATCATTCAAGATGTCCATATTTCAACCAACTTTGTATTCGTTCTTTTTTTATTCTGTTAACTAGGATACTTACAGATAACTTTATATTTATATTATTTTCTATCAGGTGCCTAAATTATCAACGTGGTAGTACGTAGCTCTATAACTGGCAGTTTAAAGTTGTTATCACATGTCATTTTTTTATGCTAACTGGACTCAATAATAACGGACCCAAAAATAGTATTATTAGGCTAATGTTAAGAATTTTAGTTCATCATTACTTTTATTTAAATTAATTTAATTCACTAAAGAAATGGAGGGAGGTGGTGAGAAGAGTTGAGATGGAAGAGGAGGAGGAAGAACAGAATCAGGCAGAGGAGACGTAGGAAAAAGAGGACTTTGGGACTGGAAGAATTAAGTCGACATGATGTGCCCTTGTGAAGTGCACTTACCAATAACTTTGTTAGAAAAAGTAGTTGGAAATAATGAAAAAATACTTTTAGTAGTGCCACACTCATTATATATAGACCATGTATACTCTCTAACTGCAATGAGTGGTATTCAACAATGCTATGTAGGTGGAAGGTCTGCTTAAATTGACAGCTGCTATGCTCCAATACACATTCTGGGCATCTAATTAAAAAGATCAAATGAGTTGATACTGAAAGTTTGCTACATTGGTTATTTTCTAATTGCCACCTTGATCACCGAACTTATAATCAACCAAACTTCATGCATTTAAGATTTTTTCATCCTCCCAATAGACTATTAATATCATCATACATTATTTAATTAAGTTGTCAGGAATTATCATATTTTTTATTTATGAGCTTAATAAATATGTCACTTGATTCACGTGTCATAACAACAGTGACAGAGCTATAAATCGACTGTATTAATATTTTCAACACCATTAAGTATGAGTCAATCATAAAAGTCTTTTTATCACAAAGTAGATGAAAAAACGAGCATTTTGGAAGAAAAGGAACTGATGAGAAAATAATTGACCAACAAAATTGGATAGATATGAATACAATTTATTGGCTAATAGACCCTAGATGTATTGTTTCATTAAAAAAGTGTATTATTTAAGAACACTATCAATTTAAATTACTCATTTTTGTATTATTGAATTACACATTTTTGAGTTTTACAAAATATATTCCAAAGTACCTATAAGCTAAACCAGTTGGTGGTTATTGGTAGCTCAACAACCGCAAAAATAGCTGGAATGAGAATGCTATAAATGAATATTGTTTATAAAAATCCGTGTCATATGGGATTCGAACTCACGCCCGACCTGATGTCAGTTTTCAAAGCACTGCCTTATTGCGGACTAAATCGGGCGGGCTACTACTAAACACTTTAAATGGCACTTTCAAGTTCAACTCATTAAACTAATCATAGAATTATCAAGTAGGCCTAAAAGTAATATTATCGTTGATTATTTTGTTATAGATTAAATGTATGAATGAATGTATGAATGTGCAGTATGTTGTGTATGAATGTTTTTTTTTGTGATATGTGTATCTTACATTATAGTTCAGTTTTAATCTATATTATGTTAATTTTTATAATATTTTTTATGTGTCTTATATTTTATCATGACCTGTTTATATAGAATGTAAAATTCAAATTGGCAAATAATGTAATGAATTGAATTGAATTTTTATTTCATAGTTATGATTATTTTAGTTACTGATGTAAATGCTGACGTTCTAACAGCTGGTTAGAACTGAGATGTGCGATTTTACATTTTAACGCTCTCTTGATTTGATTGACAGCTGTACTGCACCTTTTCTTGTTTTGAGAATGCTTGTCTTTTGGCGTATATAGGTCACCCTGAAGGTGAGAGTATTAACTAGTGGGGGGTAGCGAAAAAAAGGGAAATAATTGCTTAAATGAAGTAGCACTATCAGTGTGAATATGATGGTGAGACTTGGCTGAATAAAAGGTGTTGGGATAACCTAAGTTTTGTTATTTTTATATTGAGTTTAACGACTAACTACAATGATGACTGAAATCTATTGGCGTTGGATGAATGATTAATGAGATGGTGGGATGATGAGATGAAAGTTTCTCACGTAATGGGAATGATATAATTGGCAGGAAGCGGTCGTGGCCTATACTGCATAGGAACTAACCCAGCATTAGCCTAGACTACGAAAGGAAACCACGAAAAAAACCTTTAAAGATGGACGGGGGCGGGTATCGAACCGGGTCCGATATGCCCCTTCATCACCTCACGGATCACATGAAGCGAGCTCGTGAACCACTGTCCAACCACTGCGTTAATCACAGATAAAGGAAGCTTCCTTTAGCTTCCTTTCGTTAGGTTAGATTCAGGCAGGTTTGGATATGTTAAACTAGGTCATGATTATTTTTAGTCTTGCTTTTTGGGGTTGGCAAGATCGCCCTTGTGGTGACCCATCCGAAATAATATACCTTTCATTCTTAGCCTTAGTTGGGAAACAGTGATTTTTGGTCAAGTTTCGATGTTAATGGAAAAAGAGTTTTTCTTAGGACTTGAGATTAGGATGAGTTAGGATAATTACAATAAGTTGAGACAGGTAGCTCATAAGTGACTGTTGATTTATTCGACATCCTTTAATTTAATACATTTTATCTAATTTTAAATGATTGATAAATTATTGTTCCTAGCGAACAATAATAATTGCACATTTTCCTTGCCTCTACTTGAATTTAACTATCAGTTAAATGTTGCTATCAGCATGGTCATTCTCATTTCTACTCCTCTTCACTAACTCTCAGCATAAAACTAACTGGACATTGTAATAATTAATAAATATCTTATACCGGGCTCCATTGGATTGAAATCAACTTGGCCTTGCTACTTGATCTTGATACTTGCTGATCGAAATCAACTTGATCTTGCTGAGACTAGTAATCGAGTGGCTAACACACTGAACCGTCATTCAGGTGACGGGTTTCGATTCCCTCCATGGTCGACCATCCTCACGGGGGATTTTCGAGGTTTCCCTCTATCGTTCAGGTCAATTATGGGATGGTTCGTTGACAACAGGACTCCTTCCCACTATCCAAAAATACCTAATAGAATAATCCTTCATCCCATTACCTCATATAACATTCACAGACGCCAATAGATCCGAGTCATTAGTGCATTGCGTCGTTAAACCCAATATAAATCAAACTAGATCTTGCTTGTGTATGTTATAATGATGGAACTGTGTGTTTTGATTCCAGAGCCGGGGCAAGGGGTCGAAACACAAGAAGAAACACAAGCGATCGTCAGGTGGCAGCCTAAGCGACAGTTCGGGCAGTGGGATTCGACAGGTAAACTATTTCTCTTGTTGATCCATAGTTTGTTCAAGACCCCACCAACAGCTAGGTTGTTTGGGGGTCCGAATGGGCAGAGCTGTTAATGGAACTATTGAGTGACGATAAGTGAAGAGATATTTAGACAAGAGGTATTATGTGTGATCCGAAATCACGCCTAACTGTGACTTGAGTTTTCAAAGCGGTGCCTTAGTTGACTGAGCTAGAGAGAGTGGTATCTATTTCTCATTTCTAAATAGAAAATTGTAGTACGATATGTATTTATTGATTTTCATATTTCAGACATATTTAAATACATTTTCAAAATAAATTTATGGTAGGGTCTAATTTTCAAAATTCAAATTGGTGTTACAATTTTTTGGAAAAAGTTTTAAGTAATATACATTCGGCTATAAAGTTTGATTCAATTGATTTTCAAGATAATTATGGAAATTGACTTTTTAATTATTGAAATAATGAAATTGAATATCAAATTATTAATTAATGAAATGTGCTCGGATTTTTCGGATTTCTTACATTTAAAATTTGATTTGAATGCCCTAGATTACCAGATATGCAATAATCTAACAAAATCAATCGAAATTAAATATAAGTTCAATTCCAAGCTTGCAGCAACTCTTCTGTATGAATAATCTGTCACATAGTTTCTTATTTCTGTGCTGAATTATCATAATATAGTTGATCGAGTCACATTAAAATGCAACATGAATACATTTTATTTGAATTTAAATATTTTTTTGTGAACACATTTTAACTGAATGCAACATTTCCAGTTGCCAAGGTAACCCGACAAACATGCGAGCTCTCTGATGATTATAATGTTGAAAAGATAATATTTTCATTGAAGAAAAAAAATTGTAGTTAGCAATCATCTGTGTTTTTACGCTCAATTAGTACTTACAGAGATGTAACAAAAATATTACACCTCAACCTAATGCGTGCTTCTTTTCGGGAGGGAAAAAATTAAAGAGAAAACAAGCTGTTAGGGAAAGAACAGCTCGATTGCGTTTACTCAAATTTTATTTTCAGAACATAATTTGAATTTCGGTGATGATGCGTATACACTATATAGGGCTGGAATCAGCTTTGGCTTCTCCTCAAAGTGTGTCAAAAGTGAGGCTAAAATGAAGAAAGTTTTAAGAATGTTGTGCACTTATTTTGCATTCAATATCCGACAATATTTAGATGAACTTCATGAGTTTTTTATTCATGCTGAGTTTTATTTTATGATATTTTCTGTGTGTTTTTGTACGAGTCATGCACAGCTGGTAAGAAGGTTTATTTGATCAACATGAAACTTTTTGTGGACACCACAGACTTATCTATGCAGTGTGCATAGTTAGAAGATGATAATTTTACTTTCAAGGCAAAGTCGGTTCGGACAGCTTTTATAAAACTCAGTTCAAAATTTTGAGAAACTTGATAAGAATAACCACGAGGGAAAATTAAAAAGTACAATGAATACAATAAATACAAATAAATGAATAAAGTTCAATGAGTAGAATAGAAATGTTGACTGGATTTAAACACAAGAATCATAAACAATATTATAAATATTCAGATAAATCCGACCAGCAAGGGAAGAAAAACATTGACACTGTATTTTCCTGGATCAAATGTATCCGAGAGCTGCATAAAAGGCTTTTAACTTTTCAAAAACCAAGGTGTGTAGATTTCGAGTACATTTTATACAAGTATCTCGCTTATTCATTGTTTAGCTGCGATAGCTATTTTTGTACAAAATATTGAGTTTTCTCCACAGGAAAATGGTATAAATTTTATCATATTTACTTGTAAATCTGCTGCTTTAATTAGGATCAACCAAAGACGAAGTCAGATACGAAGGTCTTTGGTTCAACCGTTCAACTATAGACAAAAGCATGCGTCAATTGTAAATTGTAAGATGAGCGAGATATTTGTACAAAATGTTCTAGAAATCTACACACCTTGTTAAGTTGTTGACCATCATCAAATATATCCGTCATTGTTGTCCTTACAACATATTACAATTTCATCATCATTTTATGACGTTTTTTGAAAACTTTGTTTGTCAGCGTACCTAATTCTAAATAATGGATATTTAACAAATTGAAATCGTCAATTTCTCAAAATCTACTTGACCGATTGTTATCCAAAACTGTACGATTTGGATCGCTTTTTCTAACCAAAATAACTGCCAGAGAAAGGCCCAATTTGGACCAAATTATTGTCGTTGTTATCCAACATCATTCGTGAACTAATATTCAGATCGTCCCTCATATTTTAAACGTTTTCACAATTTTTAAACGTTTTCAATTGTTGGGAAAGTAGACGATTCTGATTAAGAGGCCTCGACATCTCGCCTACCGGCTTGATTGCAGACGTTCGCGGCCCAAGTTGGCAACGGAATGTTTGTTTACAACCCTTTCAAAATAATTGTCAAAAAATCAAAATGTTTCTACCTGTTTTTCATTGTTTTTAAGATTCTTTCAGAGTGATATGATACAGAATTATGATTTTTAATGAACGTAGAGGCACAGATATACTCATTGTTGTTTTATTACAAAAATAATTAGACTGATTGGTCCCACCGTTTACCCACCATGTGTTGTAAGCCAAAGGCCTGTATTAACGCTTTTTGTCCTGTTTTGACCGTTCCCTGCAGGTTTTACTCCTGGGTTGTGAGATGTTGTACCTCAAAGGGGTGGCTGTCAACCCACGTACATTCATTAGGGCCATCACAAGTCAACCCTGAAACTAGATTTTAAAGGATATTGACTGTATTCATTCGATATTATTTACTCACTTCCCAATTTTTGAGAATTTTTTTTTTTTTCAATAACATCGAAACTTGATACAAAATCATTGTTCCTGGCAATGGATGATGATAGGATATTTTGAACGGGGGAAAAATAAGGTAACTCATTTAACAAACAATAAATCTTGAGGTAATAACTCCAGGGTTAGAAAAAAATTCGAACATTCACAGTGGGAGAAAATCTTGAATCTTCTTATCATGTTTATCGAATTTTTCTTTTTTTTTGAGATCTTCTTTCTTCTCCCTTATTCTCTGTACTTACAAGAAAACTAGAAATCATCGTCTCAATTTCAGAAATTGAAATTAATCAATTTTTCCTTCAATACCCGGCCCTTTTTCCGAGTCGACATTACTCGATTTTATTCACGTTTCTATACAGAATCGGTAATTCCTACGTCATGACTCACAATCTCTGAAGGTCCAAAAAAATTAATCATGTCTTATGAAATTCAGATTATGATTTATAGTTTTCTCTGAAATTAGGGAAATAAATATGTTCATTATTCATCAAAATTTAGTTTCAGTGTTGTGATGTCCTCTAAACTAACATACTCATGTGATACATTTAGTGTGTTAATAATGCTGGTTTTCAGTACTAGAATGTCTTTGTTTAAAGTTGACGAAACTAAAATCGGTCAGATCTTCATTTCTTCAACCGTAAGCCCGTGCTTGAGTCAAGGCATAAAAAGACCTCCCTAAAACCTGTTTGGCACTGAGTTATAGCTACTTAAAGAAACAGTAACCAGTGACTGTGGACCAAAAGACGTTGTGACTAGACCTACTGATATCCCAGCAAATATGTGCGCGCATATTTTAGTGACAACTGGGCGTGCCCTGTATTGTAGAAGCGAGGGGCGCACGAGTATGAGTGTAAGAAGATGCTTGCTTCTTCTTATTCTTCTTAGCCATTGTACTCGATTTGTGTTTATTGTGAGCAATGTGCATGTGGAGAGGAAATGACGCGTGATTTTTTTTTTCCATTTTGAGTTGATGAAAAGATGAGTAAGATGATTGAGTATAGGCCCTACTGGAAAGTAGATGAATCAGTTGGGATATTATAGTCTTTTTTTTATAAATTTCAATTGAATCCATGAATTTTAGAAAAAAAATATCATTAGAGTATTTAAAAAAAAAAGAAAAGATTTTTCGAATTTTTTTTTTAAATATCATGAAATCCTTGACGTAGAAAGAATGTATCGACGAAACATTGAAAAAAAAGAGAATTTGTTTCCACTTCTGAATAATTTCATAATACTCTACAAAAGTACTAAAAATATTCTTATATTAATCAAACAACACATCAAAATATATATATATTTTTTTTTGCTGACAGAGCAGACATATTTATTTTTATAATATCTTTGGCAAAACCTGAGTCAGCACAGAACTGCCAGGTTTCAATGATACATATGTTCGCCTGTCAACAACTCTCCAGTCTGTTGTAATTAAAATAATTGAAATTTTCATAAATTGCCGAACAATTATAGCATTTCATTAATTTTAATAGGTGTGTGATTAATTGTCGTACAGGTAAAAAGTTTCAATTTTATAACATATAATTATTTGTTCTTAAAATATTAAATGTCTATGGACTTGAAGATACGTTTTGCAAGTTACAATATAACTGTTTTGAAAATTTTAAAAATCGATTAGACTTTACAATAACGCAAGATAAATTTAAATTTTAAAAAATTGCATGGTGATAAAAAAGCTTTTAAAAATAATTAAGAAATAGAGTTTGACCCTCTCATTCTGTCAAATAATTTCTATGAAATTATCCATCCAATTTTTTTTGTTTTTCCCATTTTAACCGAGATCTTACCTCCCAATTAAAACGATAGAATTTGTTCACAAAAATCTTTTGTCTTTAACATATTATAAAAAAACAGGTAGGCGATCTTGAAAACCAATACAATATCGGAAGCAGTTTCCAATACCCGCCAAATCTCTTTGTTGACAAAAAGAGCTATATTAGGAGGACGATGATGTTGAGGGTGGACCCATGGGAAGGGGGGCAGGAGAGGTGAGGGAGAAGAAACAAGAATAACGTGATGTTTCATTGTTTCAACAGCGGGGCGGGGGGGAGGAGGGAGGGAGGGAATGTCCAATAAGTAAAATACTGATCATATACCATCTAAATTGTGTCGAGGTAAAAAGAGTCGCTCGCCGTTGTTCTATTCTTCTCCCCTGCCACGCACCAAGATTAAGCCCATTGAGGAGGTGGTCTTAAGCGCGGGTCCTCGAGCTCTCAATCGTGTATACTTGGTATCCACGAAAGAAGATAGTCGTATACCAACTAAATAATTTCACAAAATTTAAGTAAATACATAATCTCTTTGCTTTATTGGATTTAACGACGCAATGTACTGATGACTACGATCTATTGGCCTCGTTGAAAGATATATGAGATGATGGAATGAAAGGTTATTTTATTAGGTGTTTTTGTATAGTGGGAAGAAGTCGGTCGTGGCTTATTGTCAGGGAATCATCCCAGTATTAATTTGAACGACAGAGAGAAACCACGAAAAAATCCTGCTGGGATGGTTGACCATGGCGGTAATCGAACTCCGGTATCCTGAATGACGATTCAGTGTGCTGGCCACTCGACCACTCGTCTTGCATTTCAATTCTTCTGAAAGATGATGTCACTGTCTTATGGTAAACCTGGTCTTAAAAAAACCATAATAATTATCTACAATATATCACAGATATATTCGATGACGATATTTGTTATTGTTATATTGGTAAAATAACCTTCTTCTCCCGTGGATATAAGTATACACATACCTTGATTTGCATAGTTGCCGAACAAGTTGACTTTTTGCTGTTACGCTTGGTGACAGGTCGCTCGGTTCACGGCATATGGCAAGCAGTAACGCGCCCTGGGGCCCTGGCAAAGCTGCTGCCTACCTGTGCCCATGCGTGCGGCCTTGTGCGCGCGCATCGGGGTGACCACAGATTGCTGATTGAACTATTTATTATTGCACTTCGACGCGAGAGGGGGTAATTATTTCTAACGATGGGGGCGTGTTTTTTAGTTGTTGAACTCGCTTCGGTTAATTACTAGCACGTTCTCATGCAGCCCCACGGTGATCACACAGCTATCATAATATTAGTCCGGATGAAATTAATATACCTTCCGAGGATTTTTTTTTTGGAAAAGAAATATTGTTAATATTGACGTGTTTTAGAGTTTATAGTAATAGTTTTTGATCTTGCCACCAGCTATATTTAATAGGACATTTACATATGTATAGGAATTGGACATTGTTGATATTTTATCATGTGAACACATGGCACTCATTTAATTAAACGCTAATTCTCTCTATTTTTTTCTACTAAATTGGATTTTTTTTTAACACCATCGAAATTTGGTACACAATAAATTGTTCCTCAATTATGTCTATGGCGTATATAATTTTAATGGGAAATTATTATTATTATTATAAAATATATTACTTTATATAATTTGTTGACAGCCTCCAGTTGTTGTTCTGAAAATAAGTAAAATAATGTAAATGGAATAGAAATTAAGAAGTGAATCATTTTAATAATGTCACGAAAGGTCGATACACTTTTCTGTAACACGTGCAAGTACAGTAGAAGAATGTCAGAAACCGTAGCGGTCAAATACGCACTCTGGTACGTAATTAAACATTCAAGTTTAGTTGATGCAGAACGTTGGATATTGGTTGTTTACGATGGTAACCGTAGTTATTAGCATATAATCAAGGTGGATATTGGTTGTTTACTAACGGTAATCGTAGTTATTAGCATATGGTCAAGCAATAAGCTTACTCGATTTTCAGCTCAAAAATGTTTTCGCGAGCACAAGTACCGGCACATGTAGCTGAGTGGTTAATGCACTCGCTTCATGTGATACGGGAGGTGAAGGGACATGAATTAATTTTTAGGGTTTTTAAGGCGCATCGACAGCGAGGTCATTTAGCGCCTGTGTCACGGACCTGGTTCGATCCCCGCCACCGCCCATGTTTACAGGAGTTTTTCATGGTTTCCCTCTATGATGCCGGAATGGTTCCCACAATATAGGCCACGACCGCTTCCTTCCCACTATCCTATATCGCACCTCTTCACGATAAGTGTCATTAAAGACACAATTGAGAAACCCATGAGCTACAAAAAAAATAAAAAAAATGTTGTTTTCTGATGACAGCCGTGATCACCGTGCATATGTGATATAACTTACTAGATTTGTAACTAAATAATGTGTCCAAGCAGCAAGTTGTAGACAATGACGTAGGTCAGCCAACGTCACAGCTCACAACGTGATGACTTTTATACGGCTGCCGCTATTCCTCGGCCATTCAGTTGACTTGTTACCACATGCGGACGTCGTTGTTGTTGTTGTTGTTGTTGTTGTTGCTGTTGTTGTTGTTGTTGTTGTTGTTGTTGTTGTTGTTGTTGTTGTTGTTGCCACCTTCGGCAGCTCGGTCAGCTGAGGCACCGCTTCAGAAACTGAAATCACCGTTAGGCGTAGGTTCGAGCCCCACATAAGGCAACTTGTAAAAGTCCTTTCACTTATCATCGGATCGTAGTTTCATAATCACCTGCTCATTCGTACCCCCTGTAGGGGGGGTCGTTAAGCAAACAATAATCATCATAATTGTTGTTGTTGTTGTTGTTGTTGCGCGTACCCTGAACTATTCTAGATAACCCAATAGATGTAACTATAATTTATTGAACCTCACGTATCCAAACTAACCTAAACTAACTTACCTAACCAAACAACCATCCTGAACTAATTTGAACTAAACTAAAACCAATCTAAAAACTACTTCCGGTCCGTCGAATAGCTATTACGCTTTTTTACCCATATACACAAGTAGGCCTAGCTATTATTGTTGGGCCGAATTTTTTGGCGGAAGATTTATCAATTTGGAATTGACGACTAGTGATTGACCCGCCGATAAACGTCACAAAACAGAACATCCAATCAAATGGGCTTGGTTGTGTGGGAAATTTCACATTGACCTATCAGAGTATCTCTAAATTCTCACATGAAGTATAGATCCAGGTGGCTTTGGCGATTAGCCACGCCTATCACTGGTGGTCAATTGAGTAATGAGTGAAAATTTTATAAAACGAAAGACAGAAGTGGCAATCGTTTTATTCACAGTCCAATAGTTGAACTTGGACAGACAGTTGGTTGCTTGCTTCTTCTAATCATGTAAGATTCGTGACCGTACTTTTGATTTTGGAAATTATCTATGTGTGGGAAATTGAGGGGGGGGGGGGAGGTATAGAAAAAAGTAGTATTCGCTGAAAGTAAAATGACGCGTAGTTTTATGATTGTTTTTCACGATTTTTCTGACAATCTGAATTTGTATGGGAAAACAGTCGATCCGATATCAATTTGTAATTGAGTAATGAGTGAAAATTTTATAAAAACGAAAGACAGGAGTGGCATCGTTTTATTAGCATAAAAAAAATCACAGCCTTTTCTCGTATGACAACAATGTACAGAAAAAGTATTCAAGTCGATTGATTACAATTTCCTGACTTATGCATATATAGCACAGAAAAAAAAACATTAACACATAGAAAACAAGCCCGATTTTTTCGGTATGTGGAACGGGATTCTTCGCTACGCTCACCATGTTTTTCATTTTTCATTTTTTCCACTACTTGTTATCTCCCAGACAAGATTTTTTTTTTAAATAACATCGAAACTTGATACAAAATCATTGTTCTTCAATTAAGGTTATGGATAGAAGAAAGACGAGTAACAAGATAGAAATTTAATGATGAATCGTAGAAACCAAATACTTCAAGTTTTGCAAGTAAGAGATCATTATTCAAGCAATCAAAATAATGATAATAGTCGAGAAGAACAAGTAATGATATCCCTTTCGTGGTTGAAGTACTTTTAGTTGAGTCTGTCGATGTCTAAAAGAGCCGTTGTTGCCGGTGTTTGTCTGCACTAAAACCTGACCGAAACACTAGAATTATTTTCGAAGCATTAGTTTTTTTTTATATAACATCGAAACTTAAAAAATCATTGTTTCCCAATGAGACTATGGATGAAAGGTAGGATCGTTTGGACGGGGCACCACAAGGGCGATCTTACCACCCCATTTTAATTATTCAAAACCAATGAACTTCAACACCAGGACTGCGCTGTCTGTGACCATAAGTTTCCGCCGCAGATAAAAAGTCTTTCAATTTCCGAAAGCATCAGTGAAAAATGTAATTTGATTATGAACAATTTTCTCAATAATTATCTTATTTTACTTTCCTTGCAACCAGTAGATTTTCACTGACAAACTTTAATCTAGATATTAGTCAGTGTTCCAATATAAAAATTCGTTTTCTTACAAACAACGTATCCAAATTTCCTATCACCTCGTAGAAATATATATGTAGAGGGTCTATTAGAACAATATATCAACATTCAGTGAAAACATCATTTCAGAAGGATGAAATTGAAAAATTGAAAATCCTACCTAGTGCTGTTCTTATGGGGATTTTTCAGTTTCCGTTTTTTCCAGAAAAAAACGTCTAACCGACTTTGCTCAAACAAAACTCCCTACCTATTCTCGTATGACACCAATTTTCAGATGACGTTTCAAGCCGATTGGTTACTTTGCCTGACCTGCAGGCCCTTTATGTTGCGTGAAAATTGAAAAAAAAAAATTATATATATATAGACACCTATATATATATATATATATATATATATATATATATATACAACTCATAGACTCCCTATGCTACGTTTTCATAGTTTTATTCATTCATTTCATTTATTCATTTATTTCATTCATATATATATATATATATATATATATATATATATATATATATATATATATATATATATATATATATATATACATACATATATATATACGAAGCCCGATTTCTTTCGCTGAGTGGAATGAAAGTCCTTGCTCCGCTCATCTAAAAAGGCTGTAATTTCTAAAAGTGTACGATTTCATGATTCAAAGAATCAAAGCAAACCCTGAGAGACAAATTGAATTACTTCAACTCTTTAAACTTGAAAACAAGAACCTAATAAGTCTCTCAAGTCTCAACTTCAACTTCAGAACAAAAATTCAAAAAGTCTCCCAACTTTCACTTTAAAACTATAAACTTCCATCATTTGAATTTATCAAAATAAACAGTTGTTAAAAAGAAGAGGTGTGAAATTAATTTTTTATGGTCTAAAGAGTAGAAACAGAGTTTCTTCATGTCATATATACGATAGCTGTCTTTCACTCATCTTCCAACTCATAGACTCCCTATGCTACGTTTTCATAGTTTTATTCATTCATTACATCATAAGTTCTTCACGTGAAAGTGTTTTGATTGTAACTGTGTAATTGTAATTGAATTTTACTTAATCAAGTCTGAAAAATGTGCCTCGATTTCTCTCCTATCGAGTTATGTACGCATCACATCATAGTATGACATGGTGGAATATTCCACCATGAAGCACCTCTCATTTCATTTTGTTGACTTCCATGATGGAAAATTATTTTCAGTACAGGTAATTTTTAGTGGAAATAAGCCTCCCATCTCCAATAACATCTTCACTGCGTACAAAATTTATAAAATGTTCACTGAATATATATTTTTCATCATGAAAAATGTAGTTAATTCAAATTTATTCAATCCGAAAACGTATGTTTATTTATCCACTTTTAAACAAAGACTTGGGACCAAAAATATTTCATGAATTGGGCTACAAACAGATGTTCTTAAAATCAATCTACTTTACATCTCACAACCCATAAGTAAAACCTATAGTAAAACCTATAGGGGAACGCAATAAGCGTCAATACAGGCCTTTAGCTCCCAACACATGGTGAGTAAACGGTATGACCAATCAGTATAATTCTTTTTGCAATAAAACAACAATGTGCCTCTACGTTCCGTAAAAATCATAATTCTATATCATATTACTCTGAAAAAATCGCAAAAACAATGAAAAATAGGTAGAAACATGTTGATTTTTGAAAATTATTTTGAAAGGGTTGAAAACATACTACGAACTAAAGCTCTTCGTACGAGCACGTATTGACTACTAGCATATATCTAACCGAAAACTGTAAGTTGATACGGTGATTGGTTTTCCGTTGCCAACTTGGGCCCCGAACGTCTGCAATCAAGCCGGTAGGCAAGATGTAAAGCAGCCTCTTAATTATAAATTCTAACTGGTTTTCAATATCGTCAGTGGTGTATAGTCTGGGGTTTACGCGGGTATAAGGCATACACTCAGAATTATCCCATTATATGCTTGCATAGAATAATCATGCAGGGTATACGCAAGTACACATCCTATGCTCATTGATTTTAATGAATTATTTACATATAATAGAATAATTAATTTGAATAATATGTAACATGAGTGGTAATTGAATTGTGTCAGTCTTGTGTGAAGACGCCGAAGCACAACATGTATTATAATTGATGAGAAAACAAGAGTTATGGCAGTGGGAACAGTGGGGGATGCGTAGATTATAATATTGATGAAGGTATAATAATGTTCAGATAATTAGATAATTGATGCAGCTATATCTCCCTACAAGAACTGTAGATTATTTATTAATACAACATGGACAAATATATTTAGCTACCGTGTAAATTTAAAAAACTAAAGAGCAAATATAAAGACTTTCCCCCTCACTCACCAAAACATTCGAAATTCAAACATGTAGACCCTTTATGGGAGAACGGGCAGTGCGATCGAGTCACGGGTTCGTATACTGGTCGAGATGAGTTAAATTGCCTCTATCAATCGGTACCCTTTTCCCAGGTCGCATTTTTGTCTTACAGACAGGACCGTGTCAAGATATTTTTAGCCCCTGGTTCCGAACATTTTTGGCCACCCTCCCCTTCCCCCACTTCCCTTTTGTTTGAAAGCAATTTACCACCAAATACATAGATTGTAATAAGTAATTTTTCACCATTGTTTTTTAATTCTTTCTTCATTACGGAGTTGATATCGTACAGTACGAGTGTAGGGGCCTACACTATATTGTATTATTTGTATCATTGTATTATATTGTATTGTTATATTATGTTATACTCTGGATACACTTCTTTTTGAATGAATACAACGTCATATCATGGAGAATTTTTAATTTCAACGGGTTGATAAAAATTTGGTGCCCCTTAATTATTTGGCGCCCTAACCACGCGTTTTTCAGGATTACATAACCGAGTGTTGTTCCTCAGAGGCTTAAGGAAGTAGATTTTCAGGGCGGTTGTCTTCTAAAACAGTTGTTTTTGATATTAAAGTGTTTTAACGCATATAGAATATCGATTAAAAACAATACTTTTGAAATCACCGGAGTTATTTTTAATTACAACGATCCATGTTGGCAGACACTCGCACCTTTTTCAAGATTGATATCAATCAAAAACACAATCGATCAACAAAATGCGGTAGCGTGTGCCACCGTACCACGATAATCATCTTGGTATACGTAATTAAAACTATTTTTGATAATGATTTTATCTCTATATTATACATATGTCTCTCTCTCTCTCTCTCTCTCTCTCTCTCTCTCTAGGCCTGTGTATATATATATATATATATATATATATATATATATATATATATATATATATATATATATACATATATATATATATATATATATAGGGGCCTATATATGTATTACATATATATATATATATATATATATATACATATATATATATATATATATATATATATATATATATATATATTTTTTTTTATTGGGTTTTAACGACGCACTGTAATGATTACTAAGATCTATTGGCGTCGGATGAATGATTAATGAGATGATGGGATGATGAGATGAAGGTTTTTATGGGTAGTGGGAAGGATAGTGGGAAGGAAGCGGTCGTGGCCTATATTGTAGGAACCATCCCGGCATTAGCCTAGACTACAGAGGGAAACCACGAAAAACCCCTGTAAAGATGGACGGTGGCGGGGATCGAACCGGGTCCGATATGTTCCTTCACCTCCCGGATCACGAAGCAAGTGAGCTAACCACTCAGCTACTGTGCCGGTATATATATATATATATATAAATACATGGGTTCATATCTTGTAAATAGAGATGGACACTTTTGCCAGGGGACATTCTGTGCCAGGCTAGGTTTCTTTTGAATAGGTTAAAACAATTAATAGAATAGAATAGATTTGAAAGTATCCTGGCATCATGGATATATATTAATTACCGAGACGTTACTCAACTTTCAGACGGCGTACATATTTGTGTCTCGGCAGTAGCTTCTCACCGCTTTGCAAACTGGGTAGTTTCCGCCATATTGGACATTTTCGAAGCAATGCCTTCTATATTCTATTCGCAATCGTAAAGATCCAATCATGGCCGCCAAAATCGGAACGAGCATATTTCTCTATCGGCCGCAGGAGTAACGTATCTCGGTATAAGGTATATGGTATAAAGTATCTATGATGGCATATTGTCAGCTATTTCTTATGAATACAAGTATATAGTTTTCGTTAGTTTTGAGAAGATCATGAGAGTAAGTGTTCATAGAATCAGTTGGTGCGAGAAGAGGACCGCTCTGATCAAGTGTAGGCTCATAGGACGACCGCAGTGAACCGGTTTCTATTATTCTTGAAGGCGTAATAATTACATTCCCTATTTCAAGTTTTCAGCTTTGATTACCAACAACAAGATTGACCTTTTTTATTCCTCTCTCGCTCTCTTTCTCTATATCTCTCTCTCTCTCTCTCTCTCTCTCTTTCTCTTGCTAGCTTTCTGACGCAACGCGTGCAATCGAAGGCAAGTGCGTGTACTAGTTGGCACGCACTCACACACACACACACACACACATTGAAATATGTCGTCATGTGAACGATGTCGTAGCTAACCTTCATACGGCTAAACTAAAACAAAGTCCGCCAAACTTGGCTCGAAAAGAACAACTGGTTCGTGATTATAAATGCCACAATTCTTAAACAAATATGTAAAAAAAAACGACTGAAATACTTACCAAAAACGGTGTGCATGATAACCAAACCATTGAACTGTGCTGTCACCATGTAACTTACGCAATTACAAGTTATTCATTTTAGTTGTATGCAGGTTTCTGTCTCGCGATGTCACACATTGTAGTAAGAAGTGGTCACAACTTCCCCTAAATTGTGTTCTCCAATCATAACTTTCAGTATTAGTTTGTTTGTTTCGAACTTTTCTATGGCAGTTTCTATGGCAACAACCTGATAAACATCTCCATACATACCAATGATGAATCATTTTTTGGTTTTAAATTGATAGATAAGACTAGAAATATTTTGGATATTGAAACCGGGTGAGAGTAAATCGGGGTAGGAAGTGTCAGTTTGACTTTTCTGATAGATAATTTTGTGGACTATACGCTAACTGAAATGACAAGCAACATTTTGGAATTTCGAGTCTTCTTTGGGGGCGTAAATCATTCAATTTTGTTCGTTCTTTTAACTCTTGATTCTAAAGAATCATGATTTTTCTCACCGTTCGAAAATAAAATCACGATATATATATAACTATAAACCCATTTAGTAACACCGGTACTAATAATAATAATGACTCTTTATTTATTTCTGCCCGATCTTCTTTATTGGTCACGTTTCTAGTAGCAGGTTATTCCATTACTTTTAAACTCGATTGAAATATGCAGTGTTGAGACCTTCCCTTTTGTCCCTCGTGGTAATCATTACTTGACTTGAAATTTTCTCACGTACTTTTTCTAAATTTTACTCAACTTAAAGCAAACCTGATTTATCAATTAAATCATGATCGATATCTATAAATGTTCGATTTGGAAGAAAATGTTTCATCTTCAAAAAGATATGCACGCATGTAACCATCAATATCACAAGAATATAAATGAATACATATATCTCATATATATATATATATATATATATATATATATATATATATATATATATATATATATATATATATATATATATATATATATATATATATATATATATATGTTTGACTATATGTTATATATATATATATATATATATATATATATATGTGTTCTATATATGTATATATATACTATATATGTTCAATTTATAGCACATATATATATATATATATATATATATATATATATATATATGTATATGTATATCTATATCTATCTATCTATCTATCTATCTATATATATATATATATATATATATATATATATATATATATATATATATATATATATATATATATATATATATATAAATATATATATATATATATATATATATATATATATATATATATATATATATATATATATATGTATACACTGAAACGTCACTCAGGACTCAGGAGAGCGGGTTTCGATTCCCGCCAAGGTCGACAATCCTGACGAGAGTTTTTAGTGGTTTCCCTTTGTCGTTCAGGTTGATACTGGGAGGCTAATGAAATAACCTTTCATCTCATCTCATATATTATTCACCGACGCCAATTAATCTTGGTCATTAGTACAGTATGTCGGTAAGCCCAATATAAATAAATAATTATAAACACACACACATATATATATATATATATATATATATATATATATATATATATATATATATATATATATATATATATATATATATATATAAATATATATATATACATATATATATATATATATATATATATATATATATATATATATATATATATATATATATATATATATATATATATATATGTGTGTGTGTGTGTATGGTATGTATCTTTATTAAAGACTCTGCCATTCACAAGAGATAGCTGTCATAATTGACACAGAACAATTGATCAACGGATAGAATAATTGAAAGAATTGCAACTAATTGTTCGAGATAATCTAATTAATAATTATATAATAACAAACAAAAACCTAACGCTATAAGAAGTATAGAATGAGAAAATTGTTATGAACAATAATATGCCATGCAGAGATGTAAATGAAAATATTATAAAAATAATATATATATATTAACAAGTTTTATTACTACGTAGTCGAAGATTGTAAAAATTCGCCTAATCCAAGCTCAATAATTTTCAATTTACGTATAGAAATTCAGCGATTCTACGCGACGAATAGATTTTTTCGGTCCCTTTTGAATTGAACATATAAGTGTTTCCACAGTGTGGTGAACAACCTAAAAAAAGGGGGTGAATGTAAATCAATAGTTGTGCAAAATGTATACTGATTGTTTCAAAATGTCTACAAAAAATAGAATCGATCAATGTATTCAAAGAATAATTAAATTCCTCAACAATATTCTTGGAAAAAGCGGATAAATAAATAAAATTTGAAAAAATAGCATATATATAGCAAGCTAGGTATATAATATTTATCGAAAATATTGTCAACTGACATCAATCACGTGATTAAAACGCAAATTTGTCCAGAAAGACTTCATATATATTAAATGATTCGAGACGGATATATTCGAGTGGTGTGTAGTCTTAGCTGTACGTTATTGTCGAATGGTTTGTTCGTTTTGAAGAATTAAAAAGTTGTATTTTAAGCGAACAACCTTGAAATAGCAGATCAAAGTAGTTGTTGGCTTTCTAGGGGAGCAAGCTAGAAGGTATTCTAGTGAGTTTTGCGGTCAGGTTCCTTTTAACTACAATCGGTTCACGTAATACTGAGCCCCGCGCAGTCAAATAGCACCAATTAACCAAACAGTCAACGAAGCTGCGGATGAGATTTAGAGAAATATCAGGGTTTAGTGATAACTTTCCAGAAGTTTCAGATGGCAATATTCTTTAATTGGTAAACAAATATATTTTCAATACTTATATTCAAAGGTGTATATTAAAGTAATTGAATTTGCCCCCATTTAATTACCATCGGTAGTCCTAAACAGTTGGAAATTAATATGTTTAAAGTCAACGACGCTGTGGATGAGATTCAGAGAAATATCAGGATTTCGGAATAACTTTCCAGAAGTTTCAGATGGCAATATTCTTCAATCAATTGGTAAACACACATATATATTCAATACTTATCAAAATATTCAATATTCATATTTTATTATTAAAATATTTTAATATTCAAAGGTGGATATTAAAATAATTGAATTTGGCCCCTCATATAATTTTCACTGGTGGTCCTAAACAGTTGGAAATTAATATGTTTAAAGTCAACGACGCTGCGGATGAGATTCAGAGAAATATCAGGGTTTAGTGATAACTTTCCAGAGGTTTCATATGGCAATATTCTTTAATTGGTAAACACACATATATTTTCAATACTTATTCAAAGGTGTATATTAAAATAATTGAATTTGGCCCCCCATATAATTTCTACTGGTGGTCCTAAACAGTTGGAAATTAATATGTTTAAAGTCAACGACGCTGCGGATGAGATTTAGAGAAATATCAGGGTTCAGTGATAACTTTCCAGAAGTTTCAGATGGCAATATTCTTTAATTGGTAAACACACATTTATTTTCAATACCTTTTCAAAGGTGTATATTAAAATAATTGAATTTGGCCCCCCATATAATTTCTACTGGTGGTCCTAAACAGTTGGAAATTAATATGTTCAAAGTCAACGACGCTGCGGATGAGATTTAGAGAAATATCAGGGTTCAGTGATAACTTTCCAGAGGTTTCATATGGCAATATTCTTCAATTGGTAAACACACATATATTTTCAATACTTATTCAAAGGTGGATATTAAAATAATTGAATTTGGCCCCCATATAATTTTCACTGGTGGTCCTAAACAGTTGGAAATTAATATGTTTAAAGTCAACGACGCTGTGGATGAGATTTAGAGAAATATCAGGGTTTCGGGATAACTTTTTAGAGGTTTAAGATGTCAATGTTCTATAATTAATTGGTGGATACACATATCTTTTCATTATTTATTCAAAGGTGTGTATTAAAATAATTGGATTTGGCCCCCATATAATTTCCACTGGTGGTCCTAAACAGTATAAGAAATTAATATGTTTAAACCGAGGGGTAAACAACTAGCAAATTTGGAGTTCACCGGATTTCAGATTTCAAGGGATTTCAGGGAAATTTCACGGGATTTCAGGAAGATTTCAAAAATATTTCAAGGAATTTCAATAAGATTTCATGACAAGTGTAAACCAGATTTCAGGAGTTGTTAACCCCTCTGTTTAAACTGTATCTACCCTTGAAGATACTAGGCCCACTATAGTTGGTTGATTAAAAAATATATACATATTATTTTGTGTTAACCCACCAAATTAATTGGTTAATATCTCATATTACTAACAAAAAAATCAATATCAGATATAAAACACAAGATATTTTGCCACTTGGCTATACTACACTCAGCACTTATACTAATTGCAGACGTGGGCGAGAGGAATGGAGGTGTGTACAGGGATTTATTCTTGTTCAGTCATGAGTGTGAACTGTCTTGTTGCAGTATTTCTTTCTTTCATACTGAGACGAACGTGGCCGAGTTGTTATTACACTGAACCGTCATTCAGGAGACCGGGGTTCGATTCCCGCCCTGGTTGACCATCCTGACAGGGTTTCTCGTGATTTCCCTCTGTCTTCCAGGTCAATATTGGGATGGTTTCTTAACAACAGGCCACGACTGACTCCTCCCCACAATCCAAAATCACCTAATAAAATTACCTTTCATCTCATCTTCCCATCATCTCGTATATCATTCACCGATGCCAATAGATCCCAGTCATCAGTACAGTGCGTCGTTAAACCCAATATGAAATAAACTTGATGGTTACGTTGACGACTCGCAGTCTCCGCCCCTTTGACGTCACAAATCATACCGTCCAATCAAGAGTGCTGTTAGAACTGTGGTGAAATTCAAATATCCAATCGGGGTATATCTTCAAATGACTACAAATATGATATAGATCCAACTGGCCTACTAGTGAAGCCACGCCTATTCCGAGTAGTCAAACCTATCGAAGTTTATTAAATTATTTTGTTGAAATACATTTTTCTTTCGTTTACGGGTATGCATGTATATGTGACAATTCTATAAACATCTCATCATCTATTGAATACTTTTCTTACACTTTTCATATTCTCACAATTGAGATTTCAATAACTAAGTTATACTTAATTCATTATGAATAAGAGTATTGTTGCTGCCCCTCTGGCTCATTCATCTAAGGCACTGCTTTAGAAGCCGGTAATCAAGTCGAGCATGGATTCAAAGTCTCTCGTAAGGCATTGGTTTTTGTTAGCGTCCATCCACATCGCTTCTTCATTTCATCATCACCCGCTCATTCGTACCCCCATACAACACGACGGTTGGTGGATTAAGAAACTTTAAAACGAAACTTTTCGATCGGAAACAGCCGGTCGTTGAAACCGAGACGGTTCCTCGTCATTCGTGACATTTATATTTTTATATTCTTTTCTTTCTTTTTCTCTATTCTTTTCAACAGCACACTGTACTGATGAATCAGATCTATTGGCGTCAGTGAATGTTATATGAGATGATGTGATGAGAGGTTATTTTATAAGGTAATTTTGGATAGTGGAAAGGAGTCAGTCGTGGTCTATTGTCAAGTAACAATTCCAAGTATTGTTCTAAACGACAGAAACCACGAAAAAACCCTGTCAGGATGGTCGACCACAGCGATAATCAAACCCCGATCTCAGCTGAATCATGGCCCAGTGTGCTAGCCACTCGACCACTCGTCTCAGTTGACATAAATCAACCGTTTCACCCGACTTGAAAATATCGCAACAAAGAAACACCGCACAACGTAAGTTCTCTTTGTTTCTGCTTTTCGTGAATCTACATCATAACCTGGGTAAGCTGATGCACGCAATGCGATCGTCGTAAATATTCAGATTGTACTTTCATGTTCGCTGGCCAACACTCAGGTATAATATTATAATATTAATAATGAGTATGTTAGAAAAAATGTTGTTACATTAACATTCTCTGGTTATATTTAAATTAAAATATATATATATATAAAATAGGCTCATAGTTTAAATATCAAAAAATCATCAAAGTTGTTATACCCACACCTGTTCTACATTTGTGTGGTCATTATAGTGTTCGATCAAGCTAGATCTTGAAGAATTATATTTACTGACATTACGCTTCAAAATAGATAATGCGAATTTAATTCATTTTATTCATTACTATTTTGGATCAACAATAGACTGAGGCCCGGTATTACCATGTCCAGTTAGCCTTTATCTGAGATTTGGTGAGAACAAATAGTTTTGGTAACCGTGGTAAGAGTAAGTTTAAACTCCCAGTTAGAGATACTCGTATGTTGGTAATTCCGGCTTTAAATGACAACACAACCCCGAAACTAGATTTTAATAAATAATGACGATATTAATTTTCCTAATTTTAGAGAAAACTAGAAATCTACATCTCAATTTCAAAAATGATTGCTATTTTTTTTTCCTCCAGAGACCATGAGTCATGACGTAGGCATTACCGATTCTGTAAAGAAACATGAACAGAATCGAGTATATGTCTACGCGTCACGATTCAGAAAATGAGTCGGGTCCAGGAGGACAAATGAACTACTTATAATTTCTGAAATTGAGATGATGATTTCTAGTTTCAAGTAAATGAATAAATAAATGAATGAAAAAAAAATTAAGGGAAAAAAGGAAAAAAAATCAATTCTGTAATGGACACAAGTACAGAGAAAAAGAGAGAAGGAAGAAGATTTTAGCAAGAAAAAAAAATCAAGACAATGAGAAGACTCAAGTTTTTCTCCCCACTGTGAATATTTGAATTGTTTTCTAACCCTGCCCGGCATTATCACCTTAGAATTCATTGTTTGTTTGATGAGTTATTATTATCTTATTATCTTATCTTATTATCTTATTTTCAATTATTCTTTGAGGTGGTAAGATCGCCCTTGTGGTGCCCCATTCAAACGATCTCATCTTTCATCCATACCCTTAATTGGGGAACAATGATTTTCTATCAGGTTTCGATGTTAATAAAAAAAAAATGAGTTGTCTCGTAAATTAGAGAAATGCATACTGTCATTATTCGATAGAATCTATAGTTTCAGGTTTGTGATTGTGAGTGGATATATAGTTGGACTGGTGAGTTCGAGCGGGGTGGTTGCTTGGGTGTGTGCGCATATACACGGATTTACTTGCTGGTGCAGATGAAGTAGAAGGTACAGATTAATGCCAGATGTGGGCATGAACCGCGCATTGTGAAACGGGATGTGAAAACTATGCAATAATGGCCAAAAGTCGACATTTTAAACCGATCAACTCATGCAAGCCGCGCTGCCTCGAGGCATGGGACCAGTGGCGGTTTGTGGGTACCTCATTGGTACTTGCTAAGATGCATTGAGGGTTGCGTTGGTTTGCCGCGAGATGCATTGAGGGTTGCGTTGGTTTGCTGCGAGATGCATTGAGGGTTGCGTTGGTTTGCCGCGAGATGCATTAAGGGTTGCGTTGGTTTGCTGCGAGATGCATTGATGGTTGCGTTGGTTTGCCGGTTGGAGATGGTGACGTCACTTCCTATCCCTCCCATGTTGAAAATGTGTTCCAATTCACGGGCCACATTTTAAGAACTATCGATCATGCGTATAGGTAGTAGTGATAAGAGGAACTTTAACTTCACGTTCATGTCGCCTCAGCTAATAACAGCTGTCATCAAGTTTGTCAGCCTGTCAGCCGTTTCTACAAAACAACACTAGATAGAGCAGCGATCTTTAGTTCTCAGAAAAGTACTCAGGAAATGGAACGTGTCCATCTCCCGGTGGCAAACAAACACAACCTTCAGTGCCTCTTGGTTTGTCGGTTGGGATGGTGACTTCACTTTCCATCCCTCCAATGTTACCAATTTACCGGCCACATCTTCAGAACTAACGATCGTGCGCAGTGTAGTAGTGATAAAAGGAACTAACTTTCTTACAAATACACGCAAAATGACGTTCACTTTTGCTCAAATGTCTGAAATGTAAAATATCAAAATGTCTTTTTATTTTCAAACAAAATTACTTCCAAGTGATGTCGCGAGCGCAGGGTTATGGTAAATGTTTATTTTTACTTCCGGTTTGACCATAGAAACGAAAATATCCACACAAAATTGTGATTTTCAACTATTTTTTTAATCCCATTTAAAAACGATTTTCAGAAAGATTCTCGCTACCCGGAAATTCATACCCCCATATAACCTACCTATTGGTGTGGGCCCGTTGAGCATCATCAAAAAGAGTTGTCCAGTGTTGAATAACGGTGCCGTCAGATGTTGCCGCGTCATTGACTCGTCCAGCACGCCACTGTGAGGGTGTAGTGACGTAAGGGATGGTAGTTGTAGAGGGTGTGACCGTATCCTGTCCACCCGAACCTGTTTCTACACACTACAACTACATGAGAGGGTGGAACACGTACAGCGCGGTAAAACATTAAAACTCGACAAAAATACCAACTATTTCGAATTAATAGAATTCCATTTTACTTGTATGCGTGGAAAAAGGTTTCTACCAAGCAAACAAACACAAATATCAGTATTATTTTGTTTAGCACCGATGGTTTTGGGGGGGGGGGGGGGAGATTTTTCGAGACGAGATTTACGATTAGAAGCACAGCTAGGTCTACATCTTTCGAAAGCGTTATGGGGATGCATGCAAGGTGTTTATAAAAAAAGAGAATTACATCTTTCTCATTTTTTTTTTCATATTCACGAACCAGTCTAATTGAATAAAAAGTATATCAGCTCCAAGATAATTTTTATTCATTCTATCTTTGTGAGAACAATCGGTTTCAAGATAATACGTCACTGAATATGACGAAATTCATTGACTTATGATCTCAAAACTGATTGAATTTATAATAATAGAATGTCATATTAACTGAAGAGCATGAAATTATCTTTTTATTTATTTTATTTCATTTTTGTATTGGGGCTTAACGACGCACCATACTGATGGCTACGATCTATTGGCGTCGGTGGATGATGAAAGATGATGGGATGATGAGATGAAAGGTTATTTCATTAGGTGTTTTGGATGGTGGGAAGAAGTCGGTCGTGGAAACATCCCAGTATTAACCTGAACGACAGAGGGAAACCACGAAAAATCCCTGTCAGGATGATAGACCATGGCGGGAATCGAACCCTGGTCTCCTGAATGACGGTTCAGTGTGTTACCACTCGGCCAAGCGTCTCGGTCCAAAAAAAAATCATCTTCGAGTTGATTTAATTTTTATTCAACCACACTGGTTCGTAAACATGTACAAAAATGGTGAAGATAAATTTATCTATTTTTATAAGCACCGTGCATTCACCGTCTCAACTGACTGAGCCACTCGAGCGATAATATTTTTCAAAAAGTATAGATAATCAATTCTCTAAATCTTCATTCATATACATTTGTAATGATGAAATCATACATTCGAACTGAATAATTATTATGAATATTTTAAACAAAATTAAGCGACAAATTCAAATGTCGTAGAATATTCCAAGCAAAGCCCGAGTAGCATAATAATGAACAGTTGCAAAAGGGAAAATCCAAGAGACCAAGAGAGAGATTAAAGATGGAATCGGCTTATTCGATGGGCAAAGGGTTGTTTCTAACACATTAATTCTGTTGATTGTATTTATTGGTGCAAGACATTATCCGTGAAATTAATACAATACGCATCCATAGTCATCTCAGAGGTACACTAGAGGACAAATAAAATGATCGATCATCCTTACCACAATATTTCATCTTGAAGTAAATTTATTGACAATATACACATAAAAACTAGCAGATAATTCGCAAATGCGCTCACGGTACAGTATGTAAAAACATCATCCGTATAATATGCGTATACATTTCATTTAAAATAATATCAGAATTTCGGCAAGAACCATTTTTTATGCCCGTAAGTGTACCTTCTGAGGTAAAGCTCGTCTTATGTACGCTAGAGATGGGCTTATTCGTCCGTATATACGGTACAGTGGTGATAGTCACAGTGGATTATACGATTAGATGCTTGACGCAATCGTCTGGACAACGCGAACCGTCCCATCACGCTGTAGGTGTCCTGGTTCGATCCTTCCCTGGTGTTTGACACTCAAACTAACAACAGAAGGCGCTCCTGAATAGAACACGGCCGGAGAACGAAGCTGTCAATAATAAGACATTTATATTATACATATATATATATATATATATATATATATATATATATATATATATATATATATATATAATATAATATATTATATATATATATATATATTATATTATATAATATTATATTATATTTTATCATTATACGTATACACACACACATATATATATATATATATATATATATATATATATATATATATATATATATATATATATATATATATATATATATATATATATATTATATATATATATATTTATATATATATATTTAATATATATATATATATATATATATATATATATATATATATATATATATATATATATATAAATATATATATATATATATATATATATATATATATATGTGTATTTAATATATGCATATTATATCATTTTTAATTCATTGTCATAATTTGTGCGCGCTTTTTTAAATACTTTTCGTGAGTTTTTCAGCGTGTCGACACCTTTGAAAGATGATGTAGTGTTCAAAAATGTAAATTGCGTCCTGAAAATCATTGACCTTGAAAATATCACAGCTATAACGGTGATATTTGTATTATTTTATGTTGGTAGACGACCGTGTCTTGTGGATCCAAGAGTATGTGGATTATTCAGCTCTAGATTTACGATAAAAGACGCAACCACATATTTGAAAACCGTTAAATTAATAAAACTGCAGCGAGATTTATGTAGGCCTAATAACTAATCACGAAATGTTCAGTATATGCCTATCTCCTTTACTACTAATGCTAATAATACTGCTATATATACTATATACTGCTATATACTATTATATACTAATAATACTACTAATACTACTACTTGATGCTATTTATAATTTATATTGTAAAATATGTAAATTGTGTACCGATTTCCTCGAAAGAGGGTTGAAGGAATAAACACTACTACCACTACCACTACTAAAAAAAAAATGAAAAAAAAAAAAAAAATTATAGTAAGTATACTCACTTACTTCCTTAGTACTTCCTTACTAAGTTATACTTATATTACTTAGTACTCACTATATTTTAGTACTTCCTCACTATGTTGGTCGTACGAAATTTAGTAAAGTACACTTCACTAAATTTCAGACTGCCAGTTTCTTGCGTTAACACTGTCAAAGTAAAGCTCAAAGCTCGTTCAGGTGTGCGACTGTTAGTGGTCCGGGTTTGAGTCCAAGTTGCAGTCACTGTGCATTAGTTTCAGTAATAGCTCTAGCTTTCAATCGACGTAGTCAACGCTATTTGTATGTAGCCAACTCACAGAATAAAAGTTAATTGAACTCCTGTAATTAGACCCGGTTATATCAAACTTGTATTCCTAGACCTCAGTTTAGAGTCAAGATCATCTTGGATACCAAAGCTGTTTTTGACAATACGCAGATCAAAACGGTCATAAAATTGGCACTTATAAGTAGGAACTGGTTATATCAACTGATAATTGGTGAAAAGCAATAATTCGCGAATCAACTTAATTCTTACATTTTCGTACCTTTTCAACCAATAATCAACGAATTCTTACTTCATCATCAGTTGGTAAAAGTATACAAAACTTGTATATCTCGACTCCAAATTTTAATATAATTAATTAGTCATTTAATTATATGAATTGGTAAAACCGATCCTCAGAAAAGTAATTTTAATTATGTGAACTTATTTTTTCTTCAACATTTTGCATACGCAACAATAAAATTTCTATTCATAGATTCGATTATTGATTCTTCACGAAGTATTCCGCCAATATTTTGAAAATAAATTTAAAAAAAAACATCGAACAATATAACATTCCTTCCAGTTTCTAAAACATCGAAACAAATATTCATTTGTCGACCACGTGTCCCAACTAAATTACTAATGTAGTTTGGCACCGAGTCATGTTATACGTATGAAGAGTGCGTGTGCGTCTATACCGGGTAAACGCACTTTCGGCTAAATATACCGTCTGACGCACCAAACACTAGCACAGCTACAAACGCATGATGCTGCATACACTCTCCCGACAGAAAAAAAAGAGAGAGAGAACTAGTACAAAGGGAGGATATTCTTGATCCGAGTCAGATTTCTTTATCTTTCACATTCCATGAAACTACCCACATCTTGTATACAGACGTCGTACCTTCTTTTTATACCTGCAGTTTGAGAGAGAGAGAGAGATAGTATGATAAGAGGGCACCTAGATCAACGCGAGTTGTTATAGTTATACATCATTTCTACAGAATGCAATATGAAAATGTTTTTTTTTTTGTGAATATAGGCTCTAGTCCCTATAGAAATAGAATGCCATGGTTCGATATTATATGTCATCTAAAAATATAGTTGTAAGAAGTGTATTACTTACTATATAGTGCTGGAATTCCTGATATAAATACATTATGTATCATTTATATTATCCTATTATAGTAGTTATAACTATTACATGTTATTATTTTTTAATAAATGAAGTTTTATTTTCATGTAATAGTTTTTTCTATGTCCGATATAATTTCATTCACTATTACCAATATTAACTATTGATTTTATTTTTTAAATTATGTAATTATTTTCAAAAATTCAGTATGATTGTGTTATAAAGTGTAATATTGAGTAACATTTTTGGTTTGTTGTAATATTGCTACAACAATGTTTTTGTAGTTAGCTATAACGAGATAAAACCAACGAGGGATACAATAAATAGTGACTAATTATAAATTATTGTTATTTCGTTGCATGAGTAAAAAACATACAATGGTCTATAATTATAATTATGAACATTTGAAGTTGTTATTATTATATTTATTACGTCATGATTACGCTCATGGAGATTTTATTTTAAAAGTTGTATTATATTGTATCCATTATATGTTGAATTGTTCATTACAAGGAAAACGCATTGTTGGTGATGTTATTGAATGAGAGAGTAGGTCATGTCAACCATTGTAAATCAATTCATCTTTTCATTTTCACTCTACTCATTTGTACCTCGGTATAACGTAGGAAAGGTCGTTGAGTACTATTACAAATAGGTCATAGGTGTGAAAAAATGTTGCCGATTTATTTCATTCAAATGGTTTCGCCCATTGACGTTACCTCTTCAATAATTTTACAGACAACTTTGATGAGATCAAATTTATAATGTACGTCTTTGGCATTTTATAAGATAATTGGACATTCTTTTTGAAGCAAGAGGCACCATTCATAATATTTTAGTAACTTTATCAAATCCCAAATCATTCCAAACCTTTAATTGAAGAAATATTTCTCAGAATCTTATGTGAAGCTAGACGTATATTTTGCATGACCATCTTTACAACTCATGGGACATGAATGATGATTTAATCATCAAGATGTATAACTTATAACTTGAAACTAATGTTCAAATCAAGCTGAATTTATATTCCTTTCCGGAATTACCAACCTCCAAGCACTAATTAGCAAATTACCAAGCTCTAACTGGAAGTTTGAAGTTGTTACTTGCAAAATCCATGCTATTTGTTTTCACCGCCTCCTGAATAAGGCGAACTGGCCTTTGTTATTTATTTATTTTCATTTATATTGGGTTTAACGATGCACTCTACTAATGACTAAGATTTATTGGCGTCGGTGAATGATATAAGAGATGATGGGTTGAAGAAATGAAAGGTTATTCTATCAAGTGTTTTTGGATGTAGGGAAGGAGTCGATCATGGTGGCTTGTTGATAAGGAGCCACCCCAGTATTGACCTGAACAACAGAGGGAAACCACGAAAAACCTCTGTCAGGATGGTTGACCATGGTGGTAATCGAACCCTAGTTTCCTGAATGACGGTTCAGTTTGCTAGCCACCCGATCACTCGTCTCAGGCGAGTTGGTAATAACTAGCCTCACGCGGGTATCGCACAATACATTAATAACTATTATTATATACGTCTTTAATTGAATTATTATCATTTATTTTTATTTTTTAATAACATCGAAACTTGATACAAAATCATTGTTCCCCAATTAAGGCTAAGGATGAAAGATAGGATCGTTTGGACGGGACACCACAAGGTCGATCTTACCACCCCATTTTGATTATTTAAAACTAATGAACTTCAACACCAGGACTGCGCCATTATTACTATTATTACGATTATTATTATTACTTATTGTTACTTCTCTTGTCATACATCAGGATGAATATCTATCTAAAGATGAATGTCTTTCACAAACACAGCCATCAATCAATAAATTGATTTTTCTTTTATTAGTTGCCAACATCGAATTTGATACGAAATGTTGTTACCGAATAATGGCTCAAATAACCAATTCAGAGAAAAGACCGATATATAATATACATATGCGGTTCCATGTATTCTATATTCAATTCTGTTGTCATGACGCGCATAGAGTGATTGCGTTACGTCACGGACTGGAAGTTTGTCCTTTCTTTTCTCAAACCAAACGAAGAGAAAACATCACATCTGGTCCATCACCTCAACCTGAAGAGTGTAATTAAAACCGAAGATAAAATAAGCAAAGAAGTGAGGCGAGAATAAGATAGACACTGACGCGTTGAACTGTCATTCAGGGGAAAAAAGAGTTCGAAGATGATTTGATTTTTTATTTATATCGGGTTTAACGACGCACTGTACTGCTGAATACGATATATTGGCGTCGGTGAATGATATATGAGATAATGAGATGAAAAGTTAATTTATTAGGTATTTTTGAATAGTGGGAATGAGTCGGTCGTGGTTTGTTGTTAAGGAACCATCCCAGTAATGACCTGAACGACAGAGGGAAACCACGAAAAATCCCTGTTAGGATGGTCGACCATGACGGGAATCGGACTCCGGTCTCCTGAATGACGGTCCAGTGAGCTAGCCACTCGTCTACTCGTCTCAGTTCGATGGCGATTGTTGTTTGCTTGATGACCCCACCAACAGCTAGGTTATACGGGGGTACGAATGAGCTTATGATAATGAAACTATATATAACCTGAGGATGGCAAGTGGAAGGATGTTCACAAAAACCCATGCCTTATGCGGGACTACCCCACGCCTAACGGTGATTTCAGTTTCTAAGGCGGTGCCTTAGCTGACTGAGCAACGAAGAGAGGAACGGAGTTCGATTCTTGCCATAAATGTAAGGTTATCTGTGGCTTTGTTCAGTAGTTGTTGTAGATATAGCTTGGTTTGCATGATAAGACTTTGACCGCTTCCTTCCCACTCTCTAAAAATACCTACAAAGCTCACTTTTTCCTATCATATTCTAATAATCTCATTCATCGACGCAAATAGATCTTAGTTATCATGAACCAATTGAACGGAGTAGGTTTCAACTTCTATAAATACCGGAACCCAAAACAAATGATATATTTCATTTGACTGCCACTGTTTGAAATACAGTTGCAGTGGCTGTACAATAGTTTATAGTGTAAACAATAAAGAGGAGAAATCTACAATACCGTATTGTCCTAGTTTTTATATTGTGTTTAACGACGCACTGTAAGTGTAATGATAGGCCTATACCTATAAGATCTTCTGTCGTCAATCATGAATGATGCATAAGAAGACGAGATGTTAGGTTATTTTATCAAGTGTTTTGGATAGTGAGTATAGGAAGCGATCGTGATATTTCACAAAGAAACTGAGGAAAACTACGAATTACCTCAGTCAGTGGTCACCCATGTCAGGAATCGAACCCTGGCCTCCTAAATGACGGTACAGTGAAGTTTTGTCTCAACAGTTTTGAGATTTTGATAAACACTATACCTGTATTTGTTTGTATGTAATGGTGAAAAGAATGTTTGTAGAATTTATAGTAACTTATAATTAAGCCCTATGGCTAAGTGTAACCGTGGCTATGTATAAAATATACTTGCTTTTGTTGAGTGCTGCCTTCTTCACTCTTACAAACTTTAACGGACCGAAGGTAGCAAACAAAAGATGATAAAATACTGTTGAATAAAAAAGATTTGGTCAAATAATCTATATTCGTTGACGCGCTTTTGGAACCAAAACATTCATTCATTCATTGAATAATTAATCACTATTTCCATCAATTCTTTCATTATATCATTTATATTTATGAGATTACCCAGTTTGCACGTGATTTCCCGTTCAAACGGATCCTAATTTATCATACTAACCCTAGGGGAACAATAAATGACAATTTTTCCAAACAAACAAAAAACAAGTAATTTATATGGTGATAATAAAAACTTGATCTTTTTAGTTCGGAGAATAATCAATCAAAATTGAAAATGACCCTAAAAACTATTGGTTAATCAATAAGCCATACCGGTATAATTCTAGAAGTCTATAGGTTTCGTTGTGTGATGGATTACAGATATTATTTGTTATCGGTCAATTGCTCAGTGCAAGTCTTCAATGACGCGATTGACCGATCAACTGCCAACTGACCGTATAACAATTATTGATCGGCCAATTGACGAGTCAATTTATTACAATGATTGACCGGTCATATTTCCCAGTGAATGAATTACAATGATTGTAATCTTATCCATCCAATCGATCTACGTATCAATCAGCTACAGTTAAAATAATATCCGTTTTAATTTTGTCAAAATGAGTTATCTGTTTTAAAACGCGAAAGAAAAATAAAGATGATAAAAATAATTGTTATACTCATTCATTTTTAGCGTGTTTTTTGTTTTGGTTTCGTAATTGATGAGTATAATGATTCAGGGTCACTTTTTCATTTCATATTATTCCAATTTGTAATAGTAGGCCTTTATGTATTATATAATGTATGCAATTATACAGCATGATTTATGGAAAAATAAAAAATAATAAAAAAGTAAACATTAAGAAACATTGTTTTTTATATTGATGATAATTGTATGCTAAACGACCCCACCAACAACTGGATTATTTGGGGAATTTACTGGATTTACTGGTGGATATATGATGTTGACAAAAAAAACATGTCTTATGCGGGACTCGAACCCATGATCTACCTGACTTCAGTTTCCAACACCCGAACTTTGCGTCAGAAAGACGCAAAATTTTCAAGGCAACATATTTAAAAAATACTATTTTCAAAAAAAAATAAAAAATTTCATCAAATTTCATCTAAAATGCTAAAACTTCTCAATAGTTGAAAAGTCGTTCTTGCCAAAATTTGTCTGAATGTCTAAGCGACTGTATTACCTACACCAAGAAAACCACAACGTTATAACGTATATAAAAAGCCGAGTCAATGCGTGCAACGTGTATAAAAGTGCGTAGACACGCGTGAATAGGGCTCGAGCAATGGCTAACCTCAGTAACTTGCCAACACAGTTTTACGACTTTTACACTGGAATGTTGATATTCTTCGGTCATGCAACAAGTTCTTCTAGTTTCATCTGACGTTATACGGTTCGAGAGATCTTTTTACACTCACAGCAAAACCTACCAATCAGGTCACAAATAGAACCTTAATAATAAAACAACATACTGTCGGGGCAATGACTATTTCATCCATTTGCAGAAGAAATTGAATCATTTATTCATGATGACTATTCATCTTCACGATGAATGACCATGAATTTGGAATTATAATTGCCGAAAGTAAAAATGAGTAATAAAATGATGGTAGTAAAATAAAAACCTTGATTATAGTAATGATGAAAGCGATGATGATAAATGAGAAAAATGAATTTGGATTGGATTTGAAGTTGATTGAAGAAGCGTTGGAGAGATAGTTCTGGAGACTGTCAGAAGATTTGCGTAAGATCTTGAATATAATTTCTTGAAAGAGTGATTTTGTATATTGTATGATTTTTCTATATTATATTATTTCCTTTGTCTATTATTATATATTGGTATGATCTATTATCTACTGTTTTGTAAAACACGCGTGCGTAGTTGTTTTGTTAATCGAAACTTGACAAAAAGAATCATTGCAATTACCAATTAATTTACCAATTCAATGAAAGGTAGGATTGTTTGGACCGAGCACCGTCATAAGGTTGATCTTACCACTCAAAAATAATAATTAACAATGTTGTAGATTTTTCATATATCATTTGTATATATATTCTATATTTTATATACATTATAGGCCTACTATATTATATATATATATATATATATATATATATATATATATATATATATATATATATATATATATATATATATATATATATATTTATTTTTATTTTTTTCTCGTATCCTTATCAACATTGTTTTCTTGCTATTTTTAAATAATTATGGTTAAACATTCGTATACGGTAGTGCGTAACTTGAATTAACATAGATCAAGCCAATTAAAGTAATTAAATTAAAGTAACGTAATCCAACCTATAACCCAAACTGATTCGATCTAATTTCAAACTAACCTAAACATAAAACTAGGTTCTAAAATAATGTTCAACAGGTAAAGTTGTACTGCTTGTACATATAGCCACTCCGAACTGTTAGCTCTATAATATTTCATGATCAATAATATCCTTCACGACCCCATCAACATCTAGGTTGTGTGGGGGTACGAATGAGCGTATGATAGGTGTATGCTGTTTTCACAAAAGTAAACATGCTTCATGCGGAACTCGAACCCCTACTTGACGTCAAATTCTAAAATCTGAAGCAGGGATGGCTCAGCTGACTAAGCCGGAAGGGTGGAATGTGTGTGATCAGCAGTATCAATGAAATAGAAAGACTCCGTGTGACTATGGGAATCGTTTAGGCTTCTTTCCAGTTATTTTATTTTGATACTGCTTAACGACCCCACCAACAGCTAGGTTATACGGGGGTACGAATGAGCGGTTGATAATGAAAGAACGTTTCCAAAACATTTGCCTTGCCAATTGCCTTCCTATTTCTAAGATACTTATTCTGATGGCCAATTCTTCGTTCAAAATCGATCAAATTAGTAATAATGTGATACGTTCCATTCAAATAACACATAAACCCACCTGTATACATGACAGGTAAAGGACATTGAAAAAGCAACGACTATGCTTCAGCCAAAACAGAATCACTGTCTTATAATGTATAGGCTCTCTAATTGTATAAGGACAACAATGACTACAGTAGAACCTCAGTTATAAGTTTGTCGTTTATACATTTATTACATTTATAAGTTTTAATTTTTGATCCAACCCATGCTTCACATGTTGAATAGTTTCATTAATACGTTTTCCACGTCAGTACATTTTTCAGTCTGGTTCCCTGAAAAACGTATAAAAGAGGTTCAACTGTATCAAACCATAGAAAAGTAATTTTTGACAAGCTTTATAAAAATCCAGTAAACGGTTTCAAAACAAAGGTTTCATAGATTTATTAAATCTCATGCACATAAACACTTGCTTATCATCTTACAACGCACGCTGCGTTTTCTTAGTGCAAAAAGTTAATCTATAGATCGAGAGCTACGATCGGCAGTCTCTCCTATCCAATAGCTCCAACGACCGGACGTTGCGACTCGATTCGCTTAAACGCCAGAGGAAACGATGTTTAAAAGTTGAGAATTTGCCACAATATTCGTACATGTAACTTATTTAGCGTGCCATCAAGCAAAGTGCATATAAATTAGTTGCGTGTGTATAATTCTCGTTCAATACACTCTACAGTGCACGCCACATGTTATAGCTATAGCTATACTCATGTACATGGGAGCCGAAGCGCTCAAATACGCATTCTGGTGTTTAATTCACAAAACTTAGTTTAGTTGATACCAGTGTCGCAGAGATCGTCTATACCCCCCCCCCCCCGTGTTCTGATACCCCCCGATATTCCAGCTCTAGTGGGGTATTCCCCCCTAATTATTGATCCCTAGTGTACGACTACCTCCTACAGGGATCATGTAGGCCTACCCCCTAATAAAGACCTTTTTTCTGCAACGTGGGAGGGAGGGGTATTATAATCCTAATGATGATTTACCCCATACCTATTATTTGAGATTTGAGTTGAAGGAGGGTATCTAAGCCCTAGGAATGTTTTATCCTACACATATACATTGTGATTTGAGTTCATTGAAGGGTATTTGAGCCCTAAGGATGATTTACCCTCCACATAAATCATGATTGCAGTTGCAGGAGTATATCAGAGCTCTAGTGATGATTCAATCTCTGCCTATATGAATCATGATCTACAGTCATATAGGGATGGTTAACTCTTCACACATGAATATATATATACGAACATCTTCACATACGCATTTCAGCTTCAGTTAATTTATGTCAATAAATTAAAACATGAATTATACATTTCAATATTCATCAATAATAATTTCTCAATGCTAAATAAAATTAGTGTATTGTCCAATCAACTGTTTCTTCGGAATATAATTCTAATGCTTAACAATTCACAAAATATGTTTTTCGCAAGAAAATATCATAAATATCGAGCTCCAATAATATATCATTTTTGTTTCCCCATAAGTCTACAAAATATATATTTGTCTCCATGCATCCATCATATTTCTATATGAATCTTTTCAAGAAGTCCAATGCGAAACTCTCAATCGTCATTGTTCAAGGATAGGCACATCAGTGAAAGAGACGGTCGTCCTTTTGAACTCTTTATTTCGTCAACTCACAAGTTGCTATATATATAGGCTTCTGTCAAGTGACGTCACTCATTGTTGAAAGAGAGAGACAACAATGTCCACCAGTTGGAATTGACCAATCAGAATGTTTGGTAGTCCACCAGTTCGATGTATTGCTATGGTAACGATTGTTTGTCATTTGTTACGTGACAGAAGCCTATATGCACTCAGAAATATGGCAAAGCTGACGGATTCGAAAACTCCAGTAACCATATACCATGCTTATAATGTCATTCAATTATGAGTTATGGTATTGAATTCTGGGGAAACGCCTCTGGAATTGAAATAATATTTATAAATCTAATACAAAAAATTGCAGTACGGATAGTTACCAAAAACAATTGGAGGACATGTATGATTTATTCCACCTGCTAAAAGTAGTACCTAACTGATCACATCAATTATAACTATTAATGGCATGCCTAATACTATAATTCAGCACTAGATAAAATCGATGACAAAATGGTGGTCATGCCCAGTTGGAAAGGACAATTTTTCAAGAGCTCAAAATTATTACTGAGGATTCCAGTTCCACACACACACACATATATATATATATATATATATATATATATATATATATATATATATATATATATATATATATATATATATATATATATATATATATATACATATACAAAGTGCAAATATTCATACAAAGATTATCAGGAACGATAAGGATGTGGTTGTAAAAGTTATGGAAAGACCTAGTAAAATGAATGAGGAAATGGGATGGGAAAATTTGGCTAAACTAAGACAAATATAAAGAATGTGTTATTTTGTTAGAGTAAAGAATGAATATACAGGATGGGAGGAATTGAGCAATAGATTGCGAAAGGAATTACAGATTAGTAGTTCCATATTTAACAATATATAACTTATAGCATACAATTGAGTATGTCAGTAAGCCATCATTTATGAATTATCAACGAATTAGTAATTATAGTACATCAAACAAGTAATGAAACAAATAATGATACATTCAAAGAATTTAGATTAATTGATATGGAATTGAGATAAATCAATAGATTTGAAATTATTCTGAGTACTTATGATACAATATAGACACTTTGATATACATGGATATGGATAACTAGATGATATGGATAATCAGTTGAATAACAAAAACAAAACGAATAACTGAATATGCTCATACATGGCCAAAATTGAAATAAAATTAAAATTAAAAAGTTAAATTAATAATTGACATGAATTCACTGAAATCCAGCATCAGCAAACTCTTGCACAGAATAGAAACTATTTAGTGAAGGTGCTTTTTGAGGAGGGATATTCAAACTGATTCATACGTAGAATTTCAATACTTGAGAAAATATTTAAGAAATTACTTCCTGAAATTGGGAGACTGCCTTGCCCTATAGTGAAAGGTTATGAATGTTTAGATGTACCGGTATACGATTCGTATTCCTATAGTATTATGATCAATGGAAGGAAAATCAGTTTTATTAGTTTGTATATTTGTATTTAATTCACTCATTACAGATTGTTCTTAAAACAGGTGGTAATTAATTATTGCTCTTTCGTGGAATAATAAAAAAATAATACATACATACATACATACATACATAATTAAATTAAACATTATTTTTCGAAGCTCTCTTCTTGAATCACTGATCTTCGTTATATTCTTTATATCTTTTTCCAATTCATGGCATTCCCGTGTCGTTCTTTGAATGAATCCACATCTTCCTACTTCTCTATCCACTCTTTCCACTTCCATTCTTACCTCTCCTCTTGTACTTTTATTATGAACAATTAATGAGATGGTGAGATAGAGGTTTCTCGGGTAATGTGAACCATCTCGACATTAGCCACAGAGGAAAACCACGAAAAAGCCGTTTAAAGTTAGACGGTGGCGATTTCGAACCGATGTCCAATTCATCCTCACCTCTCGGGTGGCATAAAGCCAGCGCGTTGATTAATACCAATGCACACCCCAACTCCCCTCGCCAATATATGCAGTTGTATAGTACCTACCCAGACCACTGCAGGCGCGGTTTACGGTCTGATCGATATAGCTAATCACAATCCAGCACGCTCGTAGCGCTTTCTAGCGATGTGGGGAGCTACCACAGGATGAAGGGTTGGAAGGATGCGAAACAGAAGAGTGGAGAAAAAAGTGAGGTTGAGTTTTATTTTAACATTACGTTCGCATTTCTTAGCAATGACCGTATTAGGCTACATGCCCACAAGGCCCGGGCCTAGGGTGCCAAATATTTGAGGGGCGTCAAATTTTTACCAGTTCATTAATTGAAGTGAGAAATATTTATGTATATATATATATATATATATATATATATATATATATATATATATATATATATATATATAATATATATATATATATATATATATATATATATATATATATATATATATATATATATATATATATATAATATATAAAGTTGTATTCATTTAAAAAGAAGTGTACCCTATTTAATATTTCCTATTCGTACTGTGAGATGTCGAATAAGAAAAAAAAATAAAAAGAGAAATGAAAAAGGTGAAAGAGAGTATAAAAAAAAACATACACAAAAAAAATGTATTGAAAACTATGTATTCGATGATTTTATTGTAAATTGTTTTCAAATTGAATGTATAGGGGAGGGGGGTGGGGGTGCCAATAATTTTCCGGTCTCCTAGGGGGTGCATATAGCTCTGTTTCTCAGTATCATTCACCATTCATGACTCGGCTTATGATCAATCAAACTTAATGATTCACTATTCCATCTATATGTATATTAATTGCGCTTCTTATAATGACAATAAGTCTGCTAGCGCAGCTGGCTATAGGAGTAAGACCCAGTTAGCATGAAACATACTGTAGACAGCTATAAAAGCATGCGTGTACTGCGTGTGTGTGTGTGTGGTAATAATAAAAAAGGAATACATTTCTAAATGCGTAATAACTAGTTTGTATTCATCGAGCAAAACCAGCTCTAACAAACAATTTACTAAATTATACTTACATTTCCATTTACTGTGTATTTTAAATTAGCTCCTCCCTAAAATACGCTTTCTCGTCCACTGCCTAGTGGATCGTTAAAATACTGCAGGTTCTTTGTTCGCTACAATGAGCCGTTTAATTTCTAACCATTACGATACATGAATCTTACTTGACTTTTACCTGACGTCTTTAGGCCTTTATTGATTAACATAAAAGTTCGATTGAGGCCCAGTATTACCACGGCCAGTTAGTATTTATCTGAGAGTTGGTGAAAACAAATAGCATAGGTAACCATGGTGATAACAAGTTTGAACTGTCAGATAAAGGCTAACTGGACTTGGTAATACCGGGCCTGAGAAGAATAACATTTTTTAGTTGTAACTTTTGAAAGGTACGAGAGTAAGATATTAGAATCATAATTTGGTAGAATCACAGATCTTTTTTCATACTTATACGGCAATGCATGAGAACTTTTGAAAAGGGCCATGAGTCTTAAATTTTCACATGCACGTATCTGAAAGAGGTGTTTTTTCTATGTGTTGATAGGTCTCTATGGGTAAAATTACACGACACAGGTTAAATAGTTATATTATAAAGTGAACTGTTGAATTTTAAATCTATGATTTAACGTGTACGATTTATAAAATGAAGTTTGAAATTGAAATTGATCAACTGAAATTTATAGTTGAAAGTTTATAATTAAAATTTTAGTATTCAATATTTGAATTCATTGAATGGCAGGTATTGAAAAAATGTATGTTCTTGAGAGTTGATTCAGAGAAATTTCATTATTCTGTTGATAACTTTCGAAAGGTATGAGATATCAAATTATAATACAGGGGAGACACAAATATTTTTAATACCTTCAAGATGGTATAAGCAAAAACTATTCAGCTCTTATCGCGTAATTGTCAAGCGTATACAACTAAAAAAAGTTTTTTTCAGCTGTTTATACGGATAACAATTATGCGATGAGCTTAGCCATCTAAAGTTATATTGAAAATATCTATTCTTTTCCCGAAAAAGAATTTTGATATCTCATTTCGTTCGAAAGCTATCACCAAAAAACTGATATTTCGCTAAATCGACTCCGGTTTACTCTTAATTAGAATTTTGCATCACATACCGTTAAAAGTTATCTCCAAACTGGACTCGAACTCACGACTACCTGGTCCGTGAACTCGTTAATAGAAACCACCATAACACATCGTCACACCTACCACGGATCTATCTCGTTCACACGATGTTTCTTTTCGTATTGTATACTGCGACTGGATTGAGTACTCAAAAACGAACTCATTACTCTTCCAATCCATTCATCCATCCAAACTCTGTTTGCCAGAATTTGAGCTGAAAACTTTTGTGTGAACCAGTTGGATTCGATACGATCATCATATTCAGGCCTACGAAAAAATTGAGTGGATCCAATTCCAATCCAGTCCAACTTTGGAGTGGCTTTATGAAATATTTAATAATGTAAGAGGAAATTCAAAACGTATTCAATACGAAAAATATCATAAAAACAGGGTGATTCAATGGAAAATTGCATAGTTTAATCGGGTAAGTGGATCGTGAGTAACGACAACCGACTCCTACAACACTTGCCTGTGTCTTCAGTGCTCTGAAGCAACCCAAGTAACTGCAAAGAAGCAGCAGTATTCCCTGATTCGCGGAAATCAACTTCAGAATCGAATCTCGGAGTTGAAATACGCCAAGTCGGTAACCATCAGGATAATAATGTTTATCAATAATCCTCTTCAGTAAGATCGTTTTAAGGAGATCCTGAGGAACATCCTGGTTCCATTAACATCACCAGATTCTCTTGAACCGTTTCTGGTTATTTTAACTTGTAGTCCTGTGGAGATGCAAGGAAGTTGGTCACGACTGAAGGAAACCGTAACAAACCTGCCAGAAGTTCCAAAAGGGCAACGTCAGAGTAGATACATCTACGTGCAATTGACGACTCGAAATAGGCACGGCTTCACCAGTCGACTAGTGATACCCCGATTGGATATTTGAATTTCACTACAGTTCTAGGAGCCATGTTGATTGGACTGTACGATTTGTGACGTCAAGGGGGCGGAGACTGCGAGTCATCAATTGTTATCGTCTGGAATATACGACAATTGAAAGTGGAGTGACTTGCTAACTACCTGTACGAAGACTGAGGACTGTCTTAAAGATTGTAACACACAAGAACGTGAGGCGTACTGTTCACTATCAGAACAGATGATGTATTGATTTCCAATAAGAAAAGGCGAAGACAAGATAAAATGATGGCCAAAGACAACGATGTAGGTTGATACAGCCAGAGGATAGAACACAAATAACAAAAATGGCGCTCGCAGCTAGAAAGGTACCAACAATTGTGAACTTTTCTTCTGAACTTCGTTTCCAAAGGCAGATTGAATGTTTGGATTTCAAGGCGAGTCAATAACGAGGTCATTTTGCGCCTGTGAGATACCTTTATAAAAACTTGAGTAGGCCCTACTGAATAACAAGCATATTAAGAATCAGGCAACGATGTAAGAGGCCGGCATCACAGTCTAATAAACATGTAAAATATACCAAAACCTAAATGAAACTCTACAAAAACCTAAATAACAACTATAATACCTCAAGATCAAAATGACAAATGTATCAAACATCAGGCGCCCGGGTAAAAGGCCTGCATCAGTCCAATAGAAATGCAAAAATACTAAAAGTAAAATCCGTGTTACTAAAGAGATAAGGTCCGCCAATGTAAGACAGAGTTTGTAGATCGAGTCGGGCAATGATTAAGTCGATCCGATTAAATAACCTATAAGAAGCACGAAAGTTAACATCTTGTAATCTCAATTCGAATATTTTTTTGCCCACCGCGATGTATTCCAGGGGGCACAAGCAGTATGACTGCATGTCTTCGCGGTGCCCAGTACAACAACTGCTTGTCAACGTCAGAGCGTTACAACATAACTACATTATAGACTTACCAAGTCATTGCATCGAATCTCAAAATGGCGTCTCGTACGTCTTGTTCTTTTTACGCAGATCCGGTGTGATAATGTATTTCTCTTTTTTCCAGGAGTCATCGCCAACTTTGACGCTCATTTCGTCAAAGGTAAGACAAAGCAATGCGACAGCAACGCCATCGTGAAAAGGTGTGTGTCTTGTGAACCTATATCTAGTCCTGCATTGTGAACTTATACTTCACCTCACTTGACTTCAATGACTTTGACCTCTATGACCTTCAGAATCGGTGCATGTTGACGATCGTGTAATTTCATGAAAAAGTATCAAACTCGGTGTTTATCGACAATAATTACGTCACCTACAACTCGCTAGATCTCTCTTCAGAACCAGTTAATGTTGACAAGGGGCGCTTGAAGAGCGAATACTGCATGGGGCCGAATTCACAAAATGTCATAACTTTGGTCCGGCTCAAAGTTTAGACAATTTCTAGAGATAATACCATATTTGTATCTATTATTTTTAATTTTTTAATTTTATTATTAGTTGAATCTATTATTATCATCAATCTATTATTATCTTTGAGATAGTATCAAAGTTGATCGTTAATATCTTTGTAGCAACTTTGATCGGGATCTGAGTTGATCCCGATCAAAGCTATGATCGTTTGTGAATTCGGCCCCCGTCAATACTGGAACGAATACTGGATTGATTGCGTAAATTGTGTACCGATTTCCTCGAAAGAGGGTTAAAGGAGTAAACACTACTACTACTAGTAAAGATACTACCAAGAGTGAACTTGGCGTGGCGTGTTCACTTAGAAAGAGGATTCGAGAAAACGATAACCTAACCCAAAAACCCTAACCACAGGTCCTTTGGGCTCTAACCAATTCTCCGAAAAAGTAGCTTGTCTAACGACATTTCTACACGCCAAACCCTCCTTCACTCTTAGTATAGTATCGCTATTCCAGTATTCGCTCTTCAGCGCCTCCGTTGACAATCGTCCCGTATACCCGACAAAGTATTCGACTCATTATTTAGACAATGGTTCCAGGTTCAATTAACTCATTAGCTCTCTATGATCTTCAGAATCAATCCATTTTGAAGATCATAGTACATGACAATTGACTAAGTATCTAACTCACTATTTATAGACAGTAATTCCATTTTCATCTCACCAGACTTCAATGACCTTTAGAATGAGTGCATCTTGGCGATCGTATTGTACAGCTTGAAGCAAAAGTAAAAGTTTCTTTGCCACCTTGGCATATCAGTTGACCATTGCATAGGATTTAGCAATTATATCAAACACCGAAACGGACTTTGACTAATGCTTCAAGCCGTGCATGACAGAGAATTCAAATCACCGTTCAGACGATATTACCACGTTTACCTCACTTGACCTCTATGACCTTCGGAATTAATGCATGCTGATTGCTGACAACCCTATAGTAAGTATATAAGTACATGACAATTGACAAAGTATCGGGGCGCCTGAAGAGCGCATATTGGAATATGGATACTACCAAAAGTGAACGTGGGCTTGCAGGCGTGTTTACTTAAAAAGAGGATGTGCCTATTCGAGGAGACGATCATAACCTAACCCCAAAAACCCTCACCACAGCTTCTCTGTGCTCTAAACGATTCCCTGAAATAGTAGCTGTTATACGGCATTATTACATGCCAAGCCCTCGTTCACTCTTGCTATAGTATCCGTATTCCGGTATACGCTCTTCAGCGCCCCCCTAAGTATCCAACTCACTATTTCGACAATAATTCCACCTTCATCTCACTTGACCTCTATGACCTTCAGAATCATTGCATGTGTTGGAAGTATAAGATTGTAGCTCACTCTACCTTTAGACGACGATTCCACCTCCTCTCTTATTTGACCTCTGACCGTTGTAATCAGTGCATGCTAATGTTGGTAGTATTGGAACCCAAATGTAGACTTGTATTGTGTCCTCACTTGGTGTTATTCAATTGACCCCTATGACCTTGATCTATTGACCTTTTGTTATGAATTACCAATATGTTTTATCGTAAAGCCATTGTTGACGAAGCAAGCTTTTTATACTTACCACTGTTTATGTACGATGAAAGAACGAAATAATTGCAACAATACGTGTTGTGTATCTCTTAATTTTTGAAAGCCAAAGTGATCCGTCATTGGTCCAAATAATAAGGCTTTTTGCGATGGTCTAGTTTTGAAAATATTGCACTCGTCAGTATAGCGGTTATAGTACTCGGGAACATGAGGAATGGTCGTTATTCGCGATTTTCCTCAGTCGTTGAAGTTAATCCTGTAATAGTTTGGTTAGGGGTCGTGAAAACTTTTCACATCTCATCCCAAATAAGGGTGTTATTACGACCGTTTGTAATAAGCAGTAACAGAAAGTAGGTTGCATTGTCTTGTTGGCATACAAGTAACACTTTTCAAAATGTTGAACCAAGAATATGGAAAGGAAGTTGAAGCCGACATTCCTCTAGTTAGTAAACTAGTATAATGAGTCGGAAAATTTCTGTTTTCGTACAAGTGAATTATTCTTTGAGGCTATTTTTCTATCATCATATTTAGGTTATGAAACCTAGCTCAAGAGGCGATTGATTACTTACTTCTTACTGAAATTGAAATGCTAAATTACCTCATTATGATGTTTTGTATAATCATCGTTAACAGCATAGATCAGTATTATCGAGGGTGAACAATAAGAAAATTAATGACGTAACCATAGTATGACTCAAATTCTACATTACACACTATATATATTATACTATATTATATATATATATATATATATATATATATATATATATATATATATATATATATATATATATATATATATATATATATATATACATATAAATATATATATATATATATATATATATATATATATATGTATATGTATATATATATCTATAAATATATATATATATATATATATATATATATATATATATATATATATATATATATATATATATATATATATAATGGGGATATCTAATATCAATAACATGAAAACAAACACCTGATCAATAGATAGACAAGTATTCGCATTTCTAATTTCATATTTCAAATTACTTCAATCTTTCAAATCGTTTGATATAAATTAGTTTTCCCCTCACGCTCTCTTCCCTGCCGAAGGTTCCGATCGTCCGTCTCACCTATCCCACACCACCAACGCACGGGTGGTTCGCTCCTTCATCTTTCGTGGCCACAAGCATACGCACTCGGATGTAATTATCCATACATCAGTCGACGCGTATAGACAAGTGTTCTTTAAGTGTTACTTGTTTTTCAACTAGATAGCGATCGTAATTGTTTTTTGACGATCATAACACTGTACGTGGCTAGCATATACGATACCAGAGCACAGTATTACGAGCATAAGATTACCTAAGAGTTGAACTGCTCATTAGGTTGTACTCTTGTTAATGAGGGAAATAATATATATAGGCCTACGTTCCATTGCAATCTTGATGATAAGCGGTGGTGGACTGGGGGGGCGGGGATAAGAGGGGGGTGTATTTGAAACGAGGAGTGTACAAGTCATTTTGTTCAGGTGTTTTGATTAAACAGGAATAGATTCAGTGAAATGTCAGTGTTTTGGTCTAAGCAATGATCGATTAGAGAAATCGATTAGAGAAATAATGTGTATCAACATCATGTTTGAATTATTTGGAAATAGTTTATATATTTGACGATATTTTCATACAAATGTATCCCTCTCGATTTTTGTTATTGGTTTTTCTGCATTACGAAACACATTTCATGAAAAGTAGCTCGTTTGATTTTGCGTCAAAACTTTACGGTGCCAAATTAGATAATGCAATAGATATGTGCATGCCAAGTTTCATTACCATTCAATTCTTCGTTCGAACTGTGTGGAGAGCAAAAAAACATTGTTGCTCAGTCAAGTATACTAAAAAATTCAGTCTTTACTTAGGTTCACCTCATGAGAAGATTATCTCGTATATAGATTTTAAATATCTATCAAATATTTCCAAAGTAAACTTTTGAACTGTGCCTTTGCAATGTTGTCATGTTCAAAGCCAACAAAGTAACACTCGTTATATTCAAACATGTTTTTTCAACGAAAATAATTGAAATAAAATTAAAATAAGGTTAAAAAAAGATGTGAATATTTTTTTAAAAAGAGAGAAAAATCTAAGAAAATGGTGTGAAAAAGTTCAAAGAAAGTAGGAGAAGAAACGACGAAGAAGTAGACCAAGCAGATCACACACTAATACGATGATGTACAGGTCCATTTATTATATCGGCTCGCTATTAAACGTGGGAATTAGAATTTGAATTCGATGTATCTTAATTTATAATCATTGCAATTTAAAATGTAATGTATATGTATTATAATCTGTATTTCGACGTTTACATTTGTATGGCCCTATAGTATCGACTCCATGCCCACTAAGAACATGTCGATAGTGTTCTTAAAATTCTCGTGATCGTAAATATACAAACAAAGGTGGATGGATAATAATATAGTAATTATAGTAACACAAAAATAAGAAACTTAATGGATATAAAGCTAGTAAAGTTATCAGTTAGATTATTAAAACACAAGTTAAAAGAGGTCAGATTGCAACTCACGCACACGCATTATCACTTATCCTGGCTCATCCTGGAAGTGGCATACCCCCCCCCCCCCCCTCCCTTCTTCCCCAAAGCTCACTCTCGCCGCAGCGTGGCTCCTCAAGAGTACATGCATGCAACACATACGGCCAGCGATTACATACACATGTTAACCTTGAATACACAGGCCTTAAAATACAACAACCAGTTTCATTATTACTCCACGTTGTTTCAGAGATTTAGACTTTAATCCAGCATTGTTATAATGACGCTACTGCTATGCTGGTAGCGACGTGAGCTGAAGAAGCGAACTGACCGTGCGCTTGTGGTGTGAGATAGGGGAGACGGTCGATCGGAACCTTCATCTCGCGTGAATATACGCGTATATATGTTCTATTTATAAGTTTCGAGTTAGACGAGCAATCATTGGTCAAGTCGGATAATAATACTAACACAATGAGAGTGAGAAACAGCCACCACTCACTATAGCACTGGACCATCAGCTAATATGTAATCCATATTTTTATTTTAATATTGGGTTCAACGGTGCATAATGATATCCAAGGTCTATTGGCGTCGATGAATAATAAATTAGATGACTTGAGAGATATTTACTATCACAATTTTTGAAGTTGAAATGGTAGATATTAGCATGGGATATGGACATGGTTTGGAAGAACGTTACCTCTCACCGGGAAACGAACCTTGGATTCCATGGCCCGGATTCACAATCTTCAGGACGTCGTAAGTTGGGACCATTTTACTGAGTTAGGACTAATATTGGTCCTAACTCAGTAAAATGGTCCCAACTTACGACGTCCCAAAGATAGGACTCTTCGCAGCAGCCGGGGGTTTATATGCAACAGTTATGTCCGAATATGCAACAGTCCAGTAAGGATGGAGATGCAGTGGTTGAAGATGGAGAATTATAGCTGAAAATGAAGCAGTTGTATTGTATCTGGACCTGACGATGTATAGTGGCTGAGGCAGGAGATCCAGTAACGGAGTTGCGATAAGAGGATGGAGTTGTAGCATTTGGGATAGTTCTGGAGGCGCGATTTAGAGGCTGGATTTGGAGATGCAGCAATTGTGGCTGGAATTCATGAGGTTATCGCTGGAGAAGCACGGCAGGAGATCCAGTGAAGGGACTGGAGCTCGTTTACCGATATGCGGAAAGAGGACGTAGATGTAGCAGTTGTGACTTCTCTGGAGACTCGGTGGGTGATGAAATATACAGCAGTAGAAGCTGTGAATATTGAAACTGGGATTGGAGATGCGAAAAGAGTAGGGCCTGAAGATTCAGTAAAGGGGTTGGTGAATATTCATAGGGGATGAAAATGTAGCATTTGATAATACTCTGGAGACCCAGATGGCGCTGGAATACAGCAGTGGAGGCTGTGGATGCAGCATTTGGGGCATCGAGATAGCAGTTGGGACATCGGGATATAGCCGCTATAGGACATGGAGATAAAGCAGTTGGTAATATGCTCTGGATATTTAGTCGGTGCTGGAATATAGGAGTAGAGGTTGTTGAAACAGCAGTTGGGACTTGAAGATACAGCAGTTGGTTATACTCTGGATCGACTCCGTTTGGTGATGCAATACAGCAGTGGAGGTTGCATGGAGAGCCAGAATGAAGGCATGTGTTCACTCAAAGGGGATGAAGATATAGCAGTAGCTATAGCAGTTGGTAATGGTCTGGACCAACATTCAATTTGTGATGAAATAAGACAGTGAAGTCTGTGGATATAGCAGTTGAGACATGGATGACACAGCAGTTGGACACGGAGATATAGCGGTTAGTTATATTCTGGATTGCCACTCAGTTGGTAGTACTGTGAATCGAGCTCAGCTGGTGATAGAATACATTTTTGACATCGAGATATAGCAGTTGGGACATGGAGATATAGCAGTTGGGACATGGAGATATAGCAGTTGGGACATGGAGATATAGCAGTTGGGACATGGAGATATAGCAGTTGGTAATGCTGTGGAGGCTGTGGATGCAGCAGTGGAGGCTGTGAATGCAGCAGTGGAGAGATGCAACAATCGGTCGAATAAAGAGCGTGTGCTGACCTCGCACTTCAACGCGGGGATGATTTAATAAGTGGACCGGTAATGGTTGGTACTTGTCTCCAGTTCACGGCCAGTTGGCAGGCCCGGGTATAGCATGATAAGCCGGCCTCGCCTTGTTCCAACAAACATTAGCCCACAACTAGTTTCAGTTGTTACTTGATCGAGAAATTACTTTTATCCCGTTTAGATCGGTTACGATTTTTGTCTTAACCTGTTTTTCCGAAGGTCAATTATACCAGTTTTATATTAAAATATATATTGGGCTTACAAGTATTTAGTGTTATTGTACGCGATAAAATAAAACAATGTTTTAATGTATAAGGTCATTGAAGATTTTATACGCAATTACCGGACCTTTTGGTTGGTTCCAGGCACGGCACGTTAAATTGTTATAACACTTGTAAGAAATATCAGCCATCACCATTGTGTATAAATAACGCTTTTATTATTTTCATTTGGAAATCACTTGGTTACATCATACACATCACACTTTAAATATCACACTTGAGATACATGTTTGATCTTATTCATACAATATATATATGATTAAGAAAATGTTTATAATTACATGATTAACATTATATATTATGATATTTTCTTTTCATTAATTTTCTAGTCATTAACTTGTACTGTTTGTACCTTATTAAAATACCTTAATGACCATAATAGTACCATAATAAAACAAACTATACACATAAGAATGGTCAATAGAATACATACGCATGTTCATCTGGTGAATACGTTACGTTGTGAGATTTATAAAAATCCGTAAAATTATAAACTGAATAATTAAATATAATTAGGACTATAAATATAGGCTTACCACATGATATAAAATACCGGACACCTTGCTTTGGCACTTCTATATCTATAGACCCACTGTAGCAGTTGAATCTAGCCAGGAGTCCGGGGTTCGTTTCTTTGATGACGTTACATTTGTATACACAATCTTTCAGCTTCTCTTATACTTCTCGTGGCTACCGGAAAGACTTTGAAGAGGTATTTGCGTGTATTTCGAAAAACATTTTCTCTATTGTAGAAACAATATCTACAATACAAACAATACAAAAACAATACAAACAATACAATTACTATTGTATTTGTGATGGCGCTCATTCCATGTTACTGGGAGTTGAGGGTAGATCGGTCCTCGACTTCATCCCCTAACTGTCCATCTCTACAGAGGTTACTCGTGGTCCTGGATATATGTCCGGATGGTTCATACAATACAGGCCACGACCGCTTCCTTGCCATTACATAAGAAACCTTACAGCCTATAGATCTTTGTTCTCAGACTGTCCGTCATTTAGTCAGTTGATTAAACAGTCAATCGTGAATAATAATCAGTAATTAAAAATGAAAATCAAAAGTTAGAACTGTCTTGTTTGATAATAATAGGTCGGGTAGATTTAAGAAATTGACGATTTAACTTGAAAAATACCCACAAAAGGATAACATCGAAAAAAAAATTGAAAATATTCTCATAACCAACTAATTTTGAACTTTAGATGTGAAAACAATTATGACGGTCATGTTGGACAGGTTTTATGAAAATCGGGTGAGTGGTTTCAAAACCCATGTGTGTAGGTAACGAGTATAGGCCATACATTCCATACATTTCTTACATTTCATATACATTTCATCTTACAAAGCTGCGTGTACCGATAATAGGCCTTCAGGGATTACAGACGACAGCGTCTAAAACTAAAAAAACTTGGCCTCAAAATCGAGATTCCGTGGCAAAACGTGTACCCCCCTCCCCCTTCCGTCCCTCCAGCAAAAAAAAATGTGCGTCAGCTCAAAGATGGCTTCAATGTCAACAATGTACAAGTCCACTTCCGCCCATTGGATTTTTTAATCAATTTTAAATCACATCGAAATCTTGACACAAAGCCATTGTTTCCCTATAAATTCGAAGGATGAAAGTTCAGGATCGTTTGGACGGGGCACCACAAGGGCAATCGTACAATCACAATTGGAAAAAGTCAGATATAATAATTATAGCTCATTCAACACTGTATAAATTATAGAGATAAGTCAAAAAATGAAGAATAATTCAGAAGTCGTGTTGAAAAAAAAATTGCAACTTTCTTTCTGAATATATTTATCCTGCTTCGATTTTTATTTCTACATCTTATTTTCTTATTTTCTTCCGAATCTTCCTTGCTTCTTCGATTTGAAAATTCGTAATTGTACTGTATACAGTTACTGATATTATGTTAACATCACAATTAGATATATCCTATTAGATATAATGTGTATGCTAACCTCTAGTTAAACCCGCGCATCGCAGCACAACTAACGCTGTTTCAGTTGTTTGTTGGAATAAGTTCTCACTGCAACCACTAGAGTGCAGTAACGACCAACTGACTTATGAGCGGCCATTTCCCTTCTTTTCATAAAACTTTTCTTCATCTTACTTTACTTTATTGACTTTTCTAACAGTGTGTGTGGAGATTTGGAAGTGGGGAGGAGGTGTAAGAGGGGAGGGGGGGGAGGTTATCTCTTGCCGGTGCCATATCAATAATACAAGCTAGTACGTCTTTCCAAACTCTTTCCTAACTTACTGTCACTTCGAAACGATCGCCCGTCTCCATTCACAACGACCATCCGTTTCAAGTAAACTACTCGTATGGAAACGGAGATAAAAGTAGAGACTTTATTTACGTTTGGTTTAACGGCGTAATTGGATGATGTTCAGCAAAGACCTCCATGCAAGTTTTGCAGCATTTTCTATATGTGTTTGTTTTTTGTTTTTCATCTTTTGTAGGCGCTACACTGGTTTAATTATATTGAAACGTTTTGTAAGCACGCAGACTTATTCAACATGAAACTATATAATTTTAGGGCAAATTCAGTATGACTACTTCAAAGAAAATGTGTGAAAAGCCCTAAAAAAACTCGGAAGGGTTGAAAATATTCACATTATACTGAATTAAGTCACCAAAATGAAACTCATTATCACAAATATGTATAGATAAATCAGTCAAACCGTTTTGAAGAGAAAATTAAATTTTATTCTTTCTTGATCAAAAGTCAATTAAAATGATGAACAGACACAAATAATTGGAGCTCCACATATATATATATATATATAAATATATATATATATATATATATATATATATATATATATATATATATATATATATATATATATATATATATATATATATAAATATATATATATGTATATATATATATATATATATATATATATATATTTATATTTATATATATATATATATATATATATATATATATATATATATATATATATATATATATATATATATATATATATATACATATATATAAATATTTATATATATGTATATATATATATATATATATATATATATATATATATATATATATATATATAAATATAAATATATATATATATATATATATATATATATATATATATATATATATATATATATATATATATATATATATATGTATAGTTCAGTGGTTCTATTGCGTCACTGGATGAACCGCGTCAAATTATGAGATAAATGAAGAATTATTTTCATTTCTCCGCCTACCGGGGAGGATGTTCAAGTTCTTTGTATAGGCACTAACCGTACAGAGGTAGAACGTATCGGCTGATATGAGTGGACTGGCATATAGTAATCATGGGAAGAAGTGGTAGTGGGAGGTTGTGTTTGTAATTATGAGCCTGCCGTGAAGATGATTGGCAAAGGGAATCGAACCCGAGACTCGCGTCTCAGAAGCAGTCACCTTCAATTCAATTTGAACACATTTTTATTCTCTCTCATAACTATACATCCTGAACACACAGACAAAATATAGAAAATATTGATAAATAGAGAGAAGCCCGCATAAGAGTAATTGGCTCTTGTGTGCGGGCTACCTCGTAAAGCACTTGACCACTTTGACCTCTTGACCACTATGCTACGTGTTTAAGGTTATACGCACTCGATCAGAAATGAGAAATACTATATTTCTGGCGAATGAATATAATATTCGGATTTAAGTAACTAATTCATATCACCATCAAAAAAGTGAATTGATGAACTCGAATAATGATAAGAATGTGAAAAATGAAATTTGCACATTTCTCAATACCGGTATACTGTAATTCCTTATGTACTAGGGAAACGCCATATATGCGTTGTTAGACGAGCGGATTGTAATAGTATGTCGAATTTTTTGCCAAACTTTTGCCTACATTCGCCAATTGGGGGATGACATTCAAGTTATAAATGGGTATAAAAACTGCTTCGAGTGGTACCAATTTAGCGCATTTTATGTCTTTTTTTCCAAATGGATCTCCAGAAATGTGTATCAGAATGTAATCAAATTTCACGCAAAATATCATTTTTTTGGAAAATAAAAATATTTTCTTTTTCCGTCTTGTTATTTATTCTAATGGGTATTTTTGAATTTCTAAAATTCATAAAAATAAAAGTTATCACCCGATAATGCCACAAAACTATACAGATCTAAGTTAGATGAGGAACCATAATGAAAAAAAAGTTTGGAGTTGATAGCTGTAGCCGTTTGACCTGTGGAGAACCGACAAAAAAACATTAAAAAAAAACCTGAAAACGAACACCAATTTTTTTCAGTATGTCAAATTGAATCTTTGCTAAAGCTCGTCTAATTATATTGTATAGAATAAAATGATTTTCTGAATTTGAATTTGATCGATAAAATAAAAATATAAGCCAAATTTGTTTCCCTTTTTTTCAGTGCAACTCCCGTCAAATCTATCAGAATTGCTAGATACATAATTGATTTGTACAAAAATAACATGAAACTTGCCCTTGTTAATCTTAGTAATATCCAGAGGTACCGTTATACGTTCTCAAATAATTAGTATTTATCTCAAATTAATTTACTAATGTATAATCCGGTTATATTTTAAAACAGTTTCTTGCAAATTAACACATTATAATATAAATCAAACCGTAAAGGTTACAAAATCATTAATTAAGTACGAAATGTACAACAGGTTGTGTTGCATTCAACAACCAATCGTATGAGAGTAGGTAGAACATCCTCTTCGCAGCGGTGTCAGAGCACTTGCTTGACAACGGGGCGAGGTGGTGAGAGAGGGTGATTGTCCGTTGCCCAGGGCACTCACCCTCCCCCCCCTCTCTCCCCTTTGCACCCACCCCCTCGTTTCAATACCTGCCAAACGGACCGCAAGTGCGCTTTATGTATTCATTATAATATACGAGTCGATGGGTTCTGAGTTGTGACGGCACTTCCACCAATAATATGGGAACGGAGTTGAAGAGCGAACTGGCGCCTCCACCATGGATCGATGATACCTAACCGACCCCGGGGGGCATCACAACTCGAAAGTTTATAGTACTATTTACATTATTTTGTCATATTTATTGATATCGTCTTTGGTTTTTTGATCTGCTGTAATTTATGTGAATTCATTGCTTTTTCTTGATTCCCATTTTGTGTTTTGAAATTTATCTTTCACCTTTTATTTATGTGATTATTTTTAGTTTGCTTGGTTCTAAATTCCTTCATCATTTTTTAACAAATATTACATCATTTTATTCATTTTAAATCTTTTTTTCATTTTTATTCATATATTTTTTTATGTGATTTATTCATTTCAGTAATATTTTTGGGTCACATATGCCTACGGCTCCGGGCCAGTGGGATTTATTACGTTGTGTATACTATTTGTGAGCAAATTTCAAATTGGATGCAAAAAGTAAAATGTATGGATTTTTTTTCAATGATATAGATCCCTGCTTCAATTGTGGATGAGAAACAAACTTATTCCTGAATCTCTGGAATTACAATAAATCCACATAATACATCACGGGTGTAAGAAAATATTATCTATAGATAAATGATTTACATAAACGTAACACAACTACGGCGCTGTCAGGAGGGTATTATATTCGGTAGCTCAGTCGGTCTTCACTTGTCTTGGATGGCCTGGTCGGGTCTACGAAGGCCAGGTTACACTAAATTGACACTATAAAGTTCCGAACCTGTTGGAAATAATGATTAACCGTTCAATGAAAAGACAGAGGAGTTTGAAGAGATATAGAAGTTAATTCAATGCAATGCAATTAAGGCAATGGTGAAGGAATTGAAATGGGATGCACTGAGTAAGAAGAGGAAAGTGGCAAGATTGGTTGCAATATACAAAGCGTACAGAGGGGATAAGGCATGGAAGGAAATCAGAGCCAGATTCGGAACACCGCATTTTCAGGGTAGGAATTACCACCGCCACAAGATCACGGCGGTAGGATTTGGAAGGCGGAAGCAGGTTGGGAACACATTGGTGGATAAGGGAATCGATGGGTGGAGAGGTTTGCCTCAGAGCGTGTTCGTCAACTCTCCATCAATTAATTTATTTAGGACAAGACTATTGAAGATTATTTAGACTCAAGTTTGATATTTATTATTATATATGTATTTTTTTTCTTATTTAAATAGATGAATGTGTTATGTGCCACCGGATTGTGAAATTCAATGCATAAAATAAAGTTTCATTCAATTCATGATCATTTCTGCTACCATTTTTTCCATCCTTTTTTTGATGTTTGTTTTACTTCTCGACTAATTCAGTGTAGCCTGCAGACTTGTATATACGGTCAATTATTTCTTTTAAGATCCGGACCGTTCTTAATCTCAGGTAAGGCCCGGTTAATTTAGAGTAACTCGGTCTTCGTACACCGGGCCATCCAAGGAAGGGTACGTACCAAGATGCATTGAGGGTTGCGTTGGTTTGCCGGTTGGAGATGGTGACTTCACTGATTCGAAAATACGTTCCATTTCCTGAGTACTTTCCTGAGAAATATTGATCGCTGCTCTATCTAGTGTTATTTTGTAGAGACGGCTGATAGGCTGACAAACTTGATAACAGTTGTTATTAGCTGAGCCGTCGTCATTGAGTAAAGTTAGTTCTTTTGATCACCACTTATCTATGCATACTGTCAATAGTTTTTTAAACGTGGACCGTGAATTGGAACATATTTTCAACATGGGAGGGATAGGAAGTGAGGACACCATCGCCATCCTGCAAACCAACGCAACCCTCAATGCATCTTGGTACGCACCAAGATAAGATGTGATAATAATGGTGAGGAGATGGGTCTAGTTTCGATCCTGCTCGGAACAATTCGCAAGTCCGAGCGTTTCCGAGCAGCTGCCATGTTTATTGTGACTATTGAAATAGGCCCACTATGATCAGCAATTAGTTGTTCATTTGATTGGTCAGTCATATCAAGTTGAAATTCGTGCCGTTTATTGTCTCTATCCGACGTCGCACGGCTCGTTTGGATAATAAACGCCCCCTACGAACATTGAGACAACCTGTAGACCTAGTGGTATTGTAATAGGACCTTGAGTGCGGGTCGTCCAAGACTGGACCGTCGGATACGCCTCTGGCTCAGGACACTGTGCCGCCACTGTATCCGGACACTGTGCCGCCACTGTCTCAGGACACTAGCGGGTCGCCTTTAAAGTGCCCAGAGGCTGTCAGTATGATCAAGTCTATATGTAAAGTAATTTCTTTTTGAGATAAGTTCGGTTTTTCGGTTTTAGAAAAATGAAAATAACCCATCCATTACCTTGTTGACTGAACATCATTTCTATACACTCAGGTCCAGTTTTACGAATTGATAGTTGGTCAAAAGCAATAGTTAAAGGACTAACTTGTTATCACTTTTGGTTACATGTGTTATCCTCGTACCTGTAACTAATAGTTAACGGATTAGTAAGATGCGTGAAACTTGATCTCATTCAATCAAAAGAAAATACGTGGCGTGTAGATTGTGCAATGCGTGACAGCCGCCAGGCACTTTGATCGCGACCCCCGTTCGCCTCAGGACGCTGTTCCGCCACTGTCTCGGGACGCTGTGCCGCCACTGTGTCGCGGGCACGGCGGCTCAGTCGGTCGTCTTGCACGTGCTCCGCGCGTCACGTGACCACCGGTTACTTATTATACGCTGGGCACTTGTGAGGCTAACTTGTTTGAAACAATATTTCACTCACTTATCAGAACACAAGCGATATACCCACGTGAAAAAAACCGGCTCCAACATTTACTTACATTTCGGACAGTTTTTATACTAGTTTTTGTGTTCTGCGGCCGTGGAGAACAATAGCTTTGTTTGTGGTATTTGAACGACGGCGACAAAAGCGGGCAGCAAGTAAAGGACACATGAACAGGACATGTGGTTGGACGTTGCTATAAGAGCAACAATGTATGAGCGTGTGCTATGGGCGTGGGTTCGAGTCCCGCACGAGGTGGCAGCACCGCTTTTGAGTATCGTTCTAGGACAGATTTAAATATAGGTCCGTGTTATAAAGTGTGCGCAAAAATTCTTGTAAACAAAATACAACCCAGAATAGCCTATGAAATAATTCGAAATATACTCATTATAATACTGAGACGAGTGGTCGAGTGGCTAGCAAGCTGAACCGATATTCAGGAGACCGGGATTCGAACCTGGTCATGCTGGCAGAGGGTTCTCGTGGTTTTCCTCTTGTCGCTCCAGGTCAATACTGAGATGATTTCTTAACAACAGGTCACGACCGACTCCTCACTATCCAAAAACAGATAATAAAATTACCTTTCGACCTTTCATCTCATCATCTCATATTCACTGACGCCAATGTATCGGAGTCATCAGTACAGTGCGTCGTTAAACCCAATATAAATGAATGAATCCACTATAGACCCTAATGCTATAATTGCACATCGATTAACATGCATAACGTATAGTCCCATAATGGATATATTTGCTATAAAAGATGGCGCATCCTGCTAAAGCATTCTAAAGTTTTCTGCTAAAGCATCCCGCTCGAGACTTGGGTTCGATTCCCTCATGAGAAATGGTTTCTGGTTGTTTTAAAACTGAAAATCAAGAACAATTGCGCGCACAAATTACTATACACTGTCACTGAACTCATATTTCTCATTATTGATAGTCTTTCAACTATAGATTTCGCCGGCCATGAGATCGTTCTGTAATTACTTGTACTGCTGGCGACTACTCCTGATGTTATAACTTGAAACTTAGTTTTGTGTCAAAGTTATAACTAATTTCAGTTCAAATCGTATATTACCTTTTTTTCAATTTCCAATACTTATTACAAACAAAGTTAGGTAAGTGCATGTACTAACTAGGGCAAAAACATGTTGACTTGGGTATGCCAGCCCAAGTTCCCTTCCTTTCTACCCCTCTGCCTGATTCTGCGCTTCCTCCTCGTTCTCGTCTTCCATCTCAACTCTTTTCACCACCTCCCTCCATTTCTCTCTATCCTTCCACCATTTACCAATTACCGCTCTCAGTCCATGCCTCCTCTCTCTACAGCCCTTCTCACTCCCATCTTCCATCTCTCCCTCGGTCCGAAATCTTATATTCTGCTTTAGGTATCCTATTCCTCTCCATTCTTTTCATATGTCCGTACCAACTCAGTCTCTCCCTTCCAGCCCTCCCTACCTTGGACAATAACTGTTACACCAAACTCTTCTCTTATCAATTTGCTTCTCTTTCTTTCCAATTTCGATACACCTGCAATACTTCTTATAAATTTCTTCTCTGCTGCTTCTGACATAATCTCTTCTTTCCATCCCCAAGTCCAGGTAGCAGCTGCGTATAATACATAACTAATTATATTTGTTGACAATACCACCTCGAAGTCTTGTAACCACCTATATGTGCCGCTTCTAAACGGTCTTATTAAATCATCCTTCACCTTAAATGGAAAACAATTATTGAATATCATAGATTTCGATGTTGATTTAAAAAAATAGATCACTTTAACTCATATATATATATATATATATATATATATATATATATATATATATATATATATATATATATATATATATATATATATATATATATATATATATATATACATATATATATATATATATATATATATATATATATATATATATATATATATATATATATATATATATATATATATATATATATATATATATATACGTAATATAGGCCTACTTATAATGTACCCTATGAATGATGGCCCAGGATTCTGCCAACGAGCCTATATGAAGGACGACCAAGGAGGATATAGTACTGAAGTAGCAAGAAATAAATATGCAATGCCCTTGAGATGTCTTGTAGAGGAACTGTTCCCACCTGACCCAACACTATATGGGGATCACTTACATATGCGGTGTTGTTGCTTGCGGCGTAAGGGTAACGGAATAATGGCATTATAATGGGCGGCCGATAAGAATACCTTTCACTAGTACAATTATAAACTCATTCTTTTTTGGCGCCAACATTTAATGGAGTTAATCATTTTTCGTGGGTCCTCGTTTTTAGTGTGTGTTTTTTAACGACTGGTACTAAAGTTTCAGATGTATAATATACGAATAAAACTACGTGCCGGTTAAATTATTATTGTTGTGTGATTTGTATGTGCGAGTGAGCGAGATAGAGATAGTGAGAGAGAGAAAGAAAGAGAGAGAGAGAGAGAGAGAGAGTGTGTGTAGAATCTAGCGAACAGACCCTAAAAACTCGTTTACCTCGCAATGTAGGCCTATAATGAGCTTCAACAGTAATACGTCCATTCCGTATGTATTATTGACCTCCCGATCTTCTATACTCTATAGTGACTTGCTACAGAACTATCACCATATATGAACTAACACATTATCACATTGCTGAATGCTTCTGCTTGCAATAGCATGGCGCTGCGCTTGACTCTCTCTCTCTCTCTCTCTCTCTCTCTCTCTCTCTCTCTCTCTCTCTCTCTCTCTCTCTCTCTCTCTCTCTCTCTCACTCACACTCATGAAGGCACGTGACTTATCAGTATATGCGCTCCACAAGTCATACAGCTGAAATGTGTAGATCAAAAGTGAAAGTCCGCTTTCTGTTTGTCTAATACCATGCTATAAACCCTATATTCACCACCACACGGTTGCCTGTTGTATAGCCGGCTAGGAAAAGACTTATTTTTGGTTCATGATGTATACGATCTCAAAACCAAGCCCTAGGGCCCGGACTTACAATGAGTCCTATCTTTAGGACGTTTTAAGTTAGGACCAATATTGGCCCTATCTCAGTAAAATGCTTCTGACTTTATTAAGACGTCTCAAAGATAGTACTGAAGATAGGTCCTAAAGATGGATGTCCGGGCCCTGCACTAATATACGCACTAAAATTAGGATCAGTCTCTGGCGTGCTTGGACCTTCACTCAGGAGACCGGTGTTCAAATCCTGTCTTGGTCAACCATCTTGGCTACGGTATTTCGTGGTTTTCCTCAGTACCGCAATCGTCTCATTCATATCCTTCCAACAGACTAAATAGGACCATTCAATACAATCACTTGATTTCATTCAAACACAAATTGATTGAATTCATTCAAATTCATTCAAATTATACATTCAAATGATTAAAATGGGGTCGTAAGATCGCCCTTGTGGTGCCCCATCTCAACGATCCTACCTTTCATCCATGGCCTCAATTGAGAAATAATGATTTTGTATCAAGTTTCGATGTTATAAAAAAAATCAATACACGCAGTACTGTTTAAATGATTCTTTAATTGTTGATCAACTGTTGACTTTTCACCTTCCTCGGTTACCTGTGTTATTAATCATTCTTTACTAATCAGTCGATTAGCCTAACGGACTCTTTTAACGAACTGTTAAAATCATGGCCCATCAGATTAGCCCCACCCTGCATGGAGAATGGTCTATAAATTACAGCATCATGAAATATAATATATTAACTACCAAGACGTTTCACTCTTCTGGCTGAATAAGAATAAATCCGCGTGCACACCTCCATTTCCCTCGTCTACGTCTGCAGTTAGTACCTATGCTCGCCACTGAAGTATGATCGCTCGGTTGCAGCACAATCCAGTATGCTTGTAGCGCCTTCTAGTAATGCTACAAGTGTTACAGGTGAGGGAGTTAGAAGAGAGTGGTGAAAGTAGTGGGGGTAAAAGAGGAGGTTAGTTTTATTTTAAAATTGCGTTACCTGTTTTGGTAGATGTCTTTCGTCTAGGATTACAGTGAAATAATGTATACCTAACACGACGAGCTTCTGGCTGGTAGTACAGTTTAGGCATTTTTATTAGATTATTTCAGGTTATTCTATTTTCAATTATCAAATTGTTTTTATTTTTTCGATTCAACATTATTCATATAGATTCTCATCAGCTTTGGTCATTTCAACATCTATTGAGTTGTCATTTTCTTTATGTAATGAAAAGTTGAGAAGTTATTTAAAACATATTGAGAGGGGTGCGGGGAGAGAGAGGGGGGTATTGCCCAACGATATATTCGTCCTAATTGAAAAATAAATTTGCTACGGTTTGAAAATGAAAGTTTTTCAAACATTGGGCTAAAATGACAAAGTGAGATCTCTTGGACGAGTCACCATAAGGGCATTCTTACATTATCATCCGACGCCAATAGATCTAAGCTAATTATTATAGTACGTCGTTAATCCCCGATACGAATAAAAGTGTCCGCTAGGCGTGTAAGCTTTCACGGCGTGAATGCTCAACCATCGTTTTTTATGTATAGTATTTTTTCCTTTTTTTTTTACTTAACAAAAAAAGGCTTACGCACAAAAAAAAATTATACACTAAACTCTAGTCTACACGCGAATGTAATGATTAGGCCTATATTATGTTTCCTTTTTGTCTGCTCTAGCATTAGTAGAGTGATAGCTTTCTCGCCGCAGTCTCTAACTATAAGAAGTTTCTTAAATGTTTTCTTTTTTTATTATTCATATTCAAAATTGCCACTCAATTAATCAATTATATCCACTTTTTCTTGATCGCTTCACATAAATCAATAAATAAAATCTTAAAATAAAAAATATACACACTATAATATTCTTTTTTTCTCCCACAGACAATTGTCTTCCTTGGAGATTTTGTGGATCTTATTTGAGTGGTCAGTGTATTTATTATTTATGTAAAAAGTTGATAACAATGAGGAAAAAGAAAAAATATTGAATTTATGTTTGTTTCAATTTGTTACCAAAGGAATAATCTGGTAATATGCCAATACAGAATTTTGATGAATTACACCCGCTGAATTTGGCGTGTGGTTGACTGCTTGAACTACTGAGTTAATTCCACTACTTGTACTCCGAGGGGTAAAGAACTATAGTGAATTTGGTGTACACCTGATTTCAGATTCCAAGGGATTTCACGGGAGATTTCACGGGATTTCAAAAAGATTCCGAAGGATTTCAGGAAGATTTCATGACAAGTGTACGCCAGATTTCAGGGCTTGTTAACCCCTCGTTGTACTCATACTCTCTTCAGTATACAAGCCTAAGAATTGTACACATTTACAAATTTTACAAATGAGGCTTTTACGCTGCGGACACTCGTCATGATCGAAGACGCTAAAATATCAATTGATCTTTATCTATTTTATTATAGTGAATAAATAGGCGGGGTCTACACTTATACATAATTTCATTGATTTAGTTGAAACAAAGACATTTGTAATCTCGGCGCATAATTCACTACGTACAAAAACGATTGATCTCATCTCGAACCACCAGTATTTCAGCACGTTCTAAATACTTTTCATTGTGAATTTTGATTTTGATATCTGTTATGTCCATTTTCTTATTTCATCGAAGTTGCAATCGCGACTTTAAAACTTCATATTACAAGACGCAGATATACAATTTATATTTCAAATGAATTTTAATTTGAAATTATTTCCCTTACGTCTAGTTAGGCCTACAGAGAGACATGCCTTCTCTTTGGAACTGTTAATCAAGCACTTTGTCTCAGCTACTTTGTATACTGAAATAAATTGACTTTGGATGTGTTTTTTAGCGTCAGAGATTTTGCAGGAATCTTATTGGCTGCTAATCGAAATCCGTATTTCGATTTAATGAGACGAAGTACATAATTCATTTGAATCAAGGCAGAATTTCAAGTGACTTGATGCGAATTCAAGTCATGTAAAAATAGCACTCAGCTCATATTGTATTGAAGCGTTTCAGTGTTTAATGAGCACTCGGTGTATTTCACATTTCAATTATTCTTCTAAATGAAAAAACTCAGTACAAGTAATGATAGTAATAATAGTAACAATGAAAAGTAAAAAACTAGAACAATAATTGTTATTGTTGAATGTTATAACTTGAATGTATAATCTCAAATTGACAAATAAACATCTTTGAAAAAAAAAATAGATATAGGCCCATAATAATAATAAATAATAAAATATGTTACAATAATAATATTGAGCGGTAAAGGACGATCATTTGTAGATTGGTTTTTATCACGATTAAAGTACACACATTATGTAGTCAATTAGGTACCTCAAACAATAATTATAACCAACTTATTATTTTGGGGTGGTAAGATCGCACTTGAGGTGCCCCCTTCAAGCGATTCTAAACTTTCATCCTTTGCCTTTAGGCCTATTGGGTAACAATGAAGATTTGTCAAAAAATATATATGTAACCGGCACATGTAGCTGAGTGGTTAACGCACTCGCTTCATGTGATACGGAAGGTGAAGGGGAATATCGGACCCGGTTCGATCCCCGCCACCGTCCATCTTTACAGGGGTTTTTCGTGGTTTCCCTCTGTAGTCTAGGCTAATGCCGGGATGGTTCCTACATTATAGGCCACATCCACTTCCTTCCCACTATTCTTCCCGATGGCTAAGAAACCTCCATCTCATCATCCCATCATCTCATCAATCATTCATTCGACGCCAATAGATCTTAGTTATCATTATAGATCGTCGTTAAAATCCAATGAATATATATATATATATATATATATATATATATATATATATATATATATATATATATATATATATATATATATATATGTATATATCCTAGACACACTAGCGCTGGTACGCGCTTGCTCTCTATATATGTGACCGGGAGGTGAGGGTATATCTGACCTTGCTTCGAACCCTGCCACTGTCCGACGTTGCAAAGATTTCTAGAGATTTCTCTCTGTAACCTATATAGATGAATGACGGGGTGGTTCCTACTTCCTACAATATACGCCACGGCCGCTTCATTTCCATCATTCCCATTACATATAAGAACTTTCATCTCAACATCCCATCATCTCATTAGTCATTCATCCGACGCCAATGGACATTATAGTTGTCATTACAGTGCGTCATTATGAACCCAACATAAATAAATACTTTTAAATATAAATGAATATAATATATGAACACTTTATCGTATGCGTTATAGTAACTAGTCAAACGCGAAATATGCGTTGTAAGATGAGCGAGATATCTCAATAAGGTATAAAAGTCCTTGAAATAGTTTTACCCTTGCTACTTTATCGACTTTGGTATTCTACACACCTTGATATCTGAATAAGCTATAAAAGTCGTTAAAGAAGTTCTACTCTTGCCACTTCATTGACTCTGGTATTCTACACACCTTGACGCATATAAAAAATACTTCATTGTTGGTCAACTCTTGAATCTAGAAAGCAGTGAATCTCGACAACTTAATTCTGTCATAATTTTTATGATATATATTTTTATGAATATTTTCAGTCATTTTATTTTTTTTCTCCAAAACGACTGATCAGAATTGCTTAAAAAATCGTAATAATGTGTAAAATCCATGTATACACATTTAGAGAAAATTTCATCCCATTTGGAGAGATTTTATTTTTCAACATTTTCCGCCCAGCCAAATCTTATGGGGTTTTTAGAAACTTTGAGATGATGATTCTCAAAATCGGTCCGACCGATTCATCCCAAAAACTATACAGTTCTAAGTTGGATGAGTTTGCGTGTACAAAAAAGTTTCATGTTGATCAGTCAACCCTTGCGACCTGTGGAGTGCTTACAAAAAAAAAAAAAAAAAAAAAAAAAAAAAAAACACACAGACAAAGCCCTATAAGAGTGGGATGGAGACTTCGCTACGCTCATCAACAATTGCTGGATAAAGATGTGTATGTGGGTTCACTAAATTTTACTGGAGCATTCAATGAATGAGAGTTAAAGTTTTACAAATCTTAGTTGAGTACTCAGTTAACTATATTCGTTGACTTGGCCCCGGTATTACCAAATCTAGTTAGCCTTTATCTAACAGTTCAAACTTGTTATCACCATGATTACCTATGGTATTTGTTTTAACCAATTATCAGATAAATACTAAGTGGACTTGGTAATACTGGACCTTACGAAAATATATGTAATCAAGGGTGATAAAAAATTGATCCGCTAACTAGTGCTCAATCCAATAACTACCAATTCGTCAAACTAGGCCCAAGAATTGTATTATATCGACGAATTTATTTAGGCTGCTAAATCTTCTTTCTCTATTTAATTAACGCTTCAATACTTCAATACAGTGTAAATTTCAATACTTGTGTATACAGATTTGTTTATTTAAAATTGATGTGTAGGCCCCACACGAGTGCTTGTTTGTGACAATAATGAAATAAATATATCTAAAAACATCAGCCCCGCTTGCACTCGGTGTGAGATATATAATATTAGGTCGTCACAACGAAGCACTATAAGTTGTTACTTTTCAATGGGCCTGGAACACATTAAATGTAATCACCGTTTCACTGATGCATCCGGACATGGCCAACATTGACATTATGATCGACAAACAAAAACTGACTTCTCCCAACTGGATGTGTTTGTTCGTTTTGTTTCCTTCCAATACGGTGGTGGAAGAATCGATTTAGATCATTCACTTTGAGATGTAACATGCATTTCATTCATTTTATATAGAAAAAGCCGAGGTGTTAACAACTCTTGAAATCTGGTGTAGGCCTACACTTGTCACGAAATCTTCCTGAAATCCCTTGAAATCTCTTGAAATCTTTTTGAAATCCCGTAAAATCTCCCTGAAATCCTTTGAAATCTGAAATCAGGTGTAGTATATACACTAAATTGACTAGTTGTTCGTCGCTTGGAAAAAGTATTAAAATTTGATTTGTACATATAGTACATTAACATAGTTTGAGCATGATTTAAATGAACAGTGTAGTCCTGGTGGCAAAGTTGATTGTTTTCAATTCAAAATATTCTGTAGATAATTATTTAAATTAGTGACAAGACCACCTCGAAGTCTTAAAACAACAAAGTAAAGAGGTAGCGTTTCTAAACGGTCTTACCAATCCATCATTATAGACTTGATTGGGGAACTGTGGTTGTATATCAAGATTTTGATGTTGATAAAAAGAATATATGAGGAGGAGGAGGAGGAGGAGGAGGAGGAGGAGGAGGTTGAGGAGGAGGTTGAGGAGGAGGAGGAGGAGGTTGAGGAGGAGGAGGAGGAGGAGGAGGAGGAAGAGGAGAAGGAGGAGGAAGTTGAGGAGGAGGAGGAGGAGGGGGAAGCGGAGAAGGAGGAGGAGGGGGAGGAGGAGTAGGAGGGGGACTTAGGGCTGCCTAACGCAAAGCGCCATGCTCTAGTTTCACCCTAGCTTAGGCCCCTACATACAAACTTACCTAACTGATGAATAAATAAATAAATAGATAAATGAAAAATGTGTTAGTATAAGTGATTTGGAATTTAAAAAGATGTAATTCTATACTGTTTTTTGAACAATAATATGTGCTCACATCATTATTTTGGGAGACAAAATACGCTGAGAGTATTTTGTTCGATTAGTTGGTTGAACAGCATTCTATGAGGGATTTTTTCTTTCAACATTTTGAAGACAATACTTTGAAATATGATCAAACAGTTGTATGCAGAAGTGATATAATTGTGTGTGACGCTTATTTTCGAATGAAAATCATTATCTTCATTTTAAAAATAATATGTAATTCAATTGGACATATAGTTTTCGGGGTAATAACGTCAGAGATTGAGTTGAATTATGAATCAATCCTATTAAGCAATTAATTAATTTATCAATCAAATATAGGCCTAATGTAATTCGATAAGATGCATTCTCATAAGCGAATATAATCATGGTTTTAACATCAACAATCTTTGACTGCTTCATTTTACTTCTAACTCTCGGTATAACAGATGTAAATTGGCACTGAATAAGTGAATGTCGTGATCAACTGGCAGTTTCATATCCCCAATAGGTTCGTATAGGTTTTCGTGGTTTCCCTCTGTAGTCTAGGCTAATGCCGGGATGGTTCCTACAATATAGGCCACAACCGCTTCCTGCCCACTATCCTTCCCAATACCTAAGAAACCTTCATCTCATCATCCCATCATCTCATCAATCATCCTTCAATCGACGCCAATAGATCTTAGTCATCATTACAGTGCGTCGTTAAAACCCAATATAAAAAATAAAATAATTATAAAACTATATTACGAACAGTAAACAAGAAGGCCTAAGCACATCCTAATCCATTATACTAAACTCACACATCACATCAGATCATATATATCATTCCATCCATTCGTTGTTCATTGTTTTCATCGCTTCGCTTTCATACTGTTATTAATCACAAGATTTTAAATTTCATTCGCCTCGTTTCCCTATAACAAACATATAATATATTCATGTGTAAGTCTATACTCTGTATTCATGAAAGAAGAAGGTCGACTGGAACAATAAAAAACACAAATATCATAGTTATATATAGGACTTGACCGCAAAGCTGTAAAACTTTATAACGCTCTTCCTAAAGAATTGACATGTATAGAATCTTTTAATATTTTTGAAATTAATGTTGAACGTTATCTATTGGACAAAGTTTTACAATATTGACGATCTTTTCTATAAGTTCGAAAAATAACTTGTAAATCAGTATACTGTGAATAAATAATCATTATTATAATTGCATGACTGTGTTAGTTTAGGGAATCATGATTTCCCATAGACGAGATTTACGACTAGACACACAACCGCATCTTTGAAAAGCGTTAAATCTTCAATGTTGCATCTAGATTATATGCAATTAACGAAGTGTCCACAATTTGTCACTCAGTTGGTAGACGACCTCCTTACGTGAATACAAGTATATACACAATCAAATTGTTTCATTTCTAGTGTGTACAGTTTCATTATTATATATAGAATTCAACTAATAAGATGAAACGTTCACACCCTAGTCTTGGGTATTGTAACAGATGATGGCAAACACGTAGCATTATGCTAGTAAATGCTAGCTCTAATAGATGCGTGTTTGGTATATGTGTGTGTGTGTGTGTGTGTGTGTGTATAAATAACATTTTTAAGAAGTGTGTTAGTGTAGGCCTAGCGCTATCGAATCCTCCAGACTCGCGAATCAAATGTTAGCATACGTCTTGTCGGCCGATTATTTTAACTGTGTTTAACCTCTAACAGACGTCTAAGGACGTAGGTATTGTAAATAATAATCTGCACATTAGGCCTACAGATAGCGGCGCATAACAGCCATTAATAATAACATCTAGCAAGATCGCAGCGGACCAAGGAACTTCCTTTATTCTCAAAAAGTTTGTGGACTTGCGGGCGCCAGTCATACGGGGGCCATCTTAAACATCATGACTTACTTGTTATATAGGGGGAGAGAAAAAATCTATTTCTCCCTCTCCACCGCAACCCCCCCCCCCACCCTTTTCCCTCAGACCTTACCCACCCCCCCGCGCATAGTTTCCCTCTGCTAGCATCATCAGGTAATAAGGTTCGCTTTCATGGCACGCACTAAGACTCCACGCACATGCGTACACGACAAAAAATAAAATAAAACCGATCGTCTATTTTTAAAATCTCCGTAACCTCTAACTATGCAAGGAGAGACTGTTGCAAGACCCCTCGGGCCGGCATCCGGTAGGTAGTAAACTAGTACACATGCTGTATATACCCCCCCCCTCCCCCCACCTCTTCAACGCCCCGTGAAAAACCCTCGACACATGTCACAATATACCCATGCCGAGGATGCTGCTATGACCTCCTCCTCTCCTCTGGACCCCCTCCCTCCCCCCCTCCTCCGCGCCCCGCGAGCACTCGCTGGATGACAGGCAAGCACGTGGAGATGCGAGGAAATAGTAAATAGCCAAGTAGAGCTGCCTAGCGGTGGTTGAATCAAGTTATACATGCAGCCAAGTTGTTTTTATTGCCATCTATTGACAAATCTTTGGGAACAAGAACGCGGACGGAGAAGATGAGAAGTAGGATGGAAATGTATGAAAATCCTATTTTCTCTTGAATGGTGATAGTTGATGGTTAACAATTATACAACTGTATACACTCGCACTACAGTTGCGTTGATTTTAATTAGTATTTTAATTAAGTAGACAAATACTCTTTACTATAATTCAAACTATAATATAGATTATAGGCCTGTCAATCGATATACCCGATCCGATTGTATCCCACTGTCCCCCCAATCAGATTCAATGAGCGCTAAACTGTCATTCGGGAGGCCGGGTTTTAGTCCCGTCGTGGTAGACCATTGTGACTGAGATTTCCTTGGTTTTCCTCAGTCTTGAACGAAAATACGGAGTGGTTCCTCCATATCTTTCCTACTGACTGAAGTGGGCTGGCTATTCACCAAACTTGAATGATCGCACACTGGTCTGTAATGGGAAAACGCTACACATACGTATACGCGTTGAAAGTTGAGCTAAATGATAAAATCGGCCGGAAATTGCTAAATTAGATGATTTTTTCTCTGAATATTCATATTTTCATGAAATTTTTCAGAAATTTGACCTTCTTTCTTTCTTTCACTGACCCTCTGATCTGTAATGGGAAAACGCTACACATACGTATACGCGTTGAAAGATGAGCTAATTTAAAAAATCGGCCGGAAATTGCTAAATTAGATGATTTTTTTCTCTGAATATTTATATTTTCATGACATTTTTCAGAAATTTTACCTTTCTTTCTTTCAACATATCGGAGTTGAAAATATTTTTGAAAAAATTAATGTTCACATAATATGGGTATTTTCAAAATGTAAATGATCGACCTATAATCACGTCGTGGGGAGCAATTCTTTGCTCCCAGAAAATATATAGATGTGTGTGAACTTTTAGTTTAGAAAGAGGATCCAGAAAAGAGCGACCATTCGTTCATCATTCGTACCCCCAAATATCTCAAATGTTCGTACAACATTTAAACAAACGTTAAACAAACAGTAATACTCATCGAGTTCGTCACAAAGTCAGACAGGAGTCAGGAGTCTACGGCTAGTACAACTAAGAAAACTAAAGTTCTGATTGAAAACCCCAATTTGGAGTCTTTGGAGACATTCTTGTCCAATTATTACAACAATGTGTTACATCACTCGAAAGACGTCTACACAGGTGACGTAGTTCAAGTTCAACAATACCACAGGTGAAAGAAGCTCATCCTTTATCTGTGTCAGTACTACATCCTTCATTGTTGTTGAAAATAGTTGACAATGTGTCACAGCAATCCTTTAAAAAACGTCTATACGTCTATAAAGTCTAATAAAGGAAGCTTATATCCTTTATCTGTGACAGTACTACATCCTACATTGTTGTTGACAATGTGTTACAACAATGTGTGACTTTTTCAACAATTGGAATAATGTGAGAACAATGTGTCTACACTTGTGACATAATTCAAGGTTTGACAATATAGTTGATAAAACAATAAATAACGCTTATCCTTTATCTGTGTCAGTACTACATCCTTCATTGTTGTGAAAAATAGTTGACAATGTGTCACAACAATCACTTGAAAAACGTGTACACTTGTGACATATCTTAAGTTCCAACAATACTACATCATACATTGTTGTTGACAATTGTTGACAATGTGTTACAACAATTTGTGATATTTTTCAACAATTGAGATAACGTGACAACAATGTGTCTAGACTTATGACATACCGGTATTTCAAGTTTTACTACTTGGAAAACGCAACATATGCTGCGTTGTAAGATGAGCGAGATATCTGGTATATTAAGAGTCGTGAAAGTAGTCCTACCTTTGCTACTTTATTGACTTGGTGTTCTACACACCTTGACGCATATGAAAAATACTTCATTGTTGGGAAAATATCGAATCTAGAAAGCAGTGAATCTCGGCAACCTAATTCTGTCATCATTTTTATAATATATTTGATGAATAAAACCAAATATTTTAATTTTTTTCAACAAAACGGCTGAATAGAATTGCATACAAAATGACAATAATGTGTAAAATCTATGTATACACATTCAGAGAAAATTTTATCCCATTAGGAGGATTTTATTTTTCAACATTTTCCGCCCAGCCAAATCTTATGGGGTTTTTAGAAACTTTGAGATGATATTTCTCAAAATTTGTTCAACCGATTCATTCCAAAATCTATACAGTTCTGAGTTGGATGAGTTTGCGTGTATAAAAAAAGTTTCATGTCGATCAGTCAAACCCTGCGACCTGTGGAGTGCCTACAAACAAACAGACAAACAAAAAAAAAAACATAAAAAAAAAACACAGACAGAGCCCTATAATAGTAGAATGGTGTCTTCGCTATCGTCCATCCGACAACCCACTGTCCCACATTGTTGTTGACAATTATTGACAAGCCCTTGTACAAAGTAGGCCCACCAGATGTATGCGTCTACTAGGCAGAGACTCATGGGTGTTATTTTTAGCGCTAGATCTGGGCGTACGGTTTTGGCATCCGTGTTTTATTTTCTCCGAGTTCACGTATTCAACCGTTCGAACCTCTCGCATCTTCTACAGGGACTTGTAACCACACCGAGAAGTGCGTAGTGAATTCGTGATAAGTGCTACGCATGATGCGTGTATTACAAATGGAGGTTGGCTCACGAGTGAAACGCTTCTCGGAAACTCGGAAATGTATTTAGGGGAGTGATGTGATGTCGAAACAAAGTGTGTGAAGGAAGCTTAAACCAGTGATTCTAAATTTAATTGAGAGTCATAAAATAGTGACTCGACGTTTTGGAACTATACGACATTGCAAATTTGTCTAAACATAATTTTTATAAACAAACTAATTATACGGTAATTTATTCTTCACGTAATATCACTGAAATACGACAAAATGAATGCGATATTTTTTCATTAACATCGATTAAAAACAAATTTGTACCGGTATAGGCCTTTATTATATATTACATTGTTGCTGTCGTTTTTTTTTTAGTGATATCACTCAGATATGAAATTAGGTACCGTGAGTTAGTTTGTGATCAGTTATTTAGTTAGTTAGCCTGTGAACGACAGAATTAATGTAATTATTAATAACTTTGTTTACATAGATATAGACATGGTCTATAAGGATCTTCAATTGACCCGAATTTGACAAGTAAAAATGACATCATTTTGACTTATTAAACTGTGTTGTGTTCTAATGTTGGTGTAATAAAATGTGTGAAAACGTTAGTCGGTCTCCAGTTTCGCTTCGTGCGCTTGTGTTTGCGAGCTGACAGCTAGGAGCGTGACGTAGCTGGATCACGCTAGGCGTGAGCGAGCGTATTCAGCATGGCGCATATGCGAAGACCGGTGCATAAGAACGACTACAAGGGATATGGAAACAGAAGGGTAGGCATGAGAACTATATGTGTGTGTGCGTGTTCAGATATAATATGTTGATTTTCTGAAAAATTGAGAAAAAATTCGTGAAAAGTATTTTTGGGAAAATTTTACGATTAGTTTTTTGGAATATTTCCCCCAGAGAGTATTCCGTAAAATTTTGCGTTGGTGTGTGCTTGTCTATAGATGTTGATTTTCTGGATAATTACGACAAATTTCCGTAATTTTATTTTTTAGAAAATATCAAGATGTTTTTTTTTATGTGCTCCCTAATGGTATTTCAAAATATATTCCACCTTTTTTTTTGTTATTTGGTGAATGAATAATTTGTTTCTATTTCTCCAAATTTCATTTCATTTCTGACGCGTAATGTAGGACAGTAGGCGTACATCCTGAACTGATACACGAACGTAAAATCAATTTAAAAAATTGAAAATTGAAATGTACAACTTTTTAAATAAATTGCATCAGGATCACGCGTCAACATGTCAACCTCCAAATCTCGTCAGTATTATTGTTGTTATACGAGTTGGGTGATCCACGAGAGAAAGCGCGAACCACCCGTGCGCTAGTAATGTGGGATCTAGGAGAGACAAATAGATCATAGATTCTAGTCATCAGTACAGTGCGTCGTTAAACCCAATATGAATAAAAATAAAACAGATTCTAAGCACATTTGTGTGACATATGCCTAAACACTATAGTAAAGAAATGCTATTCCGGAGCATCGTTAAAGTTGTACTCAAGTGGGAATACAAATTTCCAGTGAGATGCCAGACCACTACTTTCCGTACGTTTCTGTCGATAATTTTACAAGATATTCCTGTTATTTTATTCTTTTGCGCGCATCATTGGTGCACAGCAATATTTTTAGAATGCTTACTTACTAGGTCGTCTCGTTTAGGGTAGGAGCTATAGACGTTCCTTTCATGAGCGAACCGCGTAAAGTTAGATTATAATCATAAAAAGTGCGAATATCTTAATTGACAGTGCTGTAGTCATGTTTCTATATACACCTCAAGGCGGGATCTTGAAATTGTTCATTTGTATTATATGTGTGTCTAATTTTACTTCACTGTCAGTAATCCACGCATAAGCTGTGTTCAGTTTGTCTTGTACTCCCCGCACTCACTTATGAATACAATAACAGCAAATAGGGTCATCACCTACGTACATTCATACGTTCATCTGCGTAGGTTTATAGCTTGATGTTAATTAGTGAATACTGAGAGGAGATGGTATCAAAATCAACTGACCTCTACCGATTTCTCGAGGCCGGGAGATGAGAATTTGTGAAGGGGAAAACGAGCCACACTACCCTCTTTCCATCCTGTACAGGCTGATGAAGAAATATAAGTTTAGGTCAGTTGATTTATGGGCCAGTTGGTTTTTAGTGCAGTTGATTTTTGGTACAGTTTACCAATTCTCTGCTGCGAGGAGTTGGGTAGATTTGGGGACCTATGACGCAGCCTTGAGGAACGCCGAATTTCACTGGCATACCGTGTCCAAGAGCACGACTGCAATTCTTATACCCCTCATCAGTATGAAGTCATGAACTCTCCACTTTACGAATTACAACTCTCAAGTCTCCTGTCGTTGTGTGATGTTCTTTTCCACATTGCCTATTCGTGATATTCCGTTACTGCTACCATACACCAAGAAGAAATAATATCATTACACTTACATTTCATATATATATATATATATATATATATAATATATATATATATATATATATATATATATATATATATATATATATATATATGTATATATATATATATATATATATATATATATATATATATATATATATATTCTATATTATTATTATTATTTTTCACCTTAATTTTTATTATTTATCAGTATATTATTCGATATTGTAATGGTATGTGTTGACCACACACGCATAAAATTGGAATTATTTTTAATATGGCACACCTAGACGCAGCTATAAGTACCTTCTTCACACACCAAAAGCTATTTCAATTATTGGATGAGCAAAGCAAAGACACAATTTTACCGAATAAAAAACTTTTTTTTTCTTGCTCGCGCTTCAAAGGTCGATATACCATGTATATACCATACTCGTAAAATGAAAGTACTTTTCGAGTATTGTAAAATTGAGTCTTCGTCTTTCAACCTATTATAGCGAAAAAGAATTCAGTTCCATTCCTTTTTATGTATAGGCTACTGCAATCACAGGGTGATTCTAATGATTGGTTGACCGTGTACGTATAGAAATAACCTCAACGAAGGTATATAAAAACCTATCACGTCGTTGTTTACAGCGTCGAGATGACAGCGTACAACGCGATACGTATTCAAGAGGAACAACGTCGCGTCACGTCGTACCATCGAACAATAACAGCTTGATAATTGAAAGAAATGGTTCATTTCGCTGATCAGCAATAAGATAATCTTGTGGGACTTCACACCCCCCCACCCCCCCAACCCCCCTTCCCCCCTCCCACCCCCTTCCCCATTGTCGCCTCATCATCACACACCCCGACCATATATAAAGTGGACGCCGCTGTCGCCTCTCGAGTGCTGTTCAATCGATCGAGTCATGCGCAGTGCGCCTTGCCCGACAGAGAAGACTGTTCGATCGATCGATATAACCATGCGCAGAAACGAACACGGGTAGCGCGGCGGTCTGCATGATATACCAGATTATACCGCAGTCACAGCACGATACAAGAATATTATCATTGCTTTATAATAATTATGTAAACTTTCGTCCGGGTATAAAGCAGAATTATTTTTACAATTTTTTCTCTGTTGTGTGTGATTGTCTGTGTGTGTATGTGTCATCTGTGAGTGGTGTTCGTGTGTTGATATTGCTTACTTCACACTTGGAGGTGGCTTACCATTCTAGATAAGTCGCTGAATGAATAATATATTTGTCTTGGGTTACGTTGTTAGCTGTTAATGTAATTAATTTCAAGGAAGTTCTATGGAAGTGCCAGCGACTTTATTTGTAGAAAATGAATCGACGTGTTAGTGCGAAAAAAACTGAGATGTATTACTGTTGAATAAACACCAAGTTTACACACAAAGTGGGTGCTGAAAATTCTGAACGTCCAGTGAAATGTCTTTACAAATCCAGATCGTAATTCGCTGTGAAAACAAACTCCAATGCAATAGTTTGAAATGTGAAAATGATCTCGTCGTTCCTAATGGGTTGTAATAGTTTTGGTGATATCTACGAGAATGCAATGATACAAGATTGTGTGTGATCCAAGTACGAATTACTCGTTTTCCAATCGTTGCGCGTCGTGCTGTGAAACTAGTCGTTAAACGGCGGGTCGTTTTAGAGTTTAATAACTCCGCTCTGAATTCATGGTTCAAAACGCAGAAATCACATCTTCAACATGTCGGAATATGATAGGATACAACACGTACAATCAGGGCTACAACAAACTGTTCACGCAGGTGAGTCCCAAACCACGTCCCACTGGACGTCCCAACGCTCGTCCCAACATTCGTTCCAACGCTGTCTCAACTCTTGTCCCAACTCTCGTCCCAAAGCTCGTCCCAGCGCTCGTCCCAATGCTGTCCCAACGGACGTCCTAAAGGTAGTCCCAACGCTCGTCCCAACGTTGTCTCAACTCTCGTTCCAAGTCTCTTCACAAAGCTCGTCCCAACGCTGTCCCAACGCTGTCCCAACTCTCGTCCTGAAGCTCGTCCCAACACTCGTTCCAAAGCTCATCCCAACGCTCGTCCTAACGTTGTCCCAACGCTCGTTCCAAAGCTCATCCCAACGCTCGTCCTAACGTTGTCTCAACGCTCGTCCCAACGCTCGTTCCAAAGCTCATCCCAGCACTCGTCCCAACTCTCGTCCCAGCGTATAGGCCTACAGCCGTTAGTGTTGCAGGCCACAAATCAATGGACTGTACTACAAACAGTAATCGAATTAGAAAATAATAACTCATGTTATATGTGGAGTGTAGCAACTCTTTAGTCACAGAAGTAATTATATGCACAACCAGTAGAAAGTATGGGAGGGGGGGAGGGGGGGGGGAGTATATACACCTACACTGGAAATTTTGAAATCATTCCTTTTTCGATCCTTTATATGAGTTTTGAGAATCTGTGGTCATTCACTTGATCGATTCGCTTATTAGTACTGGAATTTACGCTAATCTGGATTATGGTTATATATAATATATACACACATAACACAAATAACACGACACCATTGCAAGAATTATTTTGTTCATATATACTTGTAAATAAAGATTAAGATGGTATATAAGAGGAACAAAAAATTATACCAATGGTATATTAATGTGTGAAAATTCGTAATATAATCATGAAAAATAGTAAATCCTATATGGAGGGATGGTTAACCAAAATTTTCTCTTCTGGGGAGGTGTAAGTGGCAATTTCTCTTTGAGATGGTGGGTGACATTCCCCCCCCCCCCTCCCCCCCTTCCCCTGCCACAATTTCGATTCGAACTGTGACTTCAAATGTGGTTACATGTGCACTCAATGTTGGACCAATCAGGAATCGACTATTTGAGTAAACACGTTTCTAGTCCAAGCAAGTGAAGGAACAAGCTCGATTGAGTATAGACTGTTGTTAGTTCGAGGTACAGGATAAATAAATTACAGCGAAAGACAGCGACCGAGACGAGTGGCCGAGTGGTTAATACACTGAACCGTCATTCTGGAGACCAGGCTTCGATTTCCGTCATGGTCGACTATTCTGACATTTTTTTTTTTGTGGTTTCTCTCTGTCGTTCAGGTCAATACTGGGATGGTTCCTCAACAACAGGTCACGACCGACTCCTTCCCGCTATCCAAAAACACTTGATGAAACAATATATCGGTAATGTTATTAAGTCATGACTCATGGTATCTGGAGGACCAAGAAATTAATTATATTTTATTTATTCATATTGGGTTTCAACGACGCACTCTACTGATAACTACGATATATTGGCGTCGGTGAATGATATATGAGATGATGAGATGGTGAGATGAGAGGTTATTTTATGAGATGTTTTTGGATAGTGGGGAGGAGTCGGTCGTGGCCTGTTGATAAGGAACTATCCCAGTATTGACCTGAACGACAGAGGGAAACCACGAAAAACCCCTATCAGGATGGTCGACCATGCCGGGAATTGAACCCCGGTCTCCCGAATGACGGTTCAGTGTTGTAACCACTCGACCACTTGTCTCAGTGAATTAATTATAGTTTCCGAAATTGAGATGGTGTTTGAGATTTTAGTCTCTTAAATTGGGTATATATAAATAAATATCGTCATTAATCAATAAAGTCTAGTTTCTGATTTGTGATGTTCTTTAATTACCATTTATAATATATTCTTGCCAGTAGCGGTTTCATGGAGTATAGGGAAAAGAGGCAATTCGTGCAGATTGAATGAATTGTAAATGTATAACCTTTATTGGTCCCTGGCTTATCAAAAAGTTTACAGGATGATAATCGGTATAAAATACAATTGTTGATATTAATATAAGTACTTATTAATGAAATATAGTTGAATAAGGCCCAGTATTACCACGGCCAGTTAGTATTTATCTGAGAGTTGGTGAAAGCAAATAGCATAGGTAACCATGGTGATAACAAGTTTGAACTGTCAGATAAAGGCTAACTGGACTTGGTAATACCGGCCCAGTATTACCACGGCCAGTTAGTATTTATCTGAGAGTTGGTGAAAGCAAATAGCATAGGTAACCATGGTGATAACAAGTTTGAACTGTCAGATAAAGGCTAACTGGACTTGGTAATACCGGGCCTAAGTGAAAGAAACTGCGTGACCGATAAGTGCTGTTCCTATATGCGACAGTCTCACTTTATTTTCAATACTGCATGATTCCAAATTCCAATAGATATCAAGATGATTTATATATTGTATACTCCTAAAAGTTTTGAGTTCTTGCATGCTTTCTAAAGAGGTCAAAGGTCCCATCAGTCACTTACTTGAACTTGGAAAGAGTGAAGTGCAAATACAGTACTTCAAAACCTTCAGACAATATACCATTCAAGAGATCTATCGCTTATGTACGAAAATTGGGCTGTGCAAAATATCGAAACCCTTAATTTAAGGAAAAAAAATCGAACTGAGAAGATGTATATATTTTTTTTTAATAACATCGAAACTTGATACAAAATCATTGTTCCCCAATTAAGGCTAAAGATATAGTTTATTCTGTCTTCTATGTAGGCCTATGTTGATTTAATCACGTAGGCCAGGCTTACTATACATGTTACATGAATTAAATGATGAAATAGGTGATGTGAAGATAGGTGTTTTATCAAGAATTTTAGGATGGAACTCGTATAGCTGGTAGCTCAACGTTTACGTTCATCTTATAGGCCTGTTACAATCTACTCTGGGGGGCGCTGGAGAGAATACTGGAATAGCGAGGGTATAGAATAGAATAAACTTTATTTATCTTGTATGTATAACAATTCATAATACATATACAAGAGGTTTGGTCGGGAGGTCACTCTTCCACCTAACTTTATCAGAATTAAGTTTTTAGCTATAAGTTTTACAGAAAAATAAAAATATTGAAAGTATGGTAAATGGTAATATTACAGATAGTTAACCCTCGGTAGCTCGGTCAGCTGAGGCACCGCTTCAGAAACTGAAGTCACCATTGGGCGTGGGTTCGCATTCTGCCCAAGGCATGGGTTTTTGTAAATGTCCTCTCACTTATCATCACATTCATACACTCATAATCACCAGCTCATTCGTACCCCCGTATAACCTAGCTGTTGGTGGGGTCGTTAAGCAAACAATAATCATCAATCATCATCAGATAGTTAATTTCTAAATGAAGTGGGCTTGGCGTGTATTAATTCCGTAGAAGCTACTATTTCGGGAGATTGGTAAGAGCACAGAGGAGCTGTGGTCAGGGTTTTTGGGTCAGGTTTTGATCGTTTCCTCGAATAGACACATCCTCTTTCCAAGTAAACACGTCAAGTCACGTTCACTCTTGGTATTATCTCTATTCCAGTATTCCCTATTCAGGCTATTCTGCTATTATGCATCCGTTCTATTATAGCACACGTATAGCTAGCTCTACAATGGCTCAACGTTTACATTCGACATAGTGCTCTTGCAATCTATTCTGCAACGTTATAGTAGCTTCTTTATACCGTATTTATGGTATTCGTCACAGTTTATGTATAACATCTGTACTGCACCGTTACACTAACGGTTACAGTGCTCGTAGCTTCTTTATACCGTCGTCATGGTACTCGTAACATCTGTTCTAAACCGTTACAGTACTCGAAGCTTCTTTATACCGTCGTCATGGTACTCTTAACATCTGTTCTAAACCGTTACAGTACTCGTAGCTTCTTTATACCGTCGTCATGGTACTCGTAACATCTGTTCTAAACCGTTACAGTACTCGAAGCTTCTTTATACCGTCGTCATGGTACTCGTAACATCTGTTCAGCACCGTTATAGTGTTTGTAGTTCCTATGTAGGGCCTACCGTCGACACCGTACGTACCATAGTACTATTGGAATCTGTTCAGCACCGTTAAAGTGCTCCTAGCTTCTATGTACCGTCGTTATACGGTCAGAGTACTCGTGGAATTTTTTCGGCACCGTTATATTCCTTGTATTATGAATTATATAATATAGTTACCTTCGGCATAGTGCCCGTTGGTTCCATCAAAAGTCGTTAGAGCCGTTATAGTACTCGTAGCTTCTGTTAACCATTGTCATCCATAACTTGGTACTCGTGGCACATTCAGCACCGTCATAGTAGGTCTACTCGAATCCCATGATTGCTTTCGTTATTATGCTCATAGGTCTGAGGTGTATCCGTTACATTACCGGCATACTGCTTGTTTATACGGTTAAGAACCAATCCAACATTTTTTTTTCATTTTTTTTGGGAAAGTCTCTGATTAATTGAAAACCATGTTTTTCTTGAATATCGAGTTGTTATTGGCTGATATTACGTGTAAACACCAGTGCTACCTACCGGTACAATTACATGATACGTAATTCTACATGCGATCCGGAGACGCCGATCGTCTAATTGCGTGCAGATTGTTCTTTTTTATATTGGGTTTAACGACGCAATAAGATCTATTGGCGTCGAATGAATGATTCATGAGATGATGGAATGGTGAGATGAACGTTTCCTAGGTATTGGGAAGCATAGTGGGAAGCAAGCGGTCGTGGCCTATATTGTAGGAACCATATTCCAGCATTAGCCTAGACTGCAGAGAGAAACCACAAAAAAATCTGTAAAGATGGATGGTGGCGGGGATCGAACCAGGTCCGATATTCCCCTTCACCTTCCGGATCACATGAAGTGAGTGCGTTTACCACTGCGCTGCATGTGCCGGTCAGATCGTTCTCCACGGAGATGAAGTTCTTCCCTATACCTTGACACTCACTTGACGGTCTTTGGCCAAAATTTGTACGGAAACAGAGATTATGAACAATTATCACAATGAGGGTCCTGCGACGGGTGGTCCAGTGGCTATATAGCACACTGAACGGTCACACGAGACCAGGGCCCGGATTCACAGAGTCCTATCTTTAGGACGTCAAGTTGGGACCATTTTACTGAGTTGGGACCAATATTGGTCTCAAGTTGGGACCATTTTACTGAGTTAGGATCTACCGACACAAATAGATCTTGGTCATCAGTGCAGTATGTCGTTCAAACCCAATATGATAAAAAACAAAATTTACAAAATTTATTTTTCCCGAGACGTGTGGTTAATACACTGAACCGTCATTCAGGAGACCGTAGTTTGATTCCCGCCATGATCGACCATCCTGACAGGGGTTTTCATGGTTTGCCTTCTGTCGCTCAGGTCACTACTGGAATGGTTCCATAACAACAGGCCACGGCCGACTCCTCACTATCCAAAAACACCCATACAAATTCTTTCATCGTGTCATGTCATCATCTCATATATCATCCACCGACGCCAATAGATCGTGGTCATCAGTACAGTGTGTCGTTGAACCCAATATAATGAAAATGAAATTAGATCACGGAAGATGAAGCTCTCGACTTGTAGGTCCGAGGGTGACGCTCCGCGTTAGTGTTAACCACTATAAGGTACTTGGTGATGTCACGTACTAGAGTCACATCGAATTTCAAAATGTATAATGTAAAGTTAAATGACACATTTTAATCAAGAAAACCGTTCTCTAATTGATAGTTTTCCCGCGATTTAATTTTCTCTTATTATATTGAGTTAGAACGACGCATTTACTGATGACCAAGATCTATTGGCATCGGTGAATGATATATGAGATGATGGATGGTGAGATGAAAGGTTATTTTTATGGGTGTTTTTGGATAGTGGGAAGAAGTCGGTCGTGGCCTGTTGTTGAAGAACTATCCCAGTATTGACCACCTGAGTGACAGAGGCAAACCACGAAAACCCCGGTCAGGATGGTTGACCATAGCGGGAATCGAACCTCGGTCTCCTGAATGACGATTCGCCTCGGTGTGCTAGCCACTCGATCACTCGTCTCAGTTCCATCTTTAATCGAACAACGCCAAACGCCATCATTTGATTAATGTATCTGTATTTATATTAGGTTTAACGACTCACTGTAATGATAACTAAGATCTATTGGCGGGGGATAGATGTTGAATTTGTCTAAAAATAGAATTGTGAATGTGGTTGATGCTATTAGACCGAGTGGGAAACAATTATAGTAAATTTGGTGTACACCTGATTTCGGAATTTAAGGGATTTCAGGAAGATTTCACGACATTTCAAGAACATTTCAAAGGATTTCAAGGATATTTTAAGGGATTTCAAGAAGATTTCAAGGGATTTCAGAAATATTTCATGAAAAGTGTACACCAGATTTCAGGAGTTGTCCACCCCTCGTATTAGACCAACGAATGCGCTTTTGGTCAATCCACTGTAAATGTAACAAGTCCATATTTAACTTTATCGAATGGCAAGTGAGCATCTCTTCGCCTATATCAGTTCGTTGAAGTTCGCATCAGCTGTTTTGCTATTTGTTTTGATACAATAACGTTTCAATGGAAACGAAGTTGAATGAATCTTTGTTATGTTGAATGGCAACATCGCCAGTCCTGACATACAATTACGCCGTGGCGAGGCGGCAGGCTGTACGGCAGTGGAGCGATGCTGGTTGCCTACCCGCCTGCCAAGTGCGGGGATCAATACAGTGGCTATATCTAGCTAGGGGCGGGATCTCGAGCAAAACAAAACACCGCACATACGGTGACTATAGTCGAGATCACGGATGTTGTACACACGCCAAGTGGCCGTTGTGAGTGTTCGTGTACATACATGATTGATAGTGTAGACCATTGGTCATTTCCACTTATTAGTGTTGGTGGCTCACAATCAACTTTGACTCGCGCTCTTGTCGTTCAGCACGCTACGTTCAAGTATAATCTGCATGGGGCCTATATGTGTATATATATATATATATATATATATATATATATATATATATATATATATACATATATATATTCATATATATATATATATATATATATATATATATATATATATATATATATATATATATATATATATATATATATATGTGTATGTATATTTATATATACATATATATACATATATATATATATATATATATATATATATATATATATATATATATATATATATACATGCGACATTTTTGCCATATTTTGTAAATGGGTGCCAATCGACTTGCAATGCTTTTATTCATCCACTTTGGGTTTAACGACACACTGTAATGATGAGTTAGATTTATTGGCGTCGGTGGATGATATACGAGATGATGGGATGATGAGATGACAGGTTATTTTAATAGGTATATTTGGATAGTGGGAAAGATTTGGTAGTGGCCTGTTTCCAAGGGACCATCCCAGTATTGACCCAGTAACGTCAGAAGTAAACTACGAAAAACCCCTGTGACTCATGTGAGGATGGTCGATCATGGCGGGAATCGAACGCCGGCCTCCTCTGATTAACGGTTCAGTGTGCTATCCAATCGACCACTAGTAGTAGTACTTGCAATGCTATTGAAAGGATACTTTACAGGCTAACAAAAATTAAAAAATTAAAAACCTGAAAAACTTTCACTGGAAGATAAAAGTGAAAAGTATATAGCTTACAAGTCTGAGCTCAACGAAAATGTCCCGTTCGGAAGTTAATTTGTATAACTTAGCTGCAGTTACATAAGCATTGCTTTTCAATCTGGAGACGCTGAATAGCATATAGCGGAATGATATATACTCGGCTGTATAACATGAGTTTGAGGGTACTTTTGAATGCATGGTTGTATAAATGTAGTAGGGGTAAGGTAAGGTTTGTCATCCAATTCCATGTCACACAACCGAGTATAGATTATTCCGGTATATGCTCTTCAGACGCCCCCTTCAGAATCACACATTATTCCATTTCTCATTTTTGATGTCACTAACTCGTATTTAAGGGTAGGTGGTTGACGTATAGGTCATTGACCTGCACGGTCCTCCAGAAACTACCGAGATACAGAACGTCTCTCCCGTTTTGTTATCTGGCCAATTTCTTCGATTGTACTTTTGTCGATTGTATTGTATTTTCGATTGTACTTGGATGGTTCCAACCTTGATAAATTATACTACGACCGCCTCCTTCCCATCGTTCCAACAAACCAGACCACCACCACTATCCACACTATCCACCATCACCCCTACACCCGCACTATCAAACCCCAGTTAAGGGCACATGGAAGTCCATTTAGCATAACATCATTTTTTTGATTAAAATAAATTAAGTTGAGTTGAATTTGGTTGAATTTAGTCAAAATAGAATAAACTAACAAATAATTATATGATAAATAGTGAATAATATATAAAAAAATAATAATGAATGAATAAATAATTTATAAAATAATAAATTATAAATGATACAATAAATATTGATATTAAATATTATAATAAATACTATAATAGAGTAAAATAACGTCCATTTCGTTCAAGTTCGGTTTGCTGGTTCATAAAAAACAACATATCTCCCATATCCTTGCTGACTAAACACCATTTTTATACACCCAGCAGTTCAATTAAAATAAAAATGTACTGAGACCGACTGTACTGTAGCCGAGTAGTTAACACACTGAACAGTCATTCAGGAGACAGGGGTTCGATTCCCGCCATGGTCGACCATCCTGTCAATAGTTTTTTGTGGTTTCCCTTTATCGTTCTGATCAATACTAGGATGGCTCCTTAACAACAGGTCACGACCAACTCCTTCCCACCATCCAAAAAATACCTAATAAAATAACCTTTCATCTCATCATGCATCCCATCATCTCATATATCATTGACCGACGCCAATAGGTCGTTGTCAGCAGTACAATGCGTCGTTAAACCTCATATACATGAAAAAAAATCGCCTGCAACACGATTGCGCAAGCGCACAAGGATGCGGGACAGCCGCGCAGGGAAACTTTTCCGACCCGCTCGCGTACAAATGCCCTCAAGCTCAAAGTGGGAGTTTGTTGTATCGTATTTTCCCATACCTCACACGCTACCAAAACACGTGGCAATGTTGGCATCACTACATCGAGTTGAGTAGGGAATACGATCGTGTCAGGAAATATACTATATATACTGTGTCATCATCTATACGTTTATACATCATGCGACGAATTGTTTGGGTTTTTATATTGAGTCGACTACTTTAAAGGATATCACCACCATTGAACTTTTTTTTTTTTTTTTAATAACATCGAAACTTGATACAAAATCATTGTTCCCCAATTAAGGATAAGGATGAAAGATAGGATCGTTTGGATCCTTAACTATTTCAACCCTTAAACTAGATTTTAACGAATGATTACGATATTTACTATCCTGATTTCAGAGAAAATCAGAGATCATTATCTTAGTTTCAGAAATTATTATTTATCTATCTGCCCTCCAGTATCCGGCCCCTTTTCTGATTCGTGACGTAAACATTACTCGATCCTGTATTTGTTTTCTATACGGAATCGGTAATGCCTGCGGCATGGTTTCTGGGGGACAAACAATTATATTTCTGGAATTGAGATGATGATTCCTATTTTTCTCTAAAACTAGGGAAATAAACATCGCCATTATTCATTGAAATTTAGTTACAGGGTTGTTACGTCGTTCAACCACATAGGCCTATGAATTGTACTCATCATTTCAAAGTTTTACATAAATTAAACACAGCAAATGTTACAGCTAGGCCTATCATAAGCAACTTGACCAAATCCAATTAAGGGGAGTCGGTGTTTGTCTAATCAGTCATATTTATGCACCTTTTCCTCGGGAATGGTTCGTTCAAAGTATACATACTGATTATTTGTACATATTGTTTAGATCTTTGTCGCAATGTAATGTACTAATGTACTTCTAGTCGACTGTGGGTAACGTGTGCCTTGTTTCTGTTTCAGGGCTCTGCTGATTCAAATTACTCGCAGCCGTCTTCCGATTTGTCGCTGGACGAGGAAAAGGAAACGTTGCGGCGGGAGAAGGAGAGGCAGGCGCTCAGCCAGCTGGAGAAGGCACGGGTGAGTCTTCCCGTTTCTTGCCTGAAGTCTTTCCGTTTCTTCCCTACATTCATCCCGTTTCTTGCCTGAAGTCTTTCCGTTTCTTCCCGACATTCATCCCGTTTCGTGCCTGAAGTCTTTCCGTTTCTTCCCGAAAGTCATCCCGTTTCGTGCCTGAAGTCTTTCCGTTTCTTCCCGACATTCATCCCGTTTCGTGCCTGAAGTCTTTCCGTTTCTTCCCGACATTCATCCCGTTTCGTGCCTGAAGTCTTTCCGTTTCTTCCCGAAAGTCATCCCGTTTCGTGCCTGAAGTCTTTCCGTTTCTTCCCGACATTCATCCCGTTTCTTGCCTGAAGTATTTCCGTTTCTTCCCGAAAGTCATCCCGTTTCTTGCCTGAAGTCTTTCCGTTTCTTCCCGAAAGTCATCCCGTTTCTAGCCTGAAGTAATCCCGTTTCATGCTTAAAGTCAATCCATTTATTGCCCATAAAGTCGTCCCGTTTCTTGCCCAAAGTCATTCGGCTTCTTGCCCAAAGTTTATCTAGTCTGTGCCAAAAATAAGTATATATGTGTAACTGTAAAAATGCAATAATTGTGCTCAAAAGCTCACTGTATAGCTTCAAACATTCAACGCTTTTGAAAGATGAAGAAGTGTTTCTAATCGTAGGGTCTATATCTCGTTATCAAAAATAATTCACCCAGAAATAATTATAAATAACGGCCAATGTGTTGGGTTTGTTTGTAGATGAGAGATATTTTCTTCTTTCTGCTTTATAGCTATAGGTACTATAGGAAAACGCGTTAGGCCTATGCGTTGCTGCGTTGATGGATGATCGAGCCATAACATATCAACTTATCTTTGGATTGATTATATATATCCACCTTGTCCTTGAGATCCAAACAATTACGTCACTGCCTTGCCATTTCCTAATTAATTTCCATAATAATGAAGAAGGCATTGTTTTAATCGTTTCGAATTAATTGGTGACACCTGTTGCTTGCATTTAATTAGAAAAAGCTTCAATGATTTAAAAAAATTACATTATATATATTTTTCACATCAAAACGGCTGATCCGATTTCAGTGAAAGCTTGGAATAATGTGTATCATTATTATATTCAAATTCTCTGATAATTTAAATTCTCTCGAAGGAAATATTTTTTACGAATTTTTTCCTCTGTGTTATTCTCATGGGATTTTTGAAAACTTTGTGGTCTAACCGATTGCGCCTCAAAACTATACAGTATCAATTCAAATGAGGACACTTGTGTATGCCAAGTTTCAGCTGAATTTTCGTTTCCATTTGACCTGTGAAGCATGAAAAAAAGTACTTTTTTTCGAGTATGGTGAAATTGAGTCTTCGCTTCGCTCATCCAATTATGTATACATGCAGTTGTGAACAAGATACTCTATTGAAGATATTTGATATATCACGTTTGAAATGCTATCTATGAAATCGATGCCCTTGCCTACTCACGTGTTGAATTGTCAATCAATGAATTGATTGCGAATACATACGTTGCAACCACCCTTTTTTTCTTTATATTGGGTTTTAACGACGCACTATACTGATGGCTACGATCTATTGGCGTCGGTGGATGATGAATGAGATGATGGGATGATGAGATGAAAGGTTATTTTATTAGGTGTTTTGGATGGTGGGAAGGAGTCGGTCGTGGCCTGTTGTCAAGAAACCATCCCAGTATTGACCTGAATGACAGAGGGAAACCACGAAAAACCCCTGTCAGGATGGTCGACCATGGTGGGAATCGAACCCCGGTCTCCCGAATGACACAACCACCCTTATCTGTGGTTGAAAGTCGTACAATCTTGTGTTCCTTTTGTTCCAGACAAAACCCGTCGCGTTCGCGGTGCGGACCAACGTGAGTTACGACGGCTCTGTTGATGACGACTCACCCGTTCACGGGAGCGCCGTCTCGTTCGACGTTCGTGACTTCCTGCATATCAAGGTCAGTTCAAGGTCACGACCAAGATGTACATGGTGGTTTCACTCAGCTGTCAATCTGGTTCTATTCCATGAGTACTGTCCTTGAATCTACTGATCGCTGCTCTACCTAGAGTGGACAGACAATACGAAACTCTAAGCTATATCTTCTGCGACATGAAATATTGGTATTTCAAGTGACTATTGCTACAGCTGAGCCGACGTGAACGTAATTTTGCAAACAAAGTTAGTTTCTTATATCACTACTAGATGACTCACGATCGGTAGGTTCAGAGATTTAGACGGTAAATTAGTACGTATTTTCAATATAGGTGGGATAGGGAGTTGAGCCACCATAACAGACCCCCAAACCAACGCAACCCTCAATGCATCTTGTTCACTACCGTATTTGGATCACATTCACCTACACTTTGTATTCTCCTTTTGACAATAAATATATAATTATTTGATCAATCATCAAACTATAATATAGTTATCTAATGTAAGTTCAAACGCAGTCATATTCCAAGTTTAATCGGTTTATATAATGTAAGATTTGTCCTAAAATTTATCAAGTTGAAAGTTACCGATCTATATGAAAGGTCGTTAATAGTTATGATCAAATACCTTACTTACCATTATAAATACGGGAAGATCCGCCCACTTTCGATGATAGAGAACCGGGACAAGAATTTCAGAGCACCCTAGCGGCAAGGACTGACGTTCGACAACAAATAATGACTCGCAGACTCACGAGTTTCTAGGTCAGTCCTGTCCGCTTGGGGCGCTGTACAATTTTGTCGTCTGCCTAAACGCCAACCTTCCGGTATTTATATAGATTTTTTTGTATAACATCGAAACTTGAAACAAAACCATTGTTCCTCAATCAAGGCAATGGATTAAAAAGGCCGGGGATGCAAAAGTCGTTAATTCATACCAAGACTGGCCCAGATGATGAAATGAAAAGACGGCACCTCCACCATTATATTGTTTCAGATTTAGTTGTACCAAACTAAATATAGTAGCTCTTGTTGTTGTTTTTTTTTAAATTGTATTTATGGTATTTATAGTAATGGGGTATCTGGTATTATCAAAGGCCTCTGACTGGTGCTGAATGACAGTACTTGACAGTTGTCTAAACTGCATTTTTCCACCAGAGGGAAAAATATATATATTTGTGGTACAAAAACATAATATCTAAATAATTAACCTTGATGTAGGGTATTCCTGGAATGGTCATCTAGGGGAATCCTGTCTGGAAATCTCTCAGGAGAATCCTATATGAGTTATTCAGGGGAATCCTCCAGGGGATTCATGATAGCTACTATTAGAAGAGTATAGGAAGCATATAATTATGGGGCTCAGTTATGACCAAGTGATTAAATATTCAACATGTGGTCGCTATACATCGATCTTATTGATACAATTGGTCATCTATCTAGCTCCACTCTATATCAACATTCATTTATTTCACTAGTGCAATGGTGTATTAAGTTTCGCCACCCTCGATAGCTCTCGATGAGCTGAGGTACCGCTTCAGAAACTGTAGTCACCGTTGGGCGTGGGTTCGAGTTCCGCAGGTTTTTTTTTTGTAGAAGTCCTTTCACTTATCACCACTTCATTGTTTCATAATCACCTTCTCATTCGTATCCCCGTATAACCTAGCTGTTGGTGGGGTCGTTAAGCGAACAATAATCATCATATCAGTTTCATTAAGGTCAATCTAACCTCGCACCTATTAACCTCCCAAAAACTTATACAAAAAAAAAGATTCTTTATTGTGTACGAACAATTGACGACTAGTGATTGACCCGCCCACAAATGTCATAAAACAAAACATCCAATCAAATGGGCTGTTTGTTATGTGGGTAATGTGACATTACCTATCAGAGTATCTCTAAATGCCCATCATGAAGTATAGATCTAGGTGGCCTACCGATTAGCCACGCCTATCACTAGTGGTCAATTGTGTGAATTCTCAACAGTTCGAAAATCATTATTTGTGTGTCAAAAAAAAGATTGACCGAAGTTTTCGTTAATTCTTCAATATCTGCTCTTTCACCAGGAAAAGTACGACAATAATTGGTGGATCGGCCGTCTCGTGAAAGAGGGCAGCGACGTCGGTTTCATCCCTTCTCCTGTCAAGCTCGAGAACCTCCGTGTCCAACAAACCCAAGCTCGCAACTCCAAGCTCTACTCGTCAAAGACATCGTCGTCCAGTAATCTAGGTGGGGTAGGCAACGACGTGCCCACCAATAAGAATGCCAACTCACGTGGCTCCACCCCTCCCACCCCCGGTACGTCGCTGTTGTCGTTGTCGCCGCCTCCGGTCTGCCGTGGCGCAACGACAACGTGTTATTTTATTTATGTTGCTTATGTTTTTATGTTTTTTATGTTTTCGTGCAGTGTGTCAATAAGAAATAATACATTACTAACGGCATTAAGTGTGGCTATAATTGTGATGGCAAGATTGTTTGTTGATCTTTCATTTAAAATCTATTCGATGAAATCGTACTTCGAATTTTACTTGCGTGATTTTTTATAGTTCAACGTTTTAAATTGATTTTATAAATTGTTTAGCCTTTTCAAAACAACATAATGATTTGCTGGGATAACATTAATGTCACTCAGTTTTGTAAAACAACATGATTTAATGTGATGATTTATTTTCTTGGTCTTTTATACAAGAATGGAATTCTTTCAATCTAGCATGACAATTAAAAATATAAGTATAAATCACAATTGGAAACACTTTCATATTATCAATACGGTTGCATTGTTTCCCGCATACGTCGTGAACTTTCATTTTGATGCACGACATAAAAGGAAGACCCAGTTTTATTTTCCGTATATAACTTACTTATTGGTACAAAAACACACATAGAGCAGCGAAGTGGCCACTGACATGGCATTTAAACAATTAAGTTATCCTATTACATTCAAACAAATATCGTTGCAAATGTACGAGCTTTACTTCGGAGTTTATGAATTCGGTTTAAATTTTTCGAAGTTCTAAACGATGATTCACACAATTTATATTGCAAATTACTTGAGATGTTCATTCAAAAAAATATACAAATAAATGCATACATTCATGATGATGAATCCGATATAAAATATACATTTGAATTAACTCATCATGTTAGTATAGTCCAGGGATATTCATTTATTATATATTAATTTATATATATCGACTTTTAATCAATTAATTTTTATCATTTTCACACTACAATCCTTCAAATTTCAACAATCTCGTTTAAACATAGGCCTACTTGTTTTATTGTTTTTCAATGTTTATTCTGTGTGTTCTACGCCAAGCTTTGTGAAATGTAACGCTGTGTTGCTTGATACTGTGCGTGTTGTCAGATATTCTGTTTATTTGTTTTATTATGTTTTTTTTCATCTCCAAATCCCACCTTGATAGATGACCTTGAATCATTTCACCTCCGATTCTGGTAATAGACATGATAACTCCTTTCTTGTTCTAAAAAGTAAATGTGGACATGACACCAAATCAATCTACCTTTGCCTTTTTCTCCACATCGTCTTCTCTATAGCCCTCCCTACCCCGAAACCCAAGAAGGGGAGGAGAGGGTGCATTCCTGTATAGATGATACCAGGTTCAATTTGAACCCAAGCTTAAACCCGTGCTAAATGTGTACTGAAAAACCGGAAGTACCCCACTAAACATTGATTATATGTTACTGGACTGTTACTAGAGCAACAGAATTTTTCTCATCTATTCATAATCCTCATAATCGAGGTATTAATCGTTATAACGGTAATAATGTGGTCAGAAAGACTAGAGTAATTTCTCAATACATTGGACCTCTGAAAACACCCTTTAAGGTTGACTTCAAGTTTTCTACCGAAGTCCTGAACTCAGGACTCGGATGACAAGTTGACAGTCCTGCAGATTGCTTGCCCTTGGCTTAGTTTGGTCGGCTGCGTGCGCATGTCCGCAGCTTCAATCAGTGTTAGTTTAACTCTTGTCGATGTTGTCGACATTTTATGGTATTTGTATCCGGGGACTCGAAGTGAAACGTTTCCGATTTCGATTTCACTTGAGAAAATCTCAGAATATTCGATTTCAATTCCAGTTATCATACATTTGGAATACAAATTTCGATTTTGCTTCGAGTCCCTCTTTGTAACTAATCCACTCACTATATATTCGTCGCCTATAACTTGTGTAACTTGTTGCTAAAGCCCATTTAGCTGACTCTCAGTGTATAGCTCCAGCTGAGAATGTATCTACACTTGTATACACAAAAGTAGAACCCCGTCTACCAACTGAATAACTGTGAAAACGCTGAAAATTACATAACCTCTTTTCTAATTTAAGGATTTAACCCTGTTTTCATATTGTTGGTGGTTTTCGTGAACCTTTTGTTCTGAAAAATCATATTTACAAAATATAACATGGCTGTGTACTAATTTAACTGTGATATTTGTGCTCGTTACATCGGTAGACTGTTTTACATTTTTGTTGATACAAGGATATCTTGTTAGTGAGCTCCATAAGCAAGTGTTTTCGCTTAGTATTTGAAGAATATAATTAGATGAAAAAGCGAATATGATCGTCCATTGATAAAGTACATATATAGGCCCACAACTGAGATGTATTACAGGAAACAATAGTTATTTCATTTTCATCAAAGAAAAGTAGAGTATTCTTTCGGGATGATTTTCCTATTCATAATTCGATTACAGTAGCGAAAATATGGTAGGCCTTTTTCTCTATAAAAAAAATAACTTATACATAAATATGATATTTAATTCTGTCAGAATTGAAGACCGATAATTTTAAAAATATGCTATATTTGTATATCAGTGAATCAATTTATCATATCACAAATTCAAACGTATAGGAACTTCACATAGGTCTAAAATGTGAACATGTTATCTGTCAAGAAACAAAAAACTGAAGTGAGTAGCATGAACAGCTTAATTTAGTTCTTACATGGATAACTGAAAAGATGAGACAATCCTCTAACGTGTATTATACTACAGCATATGTTTCACGATCTTTGATTAACGTCAACTGTCGCATCAGGATGATTCACCAGCAATGTCTAGACTGTGCTGTTTATTGCGACAACAGTCAGTTCGATTGTGTCCAAAATCCTAACAAGTATTGCATTTCAGGAGAGGACTCCGACTCCGCACGCCTCGGCAAGACCACGCTTACCACGCCACCAGCCAAGGAGAAGAGAAAACCTTTCTTCAAGAAGCAGGAGACGACAACACCGTATGACGTTGTTCCGTCCATGCGGCCTGTCGTCCTCGTTGGGCCGTCCCTCAAGGGCTATGAGGTCACAGACATGATGCAGAAGGCGTTATTTGACTTCCTCAAACACCGCTTCGAGGGTCGGTAAGTGCAGTACCATGTTTTTTCTCCATTTCAGAAATGGTTTGATACTCTTTCGTCACCAGATCCATCTTTTATGCTTTTGATTGTACACTTGCGGTCCCAGAAAAATTACTTTTACGGAATTCAAATTTAAATTAAATCTACTCATATTTCACCAATAATGTTTTCACACGCTATACGTCGAATGTGTTTGTACATTTTCTGCTAGTTTTAATGCGTATTATGTCAATACAGTTTCTTCAAGATGCATTTTAATGCGTTGTGATCGACCACTTTATGTAACTGACAGTGTACGTTTTAGTCTTGAAAGTGCATGGTTGTTCGTTGAGTAAATATCAATATATTCAATATTCTAATTGTTGAATCTTTCGAATCCGTAAAGTGGGGTGACTTTGACCCACTGGTGTAACTTTGTCCTTATGTTGGGAAAAGTTTCAAACTGCTATAAATGAAAAAGTTTTAATTTTATTGTATCCATTTTTTTGGTGTCTCAATAGATACATATCAAAATCAAAATACGTATCAAAATGGATACGATAAAATTAAAACTTTCTCATTTGTAGCAGTTTGAAACTTTCTCCAACGAAAGGACAAAGTCACCCCACTTTACCGGTACTTGAATATAAACATAACCCAACACAATCACTTAACTTTCACATGTTTACACACTAAAATTACATCTTCTAACTGTTCATCTGAAAATAACATTTCTCAAATTGAATATTTATTACACATTGCTTCTTAGAATCTACCAAACTAGTCACCATCAATAATCTATGTGCTCTGACGATTGTGTATTGTTTGGCTCTAGGATAATTATCACCCGAGTAATGGCGGACATATCACTGGCTAAGCGCTCGTTGCTAAACAATCCTTCGAAGCGAGCGATAATGGAGCGTTCCAATTCGCGATCCACGTGCCTTGCTGAGGTCCAAGCAGAGATCGAGCGGATCTTTGAGTTGGCTCGGACGCTCCAGTTGGTAGTACTGGACTGCGACACCATCAACCATCCTTCACAGTTGGCCAAGACGTCACTGGCGCCGACAGTCGTCTATCTCAAGATATCCTCTCCTAAAGTGCGTAGCTACCATAACCTATACGATTATAGCGAGCTGTGATCATAACTACATGGTGACTTCACAATAGTCATGCGTATTTAAAACAGCTTTCAAAGTGTATTATTTGATAAAAAAAAAAGGTTGACATAAATGTTTTCTAAAACTCATCAGTTATATGTGGATCCTCCAATTGTTGTCACAACCTTCATATATCAGTCAATATGTCTGACCTGAGAAGAAAAATAAAGAACAAACGAGCCGAGACAAATCTAACAGGTTCAAAAACACTCAGGCACTCTTCACTTTATATATCAAATAATATGGATTTCTTTCTTTCAGGTGCTTCAGCGTCTTATAAAGTCGCGTGGCAAGTCGCAAGCTCGCCACCTGAATGTCCAGATGGTTGCTGCCGAGAAGCTGGCTCAGTGCCCTCCAGAGATGTTCGACGTGATCCTCGACGAGAACCAGCTGGAAGACGCTTGTGAACACATCGCCGAGTACCTCGAGGCTTACTGGAGGGCGACTCATCCGCCGACCGCCCCACCAGGCGGCAACAACGTGCAACAACCCGTGGTGCCTCGCCCTCTGCAGCAACCATCACCGCAGCCGTCGCCCAGCGCAGACCATGCGGGCAACATCGTCCGAGTAAACAACTCCACGCCGCCAGGTCAGTATTGATGAGCAAACAGGTCAACTGACCAATACCTGATGAACTGCACAGCAGAATCCTACAGCTAGAATTACGATAAGATTCAACCCAAGTTTTTATTCCACACACATGGTTACCAACATAGAGAGGGGGTTAGAGAGTCGAACACTCCAAACGTTATTGAAGGCTGCATGAGTGAGATGTGAGGCAAGATTTATTGTGGCAGAAGAAAGATATTTCAGGCACTTGAGTATTTTCAAACTTCATCAGGGATAAAATGGAGGATTTGTAAGAAGCGAATAGGAAGATATAGTCCCATCAATGCAGAGTGATAGGGTACCAATCGAGAGGTGGGTGGGATGTCATTGATGTGGACGAGAAAGAGCAGGGGACCAAGTGAAAGCCTTAGGGGACACCACTGTGTATGAAAAAAGAATTGCAAGGGTTGTTGGAGATAGTGGTAAGGACTTCCACCATTTGAGCATAGCCTGATAGAAAAGAAAACCAACAGCATCGTCACTACCGGGAGAAGTGTCGTGCAATATTGTGGGAACCATACTACTATTACACTACTAACCAGTAAATGAATTACTTTTTATTACTAACTCACTTCTACTTCGCTATTCTCAATCAAATAACGATCTGTTAATCCAAATTCGTAAGCTACACATGTGCACTGCCATCAACCATGTTCAATGTATCCGGGAACTATTCCAGAACTGAAATGAATAATTGGAAAATATCCCAAATTTAGAGCTCAAGAATGTCTGAAGTAGTTATATGGAGTTGAATCAATAATCTCTTGAAATAATACACACTCGTTTAATAATAAATTGAAAAACTGCCAAACAAAGTAGCTTTTTGTTGACGGCTTCGATCCGAAACATTTGTGAATCTCCATTGGCGTATCTCAGATGACAATCAGTTATGGAATTTCGGTACACTCCAGAGAATTCCCTTGAGCTTACAATTAATTCTTTGCCTTTGAAAGAATCACTCATTGGATCTTGAATATTTCTCGGACACGCTGAACATGAACTAACAAACTAACCTCACACTAACGTACCTTCTTCTCAGGTGGCCATCACGACGACTACGGCTACTCACATGACTCTAGAGGTAAACAAGATTCATATCTCCTGGCATCTCGTTATACTCTTTTACTATCTAGTTTATTATTAATAATAATCAGCATACTTTTGTAGCCGTTGGAAGCATCGCATATAGTAGACATTTTAGATTATTTCTTTTAGTAAGATGCAAACACTTTGATCGCAGTTCAATAATCATCTTTTACGTCTGCTTGCAATTCCATTGATTTTATTTTGCAATTGGTTTATTTTTAACGCAATTTTTTTTTTGATTAAGCGTCCTGCTATGATCACTGCTGAGAGGCACTACACGTATCATATTAAATTATATTCATTTTTTCAGACATGGTGAACCTTTTCTGTTAGAATATATTTGGTTTATTTTTACTGGGATTTGGCATTGATTTGGAAAGTGCTAAGCCTGTCAGAAAAATATTTTCAATTTCCATAAGAAAATTTTAATAAACGTAGAAAATACAATATTTTTGTCAATGTGTAGTTGACATTTCACAAGTTGGGCCTTTTTTGTGTCTTGCAGTCCTTAGTAACATCACGAGACTTTGAGCCCTGTGTCTTTTCAACATTATGAGTAATAAAATAGATAGCGGATACAATGTTGAGTAAAAAGATGGCCACACTCCGAAGAATATATTATATATGAATTATTATTCATACTAATTGATATTTCACATTTGAGTTACTGGTAAATAAAATCTTGTATTATCCCGTTCAATTTGAGTAAGTTATATCCTAGGCAGCTATGCCCGAGTTTTATATTTTCAAATCATCACTAACACAATAACCAATACTTAATTTGCCACTGCTTATTTATTATTGTAATATTGCCAACTATGTTTCAATTTCATGTGTTTCTTATCAGATATTGAATCAATTTATCCAAAATCACACAATATCTCATTGACAAACATTCCAACTGGTCCTAATGATTGGTTGTATAAATTAGGATGAATTATTGTAATACATTTTTGATTTTTTTTTTTAAATCACAAATTCACATCACCATTTTTGTAAATCGTCATGTCAGTACTCGTTTCAGACATATCCATTTTTCACTTTTGTTTATTCAATAGTTTGTCTTTTTTTTCAGTGCACATTTCAGCCATATCTGAGACCATTGTATGATTAGACTTGCGTACAATTGTAATCAAAATATGTTCAATTACACAATGGTAACGGAAATGACTAAAATAGGCACTGAAAAAATGCCAAACTACCAAACAAAAAAAAAGTGAAAAATGGATATGGATGAAACAAGTTCTGATGTGACGAAATGTGTTTCTTATGAAAACGTTAAAAAAAGCTACAATATTGGATTCTTATAACCTTCTCTTTTCAACACACAACTCTTTTATATATTGCCCCTTGGATATTTTGATGTTGAAGAGTTCTCTGAATAATAATACAGAATAATAACAATGAAAAGATACTTCAATAACTGATCAGAGCCACAATAACTAATTTTAATCAATTTATGATTTATATTTGTTTTTTCTTTTCTTTCAATTTTGTTTTGCTCCTCGTGTGATCTTTCTGTCGCGCACGCGCAGAGACCATAGTGCCATCTACCGGCGTGATAAGAGAGATGTCAACAGTTGCCTATTAAGCCACCGTAGCTGCAACACGCTCGTTATTAAATATACAAAAAGATATTTATTTTATTTAGAACCCCGGAAGATAACATAGTCTTTGTAGTTTGAGTGTAAGTACAAAATATGAAGACCATTTCTTTGCATGAATATTTTGCCCCTTTGTTGATGTACCCTGACCCTGTTCTAGCATACATCTGTGAGTTTCTACATGTTTTATATGTCTACGTCTCAAGTCAGTACAGATTTGGGCATCGCTGAATCAGATAAAATCAACATGGCATATATTCCATTTCTATTCAATTAATATCTATCTTCAAATAGTACTGCTTGCTTCATCGTGTCAAACTTTAAATTGAAACACACGATTTATAAACGAAATTTGAGCTTTCCTCACATCATTTTTTCAAAAAAATAACTACGAGAGTATGAATAACTAAATAACTAGAAGACTTCTCACATACTACAATAAATTATAAGCATTTTTTGTATTTTAATCATATTTCTAAATACAATTGTTTAGTCTTGAATGATTGGGTGAGAAAGTCTTACTGCGTTAGGTAAAGGTTTAGGCTTTGATTCCCACCCCACCCCACCCCAACCAACGCAGTGTTAAGCATAGATTATCCCAAGCTTAGGCTAATTTCATGTTAGACAGTTCGTAGACCAACAATGCCTGATTAACATGCTGCCCTCATAGCTTGAGTGTGTTGAAGGTAGCCTATGTAGCCAGTTTTCCCTCCCATGCCCGAGAACGCTGAAGAGCGTATACCAGAAGACTCGGTCGTGTGACATGGGCTTCGTGGTACTTATGAGTGGATGATTGTAGAATGTGGTTAGGGTTCAGGTGAGGTTGGACACCCAAACCCATGCCACACAACCGAGTCGACTTGATTCCGGTATACGCTATTCAGGCGCCCCTCATGCCCAAACAAACTACCATACGTCATGTCTATCTCTACACCCTGAACGTAGAACACAATTATGAATGCATGCCTGCTTAAAGATGCCTCAAGATTGCTGTTTAATTACATTTTATTTGTGCTAGTTTATTGTTGTTATTATTAAATGTATTATATGTCGTTTGTGTGTATTTAAAATCGGTAAGTGTTAACGAAATATCTTTCCTCCATTACACTTCGAAGGACATCACCACCCTGGGGCGAGACTTGTATGAATAATGATAAAAAAAATTCTCCAATTTTAGAGAAAACCAGAAATCACCATCTAAATTTCAGAAATTATAATTAAATAAGTTGTCCTCCATGTCATGGGCATGTCCATGTCCTCCGTGTGTCTCAATGTCACATGACTTTAGTATTAGGACCTATACCAGCTATTCTGTATCGAAGCATACACAGAATTGGGAAATGCCTACGTCACGACTCAGAAAAAGAAACGGCTCCTTGGAGCCTTAAAGTTCTTGGAGCGTTTAGTCCTTGGAGAACAAACAATTCATTATAAATATCTGTAATTGAGAGGATGATTTCTAGTTTTCTCTAAATTAAGGGGGGAAATAGCGTCTTTATTCACTCAAATTCCAACCCCATGGTAGCTTTTCAACCCCTGTATATACAGTCGGGCTATAAGCGTTAATCTAGCTCATAGGCTAGCGAGAATCCAACTGCAGGTTAGTTCTTGATCGGAATGGAAAACCATCAGTATATAGGATAAAACATAATTTTGAGAAAGGGTATAGTTTAATTTGAGTCACGCTCGGTCGAGTTTGAATATCAATTATTTATTTTCCATATTTGCGTCTCGCGTATTTTGCATATTTTGCACTGAATAGCTTACCTGAAATTAAATTCTCACTATCAGAATATTGTGCGGAATCACCCCAAGGAAGAATAAGTATATTGTAATGAATATTTAATTGAAAGAGAACCATCCTGAACATGTAATCTTCAAGACCTTTGTACGCTCACTAGATTCCCAAAATACTGACTCATGAGTCAACCAATCAATGTCAAGGTCAAGGCATTTATGACTTGTTTAAAACTCGTAGATGGATACATTTGGATCGACGAAAGAAGAAAATCTTTCATAAACATAAGCACAAACATTACCACTTTGTTTGTACAACTGTGCTATATTTAAGGATATTCACGGTATTTGGGACGAGGTAAACAATCAGGAACGCAACTGCATCTTTCAAAAGCGTTAAAATCTGAAAATTACATCGAAATAATGTAATTTTACCAGAGTGCTTACAATAATTTAGTGGGTGGACTATCTTCTTCGTTCGTATATTTACAAGTATAGTTCGTAATACGCAAATACATCATCTTTCAATGGTGTATAACTATGAAGATACTGGAGCGAGGTGATTGCAAAATACAGTGAGGGGGGGGGGGTAGTCTAATTAGGACAATTGAATACTGTTTATCGAAGCTCTAAAGCGAGACGTACGCATTCGGCCATTCGAGACTTGAAATGCTGCATATGTGGCCTACATTGTGTAGCTCAAGCTAATAAAATTGTAACCAAATGAAAAATAATTACAATAAGCAATTATTATTAGCGGACCCCGAAGTTATAGATCAAACATGACATAGGTCATTTAACTGAAGAGAATGTTTCTCCGTCAAGCAACTAATTTAATACCTATTAACAAAAGACAGTATCTTTACATTGGAATACTCGCCTTTTCTACTGAGTAACAGTAGTCCTATATTGTTTTAAAATGTATATTAATGTTTTACATTTACAAGAAATTATTATCTGATACATTCTGAATTATGCAGTTTGATTAAGATATAAATGTCATCTTACTACGGAAAATATTGCTACAAAAAGCGATACAGTGAAACCTCTCTACTGTCGTTTTTCAAGGGACCAGGAAATAGAAACTATCCATACAGCAAAATTCAACATTGGTTATATGGGAGTAGGGTGGAACAAAATAAATGATAGAAGCGGGAAAATGATGGATCCGGGAACGATGCATCGAAGTTTCACTGTAGGCCTCATTATAGCGACGATTAATCTTTGGAGCCGTATCCATTCTTTAAAATACCGGACTTTTCTACGTACTGTGTAACCAAGTCTCATTCGTTTTATATGTTCGCAGGAAATGCATTCAGTTTCTTCTGATTAGTTTATACGTGTTGAGCTCGATTATGTTTGATTGGGCTAAGCTAGTTTAGTTTCCCTGTCACCAATTGTTACGATACCGTATTCGCTGTGACAACAGGGTGAGTGATAAAGCTGGTTTTAATCGTACGTTATGTTCGGTTACAGCACCTAGCATGTACCATCAGCAACCTGCAAGAGGCCGATCCAGGCTTGAACGCGATCGCGCCGACTACGATGACTACAATGCAAGCGTGGCGCCGCGCGACGGTATCAACATGTACCACCACCACCCCTCGCAGCACCAACAACAACATTACGGGGGCTCACAGATGCACCACGATCGAGGCGCGCCTGGCAGCGGTGAAGACAAGTACCATCATCATCAACAACATCAACGTAGTAATATGCGAGAAGACGACTACCACTCACCGCATAGAGCTTCCTCGCGACGCGCTCTTAACGCCATCTAGTATCCGCTGGACGAGTGAATACTGTTCACTCGTTCGAGGAATGCTTAACCTAAAAACTGACTTGAGACTTTATCAAATTGTGCAGGGTACATTTGACCATGGATATTGACAACTAGTCTTGAAATAAGGAAATGCGTCGATTGATGAACGACATTCATCCTTTATAATTCTGATGACGTCACGTTGAGATGCTATCAACTAAACAAACCAAATTCAGTTCACCACCACTTTTATATATATAAGGGTAACAACTAAAAACCTGTATTTCTTATTTCAAAAAACGCTTGTTCTCTACAGTACTGGCCGTCCTATTTCCGCAAACTGTGCATATTATTGAAATGAAGGTTCATTTTCTCTCGGCAATAAGATTGCAAAGAACATCTTTTGAACTTCCATCCTTAATATTGTCTTTGGCCATACATCAAGATTATTATCATTTTCAAAACTTCAAATGCCAAAACCTTGTAAAACGGCGAATATTTCCAATTGATTCACTTATGCCGATGTATATTACTATATTGTAGGCTAGTGGCTACCATACGCCATATACCTTTAGCAATGAAACACAATCAAATGACCGAAACGCTGATATATGCAAGCAACGGCTTTTAAGATGGTGAAATTCTTTCATCTTATCACACTAAAGTTAATCAAAAGGTGATTTCTGGTGCCGAAGGAATATGAAGATGCTGAGATGATGAAGATGATATGTTTGCCTTATTTAGTGAAATATAATATAATATAATTAATAAAGGCTGCTCCTGCTGTTGATATTTATTATGAATAGTAAAATAATCATGTATATATAATATTATACATTTATCAAAATATTATATTTAATGGTACAGTATTTCTTTCATACCAACATAGCGCTGTACATACTACTTCGTCATTGTGTTATAAGATTTGTTTCTAATGGTATTATTACGTCATCACCATAGGCTCAAAGCCGTTAAGCTTCAGCTGTAACTATTCTTGTCTGTCCCATGTGATGTTGCTAACTTCAGCTGTTGATATCCTTATCTGGTTCAAGGAATGTTCAGGATAAGCTGTCGCCATCCTGTCACCATTTTTGTCAGACTCGTTGGATGTTCAGTGACCTGCCTGATGAATACCTGCTATCATACTAATAGAACCAACAATATCATCTATTCAAATATTTCATCAATCATTATTATACAAAGACTTATGAGATATTATTATACACTTCCAAATTCAATTTTTCTAGGTCTTTTTTTTTCTTTACATAATAACTATACTAATAAACTTCCTTTTGCCCTTTTAGTGCAGTAAGTTACTGAAAATGAATACAATTAGATACAAATACTCCACCTCTGTGAACGGTAAATAGGAGCAAAATGGTTTAATAATTATTATCATTACAGTAGCTAAAATATGTAGGAAAGTAGAATTGGTTTTCCTTTTGTACAAGTAACGATTGCGACCAAAGTGTAGAGGAATCAGCAAACATCAACCAAACCCCGAAACAAATGTATTATAGCCTATAATTATATAACTTATGCAGTACAATATTGATTTCAATGAAACTGTTGAAAGATAATTCCTCCCCAGCTAATCATTACTTCGGCTCATCATTTTCGTTTGTTTGAATGATCTTGTGAAGTTGCATGATCAAAATCAAGTGAATTAGGAACTTTACTTTTGTTAGTTGTTTAAAATATTTCAAACTTCGAGTAGGCCTTACGCAAATAAATTAAATTGACCACTTTGAGATGCAAAACTGTGTTTACAACTGATCCTATGAGTGACATTCTATTGATTACTGTTGCTTCTACTGCATCTACTGTTCGACCACCATGTTGCAGACTAGAAAGACATTTTGTATAATCCGAGGCTCTCTACTTGCGCGCGCAAGTGTGATTTGACTTGCTTTGATTTGCTGTATATCGGAATGACGCTGAGTGATTGGTGTGTGCTCTTTGACCCTTAAAACCTGTTGGAACCATTTGTAAATAAATACAATACTTTTTATCGATCACAACCTGGCGTTTGATTGTCTGTATTATCACCCAAAGTAGTCATTTACACACTTACCTGTTGACGACCTTGAACCAAATTGGCAAAAGTCCTTTTTCTCTTCTTCTTCCTGATTATAGCAATCTGCTCCTTTGTTTACTCCCACCTTGAACTATTCCCCATTGATTCTACCGTTCACACTTATCCAACTAGAAGCTGTAAGTCCATATCCATGTCTCATCACACAATCATCTCTCTTATACCAGAAGCACTCACTACCTTTGCACCACTTGATACAATGACCCAACCTCTTACATCATTGAGTCCATCCCACTCGAAATATTCCTCACAAATCTAAAAAAGTATCTCCTCTCAAATCCATTCTATAACTTTAATTAGTTCACCAAAAGTCCTTAACTTTCCTGCTTCAACTTCAACCGTGATCCCTACTTTCTATTATCTATTTACTGTATCACCTAATTCAATTAATTATTCCACTCTAATTTCAATTGTATTGTGGTTTTAGCCTAGTTTATGACGAATCCCATGTTGGTAAATCATATCAAATGGAGTGAAAATAAATAAAATTAACACTGTTGACAAGGTTTTGATAAAAAAATCATGTACAAGTATATGAACCATATTGAGGCATATACATTATAGTTTTCGATTAGGTCATAGTTTTAGGTTAGATAAGATCAATTTAGGTCAATTGGGTTTTGGGTGCAAATAGTGCATAACTTTTTTTACCCAAAACTACTTCACTTTCCTGAAATATGACGCCTGAATATCCAAGCTTTTTTTTAGATTGGCCTATATGGTTCGAAAGCTACATATTGACGTCGAGATGAGGTAGATAAATGACTCCCTTCTAATTTTCAGTTGTGCTTGGTTATGTCGACGACATGCTCACAGTTTGGAATCATTTAAAACTTATCAACTGTATAAGAAGAGGTCGCGTTTCAAAAGTAAAAGGTATTTCAAGAACAATATTTTTCAAATGATGATAATCCCAACACGTCATACTAATATCATGTATTTTTCAATTGTAGCGTTGATTTAATTTTTCTCAACATTTGTTTGAGGTAAATTGGATGTTCAGAATTGGACAAAACTTACAGAGATCTTTTTGTAGTCATATATATATATATATATATATATATATATATATATATATATATATATATATATATATATATATACATATATATATATATATATATATATATATATATATATATATATATATATATATATATATATATATATACATATATATATATATATATATATATATATATATATATATATATATATATATATATATATATATATATATATATATGTATATCCCGTTATAGTCGACCATGGTGGATATCGAGCCCCGGTCTCCTGAATGAAATTTCAGCGTGTTAGCCACTCGACCATCCGTCTCAGTGTTTTTCCTCGAAACCAATATGTAACTGAAGAGGAAAACTGAAGTTCAAAAAGGATTTAGCCCTTGTTTGAATAACACATCACTGGTCAGATTCTGTATTTCTCCTGGAAGTTTGTTGTACTGCGTCGCACCTACCTTTATCTGTGTTAGCATCAGCATATGAAGTGGATTTTATGAATAGGATCAGATTGTGGAGCTGGATCAAGATATTCTTCTTATGATTTGTATGTCACGTGGAATAGAAAAAAAAAAAAAGTCCATTTTTTCAGTATGTGAAATGGTTTGGTCGCCATCTCTCAGCACTGTATTAAAGCACAGACCCGTACGAGGTCTATGGGGCGTTGAATATTCAAAGGGTGCCAAATTTCAGCCAGCCCATTAAAATTGAGAAATATAATATTATCTAAAGTTGTATTTATTTCAAATGAATTGTATTTGATATTTTGCATTCGTATTGTGAGATATGACAACTTATGAATGAAGTATAAATATTTAAAATAAAACTTGAAAACATATTTATTAAAAAAATATGTATTTGTTCAGAGTGAATTGATTTGGGAGGGGAGGGGGGGGGGCAATTATTTTCGGGCCCAAGGGCGCAAAAATGTGCACTGAACAATCTCATATTGACAATACTGTGCACAAATAACAAAAGACGAGATAGAGTTTGGCACGCGACAAATCAATCAAAATTCATCACATCTTATCTATTTTTTACTCTTTTAAAACAATCAGTGATACTCATAATGATAACGCACTTATATTTCGATATCTGGTTCTCTCTAGCCAGACAATACAATAGGCGTGAAATAACACGATAGCCTTTTTGATAATCGAGTGTTTTCGTCTATCGCGTTGTGACAGATGTCATGTAGCCATAAAGCACTTGACAAGTTGGATTCTCTATTTCGTATGAGTACGTGCAGATCTATTGTAACATAGAGATAAATCTGACTCACTCACTCGAACTAATTACCACAACTACATAAATAATTACACTTCACAAGTACAATGTTCACTTTTTTTAATATACTATGTTTTTGATGGTCTCTCCAGACAATAAAATCGATGGATTCGTAGATTTATTTTCACTTCAACACTAGGTGTGGGCAACAGTCGTAGCTAAGTCGTGTAGAGTCGATCATTGACTTGCTAAGAAAATGGAAAATATGGTGAGTGTAACACACCGTCTTGTATATGATATACCGATGATCAATTTCATATGAACAAAAATTCCATACTTGTTATTTAATTAATAGTTTTCATCTAACGTGAACTAATAAGCTTTTGAATTGGTTTTCATTTTTCTGTTCGATTATTTTCTCTATTTGTTGAATTTCAGTTTTATTCGTGAATGTGTGATAAATTTAAAATACTCTACGGTTTTTCAACTACAATAACAATTGGTAACTTCAAATTAGGTATACATAAGACCTGTGTTAGGCTAGAGCAAAAAACAAATGGTTAATTGATACTTTTTGTGATAACTTCTAATTCAAGGGAACGCAGTATTTAATATTTATTTTATTTGGAGCCTGTTGTACCAGGTATAATGATTAGTTAATTAAGCAAATATTAATTAATTCGATTGTTATCACTGTTCGTTAACTATGTTAACTTCGCATACCGTGAGTAATAATTAACTGATTAATATTTAATTATCAGTTGGTCCAACCGGCTCTAATTATTTTATTTCATTATTGTAAACATTCAATTTCTTTCAAATTATTCAATTATTTTGTATTATTCTATTATTATTTTGACTATTTCAAGTCCTTCTAAGGATAACTGGGACATAATCATTGAAAGTCAAGTTAGTTTTGGAAGAACTTATTTTTTTCTATTGTTTTATATTTTTCACAAAATCTGTAGACCTGTACTAAATCCAATAGATGCAAACAGTATCACCAATCAGGGTAGACTGGCAAAAATATTAGATAAAACTAATACAAATCAAATTAAATATAATACAACGACTAGTTCTTATAGGAAATTCAACAAAAAAGTAACCTTCAAATCAACTGCCATTTCTCAATTACAAATTTCACACTTCAAGCTGAGATAACATTTCAAAAAGTTCCTTCTTAGGAGAAGTATCTTGACTTTTATGAAGTCAAGTTTCTAAATTAACAATTCTAACAATTCCTCAGATCAAGAGCATGGGATGAGAGCCGATTTAGCGTAATATCAGTTTTTGTAATAATTCATTTGAAATGTATATGATATATCCAAATTCCAAGTCTAAATCGGAACACAGATCTTCATGGTGGTTCGTAGGAACTTTCCTTTTCCGGATAACAGCTGAAAATATAATTCTTATAGCTGTATTTCAAGCTGAGAGTATAATTTATAGCTGTATTTTTAGCTGAGAGTATACTTTATAGCTGTATTTTTAGCTGAGAGTATACTTTATAGCTGTATTTTTAGCTGAGAGTATACTTTATAGCTGTATTTTTAGCTGAGAGTATACTTTATAGCTGTATTTTTAGCTGAGAGTATACTTTATAGCTGTATTTTTAGCTGAGAGTATAATTTATAGCTGTATTTTTAGCTGAGAGTATAATTTATAGCTGTATTTTTAGCTGAAAATGTATTTTCAGTTGTATTTTAGCTGAACATATTTTTAGCTGTATACCTGTGAAAATATCAAGATCCATCATTTTATGCAAAATACTTATCTTTTTCAATGAGATATTAAAAAGCTCTGTTACTATTAGCCTATTAGTCCCTATTATAATTTTGATATCTTTACCATCTGAAAGTTTTCATTTAGCATCAATAGATTTTGTGTACATCTTTTTTGGTAGAGTCAGTTTATTTACGCTAGATTAGTATTCCATAACCAAAGTGTTGTTTGTTTCATCAGTATAACATATAGCGAGAATTTAGCTATAATTATTTCGTAATTTCGTCTATTCATATCTGATAACTATCGCTGTGTTACCGACAAAAAAAAATTATTTCACAATTAAATACGAAAGTCGAAAACAACAAACCACGTATAACCGCAACTCACTGAAGAAATCTGGTGGGAGATGAAAAGATGTAGGCCTAAAGATGCAAATTTCTATAAATGCTGAATATAGCTGGAACCCTGGAATGGTCATACGCATTCCGGCTTCAGATCTCTAACACGATTATCGGGTTGCACAAATGCAAAACGATTCCGAAATGTTGATATCGAATATTGATTATTCCAGTCGACTAACGAATCGAATACCTAAAATATATTGAATCGATGATCGATCGATAATGATTGGGCGTATAATTTATTTGTGATTTGAACATGTAGAGAGTGTTAGTGTAAAACACGACTGTCTTTTTTCCAGATGTTCGTGTGGTTATTACTGGCCCTGGTTGCAGCCACGGTCCAGAGTCTTCCTGCCGCCAATGAACTGCCGAGCGGTCAGACTGTTAGTATACATACTATCACGTTCATGTTCATTGATATATCATTGATATATTATCGTTCATTGATATTTCAACTGGTGCATTTAAGTCCTGGATTATTGCTATATCGTACCGATGGGCAGGAAATAACGTTCCAGGACCCTTACCGAGACATCCCACTTGAAATAACGTCCTATAGACCCGGCTAGCTCCAAAGGACTGAGATTTTGATTGGACAAATATTTTATCTAGGGAAGCTAAATATCATGACAATACGAGATAATAACTAAGTCACGGTCTCTTAGATTGCAAAAATTGTGGCCCATTTTTAGCCCACCTCGAGACCAGGACTAAGATTTTGTGCTTACAACAATGGAAATACACAAATACTGGACATGTTGCTATGGTACTTGGCTCTACTAGTGAATACAAACCAATCAAAGTCCTCAGTCTCTTGGAGCTAACTAGGTATGGACGTTATTTCAAGTGGCAGTCGCGGTGAGAGTCCAAGTTATTAGAAAAATAGAAACAAAATTAAATGTTGATGATTATTATTTGCTTAATGACCCGAACAACAGTTAGATTATACGGGGCTACGGATAAGCAGGTGAATAAGAATCGGCGATTAAATGATAAGTGAAAGGACGTTTACAACAATCCATACCTTATGCGGGACTAACCCACGCCCAACGGTGACTTAGTTTCTGAAACGGTGCCTCAGCTGACCGAGCTACCGAGGGTGGATATACAAAATTAGAACAAAGTTAGAACAAACAAAATAGAGTGATCTCTACGTCACTACTTGGAAAAAGGGTGGGCCCTAGAGGACAAATAAATTAATCATAGTTTCAGATATTGGTATGACAATTTCTAGTATTTTTTCTCTAAAATTAGGGGAATAAATCCAGTTTCAGGGTTGTGATGTCCTTTAATTTGTCCTGTTTGCGGTATTTGAAGGGTTCTCGTTTGTTTGGCAGGCTGTTGAGAGTATGACCGAGATGTTGAACGGCTGCGGTGTAACGAAGTCCTGCCTGGCCGAAACGACAACATGCATGGCAACAAACGTCTGCACACTAGGAGCGACAGTTGTAGCAGCCAATGATCTCTACACGTTCGAGATGAGAACACTGAAAGGTGTCTATGTGGCTGTCGGACTTTCTTCTGACGCCAGAATGGTAAATGGATTAAAAATTTGTATAAGGTTTCATTTGACAAACTGTATTTATCTATTTGAATTGGGTTTAACGACGCACTGAAATGATATGAAATCTATTGGTGACTGTAAATGATAGCTAGGGCTTGAGGGTATGAGATGAAATATTTCTGGAAAGAGAGAAGGAAGAGGTCGTGACCTGTTCTTAAGGAGGACCTACCCACAGCGTCACATTTTCGGTGGCAGTGTAACATATATGAACGATCACAGTGAATTTTCTTCTGAACATATTTTAGTGAAACTGCTTTATACCATACAGAGAAATAACTTCTGAACTACTGTAGATCCATAATAACAATACAATAGGATTAGGTTATGTGTTAATTTGCATGTAACGGTAAGCGGTGGGGTGTAGACAGACGGCAAAAACATTGGGTGTTACTGTTACTGTTACATTCAAGTGATCTTCCCACTTTTGTTATTGCAAAATTTGAGTCATCAGCATCTTCGACAAATATTGTTTGCATCTTATTATATATTTTCATTTTTTTTTTTGCACTGTTAAAGTCGTATGATCCTTCATGTCTACAGAATCACCCTGGCGAAAACTTTTTTTTCTATTCAGACTGGGACTTGGAAGACGCCTTAAATTTTCTATTCTGTTTACCGTCTCGTGGGATGTTGGTAACACCAGAGCTACACCACTGTTACCCATGTAATTAAAAAGAAAAAGAGTATTTTATCTACAACGAATATTTTAACAAATCCTACTGTTATATAAATTCATCTTCTACTTGTCAAAGTTTAAACATTTATTTATGTATTCATTTACATTGGGTTTTAACGACGCACTGTACTGATGACCAAGATCTATTGGCGTTGGTGGATGGTATGTTAGATGGTGTGGGATGATGATATGAAAGATTATTTTATTACGTGTTTTTGGATAGTGGGAAGGAGTCGGTCGTGGCCTGTTGTTAAGGAACCATCTCAGTATTGATCTGAACAACAGAGGGAAACCACGAAAAAACCCTCTCAGGATGGTCGACCACGGGGGGAATCGAACCCCGGTCTCCTGAATGACGGTTCCAAGTTTGAAATGAAAACAATATTTCAGAAATTTGTCTCTTGCCTCCATCTAGTGATACACCAAGCACCGGGTGAATATCCTTCCGTTTTTAGTTTTTACCAATTTTGTTTTATCTATTCAGGGCAACGACGCAGTGGTGGAGTGTGTCTATAACAACGTCACTTTGCAAGTTGACACCTTCGTCTCGTGGAATGTTGGTCACTCGAATATCCGCATCCCTACGTCGTTACAGGAAGTAAGTCCATTCATTTAACCTCACAGTATTTCGTAAGTCCAGATTTAAAAAAAAAACATTACATATATTTTTTTAAAAGTCAACATCTTCCAGATAGTGTACATTTTCAAAAAGATTAAATTTGAAATGAAAACTGCAATTTTAAGGATAGTTTTACAGAAAGCGTAAATTCACAAAGAGAGCTCAATCATTTAAAAACTAGGAAAACGCACTTTGTGCGTGTTGATGGATGAGCGATATAGGCATATTTGTATGAAATGTAATGGAAAACTATATATAACTTATATAATCACCTTGACGAGGTCCAAACAATTACATCACAGCCTACCTGCTTTATTCATTACTCATTTTGGACGTTTTACAATTCAATTGGTTATGACTTGTTGCTCAATTTCCTAATTTAGCTTTGATTTAGGCCCGGTATTACCAAGTCTAGTTAGCCTTTATCTGACAGTTCAAACTTGTTATCACCACGGTTACCTGTGGTATTTGTTTTCACCAACTCTCAGATAAATATTAACTGGGCTTGGTAATACTGGGCCTTAATAAATTATATTAAATTTTTTTTATCCAAACGGCTGATCCGAATTCTGTCATACTTCGGAATAATGTGTATCATTATTGTATAAAGATTCTTTGAAAATTTCAATAAATTCGAAAGAAATATTTTTTCCAAATTTTCTCCTCTGGGTTATTCTTATGAAGTATTTAAATACAACTAAATGGGATTCACCAGAAGTGGTGCAACCAATTGCGCCTCAAAACTATATAGTATATCGAGTTAAATTATGATACTTGTGTGCGCCAAGTTTCAACTGAATTTGTATTTTGTATGTATATATGTGTGTATATATATATATATATATATATATATATATATATATATATATATATATATATATATATATATATATATATATATATAAATATATATATATATGTGTGTTTATATATATATATATATATATATATATATATATATATATATGTATATATATATATATATATATATATATATATATATATATATATATATATATATATATATATATATATATTGATTTCAATAGCTTCCTGGTTGACCACCAGTAGGTTATTATAATTAATGATTTTTTAAAACTGTTTAAAAATTGCGACCTCCCCCGGGAAAAAAAAAAAAAAATCATTAAATATATATATATATATATATATATATATATATATATATATATATATATATATATATATTTATATATATATATATATATATATATATATATATATATATATATATATATGTGTGTGAGTGTATATATATATATATATATATATATATATATATATATATGTGTATATATATGTTTATATATTCCATAAGGTGTAACATAGACAAGTACTGCTTTAGACCAGAGATAAAAAATACTAATGAATAATTTCTTTCAGAATGGTATCGCCGTGTTAGCAAGCACGTACGTTGACGAGTCTGTCTACTGTAAATTCACACGTCAGCCGATAACAACAGTTCAAGATCATCTGTTCGACCTTGACGTTGCACCTTACTACCTCCTGATAGCCGCTGGTAACAAATTGAAACGTAAGAAATTGATTACATTGTTGATTTCTAACTATATGTTTCTCGAGTACATGAAGAAAATAGTTTCAATCCAAACCAAAATTCAAATTTAATTCTTGTGTTTAGCAAAATACGACTTTCATTGGGTATCTAGTCAGAACAGTCATCGAATTGTGAAAGGACATTCTAACTAGGAAATACAACTGTTATCCCTTCTTTAATTGCAACATTGGTGGCAGGATGGGATATCGGCGCCATCAGATTTTCTGATACTTCGAAGTTTTCAATTTGACAGTTTTAGTGGGGAGTGATGAATCGCGGGTTGGGAGCATTTTCATGCAGCAAGGTTTTCAAATGACATTCTGTACATTATTTGAAATAATATATACTGTCATCAATTTATTTCTAACGTGATGTATATTCTTCATATTGTACAGCTGATAGCGTCGGTTTCCACGACATGGCTTATGCTGTCAGCACACACTCTCAATATCTGTACGATATCGGCATGTTTGATGGCAGCAACGACATCATGACTCCAGAAGAGAGCATGGCGGCCATGACTAAAGAGTGCGGCATCACGCTTGCATGCTACACAAAGACGAAGAACAGCAGTTCGGTTGGCATGGTAACCGTCGGTGCCACGGTCCTACACAAGAATGATCTGTATATATTTGAAATGAGAGCCACGATTGGACTCTACATCGCTGTTGGTCTTTCGGACGATCGGAAAATGGTAATTTTGGTTTCAAGTGCTATTTTTTGAGCGTTTATTTATAGGACATTGCTCTTTCATAGTAACTGATGTGGACCTGAACATTGGCAAACAAAATATAGGCTTATGTCGTGTAACAAATGAGCAACAATCGTTACCATAACAATAGAGCAAACTCGTGAATTATCAAAGATTGTGATTGGTTAATATCAATTGATGGACATTGTAGTCCGTATTTTCTAACAATGTGTGTCGTAACTCGACAGAAGCCTATATGTCTAATCAAAGACATGTCATGTAATACTAAAATACAAATGAGTCGTCTCAATTTTATCCCCACTAGGTCTATTCTTTCTAAACCCTCACACTGTAGTACATCTTTGAACCGCTAGAAAGCGTGCAAAGTGAGCAGGATTATGATTGGTCATTAGCTCGCGCTTCCTAGCGGTCGGAAGATGTACTAATCACGGACATGCGCAGTGATTGGAGGTCTGTAGGAAGATTTCAGTTTTGTTAATTGCTATAGCGTGAAGTGTCTTGGCTTCATCATATCATCGTCTATGACTTTAGTCTTTAGTTGAATAAACGAATCTCACGAGTGCCAAGTTCAACCAATATAATGTGTTATTGTTCCTAATTGTTCTTGTTCTTGCTCGCAGGGTGGTGACTCTGTCGTCGACTGCCGTTACAATAACTCTAAAGTCAGTGCTTACGTCTCTTGGAACAATGACAATTACACAAACACTCGTCTCAATTCATCATTAGAAGAGGTGAGTGTTTAAATGAGGGTGTCCATTCGTGCCGTTTTTTCCCCCGGGATTGTCGTTTTTAGTCGTTTTTGGACATCTTGTCCTTAGTGTCCCGACAACTTTCAGCCGGGACGCATTTTGTCCCGTTTTTAGCCAACATTTTAATCCCCCAATTCAAACCACAATTGTGAAAATATGTTCATCTTTAATATGTGCATCTTTACGTCTTCAATGCACACCACTAAACATCACAAAACAACAAGAAATGAACAACACCAGCATGTAATGTCTAGTGATGCACATGCGTACCAATGATTTTAACGTTTTTGATTAGAACCTTTCCAAAATATCTCTAGCTGAATTTTAGATATGACTATAGCTACAAGCTCTTTGCCCTGTAGAGTAAATTTCATATTTGTCAACATTTTAGATCTTTCAAAGGAGTCAAAATAGCATAATAGCACATGTACCATACAAATGGTTACTTCGCTTTTTTCATGTTGGTACCGGCATAATTTATCAACTTGAAAAATTTCGAACATATATTACGAAGTAATTTATATAAAGGTCTTTGACATATTAAATATATTTTTTTAATAACATCAAAACTTGATACAAAATCCCCAATTAAGGCTGTGGATGAAAGGTAGGTTCGTTTGGAAGCGGCACCACAAGGGCGATCTTACCACCCCATTTTAATTATTTAAAACCAATTAGCTTCAACACTAGAACTGCGCTGTCTGTGTCCATAATTTTCCATAATTTTCATAATTTTCTTTGACATATATGCTCTGAAATCCTGAACATTTGAACATTGTCCTTGCTGAGCTGAAAGTGACTGATGATTGCTTTCTGTTAGAATGGTATTGTGCTCCTGGACGCTTCTTACAAGGATGGTTCTGTGTACTGCAAGTTCACTCGAGAGGCAGTTACTGTTGTCAAGGAAACTATCTTCGACCTGAACACCACACCATACTACCTAGTACTGGCTGCAGGAAACAAACTGACTGGTAAGTCATGTTCTTCTTCTTTCTCTTTACTTTATGCTATGACTATCAATAACGTAACGGGATAAGCAACATGGCGTAAGTCCTATCCTTTTAACATTAGGCCGTTTTCACCATGATGGAATCAGCGCGCTTTCGTGTACATTTGTGAGATTCGCAATTTCAAATCAAATCGTACGTATTAGGCTCGTATTTTAGTGTATAGTACATAGTTGTATACTTGCATTGATTTTAATCTTTCTCGTAGATGATGAGTAATTATCCAGTTATCAAATGATGAATAAAGCAGTAGGGCTCTTGACTAGGTGACTAAATGCTTTTACAGACGTATTTTAAATTTAGATTGGCCAATTCAAATGAAATTTATTCCAATATTGCTTAATGCAGTTGGAAAGAGCTGGATTCACAGATTGCATTAATTCTATTACTTGTATAGATCAACTTACAACAATACCAGCAAATCATCATAACATTTGTGAGGCGGCATCCCTTTGATATACGCATGGTGTGAAAGGAAAGCGCCATGTTGCTTATCCCGTTACGTTATTGATAGTCATAGCTTTATGTCTACAATTCTCTTCTGGTAGATTTCTTGTGATGTCGTTATAAGTTCAAGCCTCGCTAGAAGAAGTTTATCAAATTTAACCGACTTTGTTTTTTTAAATAATTAAGACTGGAACGATAAGAAATGTTTCAGATACTATTACAAAAATGAATCTTTTCTTACCCAGGTATTCTTCAGAATCGGCCAGAAGTATTCAACTTATACCCTATCATTACCATAAGTAGGATGCACAATAACACCAAGAAAGATTGTAATTTTTTCGATACTATAAAAACGCAGCTTTTATGTTGTATAGATGAGTAAGATTTCATTTGAAATTTGAAAGAAATCCGTACACCTAGATAACCGCTCACCCTATTTTCTTAACAATTATTGTCAAATATGTTGTCCTCATATTGCAAAATTTAATTTTTCCGGATAAGATTTTGTTTTCAATCCTCTCTGCCGTCAGTTATGTTATAGGTATGTTATGGGTATTTTCAAAATTTGAACTCTCAATTTTTCAAAATCTTATTGACTGATTGTTACCAAAATATTGATCCAAGTTGAAAAATTATAATTTTTTGAAAAAGTTCGATGTTGATCTGTTTTGTCATGAAACCTGTGGAGCATATTCAGAAGAAAAAAAATAGAAAGATCAGATTTGGACCGAATGGTCGTCTTCGCTATCGCTAATCAAATAATTCCACCTTCGTTTGATTGATATAATTGCATTGTATCATAATTTCAATCAGGCGCGGACTGGTTCCAAAAGGCCCGGGGTGCTGCTTGTAAAGTAGGCCAGTAAAAGTTGGTGCCAGGCGCACGCAACGCCCGCGCAGCGGCCGCCGGAAGCATCCTCGCTGATCAATTTTTTTTATTTTTTCAAAGTAGCTTTTCACACAAATCAATAATTATATTGTATATAACTGTTTGCGATGGATAATTATTTGGGTATGGATACGTTTGGAAAACGTATCTTTTACATAACTTTTCCGTAACTTCCTCACCTTGATGTTTGCCGTATATCTGACCCAGATTTCTCTCTCATTTAGAGCTGCCTGCTTTAGCTTAGAGGTTAGCCTACTACAACCTCATGTTTGCCGAGTATTCAAAGTTGGATTTTTAATGCATCTGCAGTTGGGTTAGGTTAGCTGGCTAACCTCTTCACTCTGATGTTTGCCGTGTACCTGACGTAGATTTCTTTCTCATTTAGAGCTGCCTGCAAGGGCTTGATCTTAGCCTACTATACAACATTGTTTGCCGTGTATCCAAAGCTGGATTTTTAATGCATTTGCAGTTAGGTTAGTTTTGGATTATGGCCAACTCCTCACCTTGATGTTTGCCGTGTAGCCTACCTAACGTACATTTCTTTCTCATTTAGAGCATGCCCTCCCTCTATTCATTAATGTTTCTATAATGTGCTTCATGTTCAGAGTTTTTTCATGAAAAATATTTTCGTTCTTGACGCCATGATCTAAATGTTTGAATAAATTCAGAGCCCATTGCATGAGATCTAGATAAGAAACTCAAGTGAACTTGGTGAAGTGATCAATTAGAGAGAAATAAGAAAAAACATTGTGGTCAATAATCAATTGTTGAATTAATTATTTGATAAATTACTATGGAATCATTACTATTATTACTACTATTCACTACTATTGAGAGCTGCCAAAGATAAGGCATGAACCATAATAATTCATTATTGATATTGTCTTCTAGTTATAGTAATGTATTTTGTTCGGCAATTCTTTTGCGCAGTGAACAAATGAATATTTAAATAGATATTGACTGTCTATATAATTATATTATATGTTCGAAAGGGGCCCGGAACAGCCAAAAAGCCCGGGGTGCGATCGCACCCCGGTACCCCCTGCCAGTCTGCGCCTGATTTCAATAAGGGGAGAGAATGAGGAGGGGGGAGGTGAGAATGTGTGTGTGGAACCGACTCACCAACTTACATGCATCTACTAATTTCGGGGGGGTTCATTTTTCAAGGATTGGTACCAGGTTTCCACCAGTTCAACACTGACGATTATTATTCTTTCAGCAAACGGTGAGCTCGTGGAACATAACATAGTCGACGGTGCGAGTTCCCACTCTCAGTATCTGCACGAAGCAGGGTTGTTCAATGGTGATGGCGATAGTGCAGCCGGATCTCTGCAAATCATGACGTATCTGCTATCTCTTCAAGTCGCTATCGTTGCTTACTTCACGACGAACTAAATACACTATGTGAACAGCATAAAATCTTATTTATATAATTAAATTGTTAATTATGTATTATAAGATACATGCCAGTTGGACACTGAGACTTTTATCTGCGGCGGAGAAGTATATTTGCAAGCGCAGTCCTGGTGTCAAAGTTCATTGTTTTCAATTCAAATTAGTGTATAGATAATTTTTTATATCTGCTGGCACGACCGCCCCAAAGTCCTGAAATAACCAAGAGGTGCAGCATCAAAATGGTCTTATCTCTTATTTATTCTCATTAGCCTTAATTGCGGAACAAGATTATAACAACACATCAAGGTTTTGATGTTATTAAAAAACAATGAAAAAAAGATATGTTGACTGTTATTTGCTTGAATTGACCTCCTATCACCCCTTACTCATTTATCCCATTCTTACTTTTACTGAAGAGTACTTTTGGCATAGATTCTTCCTACAAAATTGACTGAAAAGAAACGAATGGTTGAAAAAAAGTGTGTTCAGTGGAACCTCTTTAGTACGTTTTTGCAAAGGACCAGACAAAAAAAAATACGAAAGTGAAAAACTTTCTAAAGAAACTATTCATCATGTGGAAGCATATGGATGGGATCAAAAAATAAAACTTACCAAGGTGAAAAATGTACCAAAGAGAAACTTACCAAAGAGGTTCTACTGTATACATATTTTGTTTTCACCATGGGTAAATCAGTTAAATATCAATCAAAATTCAAAAAACATATTTCTCAATACAAAGTTTTGATTTTCAAGTTCCCTTGACCTTCACGGTCCCATAGTTACGCCACTGTTGGTAATGTGACTTTGGTATGGTCATTGAGTATATACTTAATGGTATGGTAGTACAATAGTGACCAGCCTGGTATAAAATTCAATATGCCTCAAAATAGACTCAAATATGTAGTCAAATAGTCTCAAATAGTCAAATAGTCTCAAATAGTCAATACCGGTACTGAAATAGACTGTTAATAAGACTATTAAAATAGTCTTCCATCTTACTTTAAAACAGTGACATTCTAATCAAGGTTATCCATTAATCGACTATTACAAACAAATAATTCAAATTTGGGAATATTCTAACATTTTTAAAATGAATATCAGATGGAATATTGTACAACAGAATAATACGCTGTTACTCATTTAATATTTATTTCTTACAATAACGAATATTACATTCTCATAGGATTACAATGATACAATACATACACTTTATTTTCAATGATAATGAATGAATAATTAGTTGATTTATTATATAATAGTTTTAAGGATGAAAACACATGATGCAATACAATATTATCGAGATATATTTTTAAATTATATACGATGTAATCTTTGGCATTCAGCCTTCTATTTAGATATTACACCAACACTAGCTCATGAAAACACTTAGTAAAAACACAAGCACTCACATATAATTAACAGTGCTCAATATTATCTATTTGCAAAAAAGAAAACTTGGAATTTGTATGAATTATTAAAAACATAAAGGACAATTTAATGAGAACACACATGAGATACTTGAGGTGTCTATTGGACCATTGTGTATAATTAAGCACATTATTATTGCTTGAATCGAAAGAAGTTAAAAAAATCAAATCATTGTAAGAATCTGTTGTATAAACAAAAGCTGTTACATAAAATAGTTTATACAAAAAAACAAATACTATTTGATAAATTTCAATAACCTACCCTAATTAGAATTAAAAATTACATTTGGGCATGTCGAGATTTGTACAAAAACGTTCCATTTCTTCTGTATCGGTACCCAAGATCTTTGGATTTTGAAAATGGAGATGTAGAATTTTAATTCAAATATTTAGTATGTATCGAACAAATCCCCACTATAAATGTAACACACAGATTTTCATTGACTGACTTCATGGTTTTTAGTATTTTTGCCGCGGGTCGATAATTGATCCACTGATCAACAAACCATTTAAATGGATTAATTCTTCATCTACCTACGGCAAATAATATTTCATGTATGAAATATATACAGATAATATGCAGATTATTGGTGTTATAACATTTCTACTAACAGCTCACACTATCAGCAATTTAATCCTTGATCATGATGAACTAATCGTTTTATGATGGTCTATTTTTTTATTTGTGGATTATCATTTTCTAATCCCTTTTCAATGCAGTTTTTCACGTGCATCACAAAAGTTGTAAGGTGGAAACAACGCACAAGAAGAACTGGTTCGATAATCAGTACACAATTACTGTGGCAATAACCAGTGAATCATCTTTAGCTAGTACTTGGGGATCGTAACGGATATCCAACATGCCGAGGAAAAAAGTGACTGTAAGGGGATTTCACAAATATAGATTATGGTTGAACGTTAACAGTGCAAAAAAAAAGGAATAATAAACACTTGATAAGACGTAGACAATAATTGTTCGCAATATGATCAAGTCAAATTTTGAAAAAACATTTCTGAAAAGATCATTTTTCGAGTACAAAATAGTAAAATCACTTCAATGCGAATCACACTATGAAAATAACATGTGATCTAATGTAATATTCATTGTGGATTTACAGTATTTTAGAAGATACTTCTTCTGAATGGTGTGAAGCAGTTTTCAATATCGTATTTTAAAACGCAAAGTCACTACGATGGCTTATATATTATATTGACGCTGAATACGTTACTCTGTGGGATCCCCGCTACGAGGACCATCGGTATCTTGTTCACACGTGATTATGAAACAGCAATGCTAAAACTCAATGCACAAATCATCAGGTAGGTTGATAATTTGTTATTCCTTTACAATAATTACAGAAATTGTGATAACAATTATGCCTAAAATACCTAAGGTCTACATTATTTTCTCAAGTAAACAAAGATCATTTGAAACTTGGGCTTATTTGGTAACTGCTGTTCCATGATTGAACATTGTACTAAAGTTCTGTATTCTTACACTTGACTTCCAGCACAATGTGTCATCAACTCATCACTCCTAATAACTACGTGAATGCTACATGTGAACATAATGTAACGGTGCGACAAAAGCAGGTGCACCCAACACGCAGTGGCGTTAAAATGTCATGGTAACCAACTCCGCAATTCTGCATCCTCCATGTGAAAATATCACAACGTACATCAGAAACGAAACTGGTTTGTTTTTAATGTGGCAAAATCAAAATTTCAACGAGAGCTGATATTTTGAAACTTACAAAAAGGAATCAATTGAAACCCTTGGAATTACAGATAATTTTTAAACAGTTACACATTAAAAAGTTATGGTATGTTTCAATTTGAGACCAGCCATTTGTGAGAATTATACGTAAATGGCTTTATGGTTTGAATTAATGCTGTATCATCGGTCTTAGGACAATCTGAACGTCTCTGTTAGAATCATGAAATCCTTTGTTTTAAAATTATCAACAAAAAGCAGATATGAACACAAACCTCTCCTCTGTCTGCACTAGGCATATTTTGAAAAATATTCAAAATTTTAAATATCGTAATCAAAAATTCAAGTTTGTTTTTTGTTGTTTGAGGTTGATAATTTTAAAGTACTATTTTAAACTTCACAAGCTATGAGCTCATCTGTATTGGAATATGTTGCAGTTTTGGTAAATATTTCACACTTGAAAAACAAAAAATAAACTGAAACGTGCTAGTAAAAATTGAAAGGAAATTACTACAGATATTTCATTACGTTGAAATGTTCAACGTAGAATACAGTAGTACCACTACTCCACAACAAACTATACCTCATACATAATGAGGAACCATTGTCATTAACAATAGACATACAGTCTTTGCCTTAACAGATAGGACTAAACTACATTTTACACATAATGTGGTATGTTTCAAAATAAAAAAAGATACGTCTATAACAATAAAATTAACACCTATCAATAAAAAGCATCTAGGGTGAAAAATTAAGCAATGATATATAAATGTGTAGTACGTAACGTTCTTCTGAAAACACGTACCTAACTTCCTCGTCATGCATTCGAAGAAAACTAGAACGTATGAACCTAGTTTCATTCCATTTCAAACAATATATTTAAATAGCAACAAATTTTCAACGACAATATTATTGATGAAACTAGAGATTCAACGAAAGAGTCATATTTGGCTTGGCTCGGAAAACAAATTCCTATATTTATAGGCTGGACAGACTTGCTTGAGAATCTTGGAAATGTACGTTATCATTCGTAGACGGATACAGTCGCACGTTGTTTTCAAGTCACCTCACAGATGGATGCGCGATACAAGGGCGATTAGTGGACGACAGCTGCTCACTCACAAGGTTGATGAAGCACAGCTGCTACGGTATGTTTTCACTCGTACAAGGGTGACACGAGGTGATCACAGCTGCTCTATGAAAGGGCAATTTGTTGGGATTGATTGTCACAGCTAGTGCTAGGGTAAGTTTTCGCTCCAACAAGTGCGATTGTTCTGAGTTACGCGGATCAGCCGCTACGGTGAAGTGCGAGGACTGTTATAGTAGGATCGACGAGTCCTCGTTGAGATATACGGTTCGTTCTGTCACAGCCATACAACTAGATTACACACCTGGAACAAAAACCAATATCTCGAATAAGATTGGGCCTACTCTCACTTCGCGTATTGCTTTCTAAACAAAAGGTCTTGTGCTATATTTGTATCCACGAAAGGTCATCTACTCAATAAATAGTTCTAAACTTTGGTTATTGTGAACAACTCACTGCTGCTTCAAAATTTAATGGGTTTGAGATATAAAGCTGTGTTTCTAATTATGAAGCCTTAAAAATCACATACTGTAACGGTCAAATTTGTGCTTGCTATGCTGGTACAGTAGTCGGATTTCTTCTTTTGAGGATGTAACTGTAAGTTACGTAATGACTTATGGAGAAACGACTAGTATGTCAGACTATTGGGGAACCACATAAGTTCTATCGTATCCTCTACATATACTGTAAACAATACAAAAAATGAACTCTCAATTTGATTTTTATGATTCTAGCCCAACACTCTCCACACATCAGACAAACTGACTGGATGAAGGTCATGGAAGTTTCTATCCATCATGAGTTTAAAACAAAAACAGATTTTTGGCTTGAATGGATTACGTGATTTCATCGCTCACATTCCATCTCCTGCTCTTCCTTCATTATACATTCCTGTAAGTATGCGCAACTGTAAGAGTTATAATAATAATAATAAATAGTGGTCTAGAGTTCTGAACCATATTTTCAATGTATTTCGATGTATTTATTACCTGTTATTTTTAATGTAGTATGGTGTGATTGTGTGTTGTTGTGTGTACGACATATTACAATAATCTTTTTATTGTTAATGTATACAGAAAAAAATGTCTTCCAAGCTATTTAATAAAATGAATAATAATAATAGTCTATACTACTCACAGTTTTTGTATTTGAAACAGCAGGGCTATATGTAGAAGTAGTTCTCATAGTCTGCATACGGCATCTTTTTGTTGGTGTGTTTCTTGGGTATTTCTGTTGCTGGTTGTGGTCGGGACGAACACGGTATCGTCGGAAGCTCGGGCGTCCACATATTCTGAGAAACAAGACAACTATCAAACAACCAATCACAGAGCTACGATACTCGACAGGTTGCGCTATGAACTATTGACTCAAGATGTATGTAATCTGATTTAGAAAATATCAGGTCATGGAGATAAAGATATCTTAACATCATTATAAATAACTTATGAGACATCAAAATTTTGAAAATTTTAATTGAGTGTAAATACTAGAGAAGCTGTCAATCATTAATTTTTTCGAGTCTAGCTAAATTTAAATTCGAAAATGAACTCGAAACTCAAACTCTCGCACACCCCTAAAAATCACATCTGGTCTACAACTGACGAAATAATATGTTCGTTTACCTTCCTACGGGGCCTGAAGTCCAGATTCCTCCGGACTAGGAACTGGAACTCGTGCGGCGTACCCCAGCAATGCTGAACCTGGAGCGGACAGTCGTCCTGGTGCAGCTTGCGCTGGTACTCCTGGCTCTTGCACGACTCGTACAGGGAGAACTGCTCGACCTGCTCCTTGCTCGCGTAACAGCTCAGCAAGATGGTGATCAGCTCGTCGACGGTTGTGCGCTCGGAGATGAGCAGGCTCTTGTACTGAGACTGTAACAAAGTGACAAACCGTGATAACAAATGAGCATGGTCAAACTACACACTATATCTGTCTAACTATTCATGCTCATTGAAATTGTACTGTTTCCTATCTGTCAAGCTGCATCGTCATTCAACTAATTTAAGATTTACAATTTTCAAATAAGTTCAGATGGCAAATTTTTGTCCTTATTGTGATGAAAAAAATTGATAGATGATTTAAACAATTATTAAAAAAATATATGAAAATACAGTATTGGATATATTACAAAAATTTAATATTCAAGATTGGATGTAAGCATTGCTACCAGGCTAAATCTTGCCAAATTAGGTCGTTGTCAATAATAATATATCATGGCTTATTCCAGTTTTCAATAGTCCAGCTTGGGAACGAATATTTCCCAACGTTCTTCCTAGCTTCTCTTCATCTTATTTTACAACCTTATTTTACACCTGTTGCGATATTCAGAGTGAGACAGCTAATAATGATAGACAGGTCCACGATTATTTAAAACCACCAACCATTATTCAACCATTATTTAAATTGATAGTAACTTCCATATTCTTACGGTCTTCTAATTCATAATCTTTTCTTTCTCATTGTTGAACTTTTGACAAGGCTATATCTCCAGGTTGAAAATGGAAAATTATTCCACGCTAATTCTTTTCTACCCACTCTACTTCTAATCATTCTAATGATGGTCCGCTGCCTCTCATACAATTTGTTTCTCTCTCAAAAAGTTATAAATTACAATCCACTTACGCCGGGCATGAGGACACTGTCGTATATCTTCACTAGACCGCCACGCCGGGTTTGAAGCGAAAACCTGCAGCAAAAACATTGGTAATGACTCTCAAGTTATGACTAGAACTCTTATCTTTGTGATGATGATTTTAACTTCAGACTATTTTTGTCAATATTAAGAGAAACGCTGATTTCATCCAGCAGCAAGATCAATCTCACAGCACAGAATAATATGTTATAAACTTATGAAGTATGATATAGGATGACTATATTGTTTTTATTCAAAGTGGGACTACGTATATTTCATTTTCTCATAAACATTTTAACGTTTTTTTATAAATCTAGAATATGGATCTAAAGTCAGAATCTAGAAGTTTCAAAATCGGAGCAATTCAAAATGAATGAATACAGAGAAACTATGTCATGTCCAAAAAATGTAAGAAACATTTTGATCTTCAACAATAATTGTTTGAAGTAAAGAATGAATATATGTTCAAAGCAGGAAATAAATAAGCCCAAGAATTTACTATTTGTTAACATTGATATACACCCAGTTCAACAGACCCAGTAATGAACGAATGAAGAATGTGAATACACTTATTGCGAGGAACGAACTAAGAAAACAGCCAGCTTACCTTGAATCACCGCGAGGGTGGCAAGACTGTAGAGCCGCAGGACGAGCCTCTTCGTCCAAAACAAGAACTGTGCGAACACCTGAAATACGTATAATGTCAATCAATATTCAGAAAGAGATTAAAAACATTCATTTGTTTGCACATGTAATGTGACAATAGATAATATAAAGTTCCTTTTAATATTCAGAATTAGGCTATATGAATGAGCCGAAAAACAAAGTTGAAGCATAATGGGATTTTTTTGGGTGAGAATAAATGTGGGATTTTCCTAAAATTTAAAACCAATATGTAATGATCAGCTAACAGATCATTCTAAACATGCATTCGAGATACCTGCTGCAGAAACGTTCGCGAGATATTGAACACTTGGTGATTCATGAATAATTTATAATTTATCAGGTTTAATAGTTTTTCAATAATTAATTCATAGATGACAAGATATTTTAAATTGTGAATAAAATAATTGATTCGATAGGCCTAAGCACTTGATTTCTAGTTTGGGAAATATTTGAGATTTATCTAATATTGAACGAAATTTTTGTAAAAGGAAAGGAGTAGTGAACAAATTTCATTTGTAAGCCCATATTATTTATTGACAATAATTCAATTTCAGCTTCAAGTGCAGTACATGATGGGCTTGGTCTCCTACATTGTAAATTGAATAAAACTGAAGAGGTGCCAAATTAGAAATTATTTCTTATTATATTCTATAAAATATGTAAATGTGATGAAACAATGATTATATATTGATTTCAAAAAAACAATAAAACCAAGCACATGATATTAAATTTTGTACATATTTTCAAACTATCAAAAGACATGAAAAAAATGATAATTATTTGATTAGACATCCAGGAATTGGGTTTATACAGAGTTTATCTGAGCAATTTAAAAGACGACAATCAGATTAATTACCGACGATTATTAATCACTTTCCAGACTGACCTGCTTTTCTGACGGTGACCTCCATGGTGAGGTAAAACAGGTTGGGGTCGCGATGTCGCATGCGATACTTGTTGAGCAGCGACGTGACGACCTCTCGACATGTCGTCTGGTACGTGATGCTCAACGTCTTGTACTCGATGTCGCTACGCAGACATTTCGCGTACACTTTGATCGTCGTCTGCAACACAAGACACAACACACTCGTCAAAACACATCAAAAATGATCGAGATGCGTCGAAACAAAGCAGGGGTGGTTTTATGTCGGACAGCATTGACTATTTCTTGAGGCGGGATGAAGGTTTTGAACTTTTGATATATTTTTATTTAATTGATTATTTGTTATCATTGCCTTGTGTGGAAAATAATTAATATTGTTCAGGTAAAAAGTTGAGAACATTTTATAATTATTAGTATACCAATTCCAGATGATAGATAACGATTCCAAATAGATTATGTGAGTCAGGGGGTGTGTAACAGCAAACTATCTAGGGAAGACCTTTTGAATTAATAAGAAAATTTGTTGGAAATTGAAAATGATTATCAATGAAAGACGACAAAAATTATTTATTTTAACAACTCTGATAAGGTTTAATCATTTTTTATTTTTTCCATTTCAATATAAGGGGGAAATGTTAGTTGGGAGTGAGGGTAGATATCTTGAATTGATTATTAAAAAATCTGTTGAAAATCAAAAATGATTATCAATGAAAGAAGACGAAAATATTTATTTCGATATCTCACATACTGTAGTGCATAATAATTTTAGTATTTTTTTTTCTATTCCGATATAAGAGGAAATGTAGTTGGGAGTAAAAACCATTATGATTGTAAACAGAGAAGAGGATTGGGGAGAAGTAGAAGTGGGGAATTGGGGTGTTGGTGAGGAAGAGGGAGAATTGAAAAATGGAAGAAAAAGTAGTAGGTCTACTTGAGGGTGAAGAACTGGATCACAAGAATGCCCAAACACCCCATTTTGGGGCTAAATACTGCCCAATTAAATTGGATATTTGAGGAAAAAGTCAAATAATTATATTTTCTTAAGAATCATGGAAATGACCAAATATTCTCAAAAGTCATATAGAGTGTCGTTTCCGGTAGCTTCACCACTTCATTTGAAACTTTTTTCAAAGAATTTCATGGTCATCGGGTAGCATAGGTTGATTTATTGACAGTAAACTCCAAAAACCATCGCTTCAAAATACTTTCATCTACTAAATCTCATGTTCGAACAGAACTGAATTGATCAATTGAGCTATAAAAACAGTAAAACAAGTCAGTAATGTGTGTCTTTGAGAGGCGTGAGCAAAGAGATTAGTACGGGCGTGAGAAACAATACCCACTGCCTTTGAATGACTGACAAGTTTCTTGAAGTCGTGAGCACGCAAGGCGGTGCAAATCGAACAAAGCTACCCGCGATTTGTGAAGCCAACTTCACACTTCAACCACGTATCGTATTGAATTGCATTTAGACAAGTGTAGAACATTGTTGAACATTCCACGAGAAAAGTAAGAAAACTTGGAAAACAAAACGGACTCGGGAACTAAAACAGTCAACCTATGAAAGGCTATTGACAAAAAAAAGACCTAACCGTTGAAAACTGATTTATATAACTAAAATATCCAAACGAATTTATAGTTTCCAAAATGTTTCAAAATACTTTCGAACATTGTCTTAAACAAAAAAAAAAACGTCACGAAAATTGACTTGAATGTGCACTACAAATGGAGCTATAGCATAATATAACCGATCAGCTTTGCAATAGTTGTGCATTTGACATCAGGTAAGCTAACTCGGAATCAGATGTGTAGGCCTATGGCTTGACATAATGATAAATATCCTCAATTTACATTCGATATATGTGGATTATTAAAATAGCCAACATGCATGAAATGGTTTTATTATTTCATATGATGACGACCAACTGAAAATCAATTAATCCTTTTCTTTCTAAAATCATTTTCAATGAAAACTAATTGGTGACAAAATATTAAATAGACACGCTATTTCAATATGGACATGGTTTAGTTTTGCATAAAATTGCATACAAAGTCATAATACGTCATAAGTCAGGCGCGTCTCCCTGTTTAATCTCACTAGTCATTATAATCGTTATCAATAAAGATGGAACCTCTCAAAAGCACGTGTTTTAATCAAATCAACATGTTTTGGATGATTTACGTAATTTCAATTTTCTATGCCATTCTATAAGCCAATTTTTTGTGATTTTTTTTTGGCTGCCATGTTATTAAATCTGTGAAGAAATAATTCGTTTTATGATAGATTGGAACAAAATCTAAAATGAATGCATATAACTCATATCCTCTTTGTGTTGTCTGTATGAGCAATGCTCTCGAGCTAGAATTCTTGAACCGTAGATAATAGTGAACTGTTTAGACCTTGAGAAGGGCAAGCGCAGAACGATGCACTGTGCTCCGAACAATCTTGATAATACTCCAAACAGGCCTAATTACGATCGCACGCATTCCAGGCAAGAACAGGGAGCCACTCTTCATCCAGAGATTTGTCAGCTAATCAAATAGCTGCGGTCGATTCGACTCCAGACCCGAAACACATTCCAGACAATATTACTACTTGAGGTTCCCATGCGTGGTGAACGATGACTTGACGGCGCCCAAAAGACGGCGTCGCCGTAACTAAGTGACGGTGACGATGGCTCGCGGGGTGTAGGAGGGGGGGGGGGGGGGTGGCATGTTGGTACTCTCTAGTCAGCCATCCATTACAGCATGCACGCATTTTAGGATCCTAATAATAATATTTCACTTGAAAACAACTGTCCATCACAAATAAACCAAAATCGAAATATTCTATTCATTTTTGTATTTAAATATGCGTACAAAGTACAACATAGATACACAGAATAATTAAGTATATAGGTAATTCTAGTATATAATGTTTAGACCACGTTTCGACATGTTTATGTGCATATATTCGATATTTGTAAATTTAATTCGCAGATGGCGCTTATGGGAAACAAAAATAGAATTTTGTTCGAAATAAAAGTGCTCAACTACAAAAATTTTCTATTCAATGGTTAGGGTTCAGACAAAGTTGGACACCTGAACCCATACCACACAACGGAGTCGACTTTATTCCAGTATATGCTCTCCAGGTGACCCCTCTCCATTGTATATATGTTCCAGCCTCCGGTGACAGTGGCGGCCAAATTGACGAATCAAGACGAGGTCGACACAGAAGCAGCGAGTTATCAAACACTGCACAGATTCTGTTTTCACGACAACACGCCACTGTTGACGGTATTCATAATAGTGTAATCGAACACTGGATGTAAACACGGGCACATGCCATTAAGGGCGTCGACAGGAAGCGAGGGTGGAACCAGACAAAGGGGCACAAGACGTCTGACAGACGGGGTTGAGCACGAGCCTCTTGGAACTGCCATCAGCTGTTGAGAGTGCCCCCCCCCCAACTCCACATGGGTGGGTGTACGGTGTTACTCCCCCGGTGTAGATTAATGTAAATGGGCTGGACCAGATTGAAGCTTGGTCGGGTCCTCTTTCAAGGCTTCTTCAAAGCCTATATGCTTCTTTTTTTCAAGTTTAATAGTTTATTTGTCCGTTCAAATCATAATGCATAAGTGACATATGATACACTTGAGTGCTTGAATTAACAACGTGGGAGTAGCTCTAACTGGCAGTTTAAAGTTGTTATCGCCATGGTTACCAGGGGTAACTGTTTTCTCTAAACTCTCTGATAAGATCAACTGGACTTGTCTGTTACATCATAAAAATAAAATGATTAATGTCTGAGACAATAATAATGAATTAAAGTAAATACAATAATAATTATAGTCCAATTAATAATTTTAGATGAGTTGAAATAACAATCATACCTCTAATTCAAGTCAGTTACAATAATGGTAAGTCATGATGCAATAAAATCCGATGTCAAGGGGTTAAAAAAATATGTTTCGTCCAAGGGGTGAAACACATTGTTGTGATAAGTTGACAACAATGTCCCAAAATAGTGGCCTCCAATTTGTGGCCTGTGATTGCAACAATGGCTCCAGTCACATTCACAACTTCAGTACGGTATTAAACTTTATTTGTCCCTAACTCCTCTAGTTGCTCATGGTAAGGTGACAAACATGTCATCTCGTACCACAGTATTAGGCCTATTATGTGTAATTTTAGTCAGTTTTCAGATTCATTTTTGTTGCTAATTGGAACAATAAAAGTAAAATGTCAAATATATAACTATATAAGTCTATAACTTGATTGGAAATGTCTATAAAATCACGACGAATCGACATTATAGTGTTCCGCGCATTGTCCGTGATATGAGAAAATATGACGCTGCGGCCCATCAAGTGTGGTCCATGGAGGTCTGCCAAGAGTCAAGATGGCGGGCATTTCAACCCAATTGGTAATAGCATCAAAAGTTGGGCATTTCGATCCGACGGATTGAAATGTATCGACAATGCCAATTAAATGGGTATTTGACCTGATCTACGACCTGATGTCGACGAAAGGGGTGTGTATTTCAACCCAATTGGCGGATTCGTATCGACGAAGTGCATGATGGCCATTTCAACCCATTTGGCGGAGTTGTTCCGACCAAGTGATGGCCATTTCAACCCAATAGGCGAATTTGTTTGCCATTTGAACCCATTTGGCAGATTTGTATCGACAAAGCATGGTTAACATTTCAACTCGACTAATGAACTTATGCATATCGATACAATTCGCGTGTCGGCTCGTAATCTCGTCTAGCCACCCATATGAAGTATTAAAATAACAAAAGCTACTCGGGTTATTATAAGCTCTAAGCTTTGTTTGCTTGTATCACGTAAACAGATTGTTAAGAATTAAGTACAAACCTCCCGAGTGTTTATTATGAAGCTGCCGTAATAATAACAGCTGGTATTCGACGTTGTTTAGACAATATGGTTGGTGCTCAAGGCAAGGGAAGAAAGACTAGACTTAGTCCTTATAGTCGCTGCAGGAGAAGAGTCGCAAACATAATAAAAACGCAAAATAATTATAGACATTTTATATATCTATAAAGAAAAGAGTTCCCAGCTGTATACACGCACACATGTGTCTGAGAACTCATTCAGTCGATTACGTTAATGTTATTGTTATTGTCTCGCTAAGTAAAATGGCCTTTAGCGAGTGTGAACTGAGATTTGAATTCTCTTTCACAACTGACGGAAACCACAAAAGCCCCCAGCCCGGATGGTCGACCATTCGTGATCAATTGCCAATTGGACAACAGTTAATTCATGAAAAGATAAAATAAAAGAATCTCGACTAGTTTTCAAGTTATATCGATAGTTTCCCTTTCAGTAGATAAATATTTGTATACTGAGTTTGATGAATATAGGATTTATTAGCGTCGGTGAAATATGCATGAAAATATGAAATTATGAGATCGTGGTTTTTGGTCCGTGGCAAAGGAGCAGCCGTTACCTGCTCTTATAGGAAACCATTCCAGTATTCACTTGATCACTTGAACGACTGAGGAAAACCACGAAAAACCTATATCAGGGTGATCGACTGGCGATTCTCGCACACCAGGGGCCGAATTCACAAAAGGTCATAGCTTTGATCGGTATCAACTTTGAGGCCCGATCAAAGTTGCTACAAAGATATTACCGATCAACTTTGATACTGACTCAATGATAATAATAATAGATTGTCAATAATAATGGATTTATTTAAAAATAAAAATAAAAAAATAAAAAATAATAGATAAAATATGGTATTATCTCTAGAAATTGTCGTAACTTTGAGCCGGATCAAAGTTATGACCTTTTGTGAATTCGGCCCAGTCTCCTGAATGACAGTTCTACACACTAGCAACTGATCCAGAGACATCATTTAGTCTGCGTTATATGAGTGACTATGCGCTCCAGTCTTCACGCTATGGGCTGTGCGCTCCACCCTAAATCAAATTAACGTACTATCACCAAGAATCAGGCCAGCAATTCATTCACAATAACGCTATAAATGACACCTCTATTATCAGTACACACCGAATAATTAATTACGCTATCTGTTCACAGCACATTCCTATCTAGGTCTTCCATCAGGTCTTCAGGAGTGCGTGACGTGAAAGACATAGCCAGGAGTCAGTGAAGAGGAACGAAGACGTGTTACAGAGACAAAGTGTTTTGACCACATATGGCACAAGTGTCGTACCCGGTTGTGCGTGGGGGAGGGGGTGGGGGGGAGGGGGCGCGCATCTGTTGGGTGAAAGAAATGACAGGAAGTGCGAGAGAGAGAGATATAAAGAGACAGAGAGGGAGAGAGATCCATGAGGAACATGAGATTTTTTTATCAAATCTGTTCGACAGTTTGAGTTTACATTCTAAATTTCCCCTGACTATACACACTGTTGTGTATCAATAATACTTTTCTATATTCGAGCTGATTAGATTTGTATATTTGTATATATAACTTCTATATAATTTTTTGTATATGTTTATATATCGATACTGATTTTTTATTCGAAAATTACTAGTCCATGTGCCTCTAAAACCCAACATTTATTCAATCATTCCAACTGATAATTTTATTATTAATAAATAAAAAACACAATAATTTTTGAATGTAATATTGTTTCTATTGTTGTTATAGTAATTATCTGTTCTCACACAGTAATCACAGCCATCTCGAAAAGACAATATATAATGTCTCAAGAAGACCGTGGAGTTTTAATCTTTTCTCTCGGGTCAAGTGACGACACTATTGTTGTCATGGGCAACAATGTCCACCACTTGGTATTAACCAATCACAATCTTGAATAGTTGATTATTAAATTAGTGATGTGTCACGTGATTGAGGCCCGGTATTACCAAGACCAGTTAGCCTTTATCTGAGAGTTGGTGAAAATGAATAGCGCATGGGTAACCATGGTGATAACAAGTTTCAACTGCATTGTTAGAGCTACTCCGAAATGTTGGTAATTTCGGCAATACATCTTATTGGAAAGCGCAGCGAATATCTAGATGGCAGTGATACATAAAGTTTTGGTGATCATAAGCTCGGTAACCATGGTGATCATGATAAAACAACCAACAGTCAACTTTCAGTATTGAATACCAATATAAGAATTTTAACGCTGAGAGCTCAGACAAATTCAAATAAATAACGTTAAACGATTGAAAAAAAATGGTTTATAAAAGAGGCGATTGATCTGGAAAAAAAGTCCTATACGATAAGGGGTTCAGCCGTAGACTTTTCTTACTTTTTCTTAGACTTTTTCTTTCTTAGATCGCAAATAATGTGTAGACTCAATTCAAACACGCGGTGAGTATAGACCGAGAGGTTGTACAGTTGTAAGAGGGGTGTTGAATTATCAGAGGTAAACACGAGATTAAAATGAGGGTACAATCACCCCATTGTTCGATCAAGGTCGGACTTTTAGATGAAACTCGAACCACCCGTGCGCTAGTAGTGTGGGATAGGGGGGACGGTCGAGCGGAACCGTCTCTCCTGGATATAATATAAAGTACTTGTATCCACGAAAGTAAAAGGTTCCGATCGGCCGTCTCCCCTATCCCACAACACAAGCGCACAGGTGGTTCGCTACTTATCATCTCTTGTAGATACAGATACAAGTGTTGCAATTGATGTAAGTCTTGAGAGTAAAAACTGCATGGCTGAGGTTGGTCACTATTTACTTCCACACCTCTGTTTGACAAGATAGATTTGAATATTCCATTTACGTGAATAATTTACTGAACTATCATCATTGTATAATGATGAGAGATCAATTTCAATAGTTTGATGAACACTTCGATCTTTTTAATATACTTGTATCCACGAAAGAAGGCGCAAGTTACCCGTGCGCTTGTGATTGGGATTAGGATCCCGGTCGGTCGGAACCTTTTTCTGTGAATAAAAGTATATCTACAAAACGGTAAACCATAACACTAGCATAACATATATATTAGGTGTTTTTGGATAGTGGGCAGGAGTCAGTCGTGGCCTGTTGATAAGGAACCAACCCAGTATCGACCTGAACGCCAGAGAAATCACGAAAAACCCCTGTCAGGATGGTCGTCCATGGCGGGAATCGAACCCCGGTCTCCTGAATGACGGTTCAGTGTGCTAGCCACTCGACCACTCGTCTCAGTCAACATGTATTGATACTGATTATATTGATCCATGATCATGCACTATCGTAAGACAAAACGATGGTATTAACATAATAACGGTTTATAAGAGACACGATAAGTCGTATATATACAGTTATTGACCATTTCCTGTTTTTACACAATACTATGATGTTTTTAATAAAATTAAACATCTTCTATTGCCTCATTGCTTGAGTTCATTTAGAAGTGATTTTCGTGTTTCTAATGAATTTATTATTTCCCACGAACAAGTTCGTGATATTCTTTCAAACCATTCAAAATAATTGACGAAGTTTAACATATTTTCATCTGCTTTTCAAATTATTTCAAGATGAGAAATATATATTTTTTCTCATGATGGAAGAATTAAAAATATGCACAGCACAGACACATTATTCTGATTTCATTGGTCCAACCATTTTATCATAATGTGTATTTTGTATTTTACTATTTAGCTTTTATAAGGCAATGGCTCTTATATATATGACGCTTCACTGTTATGTTTCTGCCCTCCTCTAGACGTATAAACCCACGGGAAATTTCAACATATAATGAAATGAAAATATGTAAATCAACTTTATAATTACATAATTCCGCTAAACAAGATATCGACTTTATTTCTGGTAATGGTATGCTGTCACCTCAGCTGGTATGCGTGGTTTACCCAGTAGGAGCGTTACGTCACGCTGCCTGACCGACTGAGCCAGCGCCGTCGGCAAGGTAACCGAGACCGACTACCATCGCTTTACTATACTTATACCGACAGTCAAATAATAATAGACTACTAAATGTGTATTAACTGGAACCTATTATTTAGCATAAGCGTGTCCGAGGGAGAGAGAGAGAGAGAGAGAGAGAGAGAGAGAGAGATGTTGTTGTTGTTGTTGTTGTTGTTGACGTGGTATTTATCTGAGTTGCAATTCAGTGCTGGTTTTCTCTTCTTTGCAAACATCCCTATCTCACCCGGGATTCGAACTCGGACAAGAGCATATTGTTTTAACAAACGGCTAAAGCTAAATACTACTACCGCTGTACATGCATATACTATGTTGAAAATGAAAATATAAATGGTCTCGAACATAGTGTCATGGAAAAGGTTAATTTGTTGAATAGTATTCATTTATGCATTTGTTTGTCTGTTACATCACAATAAATGAAAATAATCCTTTTCACCAGGATATAAGACTGGTCTGAATAGACTGAAAAGAAGGGAAATATTACAAGAAATAAAATGTTGCAATGAACAAAATATTATAAATATTATAGTGTAGAAACCAAATAATATCTATAAAATCGAGTAAATCTCTCAACGTTCACTTTTCGAAATGATTAAAACGCATCCAGGCCTCTCACATTCATTTTTATTTTTGTATACAAATCGTTTAATTTCTGTACAGTGTATAATAACGAAAAAACTTCTCCATACCCTTACGCGCAAGATGCAATTCAAATACTAAATAAGTAGTTTATTAATATATTTATATTCAGCATAATGCTTTATATATTATGCTAAAAAGTACTCGCAACCCGGACTTCTTAGGACTATTGTATGAGCTGAACTGGAGGACTTTCCTTTCAACTAGAAGGTTAATCCTTACATCGTTTTATAGCTTCATTGTTAGCAGGCAGGTTAAGCATGCGAAAGAAGAATTTTTTGAAGATATACAGAACTATGAATAAATAAGTCTCATACAATTACAAATTTTCTCACGAATTCTCAATTTTTCTCAATGCTGGAAATTTATTTTCTAGTTGATCCATCAATGTATATCCTACTTATAAAACAAATTCTTTACAAAGTGACATTTCGAAAACTCATTACTTTCTGTCGTTGGGGTGGTGACATTATAAGTCCATGGTGAGATCGCCCTTGTGGTGCCCCATTCAAACGATCCTACTTCTATCCATAGACCTAATGGACGACTCGAAATAGGCGTGGCTTCACCAGTAGGCCAGTTGGATCTATATCATTTTAATCATATGGTCATTTGAAGATACCCCGATTGGATATTTGAATTTCACTACAAATTTAACAGCCCTGTTGATTGGACGGTATGATTTGTGACGTCATGGGGGCGGAGACTGCGAGTCGTCAATTGGGGAACAATGATTTTGTATCAAGTTTCGATGTTGATAAAAAAGAAGAAAAATCGGTCGTTCAATAATAATAATAATAATAATAACAGTGATTTTTTTTCATTCACACATTAAAATTTCAATTAACATATTTCACATCTTCAATTCCCAGAGAGCCAACAATAAAATTAAGGCTTGACTGTGGGATTAATCAATATAAAAGGTAATATATTATAAATTGTATAATAATGAATATTGTTATGAATCTGCAACAAAGAATGAAAGACATTGACAGGCGGTGTTGGGGGGCGGTATACCGGAAGTCGGGGCAAGGACCTGCGCGGCGGATGCTGCGCACTGTGACATGCGTGACAACTGCACTAATGAGCGAGCATTGTTGCGTTATAGCATTGTTGTCACACTTCTCACACTCGGCCACAACACTCGCACGGGTGACAAGACGACAACAGGCCCACCTAATTGATGAACACTTTTTAGGATGAGCAAAGCGAAGATCCAATTTCACCATATTCGAAAAATAGAACGCTATTTATTTTTTTGTTACAATTTCAGTTACAAATTCAGTTGAAACTTGGCATACACAATTGGGTCGTCATCTAATTCGATACTAGATAGTTTTGAGGCGCGATCGGTTGCAACACTCCTGAGAAAATCCATTTCGAAGTTAGTAAAAACTCCATGGGTAGGCCTATAACCCAGAGGAGAAAATTTTGGAAAAAATCCTTAGAATTGATTCAAATTTTCACAGAATTTTAATGTAAAAGTAATACACATTATTCCGAACTTCCACATAAATCGGATCAGCCGTTTTGATAAAAGAATTTTGATGTATTTTTTCACATCAATCAAAGCAACTCATTAAGAATTCAACAGGTAGGCCTATAAGCAATTACATTGTAGAACGATCAAAATGAGCAACGAATGAAACAGGAAGGCCGTGACATAATTGTTTTAAACGCAAGGTGCATCAGCATAACTTTCCATTCCATTTCATATAAATACGCCTATATCGTTCATCCATTGTTGCGTTTCCTAGTGCGTAATGACCACAGCAACTGCTAGCTTATATGGGGGTACGAAACGATTGAGTGATGAAAAGTGAAAGACGTTCACAAAAACTCTAGTGTTGTATGCGGGAATTGACTCAATTTTCTAAAGAAGTGCCTTAGATGAATAAGTCAAAATCAATCCAATTGAAATCGATTAATTGACTTATAAAATACTTATAAAACATTCACTTTCTCAAATCCGTCAAACGTGTCTTCACAATGTTAAAATATTGACGCATTCAATATTTTAACATTACGCTTAACACACGTTTTGTATGCTACAATTTGATATTTACTACGTCGTATATAATTATAATTATGCTGTCACTAATTACAAACACTTTAGTTGTGTGTTGTATCTGTTTACGTATTGTGTTGTTTAACGACTTTTTAATGAGTTAATTAAATTATCGACGTTGAGTCTATTTCTGTTTCATTGTTAACTATTTTCAATGGCAATTGGACTATTTGTAATTTTGAAGCCACAACCATTGTCTATGCCAGAACTGGGTATATGTTGTAAGCTGTGACTCTGCGAGCTTTGTTGTTGTTGTTGTTGTTGTTGTTGTTGTTGTTGTTGTTGTTATTGTTGTTGTTGTTGTTGCGCGCAACCCAAAGTTACCCTAAAAATCAACATGAACAAACTAACCAAATCAACCTATAATATAATCGAACTAAAAACTATCGGAGCCATACAAAATAATGTACAACAGGTATGGGAATACCTATAGCCACTTTGATTTCTTCTTTCATATTGGTTCCCACTTTGATTTCTCAAGTTCCGAAATTATATGAAAATAATAAAAACGATTACCGTATTTTCGTATACTTCTCTGCTACGAGTTATATTATGATATGCATTTTATTTGTCAGCTTTCAAGAATGATTCAATTCAAAAATGTTACATTATTACCTGCGGCGAGGAATAATTGGAAATTAAAAATTTGTTGAAATTATCAACATTATTTGTACTCAAAATGTTATAACCATACAGTAAAATAAAATGATTTAGAATATGAAGAGTTGATAAAAGCTGTATTTGCACCAAGCACGCTGAACAGGATTCGGAGCTAAGAATGTCAATAACACGTGACACTAATCCGAGGTGTAAGTCAAGGACGACTTCGACCTCTCACTCTGCTGCATTGATAGCCAATAGGTGATTGGTGATCACTGTTTTAATAACTTGACAGGAACTCTGGGAGTCGATTAAAAAAAAAAACCATACTTGGTTTTTTGGTGATAACTTGCCAACCATATGAGATATCAATATTATAAAACTATACGGAGATGGCGTGTTTGTCAGGGCAAACAATCTCAAATACTGAAGAAAAAAATACTCAAGTTTAGGAAACAAAATTTGGGGGATATTATTGTCCACATTTTACAATATTGTTGTTACATTACTAGAAAGGAAAGTCACTAGAAACAGGATCTCTTCAATATATAAATATATATATATATATATATATATATATATATATATATATATATACATGTGTTTTTTATTTTTTTATTATTTTTTTTTTTTTTCATTTTTATTGGCATCGAAAACGTGCTACAAATGAGCCATTGTTTCCCCATGAAGGCAAAGGATGAGTTTAGGATCGCTTGGGCGGGGCACCAGAAGGGCGATCTTAACAACAATCGGAATGACATAAAGTGAAATTATCTTTATTTTGTACCTTGGATTTGAATTCTAATATTTTCACATTCATTTAACTGAAAAATATGTTTTTTTAGCTTCTTCTTGAGAACAAGAGCTTTGGTTGGTCAAAAAAACCTCTGACTCCTAATATGGAGCTTGCATCGAATAAGAATTTGTCAAAATACCACCTGATTCGATCAACATGTCTGATCAGAAGTTATAACTCTCACTCCATCTCTTCCTGACCGCGCCTTACAGACAAACTGTGAAAAACTAAATGCGCAGCACATAATTAATTAACAAATATTATAGACATGAAATATTTATAAGCTACCTATATAGAAGGCCACGCCCGAAACTAATTTATTCTTCAATACAATGTCAGTGCGCAGTAGCTAACCGAACTCGTAAATTCCGGGCTTCGAACCCGGAGCTCCGGGACTGTTTGAAAGCACCGTGACAAGGCCATTAGGCCAGTGACGTAGCGAAATCACGGCCGGTTCTTTCAGTTGGCAGTGACGTTAGTAAATCGGTTGTTATTTTACATTGTTCTACGTACTTTCAAAAACAATTACGTTCAGTTCTATAAATATATATATATGTACGTAGGAATGGGAATTTTGAAAGTTTTACCTTGATCAGTAGAACTGATTTGGTCTTTATCTTTCATCTATTTTTATATTGGGTTTTAAGTGATTTAACCATACTAAAGATATAGTTATCTTTAGTCTATGATTTAACGACGTTCTAATGCTAACTATAAGATCTAGTGGCATCGGGGAATTACGAATGAGATAGGAAGATGAAATGATATATTATTTTATCATGTGTTCTATCATGTTTTTATTATGTGTATAAGTGTTTCACTGTTTTGGATAGTGAGAGGGGAGCGGTCGTGAACATGGTGCTCTGGTCTTATGAGGAAGAGGAGCCAGCCACCCCAGTATCACTTTAATTAACGACAGAGTGAAACCACGAAAAACCTCTTTCAGGATGGTCGATCGTGGCTGGAAGATCGTCATTGTGGTGCCCCGTCTGAACGATCCTACCAATTATCATCCAGGCAACAATAACACTGTGTCAAGTTATCCATTTTGAAGATAAATTATTGTAATTTGGCTCTAAGGCCCGGTATTACCAAGTCTAGTTAGCCTTTATCTGACAGTTCAAACTTGTTATCACCATGGTTACCTGTGGTATTTGTTTTCACCAACTCTCAGATAAATACTAACTGGACTTGGAAATACTGGGCCTGAATCGTTTTCCTCTGTAGTTCAGGCTGACACTGCGATAGATTAGTTCACGACCGACTTCTTGACCAATATCCAAAAACACGATGAAATAAACCTTTCATCACATCATCCCATCCATCTCATTCATCACTCATCGAAACCAATAAGCCTTATTCATCAGTAGGCTACAGTGCGTCGTTAAAACCGAATACGAATAAGTAATTCTATATCGACCAAAATATTAGGTTACCATTTTTTAAAATTTTATATCTGACAGAGATTTCCTGAGTCTAAAGCCACACAATCCTCATCACACATGTTCTCACCGTGGTATACACTCAAATGTCTTCATGAAATGGAATCTACATCAACTAAATATATTTGTACAAACTTAAAATTACAATTAATATCGCTGCCACTTTGATAATTCACCGCTCTTGAAAGATACCGGCGTTTTTTCCTATCCTAGAAAAATATAATATACCCCGAAAATATACCACATTCCACATGGCATAAAAAATAATGTTCATACATTTATGTTTGTAATATTTTGGAATAGACGAACTTCTTTCTTCTATAGATACAATTATAGTAACATATCGCTGCTATATGGCCCAGCGTTATTGAACTTTGACCCCCTAATGTTGGCCCAACAGCTCCTTATCTGCGATGAAACAGATGAAAGCGATGCATTGTGAGAGAAAAGAAGGGCAAAGGAGCATCTCGAACAGAAGAAGTCTCATAACAAGATCAAACGTCAACAGGCAGTCGGCGGTAATGTTTGTATTCACGAGAGGTGCGGGCGCGAACCACACGTGCGTTAGTGGTGTGGGATAGGGGGGACGGTCGATCGGAACATTTTTTTCTTGCTGAATATGAATTCTTCACAGTGATGTATGTGTACTTGTAGCTAGGATAGAAGATAGAAGATATAAAAACTAATATTAAAAACTTTGATAATATATAGAAGAAAAACTCGGTACAGATATAAATATTCAATGTTACTGAAAGATGTAGTTGTGTTTCTGATAGTAAATCTCTTTCTGAGAAACCTTGGCCCCATGAAAATACCACAGTTATACATAAAACATGAGAAGTGATATTTATTTTTTTCATATTAGTATTGACAACTTACATGAGTGGATATATAAGTATAGTTGGAAATGGAAACTATGTCACCCAACAACAGCTAATAAGGGGACCGAACAGTTCGCACCTCCTTTCATTATTCACAAACTTTTGATAACGTCAGTCGTTTGTGCCGTTGAAATTTTCATTTGTGCTGCCCTCCTTCTGCCCCAAAATCGAATTTCAGAATAGGGGGTGACAAGGGTACGCCATTAGCACCCCTTTTTAACAATTTTGAGAATGCAACTATGCCAATCGTTTGTGCTATTTTGAGTCTGGTTGTACCGTTGAAACTTTCGTTTGTGCTGCCCTCCCTCTGTCCCGAAATCGAATTTAAAAAAAGGGGGTACTAAGAATACGTCAGCACCCCCTTTTAACAATTTTGAGAATGCAACTATGCCAATCGTTTGTGCTACTTTGTGCTGGTTTGTGACGTTGCAATTTTCATTTGTGCTGCACTCCTTCTGTCCCGAAATCGAATTTTAAAAAAGGGGGTACTAAGAGTACGCCAGTACCCCCTTTTAACAATTTTGAGAATGCAACTATACCAATCGTTTGTGCTATTTTGTGCCGGTTTGTAACGTTGAAATTTTCGTTTGTGCTAAAAAAAATATTGATTGAAAATGTTTCAAATAGTGAAAACTATATCTACAATTATGACTACGTAACCATTTGCATTTGGATTCGTTAATTACCAGCGTCGGCCAAATCGCCTTTGAACCTTCAAACACCCTCGAATAAATCTACATCTCTAATAACTAATTACAGTACGGACCAAGTGAGACAAAATATATCGCAAGCCTACTTTTATAGTCCACAATTATATTCTACATTTAAATAAACACACGTTTTTCACCCATGCTAAACAGGCGTGCTATTGTCTGTGTGAATCTCATGATGTAATTACCATGCGACGGGCTGAACAACCTGAAAATGATGTCATGTCACTCGCGATGTAATAATAATAATAATGGAATAAAACCAGGCGACAGAAGAGGTACTTATTGTGCGAACTTCACTCCAGTTTCCACGGTAACAGGCACTATAGACGCATGCGATGAAGTCGTGTAGCAGGGCGCATGTTTACATGTTGGCCCGGATACAAATTCACATGTCCAATTGTATTTTATTTATTTGTATAATGTATATATAAATATGTATGTATATATATATATATATATATATATATATATATATATATATATATATATATATATATATATATATATATATATGTGTGTACTTGTAATTATAAATATTTCACGCATCGAACCGGTAATCTGAAGATCCGGGTTTGACTCTCGGGGAAGGTCGCAATTTTTAAGCAGTCTTAAAATCATACCATTTCAATAACCTACTGATGGTCAACCATGAAGCTATTGAAATTAAATATATATATATATATATATATATATATATATATATATATATATATATATATATATATATATATATAGGCCTATATATACATATATATATATATATATATATATATATATATATATATATATATATATATATATATATATGTAAACATTTTTTAAATATTTTTTATATGCATTCCAGAGCGAGGTCGAGTAGAATACAAGTTAAAATCAAATAGAAGCACATTTTACAATACAATACAAGAATTCAAAACTGATATGCTTTTTCTTGTTCTCCAGTTTAGTTTGACTCTAATTCTATATATCTTTCATTTATAGCCTATTTTATACTATGGATATCGTACCCAATAAGTAGATGTATACATATATGTATATATAGTATACATAAATCTAGTATACATACGTGTTCAATGTGTTGGACTGACGGAGAAATGGAGACTAATCTATACTTTGATCTTTGGTGGCAAGTATATTGTCCTTGTGTCATAGTTCATTGTTAAAAGTTTATAATAATAGTCTACACATAATTATTTATATTTGTGACAAAACGCCTTGAAGTGTTGAAACAATTGAGAGGTGCCGCTTTTAAATGGTCTCACTAATTCATGCAATTAGCCTTGATTGGGAAACAAATGAAACAAAGATTGTATTCCAAGATTTCGATGGTGCTGACAAAAAAAATGTCAACGTGGAAAATCGGATAATGCAAATGATTCCTATTTTACAATATTCAGGATATAATCAAATCTAATCTTGACAATTAAATCTTGATAATTGAATCTTGACAATTATAATTCCGTCAAGAGATGTGTTAAAAAGTGGCTCATCTCTACTATCCATGACATTTAATTTTTTGTAGCTATATGGCTGGATAAATTCCCTATTTTCAATTTATATGTTTACTTTTCAGTTTTTCGATTTCATGTCTTTCTTGTGTGATCATTACTTTCTTGTATTTTCGTTGTATTCTTGTATTTTTGTATTTTCGTTTTCGTTGTAAAATTGTGATAAGGTTCATTATTCAGATTAATTTTATAGAAGCAAGTAATTTAATATACATGTCTGTTCACTATCTAATCATTGTTATATGTGTACTTATCCCACAGATAAACCCTTTTAGGGTTTTGTGGATTTATGTTCAGGGTCAATTTCTTATGTTATCCAATAAAGAGCCTAAAAAAAAAAAAAAAAAACAGTTATTTTTAATTTTATTTGTCTGCATAGTCTAAAAACAGTGCCACACATTGAAGTAATATTATGCTAGATGAAATAAAGAAGTGAATTAGCAATCTAATTAGTTGCAATAATCTCGGTACTTATAGCAATTGCAGTCAATTGGGCTGAACTGAACCGATAGCGCTGACTGATGAGGTCACACACGGGTCATCGTGACGTCAGAGATCATCCAACACACGAGCTAACAGGGATGAGCAAATCTTAAAGGACATCAAAACCCTGAAATTAGATTTTAATGAATGATGACGGTATTTATTTTTCTAATCTGAGATAAAACTAGAAATCATCATCTTAATTTCAGATTTTTTTTTGTCCTCCAGAGACAAAAAAAAATCCTGACGTAGGCATTACCAATTATGTATAAAAACACGAACAGAATTAAGTAATGGGTGAGTCACGACGAACGAATCAGAAAAAGGGACGGAACCTGGAGGACGAATAAATGTATTTCAATTTCTGAAATTGAGATGATGATTCTTAGTTTTATCTAAAATTAGGAAAATGGATATTGTAATTATTCGTTGTTCGGTTGGAATATAGTTTTAGAGTTGTGATGTCCTCTTGAAAAATGAAGGAGTGGTCTTCCGTATCAGGTTTAGATAAAAGGTGAATTAACATCCTGGTACCTCACCCGTTCAATTCAAGTTATACTTAATTTTTACGAAGATCGAGATTTTCTCCCCCAATGTTAACGTTCGAATCGTTTTCTATCCCAGAAATGACTATATCTTATTTATTGTTGTTGAATGAATCATCGTATTTTCAATTATTCTCCGAGGTGGTAATTAAGATCGCCCTTGTTATGCCCCGTCCGAACGACTCTATCTTTCTCATATATAGCCTAAATTGAGGAACAATGATTTTGTATTTCAAGTTTTGATGTTATTTTAGTTTTACATTACAAAATTTTAATTTGTCATAATTTATGTTCTATGTAAAGTTTATTTATACCAACCAGATGACTGAGTTAGTTCTAAATGAGTGACAAGTTGGTGACAAGAAGAATGTGTTATCAGGACTGAATCACATTACCATAAACGATAGATATATCCATCGTCAGCGATAACAACCATGCAGACCGCAGACTACCATTAACAGTAACATGCCAGAAGCCTCGCAGGTGTGACAGATCAATCGGTTCGATCGCCACCGTAATCAATCAGCGACCAGTGAAAGTCATTCCGAGAAACCACGTGACCTGAGGCGCATGCGCACAGACGCTAATAGCTAGTGTTGACAAGTAGTAATTGTTGCATTACTCGGAGGACAAATATTTGTTGCATGACTATACAACTCTGAGAAGTAAAAAGGTGCGGAAAGTTCACTACAAACGATTTGAAATACAGTACTGTTGATTATTATTGTTTGCGAAACGACCCCACCAACAGCTAGGTTATACGGGGGTACGAATGAGCAGGTGATTATGAAACTATGATCTGTTGATAAGTGAGAGAACGTTTACAACAATTCATGCCTTATGCAGGACTTGAACCCACGCCCAACGGTGGCTTCTGTTTCTGAAGTGGTGCCTCAGCTGACTGAGCTACCGATGGCGGCTGCTATGTACTGTTTTGTATATATATATATATATATATATATATATATATATATATATATATATATATATATGTATATCTACGGTTTGGAGTTCCAACCATGGGTTCGAGTCCCGAGCACGATATATATATATATATATATATATATATATATATATATATATATATATATATATATATATATATATATATACACACACATATATATATATATATATATGCATATATATATTTATATATATATATATATATATATATATATATATATATATATATATATAAATATATATATATATACTTATATATATATATATATATATATATATATATATATATATATATATATATATATATATATATATGAAGGAGCGTATAGGAGCTGTGATTTGAGTGGGGGGAAACATAATTGTAAATCAAGAAGTAATATCCTATCCATAATATCCATAGTATATCTCCCTAATACGGCGTCTGGTCCGCCGTAGGCGAAAAACTGTGAACCTATTTATTGTTCTTTGACCATCTTATAAGAAGCATATTCAACTCAAGTTAGCGAGTAAATTCTGAAGAATCTAGGTGATTATGAGTGGGAGGGTCAGGAACATTAGTGAGGGGGTCAGTACCCCCAGTCACCCCTTCCCACGCGCCTTTATACAGTTCAAGTCACCCAGCAAGGTATACGTGAGTTTTATACTTTGAATCGCGAGCACGATCTGTATCGGATGAATCTCGAAGCCACCCTCCATGGCTCAGTCAACCAAGGCACCGCTTTAGAAACTGAAGTGGCCTTAGGTTGTGGGTTCGAGTACCGCTCAAGACATGGGTTTTTTACTTTTTGTAATCGTCCTTTCACTTAAGATCGCTTCATGGTTTCATTGTCACTTACTCATTCGTGGCCTATAGCTGTTGGTAGGGTCGTTAAGCAATCAATCAAATCAAATTATTGTTTCGTATAGTCTTGAGTTTTGATCAAGGTGCTTTATTTACTGGTGCACGTGTATGGCACATTTTTCGGGGTAAGGTTCAATTATAGCTTAAAATCACTATTTCCCAATTCTGGACTATTAACAATCATTTAATTATCTCAGTAATGTTATAAAAATAAAAAGAGAATCATTAAAAATGCAGTATATGTTTTTTCTGCACCAATCAAATGGGTGGGAACATGACTACACAAATACAGTTTAATTGAATTTTTTTTTTTTTGAGAAATGACGGAACATTTGAATTCACATCGCCATAATTGAATGAGTATTTTTACGTAATTGTCAATTACCATGGCGTTTACCGGTATTTTCACAACGGTGGTTACGTCACCGCATCAGTGCGGCGTGATGGCCACATGACCCCACCCATCCGGCTATCCCCATTATCCTGCGGGAACCGGGATCTAACTTATTAGCAGGGCTTGCGTTATGCGACAGAAATGGACATGAGCTTATCGTTTGTTATACTTCTATAGTCCATGGTGGCGACAAGCAAGGTCATGGAAAAAAAAATATATTGAATTATTCACGATTATTAAGTATAAATATTATTGTATTTTTTATACCGGTACAATTTTTTTTTTTATGATATTATTATCATTATGTATGAAAGTATAAATTTTATGATCCATTTTATATTTTTGTACTATTCATTTTTCATGACGATGATGATTATTTGCTCAACAACCCCACCAATATCTAGGCTATACGGGGGTACGAGTGAACATGTGATGATGAAACTATATATGAATTCATATATACAGTTTGTGATGATAAAGTGAAAGAACGTTTACAAAAACCCATGCCCTGTGTGGTACTCGAACTCATGCCCAACGGTGACTTTAGTTTCTAAAGCGGTGCCTTAGGTGACTGTGCATCGGAGGAAGGCTGAATTTTTTTTATCAAGATCTAAAATTGACACACAGTCATTTTTCTCCAGTTAAGGCTATGGATGAAAAGTTATAGAAAAGTTTGGAAGGGCACAACAAGGGTGATTTCACCATTCCAGAACAAATTATTACTCACGATTCAACTCTTACAACTGTAAAAAATAATAAACAATTTCAAACTATTATTTTTGGAGGAAAAAAATCTTCGATCTTTCATTCGAAAATTTATCAGTTATTCATCTTTAATTATTATTTGTCTTATTTACTTTCAAATTATATGGGATCATGTACAAACAATAAGATTATGCGCCACTGTAATCAGGATGATCAACCGATGACGGGAATCGAACCCCGTTCTCTTGAACGACGATTAAAAGTGCTAGCGCCTGATACACCAGTCTTCAGTTATCAACTGCTTTTCCTCTACTCTATTCTTAGCGTTATCAGATCACTCAGTCGTTGATGGGCCAATCAACAGCGGGATGAACCAATATTTATCTATGAATTTCTTTTATTGAATCCCAATGTAAATACATATCTTGTTGGTACAATACGTTTTTGGTACAATACGTTTTTGGTACATTTTGTAGACAACTTAGAACATTTTTACTTAATTAGATACTTAAAACTTCGCAGATGTTGGATTAGGCCTTATATTAGGCATTTGTATTTCATATTTAGTTATCTTAATTTTCGATTCGTTTGCTATCATTAATTTTTCATTTTTTTTTCTACTGATCTAATTCATGTTTTATAATTTATATTATTATACAGGTATAAGGCACATGTTGTTACGGGGCTCCTGCTCTATTCTCACTACCTGTATACAGTGTATAACACTGTATAAAAACAATAATAATAAATAAAATAAAATACATTTTCACAAAAGTCCACAAAACCTGATACAGGCTTGTCTGTGGTTCTGAATGAAGAAAATACAATGTTGGATATACAAGAATAATAATGGCGGAAACTGAACAGTTAATAAAACAATGAAATGCAAAATAATGAATAACGCAACCCAAGATATCTGCCTTGGAATAATGAAAATAATGAGAATAAGTGAAGTTGGAGAAAAATGAAAGTACAATAGAGGAAAAAGAAACGGATATCTTTTCTTTCAATCACACCAGAACATGTGAGAACATGATTGCTGGTCTAGGCCTTACACTCTTACATTTTATTTATATCGCTGTCAGTCTGTCACTAATAATAACTGATTTCGTGCACACTTACTTGACTGTTGACAAGATCAACACAGTTCCAAGAAGCACTTCGACTATGAAGGATGGAGTATGGAGTAAAGGACAATGAAACAAATATATCTACGACAGCTAATCATACAGTTTAGGTGATCATAATCTTGGCTATCACAGTGACAATCAGAAAACATACCCCTATCCAAAACTAAGATTTTCAATAGCTATACCATTATGCATTGTATTTGATCATTTGAGTGCTATAGCCGATCGTTTTGAAGGAATTTGACAAATTGACATCGTTTTGACATCTTCACAATTGGCTATTTCGGAGAATTGGTTAGGCTAGGGCACAGAGAATATGCTTAGAGTTAGTTGGACAAGTGTTAAGTTTTCTTGAATGTTTTTTTCTTGTATTTTGCTTCAATTTAGTTGAAGATGGTTCATACTGCAATTTTTTTCAAAGAAAACTTTATATTTTACTGTTTCAATTGTTTGTTTTATCCTTGGTTTTATCTAATCAATTGTTTGTTGCCATTGTGTATTGTTTTTTTTTATTGTTCACCAGGCGCCCTCGGTAGCTCTGAGGCACCACTTCAGTAACTGAAGTCACCGTTGGGCGTGGGTTCGAGACCCTCATAAGGCATGGGTTTTTGTAAACGTCCTTTCACTCACCACTTCATAGTTTTATAATCATCTGCTCATTCGCACCCCCGTATAACCTAGCTGTTGGTGGGGTCGTTAAGCAAACAATAATCATCATAGTTCACCACAAGTATAGTATTGTATTTGTTTAATTTTAGATAATAATGTAATATCTTATACAGATAAGTCCTTGAGGATTTGTAGACCTTTTGAGAACATGTATGTATATTCACTAATCTTTTTTTGTATGTCAATAAAAAAAATAATAATAATTGGCGTGAGCTTAGATCTTGCGCTATAGGGTATATACGGAATTGTAGTCGCCTTCCGAAACGACCGAGCGCCCTGCAGTCAAGCGATGGCAATTGTTGGCCGGCTGGCCGGCTCATTAGGGACGGACACCCGGCCTTATAAGGGAGATTGGGCAGGGACTGAACTTGGAAATAAACTGGTCCGGGACAAAAGCGCCCCCCACACAAATCTCTGTTGCTACTCACGATAGTCACGCTGCCTGCAAAACATTAATCGCACATTCCTATACCCGCTGTTCATTGGACAATCGCCACGTGTGGACCTTGTTGTTGTTGTTGTTGCGCGCAGCTTTAACTAACCTAACTAACCAAATCTAACTGATTTAGGCTCGGTATTACCAAGTCCAGTTAGTTAGTTATCTGAGAGTTGGTGAAAACGAATAGCATATGGTGCCATGGTGACTGATAATAAGTTCAAAATGTCAGTTAAAGGCTAACTGGACATGGTAATACTGAGCCTTAATAAACCGAACCTATTCAAACTTTTTTTTCAATAACATCGAAACTTGATACAAAATCATTGTTCCCCTATTAAGGTTATGGATGAAAGGTAGGATCGTTTAGACGGGGCACCACAAGGGCGATCTTAATATCCCATTTTTATTGTTTAAAGCCAAACTATCCTAACTATTATCCAAACTAACCTAAAATAACTAACCTAAAACTAAACTAAACTAACCTAACAATTCAAACATTCTAAACCAATTCAATCTAAACTAAAACCAATCTAAACCCTACTTCCGGTTCGATTTGCAATCAATAAGTCGAAGCTTGTGTAGCCAACAAGATGACGACTGCACTAATCGTGTGCTAGTCATCAAGTCAAGCATATAGAGTTCAAGCGAATGTCAAAAGCCAAGTAATAGGCACTAACTGAATTACGCAAACAACGCTGTTGTGACCTGTGAGACTTCCTTCTTACAAACACGCACGTCATTATGTGTTTGCCTTACTCTACAGTACCACAGATAAAGGAAGCCCTTCCCTAGTCTGTGACTCTCATCGAGGTAGCCCTAGAACTGCTTCAAATGTACAGAGATAAGCGCTAGAACAAACAGTCCAGCTCGTGTTGCCCCCGACGCGGGAATGTTTCAGAACCGCGTCTCGTGTCCAACGCTCAAGTGGCCCTAGAAGAGTTCCGATCGATATTCTGCTCTAGTCGCAGTTTAGCCCTAGAACTATATACTATTTAACCCTAGAATTAGACCTATACTCAAGCGGCGCTAGAAGTTTTGCTCTAGTCGTAACGTAGAACTATAGAACTACGCGTATCATTTAAACCTAGGAGTCCTGCTCGAGCGGCCCTATAAGATGTATACGTGCTATTCGTGTAGCCCCAGAATTTCTTCTCATGTAATCCTAGGAGTTCTGCTCAAGCGGCCCTAGCTAATATACTCTATAGGCACGTGTTATTCGCCCTAGCTACTATATATGCCCTAGGCACGTGCTATTCGCGAAGCCCTAGAACTACGTCTCATGTAACCCTAGGAATACTGTTCAAGTGGTCCTAGAATACGTGCTATTCATTTTTTCCTAGAACTACGTCCCATTTAACCCTGTAGATAGGAGTCCTGCTCAAGCAGCCCTAGGGGCCCTAAATCACTTCCCATGTAACCCTAGTAGTCCTAGGCGTCAATCCCGGCGAATACGAGTCGCTAGCAGTGATCGGACCCAGCTGTTGGGTGTTTGGGCGTCGAAACGGACCACGCCCCTTCCTCGGCAACATCGTCGAGAGACAAACAGCCGCAAACTACAATTACCAGAATAAATTGTTGGGGAGAAGAAGCCGACAAAACCCACACCGGCCGACTGTCGAGCTAACCGCGCCTAACTCCTTCAATCAACTACAAACTACACAACTACAATTGACTGCATTCACTTGGAACTGCGTAATTACTACATAAGACAGACTGTTGTTCTCAAGGAAATGATGTAATCAGTACTCATTAATCGAATTGAGGATCTTTTTAGGGGGATTTGTAACTAGAGTTACGGAGGAGTTATGTGTGTCAAAGTTTGAAATTATGTTTTTTTCAATCGTATTTCTGAAATATACTAACAGAATGGAGATATATTTCAATATTAAAAATAAAAGAGGAATGATAAATTTTAAATGAAAAATAAGTGAAGAGCAATTTTATAGAATTACTAATCCTATAGAAATATATAGAATTCAACGTTCTTTCAATCGTATATTTCCGAGTATTGGGTTAACTATTTCGACACTAATTTATTTAAAAATATAAAATTAATATATTTTAAAATTGATTTTCACACTATTATTTTAGCTCTGCTTCGTTTGTGACAGATTGATTGAAAATACCTATAAAATCACGTCTGCCTCTAAAATTCACTACATTCCAGTTGGATGGGATTTAGAATCATTTTAGATGAATTGAGAAAATATAGATTAATTGCAAGGCCATTTCAGGAATTTCGAACCAATAATAACTTCCATAGATATATTTTTTGTTCCTCTAAAATGGTTATTGGTTACAGGTATGAGCAATTTCACAAGAAATAAATTGATTAGCAAAAGCTGTGTGCATTATAGATTTCTTAAAACTAGCGAGGTTATCCAATATGGTAGTTCTGTGAAAAATCTATAAGCTCGTGTTGACTGCTCGAAGCTGACGACCGCTAGTGGTAATAGATACATGAGACAGTCGATCGGGACAGCTGTGTAATCAAGGCGCATAGCTCTACTTATTACTGAGAAGTGCAGGTAAGTCTATGGTAACAGCGAAATAATGTGTGTATTTATTTATAGAAGGTAGTTGGTGATAATTGAATAATGATTATGTATAAGCTACTATTCCGACCCGAGGTTATACAGACAGACAAGCATTTGATCAGGAAGTTTGTTTTTTATGTGGTCAAATAAAACAATTCAATTGAAGGAAAAAAAGTTTTTTTTTTATTTGTTGAAATTTTCAAAATTATGATCGAAAATTTATGAAATTACTGTCGAAACTTTGATCAATATTCAATTGAAAATATTATCAATATTTATTTTTATTTTTGAAAAAATTGAGAATTTTTCAAAATAATTTAAATAAAATTTTCGAAATTATTGTTGAAATACTCTTCAAACTATTAATGAAAATGTTAGTCGAAGTTTTTGAAGAAAGTATTTGAAAATATATTATTTTCATTCAAGATGTGGAATCTTTTATACTGAACGCTTTCAAATGTATGCATTTTCTATGCTGAACAATTTAGTTTTATCATCATAGTTGAAAAATATATTCAAATTTTCATTTTATTCATTTCAGTTTCACTGTGAAGTATAGTGGTTGAGAATGGAGGCGACTGTGTCAGTGAAAGGAAATAAGAATTATAATATTTGGCACAAGTTCGACATTTGACAAGTGACGCTTGGCATCTGTGAAATAAGTTTCAAGTTGTCATGTCTTTATATTCTGAAGGCCAGTAGTCCATCATATGCACTGATCATTTAAACAGTATCCTTGTCAATTAGATATCAAAATAAACCCACATTAAACAATGTCCAGGCTTGTTTATAGGTTTTTACAACAAAAAAAAACTGCCAATACTTTTCATAATTCGAGCTGTCCAGGCTTGTTTATAGGTTTTTACAACAAAAAAAAACTGCCAATACTTTTCATAATTCGAGCTGTCATATAATAAATAAATATATATTAAATAAATATTATTATAATAAAATAATAAATTATAATAAAATAATATTATATTAAATAAATGCATACATTAAAGCAACTGAAAAAAAATCAGGTGGGTAAGTTTGTTTTATTGATGACGCAATAGAATATAATTCTACTGATTTGGGAATAACAGTTAATTGTAGGCTATACAAACAGGTTACGTATTATAAAATTTCTTCAATCATAAGGAACCGCATAACTCTAAGTCTCTTTGATCTCTAAGTCAAAGGCCCGGCTTTTACTAAAATTTTCTGTATAGAGTTCACATTTTTCATTACCAACATGGAAATTTTAAAAATGAATTGATGTTTGGGTTCTAACGGCGCGTCAACGACTAGGTTGTTTTGCGCTATTTTTTTTTTTCAATTCAAATACCGTACAATAATTGTTTCACAATCAAGGTTAAATGAATGAACTATAATAAGCATTTTTTCAATATTCGCGAACCAGTGTGATTGAATGAAAAACTAAGTTATATCAGATCCAAGATAATTTTCTGCTCTTTAATTATTATGACATCCTATTCAAGTGAATTCAATCAGTTTTAAAGATAATACATCAATGAATACCAAGAATGTGATGAACTTGAAACTGATTCAATTCTCAAAAATAGAATGTCATATTAATTAAAGTGCATACAATTATCTATAAATTTGGTATAATTTTCTATTCAATTATACACTATATAGTTCGTGAACATGGACATAAATAGTGTTGGATAAATTTATATATTTGCATATAAGCACTGTGCATCCATGCACCCCTTAAACTTTGAATGTAAATCTTTGCAAAAAAAAAACAGGAATAAGCGGTTCCAAAGAGCTCAGACACAAGGCAGCTCCCAGGCAGGCACAAGACAGCATGGCAAGGACGTGGGAACCGACGCACGGTTCTCACCGGCCAGAAACTAAACCATGCACCGAGATGAATGGCCCGAAAGAATATAGGACACCAAACCGCCAGCCAGCCAACCACTGTGAGATTGCATTGTTGTTGATTTAATTGCGGCATGCGACTTCCGCTATGCCAGTTCTTATATATATACCTGCTTGCACTGCACTAACCGAATTACCAACACTGTTGCACTTATCTGCACTTATTTCCGCGTGCCAAGCGGTTGCATTAATACGCATGCGTCACTCATTAAAGGGCATCACAACTCTGGAACTAATCATATTTGAACGAATGTTTTTTTTTACTAGTATTATTTTTGAGAGAACTAGAAACTAATCATCTCAATTTCGGAAATTCAAATTAATTTATTTCTCCTTCATGGCCCAGGACTTTTTCTGAGTCGAGACGTAGACATATTACTCGATTCTGTTTGTGTTCCTATACAGAATCGCTTACGTCATGACTCCTGGTCTCTAAAGGACAAAAAAATAATTATAATTTGTGAAATTGTGATGGTGATTTCTAGTTTTATCTAAAATTAGGGAAATAAATATCGTAAGTATTCATTAAAATCTAGCATCAGAGCTGTGATGACATTTAAACAATCAAAACATGATAATGTTGTTGGTTTGAGATTATAATCAAGTGAATGAAAACCTTTACTGAAGTTTTATCAGATTATGAAGTGACATTTTACAATAGATTTGATTATGAATAATTCCCATTATCTTATCTACCCAGCTGACAGTTGGGTTATTTGGGGGTACGAATGAGCGGATAATAGATTAGTGATCTTGACAAAAATCCATGATTTATGCGGGACTCGAACCCACACCCGACTTGAGTCCTGAAAGTGAATACTGGGACTATCGTTTCCTTCCCTTTCCACTGACCGAAAACACAGAACAAAATATAATTTCATCTCATCTTCGTAAATAACATGTTATTTATCATTCACCGACGCCAATAGATCTTGATAATTATTGAACCCAAAAACCCAAAATAAAAAGTAGTTTATTTTCAAAATTACTTCAATTCATTCAACTGAAAGTTAAGAATTTTGAATGTATTATAATTATGTCGCAGCTGAAAGTAGGTTGAAAGTGTAGAACTAGAGGAACTGTTACGCATGCCGGGTTACGAAGCCAGTACTGCGGTGCTCGTCATGTACCATGGCGTTGATTGACAACAAACCAGATCTAACTGCAAGTGACGTCAACATAGCCAGTCATCCATGTGTCATTTCACGATCCACCGAGCACAGTGGACCGAGATGCTGTTATACTGCACGCAAGATGGGCACTGCTGCTAATAACTAGATCCTAGGCAAGTACGCAGGTCATGGTGGAACATCAGTTTGTTGGTGGCTAGGACTATAGCTATATCTACGTCCTAGTTGGTGGTAACTAATTTATACTATATCTATAGGCCCTATATTAGTTTTACCGACGCACTGTACTGATGACTACGATCTATTGGCGTCGGTGAATGATATATGAGATGAAAGGTTATTTTATTAGCTGTTTTTGGATAATGGGAAAGAGGCGGTCGTGGCCTGTGGAACCATCCCAGTATTGTCCTGAATGACAGAGGTAAACCACGAAAAACCATGTCAGAATATAGAAAAAAGTAACATGATTATTGTTTGCTAAACGACCCCACCAACAGCTAGGTTATACGGGGGTACGAATGAGCAGGTGATTATGAAACAATGAAGTGATGATAAGTGAGAGGACGTCTACAAAAACCCATGCCTTTTGCGGGACTCGAACCCACGCCCAATGGTGACTTCAGTTTCTGAAGCGGTGCCTCAGCTGACCGAGCTACCGAGTGGCAAAAAGAAGAATAAAAAAGAAATAGAAATAAAAGAAATAAAAAGAAGAATATATAACCACAGATAATCGAGCTAAATATTTAGCTCGATCATCTGTGATATAACCAAACTATACTAACATATCAAATCAATACAAAGAATTGGGAAGATAAAATATGGTGATTGGTCAATAATACCAATGCACTGTTGTCCTTTTATTTTAAGAGTGGTCAGGTTTTGATCGTTTCCAAGTAAACACGCCAAGCCCACGTTCACTCTTGGCGGTATCTCTATTCCCGTATTCGCTCTTCAGGCGCCCCCTTTAGTAGTCCCATTCAACCGTGATCGCGCCAACAAGTGTCTCGTTTTCCTCTAGCTGGCTGTAAGTATAGAGGTGTCCGTGAGGGTGGCTGTTAGGGCATGACGCATGTAATGTGTCATGGGAAAACGGCAGCATTAGGGGATGTTGCGAGTGTCGCGTTTCACAAGAGCCAGTATATCGACACCATGGGAACTGAACGCTCGCTGTTCCACGTGAGAGAAGGACGTTCCGAGCGACCGTCCCCACCTATCCGTCAACACAACCGCACGGGTGTTTCGCTCCTTTATCTTTCGTGGATAGATGTAAACTAGACTAGATCACTTGAAGAACATGTTACGTTACCGCGCTAGAGCCGAGATCACATTCGTTTATTTGATGAGAATAAAAGTTAAAATAACAATTTATAGACCGATAAAGACAGCTATAGACGCTAGAGGCGCTATAGACCAATAGAGACAGGTATACAGCTATACATGCTTATTTTTTCTGTAGGCTTATGTATGTACGTGTGAAAATAATACAGGACAGAAAAAAAATTGTTCAATTGGCTACCATTTTATAAATATCTTTTGATATCTTATATAGAATTTCAAAATGTATCACCAAATATTGAAATTTTTCAATAAATCGACTCCAAGAGAACAAGAAGTCTTAGACGTTGGTAAATCTTTCGCATTGACAATTACCTGACATAGCATTCATTGCAACAACAGGAAATTGATCAGAAATTGTCAAGTCGGCCGGGTATAAGACTTACTCCAAAGTCCAAGTATGTGCGTTCTTGATCAAATAAACTCTAGTTTGACTCGTGGGGTAATGGCTACAATATTGTGCAGACCTTAGCAGCTTGTAACAAAACGATGTTGGAAATCACTTGATAATTCGCTAATCTATCATTTCTCAATCACATCACTTTGATTATGAATTGTAATCATTTGGAAATGCATGTAATTAGAATTATAAGCAATTGTTCTAAACAAAATTCTATTGCTCAATAAAATAAGTAAAAACATAGCTTTAATTATAATTAAGCCGAATATGAAAGTGATAGTGCTGTTCAGTTAAGTTCCCTGAGAAATGGCACACGCTGAGAACACTAAACTCGGTGACGATATAGGAGATGACGTCACATCAAATCCGAGTACTACCGAACACGACCGAAGCAATACAGGGACGGGTTGAAAGCGATAAATTTGATTAAAAAAAAATGCAATATCGGTCACTAAAAAAACATGTCTCATAATCCGTGGCCAAAGTATTTATATATATATTAAAAAAAAAAGAAACGATCGTAGGTTTTCAAAAGAATTAAATAAAAGGGCAGCCAGAAAGTTTTAAAAATTAACAATAACCTAGCTCTGAATGGCATATGGAAAATAATTACATAAATAATTTAAAACCTGACGGGACTTTTTGCTCAAGTCATGTCAGAATACGACCATTTGAATGTGGTTCGATCGTCGTACTTCTGTTTTATTTCGATAGTAGTTCATTGATCAATCATTTTCATCATCTAAATCATTCTTATCAGAGAATTATATCATAAAAAATTGCCACTTATTAGACCTATATTATTACATTGAATCATAATTATTATTCAATTATGGAATCATTTTCACCGTTCTAGGCCTATAGTTTCTCCCGATTGATTGCAGAAAAAACGGTAAGGGAATTCGTAAGGGAACACACGCCAACGCTGTTGTCCAAAATTTCGACGGACGCGAGGTGAAAAAACGGGGGCGCTGAAGAGCGCATTCCGAAATACAGAAACCACCAACAGTGAACGTGGGCTTGGCGTGTAATAATGCCGTAACAGCTACTATTTCGGTGAATTGGTTAGAGCACAGAGGATCTATGGTTAGGGTTATCTGGCTCAAGATTTGATCGTTTCCTCGAACAGGAACACATTTTTTTAAAGTAAACACGCGAAGTCCACGTTCACTCTTTTATTTTATTTATTTATTATAGATTGCAGCTTTGGACCATTGGTCCGGTGGCAGTTGATTTAAATACTATGGTCCATAATTTTAACAATGTCAATATACAATTAAATACAGTTTAAAAAAAAAAAATCTGAGTAAACTAAAAGGTGTAAAACAAAAGAGTAGAAGGTGTCATATTGGAATGTAACACTATAGATTTGATAAAATAGTATTAAAAGCAGAGGATTTAGGTAAGGTTTCCATTTTTTCTCTTTGGTAGTATCCGTATTCCAGTATGCGCTCTTCACGCGCTCTGAAGAACGTCATATATTGGAACCTTGCCTAACCGCGAAAGAAACACTCGCGTGCTCCAAGGGAGGATATGGGTACTTACCGACGGTGCTGCCTCGCTGAGACTGGAGTAACTGGAAGAGCGGCTGGATAGCGGCTCAGGGCTGAGACTCGAGTAGCTAGCCGTCGAGCTGAGGCTCAGCGTGTCTGCGCGCGCCCTGAACGGGCTCAGCTGCACGTGTTTCAGCATTCTACGACACCAAACAAACACGTCATCAGTTACTACGTCATCAGTAACTACGTGCCGGCACATGCAGCGCAGTGGTTAACGCACTCGCTGCATGTGATCCGGGAGGTGATGGGGCATATTGGACCTGGTTCGATCCCCGCCACCATCCATCTTTACAGATTTTTGGTTTTTGGTTTCTCTCTGTAGTCGAGGCTAATGCTGAGATGGTTTCTACATTATAGGCCACGACTGCTTCCTTCATACTATCCTTCCCAATACCTAAGACACCTTCATCTCATCATCCCATCATCTCATTAATCATTCATCCGACGTCAATAGATCTCAGTTATCATTATAGTGCGTAGTTAAACACAATATAAAATGAAAATAAAGTATCTACGTCATCAGTTGCGCTTCGTCATCAGTTCAAACAGAATTGTTGATCCGGCACGTCAATTATTCTCAAGATGAGGAGGATCAACCGTTTGGAAGAAAAAAATTATGAAGATGTAATTCTCTCGATCCAGGAAAATTATGAAAAAACAACCCAAAAGTACAATTGCGGTGACCTAACGTGATGGATCAAATCACATCAAAATTCCTCATCCTACTTAGATCTGTATAGTTTTGTGGCATTATCGGGTGATAACTTTCATTTTTATGAATTTTAGACATTTAAAAAATACCCATTAGAATAACACAGCGGAAAAAAAATATTTTCCCCCCCAAAAAATGAAATTTTGCATGAAGTTGAATTACATTTTGATAAACATTTCTGGAAATTTTCAGCTTGATCGGGTCAGCCATTTTGAAGAAAACACATAAAATGTGCTAAATTGGTACCACTCGAAGCAGTTTTTACCCATAACTTAAATGTCACCCAATTGGCGAATGTAGGCAAAAGTTTGGCAATCATGAGGATTTCCTCAAATATGTTTTAATAACGAACTAGGAAAAGCATATTTATTACACAGACTTCGTTGATAGAGGAGCAAGGAGCAAGGAGCGAAATATATAAGCTATGAAAACAAAAATAAGATTTCCTTCAAAACGTGTGAACTGTATTTCGTATTTTTATAAATTTCGGTAAAATGATCAGTGATAGCAAATCAATACATTTCTTTCAATTTAATTGCAGCAATTTAAAAAGTCGACACACCATTACTATCCGCTCGTCTAACAACGCATATACGGCGTTTTCCTAGTATAGGTAATGCACAATTAAACCACTCGGAGTCCATGAATGTATATACCCTCGTAGTATAAAAGTCTATGAAATAAGTATAGATAAAGTAGGCCCAAGTGTAGATTTAATTTTAATTTCAATTTTAATCCCGGAAAGAATATTTCACATGTGACCGCCAGTGTAATTTTTTTTTCACTCTTATTGAGACATACTCAGAAGTTACACAAACGCTTCAATTCTTTTATACGTCCTTTTTTGTCAAGTTAAATTATATTTTTTTATTCTAGTATAGTGATGTTTTGCTTCCTGGAGATTCTTCCTCCCTCTCCTTCCGGTCGGTCTGATATAATGTTGTGTCCATTGAGAGACAGTGTAGTTGATAAGAAAGTAAAACTTAATTTACTTTCTTTTGTGCTAGTCTTGACAGCAATCTTCAAAATAACGAGTTATTTCAACACCTACATATTTTACGCTCTGTCGTCCAGTAAGTCTAATATAGGCCTACTAACATGTGATTAAAAACATTATTCAGCTCATAGAGTTTTTGTGCACCGATATATGGAGCAGTATACTGGAACTGCGTCGTTATTGTTTTGTAGGCCTACACAGTGGCAAACATGGGCATAAAAATCCGTCATCTCATCCTCTCACCATCTCATTGATCATTCGTCATCCGACGACAATAGATCTTGGCCATCATTACAGTGAAACCAAATATAAAAAATTAAAAAATGCATGTATTCGAAAAATACATCCGCTCGATATATTTGTATTTGGTATTCCTAATAAATGACTTCCAAGTATTTTGTAAAATTTTATCAAATGTTTTTTTTTTAAGTGGGCCTATTTTGCGTTATCAGAATATGAAATACTTTCTATATTTATTTGTTAATGAAGTGAGTTTCCTTATATATAGGCTCGTACAAATTAAAACAATCTTGACAGAGATACCGAAAATTTTCCATTCTAAATTATGTCATCACTCATTTTATTGAAATTAATAATTATTATAACAAAAGGAATTTAATCACTTTCTGAATTCAGAATAAACACATACAATTCTTTTTATTTCAACTTGACACAGCATTCAGGCAGAAATATTTTGAAAATATATTTTGAAAATGTATTTTGATATTTTGGTTCTTTGTATTTCCAATAATAAACTTTGTCATGAATTTTGTTGATTGCCTACCTATTACTGGAGTATTTTGTATTTCAAATAAATGCTCAAATTGTAATTCCCATACCGCCATCTTTGTTGTGTATATATAGTGTTGACCGTCCCCTCTTTCATGTTACCAATAGCGCCCCTGGTAATAAACGGTTAGACCTGGCTATGAGTATGTTCACAAGAACACATTATGTCTTATAATAATTAATAGTGGAGCTATAACTTTCTTTTTACCTTCTTATCTCAATTGATTACTAATGTACAACATATTTCTCACAACAAATATATGTTTCTGAATCGTGCACCTGTTCATAATTGAATTGATAATGATAATGAACAGGCCTAGTTATAGGTATTTAATTACACCGTAACTGAAGAAGTGATTATAGAAAATGGAGGCGAAATTATATTTAACCCAAATGCACTGCAATATGAGGTTATGTCTTCCGGTCTCGACGAAAAAAAAAAAAATGCGGAAAGTGCAAGTAAGATAATTTTTGATAGGTGGAAAGAATTTATATAGCTAACCCAGTCAACAGGATATAAGTATTCTTTACTATAAGTAACAAATATAAGTAACAATATAAGTATTCTTTGATCTAAGCTATAAAGCAAAGCTTTAGAAACTGAACTCAATGTTTATTTATTCATTTTATTTTATTCATTACAACAACTTTGGATCAAAAATCCGGTAGTTGAGGTATGAGGATCAGTAGATCGACATATATACATATTGGTGAAGTATGTCGAGAAGAATGGGTATATAGAATTATTAATTAATAATTATTTACAATTTCATTGAAGTGGAAGATATCCTTGGGAAAAACTTCCATCTGGTCTTGGGGCAGGTCATTCCAGAGTCTAATCTGGTTTTAATAAGGTTTTTATCGTGAGTTCGAGTCCCGCATAGGGCATGGGTTTTTGTAAACGCCCTTTGAATAGCATCACTTCATAGTTTATTATCACCTGTTCATCCGTACCCCTAAATAATGTGGCTGTCTGTGGGGTTGCGATGAGCAACAATTAATCGAGAATGTATTTATTCTCATTTTTGTTCAAGTTTCGTCCAATTTTTATGTTTAGCTGGGCATCAACCACAATGTTAGGGTGGCATAATTATACTATAGCCGGTCTAATTTGTATGAGCCAACCTATATATAAATGAGCATCATGGCAGGATATGGATGAATACAAACGTGTGCATATTTCAACAATGAAGTGAATAGAAAGAAGTTCCTATTGTTGTCAGTTTTTACCTTCAACCGTTTGTCGTATTGCATTTCATAACATTTTCCGTTGCTATAGTTTCACTAGTGATCACAGCCTTCTTTCAAGAGATGTCACACCATGTTGCAAGATACACTAACAATATCCCCTAATTGATGTTAACCAATCTTAAAAACTTTGTTAGGCTGTAGGCCTATATATATATATAGTTACATAAAGACCTCATCTATTTTAACTTCAATTTAAGTGTAATCCTGTATATACTCTCTCATCTAATTTAACCTGATCTTACCAATCTTATATTGTGTATACCGTATTGTATTGCAAATTGATATGCGTTTCGTATAGCCATGTTGCTAAATAAAAACATTATTGCACTTATATTGTTCGTCATATACTTATTTGATATCTGACCAATCTAAAGGCTTATTTCAAGTGATTGTCATAAATGACATAAGTGTTTCAAGTGAATAAGTGAACAATAATGTTCCTAGAAATTGTAATCTTCAATAACAAACAGAAATAAAGATAGTTACAAACGAAACATGTTTCAATTCAAAATCGATGAGCCCCATCACCAAAACGAAGAATCCGGATATATTTAAAAATTTGAGCATATCTGTGGCAAGATCTATAGGCCTACATTACCGATTAATGTCGATTGATCTATATTCATTTTAGATCACAATTATTATGCCTTACGAAAAGAACTAACCATCACTATACTAAAACCCTGCAGTATATATTATACCTACAGTCCAGTGAGCCTTATTCAGACAGTTAAAGAAATGATGTATAGCATCGGTAACCATGGTGATAACAACACTATACCTCCAGTTAGAGCTATTCCCATGTTGATGATTCCGGTATCAACACTTCCTGTTTTACATTTCTATATTATTATTATATAATATCTAGCTTTTATTTCAATCAATACCCACACACCGAGACAGTAGTAAGTAGTAGTAGAACTATCAAATTACAATTCGTAATCGACGTAGTTCAATTGTCTATACTGAGAAAGTGGTTCCTACTATCAAATATGAATGAAAGTATGCCTACCATCAAATATGATCGAAAGTTATTTTGAAAGTCGCACCTGACTAAAAATATGCGTATATACTCATGCGAATAGTATAATAGGTATCGATAGTAATTAGAACGTATAGAATTAATTGTGGCTCTATAAATCAGGTTGTTTGGGTGTGTCTAGGACGTTTCACATTGCTGCAACTATAGTATCCACGAAAGAAGAAGGTCGTATACCCACTAAATAATAATAAAGCTTCGATAATTACATATAATCTCTTTACATTTCAACACTTTCAAAAGATGCGGTTGCATTTCTTATAGTAAAACATCATAAAAAAATCATAATAATTAGAGATAAAAAATATATAGGCCTTCAAATTAACTTTGATATTTGTGTTTGTTCTGTTGGTAGTAGGCCTAGTAGTAGTAGCAGTAGTAGTTTTTTTTTTTTAAGTTCTTTAAATCAACTTTGATATTCAAATTAACTTTGATATTTGTGTTTGTTCTGTTGGTAGTAGGCCTAGTAGTAGTAGCAGTAGTAGTTTTTTTTTTTAAAGTTCTTTATTTATTCAATGTACATGACGTATTTATTTCTAGACCCACAAGCCACTAATGTGGTTGTGGTTTGTAGTAGTAGTAGTAGTAGTAGTAGTAGTAGTAGTATAGTATGTATTCCTTTAACCCTCTTTCGAGGAAATCGGTACTCAATTTACATATTTTACAATATAACTTATAAATAGCGTTACAATTGAGATGGCAGTAATGCCATCATTTATGATTTATCAACGAATTAATCATTATAGTATATCAAACAAATAATACAACAAATAATGATACATTAAAAGATTTCAGATTGATTGATATGGAATTGACGACTAGTGATTGGCCCGCCCACAAACGTCACAAAACAAAACATCCAATCAAATGGACTGTTTGTTATGTGGGAAAATTGGCATAGTCCATCAGTGTATCTCTAAATGCCCACATGAAGTATAGATCAAGGTGGCCTGCCGATAAGCCACGCCTATGACTAGTGGTCAATTGAGATAAACAATAGGACTTTTACTTCAATATAGACACTTTGATACATAGATGTAGATATGTCAATACAGAAACAAGTAAATTTAATAAGTAAAATGAATTTACCGAAATGCAGCATCAATAAACTCTTGCACAGAATGCATGGAAACTATTATTTGTGAGGTGCTCTTTGAGGAGTGAGGAATGATTTGTCCAGGTGAATGAATCAGTGTTGTCGTGTCTTTAGTAGGCCGTGGGTTGGTCTGAGCTAAGCGCGTGCCAAGGCACAAGTCGCGATATGCGTGACTCGAAGTGAGAAGACAGTGCCTTCAAGACAGGATGCGCGCAGTGACCAGCTGGACGCGCAGGATGTGATGTGACTCTTGACAGTTAGTCCAGTTTGTCGAGATTAGAGGTCGCGAGATGGTCAAGTGATTTGTCTTAGGGTCGCGGTTGTATACGAGTAATAAATGTGTTGAACAAGATTCCATGGGAGTCGATTGAATATCAGTTTTTTGGTGATCACTTTCGAAGGGTATGAGGTATCAAAATTATGATGCGCGAGAAACACAGATAATTATATTGGCTCCAAGATGATATAAGTTATAACTATTTAAGTCATGTCGCATAACTGTCAAGCGTATACAGCTAAAAAATGTGTTATTTAAAAAAATGTGTGTGACAGTTATGCGACATTACTTGAATAATTATAACTTATAAATATCATCTTGAAGCTATTATAATTATCTGTGTATCTCGCGTATTAGAATTTCGATATCTGACACCGTTCAAAAGTGATCACCAAAAACCTGATATTTCGCTCAATAAAATATTTTTCTCTCTTCTGCTGCGGCATCTACTTGAATCATCAACTTTTCATTTTTTTTGTATCTCATTCAATAAGAATTCAAGTTCAAGATTTGTTTCAATATTATTTTTGTTCATTTCATCATGTATTATTTGTTATCATCTCATCCTTATATTGGTATGTTCATTTCATATATCATATGACATAATTATATACATGGTACAATAAAATGATATAAAATCGAATTGGTTGCAAGTTATGCACACTGTTTTCACGTTTCTCAGCTCTAATCCAGGAATGCCGTCTAATTACAGCCTGGGGTTAAATGGCCCGTTATCGGGCTCCATTTCACTGCTAATTACTCGCAACTCGTGATCGTAACATCCTGCGATCGGGCCGGTAAAAGAGGTTGCTGTCCGGTTTCTCAGACCGGTCTGAGGCGCGCAGAACACCCGCGCTACAACACTTGTTCTCACGCGTTCATTCATCGCACTATTATCTCTACGCACGCACGTCTCGTTCATTCATGGTGTCGTGGTGACACCACTGCTCATGCGCAAGTGACAGAGAACAAACGAAAAAGAAACTAAATCAATTTTTTTTTCTAATAACATCGAAACTTGATACAAAATTATTGTTCCCTCATTAAGGCTTTGGATGAAAGGTAAGATCGTTTGGACGGGGCATAACAAATGCGGTCTTGCCACCCCAAAAACAACCGAAAATTACCCAAATTACTCAGAATAATCAGTTCAAATTATGGCCCAATCTAACCAAACTGAATAACCTGAAAAAAAACTAATTTAACCTAAAATAATCTAATCCAAGTTCTAACTAACCCAAAATAGACCTGGCATATATAACTAACCTAAAAGTCTTACGAACATTCGCGTGTATATATAACGTTTTCTTCACCATAGAAACCACGAAATTGAAGATTTCCGTACCACGAAAATTCATGTGTATAGGTTCTTTACCTATAGAAATACGAAATTAAAGATGTATATTCATGTATATAGGTTTTCAATTTTGTTTTCAGTTTATTATCCTGGGTTCAACGAAGCACTATAGTGATGACTATAAGATCTATTGGCGTTGGTGAATGATGAATGAGATGATATTGTAAGATGAGATGACAGGTTATTTTATTGAGAGTTTTAGATAGTGAGAAGGAAGCGGTCCTGAACTAACCCCCCCCCCCCTCCCTCCAGCATTCAATTTATCGACTAACCACAAAAAAACTAAAACGAACAGTTACGCAACAGGTATAAAAGGGTGTGTAATAATGCCCACTTAGCATTTCACACTGATCGACCTCATCAAGGACTATAATCTGCTTGTTTAAATAATTCTTATAAATAATGCTAATGAGAAGCACTGATTGGAGATCACGATTTCATCAACAATTCAAACATAAAACGTTTCATTTACAAAGTATAGTATACAAAACATACAAACGCTTACGGAAGAATATATTAAAATACTTCACGGTTATATTCGAACCTTCTATGTGTGTCTTGCGTAACCCAAAAGGAAGGAACTTGAACTAGTATAATTGGGAAACGCAACAAATATCCAGATGGCAGTGAATCGTAAAGTTTAGTTGATAATTAGTTGGTTACATTTGTGACCAAAGTCACCAGGCAGAAACTAACCAAAAGTCAACGTTCAGAATCAACTGAACTAAGCGTTCAAGTTCGATATCGAAATGGGTGATGAGCTCCCAATATCTTCATAAAAGTCAATTTTACGAATTTTACGGCCGGTATATTGACAAGCCAAGTTAGATTTTATCTGAGAGTTAGTGGAAACAAATAGCATGAGTTACCATGGTGATAGCTACTTCAAACTGCCAGTTGAATCTACTCCCATGTTGGTAAAAAAAAAAGTATTACTATATAGTATAGTAGTAGTGTTCATTCCTTTTACCCTCTTTCGAGGAAATCAGTTAATTTACAATATGACTTATAAATAGTATGGCAGTAAGCCATCATTTATGAATCATCAACGAATTAGTCATTATATCAAACAATAGAACAAATAAGGATACATTCAACGAATTTTGCTGGAATATGGAATTGAGATAAATCAATAGAATTGAAATTATACCCATTACTCATAATACAATAATAGATAATTTGATACATAGATATGAATGACTAGATAATATAGATAATCAGTTGAATAACAAAAACTAAATTAAGTACTAATCCGTTAACTATTAGTTGAGGTACAAAAATAACATATGCAATCAAGGGTGATGACAAATTAATCCACCAACTATTAATTCGTAAAAGTAAGCCCAAGCTCTTCACCGGTTTTTGTAAGACCAGCACTAAAGATGAATAAAATGTCATGTTTTTTTGCCTCAAAAAGAAAAAGCGACCCACATTGTCATGAAACCCCAGTTTAAAACGATACTCGATTTCCACAGCCTCCTTCAAAACACAATTATATTTTCACATATTCTACATCGAGTCGATTTGACGAGCAATCATATCCACACGTTCCACTTTCTCGTCCCATTACACCGACCGTGGCTACAGCTACGTACAAGACGCCGCTTGTAATTACAATTACTAGTGATTGTTGCTAGTACTGACACTCTATACAGCATGATGGCGTGAGAACCAGGGCTGGGGCGGAGCGGGGGAGGGAAACCGGAAATCACCAGTTAGAGGGAGGAAATGAAGGAAGATTGAGATGAAATTACCCTCTCTTTCTCTCTCTATGAGATCGGATGTGAGGAGGGTATATGCGGGTACAGCGTATAAGAATAAAAGTGTATCTAATTCTAATCTGTAGGATGCAACTACTGTATATATACTTGTATCCACGAGGGATGAAGGACCGAACCAGCCGTGCGCTAGTGTTGTGAAATAGGGGGAACAGTCGATCGGAACCTGCATTTATTTCGTGACTATAACTATAAAGTTGTATTGGACGAGATGAAGGACCGAACCACCCGTGCGCTAGTGTTGTGAAATAGGGGTAACAGTCGATCGGAACCTGCATTTATTTCGTAACTATCTATAAAGTTGTATTGGACGAGATGAAGGACCGAACGCTAGTGTTGTGGGATAGGGGGAACAGTCGATCGATCGGAACTTTCTTCTGTCGAGAATACAAGGATAACAAGGGAGTAAACCGGAATACATGTGATAGCAATGGTACCATTGGGTATCGTTAACTTGTATCCACGAAAGATGAAGAAGCGAACCAAAGACCTTCAAGGTACTAAATACCCTTTGAAAAACACAAAATCCTTTAAAAAAAACATTCCTTGTTTTCTGATGGCATTGAATGCTTTATCTTATGATCATTCAAATAAAATAAGTCAGATGCTCCTGGTATGGTTATAACTTTCTTTCAAATAATTATTTATTCTTCATGTAACAATAGAATCTAGCCTCGAACCATAAACTTTACTTGTAATTTACCTTTTTTTCCATCTAATTATATCATTCCTAATCTGCATATGACAAAAAAAGGGGAAAAGTTACAAACTCTGAATTTTTTCTTCAAACGGAACTTAGTACCAATATCTAACTACTGAGCGAACTACCAGTGTGGTAGTGGTATGAGATAGGGGAGACGGTCGTTCGGAACCTTCTTCTTTCGTGACAAGAAGGCTTTTTATTTGACAGAAAACGTTGCAGATATCCGCTGTTAGTCAGGTAATCAGTGGGACTCATAAAAAGTTAATAAAGCGCACGCATATCTCAACAATTACATTTATTTAAAATGTTACATTGTTGGCAGTTTTTTTGTAACCTTTCGTCAGTCATATTGACATTAATAACAGCGCATTCTATTGTTACTTTTAGTATCGAATAGTGCCCTGAAATAACGTCAATGCAATCATTGTTCTTTATAAGGGCACGCGTCGACGTTTAGGCCTACTTATACTCACAATCACTTCATTGTGGCACTTCCATGAAGTTCCAGCTATAATATACCTTCAATGGTCTTGAATTCACTACAATTTTATATATTTATGAATAACACGAATCAAACAACTCCTGAAATCTGGCGTACAATTGTTATGAAATCTTCTTGAACTCCCTTTAAATCCCTTGAAATTTTATTGGAATCCCATGAAATCTCCCTGAAATCCCTTGAAATCTCCCTGAAATCCCTCGAAATCTGAAATCGCAATTCGATGAGTAGAGTATACAAAACAAAATCCTATCATGTTGAAATTTTTTTTAAAAAATCTGAAACAGTAGAGTGGAAACCGTTCCTTCCGTTCTTTCCTTCCCAACTCTTCCAGATGGACATGCAATGCTCACACGGCTCCCCTATTCTATAACTGCAAACGAAATGGAAGCGCAACGAAAGTGTCAGTGTTCAGTCAGAGCCCATGCTATACACCATTGAAGTATTATGGAATGGTATAGAAACATAACGAAGATGTGCCGTCATTTCGTTCTGGAGTTATAAGTGATATAATAACTACCCAGGACCCTTATTCTATACACCAAACGAAATGAAAGCCCGACGAAAGTGTCAGAGCCCATAGTACCATTTTAAAGTATACGAAACAGTCAAAACGAAACGAAGATAAGCCAATTCCATTTCGTTTTAAAGTTACAGAATACCGACCCAGAGGGCTGTATAGACGCCGAAGATCGTATCACATATAAACGTTGTCACATCATGAATTATATCAAGATTCCAGATGTAGATCGCGATGGTTGACATATGACAGTGATCAGGCTAATTGTGAGTGAGCCGAACTAGCTGGAGCATGACATCGGATGTATAAATCTCCGACCAGCGCCCCGTAGAGGCGTATTCCGCGTGCCGCATAACGCAACGCACCGTCTAACGGAAGTCCCGACACGCAACGCAGACTCCACGGAGCAAAACGCGACATAAAAAACACCGCGGACATTTTTTTGGTTGTATATTAGAAACTATTGGAGGAGGTGAATGAGAAGTGACGGGACAGAAATAGAGGAGTCTGCTGCGCGGTGTTCCGATAGGATCTGTAAGATGAGTGATCAGCTAGCTATACGATACCGCGAGCACGGTCTTCTAGAAGCTCGGTGGCATATCGATACAGTCAACAAACCATAGTGTTCGATTATAGTTTCAACAACAAACAACGGAATGTATTAAGGCGGCGTAGGCGTTAATGTGGAAGAACTATACTGAAACAATGGGAAATTTAAAAATTTCTCCAAATTACTTCACTTAGGCCCGGTATTACCAAGTCCAGTTAGCCTTTATCTGACAGTTCAAACTTGTTATCACCATGGTTACCCATGATATTTGTTTTCACCAACTCTCAGATAAATACTAACTGGCCTTGGTAATACTGAGCCTTAACCCGGTACCAAGTCCAGAACAAAGATTGTCTGAGAGTTAAGAACAAACAGCATGGGTAACCATGATGATAACAACTTCAAACTGCCAGTTAGAGCTACTCTCAGGTTGGTAATTCAGGCACTAAGACGGGTGTACGAGTGGCTGGTAAGCTGAACCGTCATTCAGGAGACCGGGGTTCGATTCCCGCCATGGTCGACAATCCTGACAGAGGTTTAACGTAGTTTCCCTCTGTTGTTGAGATTCATACTGGGATGGTTTCTGAACAACAGGTCACGACCGACTCCTTCCCACTATCCAAAAACTCACATCTCAATTGGCAATCATTAAAACCATAATATAATCATGATCTGATTTATTGTCCCTTTCTTTATTTTAAATTGTTTACAAAAGTCGGTTAGTAGATTGCGTATCAAGCCTTAATCCTGTCCCTGTGTACAATTTACATGGTGTAGGCCTACCGGAAAAGTACGGAAAACTGTGAAAAGTTTTTGAAAATTAATATTTTTGAAAAATTACCCGTTAAAAATGTTGCTGATGAAATGTTTAATACTGTTGAAATGTTCTTGTTCAACTGATCTTGTTACATATATATATATATATATTTTATTTTCCTTCAATTTGTTGTCTTCGTGGCAAATCTTACTTATATCTTCTTTTCATTTATTATTCATAACATTCATCTTAATTTTTGTTCACAGAATTATTTCATCATTTCAATTATGTTATATTAATAATTTTGATTATATAGATTTGTACAACGTACTGTACATTACCATCACCAAAGGACTACTATTTCACGAGACATTTTACGAGAAAGAGATCCAAGAGCACCACCACCGATTGGAAACGTCTTACAGCTAGGTTTGAAGTCACTACTATAGTAGCTAACAGACCCTAGCAGTAGACATAATGTTGTAACAGTGTATTATTATGATATATTAGTAATAATGACTGTAATCACCACCATACTAGATGGCCTCTCCACTTGTCTGAGATCGCCGTATAAACAGTAAACACTGCTATTGGCCTCTGTCATGCCATTAGATCCGCACTGGCGGGCTCGTCCTTCGCTCGCAGAAATAGGACATATACTGTATTCCTATTGCGAGCGTAAATAAATGAAACAAAGAGATTAATAATAATAAAACAACGGAATGATTTTGTGAACGAAAAGTTCTTTTTTATCAACATCGAAATTTGATACATGGTCATTGTTAACCAATTAAGAATCGTTTGGAAGACCTGAAAAAAAAAATATATATATTATATATATATATATATATATATATATATATATATATATATATATATATATATATATATATATATATATATATATATATATATATTATGATGAAACATTTTAATAATTTTGTAGATAAAAATAAGGATGAATGTTATGATAAATGCGAATAAGAAAGTGATTTGGGATGAAGACAATGAATCGTAGGAAATGAAAATGAAAACGAAGATAACAAGATCAAACGACCCTCGGTTGCTCGGTCAGCTGAGGCATAGCCTAAAGTCACCGTTGGGCGTGGGTTCGAGTCCCGTATAAAGCATGGGTTTTTGTAAGCGTCCTTTCACTAATCATCACTTCATAACTTCATAATCACTCACTCATTCGTACCCCCATATGCCTAGCTGTTGGTGGGGTCGTTAAATAAACAATAATCATAACCAACAAGATCGATTGTGTACAAGAACATTTCAACAGTATTCAACATTTCATCAACAACAACACTTTTAACGGGTGATTTTTCAAAAATAATAATTCACAAAAACTGTTCACAGTCTGGTACACCTGTAAATTGCACAAAGAAAAAACTGTTAACACTCCGATTGAGTTGACAGGAAAGACTTCATATACGCAATCTACCAACCGACTTTTGTAAACAATTTAAAATAAAGAAAGGGACAATAAATCACATAAGCATGCTGGCTCAATTGCTATCCTTTGAACTTAGAAGTCACCTGAATTTGATCTCTACAAAACAAACGCTTTCACGTTTAAAAGTTTCTCAGTCGTTTTATTGAGCTAATTGATCTGTTTAATATAATTTTATTGTGTTTTAGATAATTTCTCTATAGTTTATGAATCATTTACTATGGAATTATTTGTCATTATAATTTCACTTGTCGATAATATTACTATTATTATGTCGTTTTTTTTTCTTTTAAATAATTATTTATTGCTATTGTTATACTGCGTCCAAGTGGCAACCGTAATGTCGGCAGTGTTTTAGTAAAAATGTATATGAATCAAATCACGTCCGACCATCTCCCTCACATCCCCCCCCCCCCCCCTACAACTGATAACTATGAATGGTCCTGAATGACCACCCCATGGCTTGAGGTATAGGCCTACATTTACCATGTGTGATTGAATGAATAGTCCGACGAAATGGCGGGGGAGGGGGAGAGGAAACGAGAGCGGAAGCACGGATTTGGTGCAATGAGTTCGGGGGGAGGGGGAGGGGGGGAAGGAGGAGGACTAAGGGTGCTGAGGCCCGGGTGAAAGATCAAATGAATAACGGACAAAGAGAAACATCAGTTTAGTCGTTCAAAAGAGCAGAGTTCAAGGTTTCAAATGACAGAATGTTGTGAATGGAAGAATGTGTTTTCGACTAGATTGCTTGGATTACAGTCGACATGAAGATGAGGAACGAAGTTGGGTAAGAAGTGTGTGTACTGAAGAAGAGGTTGTGATTAGGGAAGCAGTGTTTTTTTTAGTAACGCCCGGTAAAAAATATGTCATCCGTTACCGTTGGAGAGATGAAAATAACCACAGCGTTCTAAACATAAGGAAGAAGTTGAGGAACTCTAAATATCATTCATAACCTTGTATAACCCTTATTATATTGTTAGACAGAGACATTTTAGAATTTTCCAGTATAAATATCAATACTATTGAATAATGAATTCGGGTTGCCCTGTTAAAAACTAAAAAATACTTACAATGAAACAAGCTATATAAATATAATTGTGTGAAATAAATATGATTTCATTTTTTTTCATTTTGAAATTAGAGTAAAAACCATGGAAAATGTAATATTGTCGATGTTTTGAGTGCTTGAAAAAAGGACAATTTTGTATACATGACTTTTGTTTCACTTATGCCCAGTATTACCAGTTCCAGTTAGCCTTTATCTGAGAGTTGTTGAAAACAAATAGCATGGGTTATCAATCATGGTGATAAAAACTTCCAACTGTCAGTGAAAGAGTTACTCCAAAGTTTGTAACTCCTGCACTTAAGGCCTACTGTGTATCTTGAGAAATTCATCGAAATAATCTTAATTGGGCAATGAAAGAGCCTCTGTACTGCAAGCATTCAAGATACCCATAAGAGGCACCCTGTAGACCTACTGAGTGCATCCACATGCATACGAGACAGTATACACTATAACTTGTGAGATGGCGAGAGTAACGCTTCTGGGCCTTATTCTATAACTCGAACACGAAATTAAAGCGTCCGATCTTCGTTTTCTTCAAACGATTCCCTATAATTTAACACAGCTTGTATCACATGGGCTCTGACTCTTTCGTCTCACTTTCGTTACGTTTGCAGTTGTAGTTGTTCTGACAAAGGTGACGAAGGTGGACATATAGGTTAGGTTTTGGTTAGGTTAGTGTCCAAACCTCGCGAATACCGCCAGCAGGCGTTCGGAGCTTATATACTTTGAAAAAGAAAATAGGCGTGGTACGTTAATCAGTTAATTTACCGTTTGTAGTTGTAATACTAGCTCCAACAGACTATAAGAACTTTGATTAGATAATATTCTCTACGAGAGCTGAAAACTATGAAAAAATGAGATAAAAATAGAGTCAAGCGATCTCTTAGATCGCAAAAATGTGACCTATTTTCAGCCCACCTCCAGAGCAGGGCTGGGATTTTGTGCTAACAACAATGGAAATACAGAAGAACTGGATATGTCACCATGGTACTTAGGTGTACTAATAAATAGAAACCAATCAAAGTCCTTAAAGCTATAGCTAGGCTTAGGACGTTATCTCAAGTGACAGACGCGGTAAGGGTCCTGGGCCGTTATTCTATAACTCAAAAACGAAATGAATGGGTCACATCTTCTTTTTGCTCCGATTTCGTATACTTCAGCATGGTGTATCATCCGGGCTCTGACATTTTCGTCTCATTTCGATTTCGTTTCTATAGTTATGGAATATGGGCGCTGGTCACCTATTACTATTATCGGCCAGGTGGACGCTATCACAGGTCGCTCACACCCGGCCACCTAGAGCTGTCTGTGCAGACAGGATGCGGGTCTTATCACGTATACTAGGACAACACTACCACTACGCAGCGGTGTGCGATAACGAGGAGGCGCTACTATCGACCAGGACGACGTGCAAATATTGATATGTTCTGTTTATGTTTTGTCTAGTTTCTGGTCTTGGGAAAGATGCAGGTATTTATGGCGAGTTTGTGCAGACTCGGGAAGGAATTGGTCGTGGACTGATATAGGCTACTTGTTATCCACAAAGAAAGAAGAGGGTTGCCTACCAATACCGAAAATAGAAAAATCACCGCTACACACTAAGGCATATAGTATAATTTTGGTGTTTTGGAGGCTGATACGATTTTTCAGCACGGGGTTCACGATGAGGAACACAACTACATCTTTCAGAACTATTTCAAATCCTTCAAGTTGCAGCGAGATTTTGAAATTTCCGGAGTTTTCACAGTTGTTTAGTTGGCACAAGACTTCATTGATTCATTGAGGCTAGTTATAGTTTAGGTTAGTTTGGGTTAGGTTAAGTAGACCAAGTCGGTTAGATTAGGTTATTTAAGTTAGTTTAGGCTGCGCACAAGAACAACAACAACAACAATGTGCCTAGAGTCTAGACCTATAGATATGCATCATAGACGTATATAAATCATGTCAATCATAGGTACTATATAAAGACATCAAAGACGATACCGATCTAATGACTTCGGATAAGTTTGATCGACTTTTAAACGAGGACAATTGTCAACTGTTTGATCGGCTCACCGGGAAGGTTTGTTTGATCGACTGATAGAAGGGTGTGTCCGATAAAAGAGACGAGAAGGGCGCGGTCATCGAATGAAGACAGTCAGTTATTAGGGTGGTGGCTGGCTAAGACGAGGGGGGGGGGGGTTGATCATCTCATACTGAGTCAAGTCATCGTTCAGACGCTAATAAACAAGGCGTTGTTATTTCACGAGAGAGAGAGAGAGAGAACAAACTATCACGTGACGGGGTACTCAACAACAACAACAACAACAACAACTAATGACGAAAATGATTATTGTTTGCGTACTTCATCAACAGCTAGGTTATATGGGGGTACGAATGAGCGATTGATACATGAACGACGTTTACAGAAACCTATAACATATGCGGGGCTCGAACCCAAATCCGATTTTGACTTGGATTAATAATAATTCACTTTTATTTCATTTAATTATGTTTCTTAACAATCTCACTAACCAGTAGGTTATGTGTAGGTTCGAAGAAACTGAGCTGGTGATAATCAATCGATTGAAAGATGTACAGGGACGTTTAAAGAAACCTATACTTCTAGCGGAACTAGAACACACGCCCTTTTGGTTTCAAATACAATGATGACATAACCCTTCACAGGCTGATACGATGGTGACGATAATGAATCGATAAAGTGATGCTCAGTGAAAGGATGTTAACAAAAACCTATAACTACACCGGGACTCAAACCGGCGTCCGTCTGGTTACAGATCTGAAAGCAGTACGCTTCGACTGTCTAAAACACAACAATGCCATGGCCCATGTTACGTAAGTTTCACAGGCTGTTACGCGATGATCTGGGAATTAGGTTTGGTGCGAGATCAGCTCTTTTCGAGACCACAAAACCGCAGAATGCATGAAATTGTTTCATTCCACACGGTGTTGTATTGCTGCCTGTGATCGGTGTACATTTCCCTGGTCTCATTGTTGCACGGCTGGTTTTGGTTAACAACCGATGAGCACAACACTTCCTCCGCGTCGATCACTGGAGACCACGCAGATGGAAGATCCGATACGGTGCGTTATCTCAACTAGGCCTATCATTGGATCGAATATTTTGTGAATGCGATGTGGCTATATTTTCACCATGTAGTCAAAATATAACTATTCAATATTTATATATATATATATATATATATATATATATATATATATATATATATATATATATATATATATATATATATATAGGGTGCAATAGTCATGTCTTAAAAGATACGCCTCGACCGGGGCGTGAACCCGGGACCTCCTGATTGCCGGTCAGGTGCTCTCCCACTGAGCTACCGAGGTATCACTTTTAAGACGTGACAATTCTTCGAGTCTGTCTCTGTCTCTATTTATGTATATATATATATGTATATATATATATATATATATATATATATATATATATATATATATATATATATATATATATATATATATATACATATATACATATATATGTATAAATATATTCATATATATATATATATATATATATATATATATATATATATATATATATATATATATATATATATTATATATATATATATAAATATATATATATATATATATATATTTATATATATATATATATATATATATATATATATATATATATATATATATATATATATATATATATATATATATAACGTTTCATTCATCTGTGGTTGGAGAAAAAAAAACTGTTTCATAAACCGTGCATATAACCTTCGTATATATTTTTTTGTGAAATTGTCCAAACGGTACCTTTTCCGACCTAACCAAAATACTTGCACCGAACGACAGGATGCAAACTTCCATTAGGAAGCAGATTTGTACATAGTGTAGATTCTCCTAGGTAGTTTGGTGAACCATGGCGGAAATCTAGCCCCCCGTATTTCGAATGACGGTTCAATGGCCAGCTACTTTTCATGCGATTCTTTTACACCGAATCTTCAACCATTTGGAGATACAGATCAAGTAGAGTCATAGATCTTTATAATCTATACAACAAGCTATAATGATATTCAGAATTATTAAACTCGCATGTTTTTCATTTTTTTTTTTCATTTCGATATTTTTCTGTATTATGCCAGTGAAAATGTAAACTATAAATGAAGTAGGTCTTGCAAAAGCATTCTGTTTTGGTAGATAGACTAAAGGTATGACCATGACAGTGAAAAGAAATGCGCTTTTCGGTCGGTTTGGACGGCTAAAAAACGCAACATTTGCACCCATCACGTTCAATCAACCATGGCACGATAGCCGACTGCACAAAACATTTCCTAATCCAAGATCTTCTTTGTTTGAAACAACTTGTAAATCGTTTAAAGATGTCCAAAGTGAACTAGACCAATCGTCATTGACCACGTTTATCACACAGTTTCAAATCGATTTGGTCAAAACAGTTTTGTTATTGGTTCAATTCAGTTATTGAGTCGTGTCACATGGACTTCACGGTACTTTTCAATAGATGGTTGTAAAATGTGGTTAGGGTTCAGGTAAGGTTGGACTCACAAAACCATGTCACACAACCGAGTCGACTCTATTCCGGTATACGTTCTTCACACACCCTCTAAAACCTTTTTGGCCAGTTCATAACACATCTCAGAAAATGTGTTTGTTACTGGATCTTTTATGCCTAAAATTGACATATGATATCAGCATGTTCAAACCGTTTCAGGCTGAATCGATCAGCTAAACCATTTACCTATACTGTGTGATACTATTATCTGTGATAATTATATATTCTGGTGTGATCCTATCTTCCATCCATAACCTTAATTGGGGAACAATGATTTTGTATCAAGTTTCGATGTTATTTAAAAAAAAAAATTATCATTGAAGAGAATAAAAGAATTGTTTATATTAAAAAAAAAAATGTATTTAAATTCAAGTTCATCACTTCTAATAGCTATAATGATGTATTTGTAATTATCCTTACTTTGTGTCTGAACATTTTATATAATCCGTACCAGTTAGGTGGAAGAAGAACGTTTACATGTGGCCTACCGACACTCGTCATTTTTTTTTTTTGTAAAAGAAACCTAATAGAGGTGTATTATTAATATAGTCACAGTAGGAAGAGACAAAAACAGTCGTTCGGACTTCTTATTTTGCAAGTGAACGAAAGATAGAATAACGTGCGTACGTGTCAGTTAGGCTCACAGCTATCTCAACAATCAACATAAACAGCAGACAGAGTAGTTGGTACTTCTGGCGATCACGCTTTCTACGAAGATGACACCGCCAAGTCAACACCATGCAGTATATACGCTGACATCCACAAAGGGCTGCAGTGGCAAGAAGAACTGAATATCCTAGTAGTTAGTTCATGCTTGCTTATCACATGAAATTAACACACACAGTCACACACACTCACACTATATATATATATATATATATATATATATATATATATATATATATATATATATATATATATATATATATATATATATATATATATATGTGAGAACGAAATGTTGATTCGACGGTCATAATGTATGAAAATAATAAATATTTCAGGGTTTACATTATTTATTTAATAAAATAAATTCATTCAAAATATATACGGTTTCACCCTGAAATATTTATTATTTTCATATATATATATATATATATATATATATATATATATATATATATATATATATATATATATATATATATATATATATATATATATATATATAATTCATATTTAGTTTACGGCGCACTATAATGATAACTAAGATCTATTGGCGTCAGATGAATGATTAATGAGATGATGGGATGATGAGATGAATGGTTATTTTAGTAGGTGTTGTTGGATAATAGGAAGGAATCGGTCGTGGCCTGTTGTTGAGGAATCAACCCAGTATTCACGGAACGACAGATAGAAACCACGAAAAAACTCTGTCAGGATGGTCGGCCATGGCGGGAATCGAATCTTGGTCTCCTGAATGACGGTTCAGTGTATTAATCACTCGGCCACTCGTCTCAGTATATGTATATATTATAATGAATTGTATCCACAAGAAGGTTCCGAGTGACCGTTTCCTCTACACCATACCGTTAGCGCACGGGTGGTTCGCTCCATCTTTCGTATACTCATTACTCACAGTATGGCTTATTCTACAGAAAATAACTTCTACAATGAAACATAAACAATAATTCTCTGTCATGCGCTCTCTCACTTGCAATATTACTTGATAATTTTGAAGAATTGAATTTCATTGGTTTCATGTTGGCCTACGATTTACATAGGCCTGCTATTGTTCATATTATTGAGAGAAAAAAATCAGAGTTAATATCATTGCGTAATGAACTTGGTATAAATAACACACATCCTTTTCGTATAAATATATGTTCTCTCATTGTCTATGTTTTTCTCATGTATATATAAAAAAATCCAGACTCCTTATATTAGTTGTATTTCAATTTTCTTTCTTCCTTTCTTTCTTTCTTTCTTTCTTCCTACCCTTCTTCATTAATTGAATCATGTAGTGTGTAAACAAGTCATTATATCTATATGGTTGAAATTCAACAAATGAAGTTTACAATACGTGAATCAGTCAAGGTGACTTCTGACGTCAGTCGCCACCCCAGTAGCTTAGTCAGTGAGGGCACAGCTTTAGAGAACGAAGAAAAGTTGGGCGTGGGTTCGAGTCCCGCTTAAGACATGGGTTATTGTAAACATCTCTACATCGTTTCACTATCAGTATCACCCACTCATTCGTACCCCAATATAAGCATAACAGTTGGAGGGGTCGCTTAGCAACATGAAAAAAAGTTAGTACCAATTGAAAGTCAGGTTTATTGGTTCTTGTTCACATCTCTACTTTATTGTATTTTTTTTTACTTGTACGACATAATACATAGGCCTACAACTACACAAATGTAAAATAAAAATGAAATAAAAATGACAAAGCAAGCTCGATAAGACAGGTGTTTTACACAACGTTTCTGTTGGTTCACACAACTACGCCCGATGCGCCGAGGTCAAAGGTCAAGTGTAGCTACCCCACGCACGATCACCTTATAAAGTCAACCAATGTGGCCGAACTTCGACAGCGGGGGAGGCATTCTCGCAACAAACAATACGAGTGAAGAAGCCAAACCGTTTACTGAACAAACAAGAATATTGCTGAAATTAATATAGGCCTACGGGTGGATCAGCGGCTATAGCACGATACGAAGCTGGATTTTTTTTTTTTCAGTCGATGCGCCTTAAAACCTCAATATTCATTCATATTTTTATTTGGTTTTAACGACGCAATATACTGATGGCTACGATCTATTGGCGTCGGTGGATGATGAATGAGATGATGGGATGATGAGATGAAAGGTTATTTCATTAGGTGTTTTAGATGGTGGGAAGGAGTCGGTCGTGACCTATTGTTGAGGAACCATCGCAGTATCAACCTGAACGACAGAGGGAAACCACAAAAAAAACTGTCAGGATGGTCGACCATGCTGAGAATCGAACCCCGGTCTCCTGAATGACGGTTCAGTGTATTACCACTCGGCCACACGTCTCAGTGTGAAATTAGTATACGGGTGGATCAGCGGCTATAGCATGCTACGAAGCTGGAAAATGAAGTCAAGTCAGATGTGGGTTTGAGTCACGCAGACGAGATTTTTTTTCGTTCTTTAAATGGAACCTAAAGTGACCAATGGGAACGCTAAGATTTATGACGTCATGACTCAGTTACCGACCTATACTACGATGAAATATAGTATAGCAGTTCACAGAGCATATGTCGCTGCTTCACATGCTCGGGGTCCATGGTTCGAATCCCGTCACAGTAACTTCTTTTAAAACCTATTTATCGGTAATTATATTGAATGATTGTCTCGATCGCAGAGTTGATGATGACGTTTTTTTTAAATATTTTTGACCACAGAAACGATAATATCTACAAAAATGTTGTGGTTTTCACAACTAATGTATTTCTAGTTCCATCAAAAACCGACTTACAGAAAGATTCCAGCTCGCGGCTCTGCAATTTTGCAAGTAAACGTCCTTTCATCTTCATCGTTTCATTGTAACTCGCTCACTTGTATACCCCCATATAAAATAACAATGGTGGGCCACACAAAATAGAGCCGCTGTAAGGCCGGAGCTCGATTCTCGACATGGTATAAACCTTCTTGATCGCGATTTTCGTAGTTCTCCGCGCTGTCGATCTCTAGACCAATTAAATACCGCATGCGATAGTTCCTTTTTAAGGCTTCGACCGACTCCTGGCGTCTGCACGGTTTTGTGCATCCTTTCCAACCAGCTGGCACATCTGCGTTGTTACCATGCGTAAGTCACACTTACCGCATGAATTACTATATTTAAAATATAAATAAATCTCAAGTCTATTTTACTTGTTATAGTAATAAAAAGGACAGTGAAACTTATTCTCTAACAGTCAATGGAAACAAATAGAATGGGTAATCATGGTGATAACAACTCTAAACTGCCAGTTAAAGCTGGTAATTCCGGCCTTGAAAATAGTTTCGAACCGGCACAGTATAGCTGAGTGGTTAGCGCACTTGCTTCGTGTGACCCGGGAGGTGAATGGACATGTCGGACCCGGTTCGATCCCCGCCACCGTCCATCTTTACAGGGTTTTTTCGTGATTTCCCTCTGTAGTCTAGGCTAATGCCGGGATGGTTCCCACAATATAGGCCACGATCGCTTTCTTCCCACATCCTTCCCATTACCCATAAAACCTTCATCTCATCATCTCATTAATCATTCATCCGGCGCCAATAGATCTCAGTCATCATTACAGTGCGTCGTTAAAACCCAATATGAAAAAAAAAATAGTTTCGATAAAGTAATTAAGATAAATTCAAATCAACATTGTCCATTGTAATTAAACGTGCTATACAATGCTACATCGTGTTATAAACCCGTTAAGGTATAGTAATTGAGAAAGATCAACCGCCCTTTCGTAAGATTCTTATCCTTTCTCGATGCTATTGTTTCTATAAATAGATCTGAGCAAATAACAACATTTAAATATCTGGCAATAATAAAGAGAACGGGCGGATCTTCGTGGAAGTGCACATCTCCGTCTACGTCACGGTCGAGCTGCCGTCGACCTTCCTACCACAGGCATGACGTCATGGACGACGATGACGACATCCGCACCGAGCTACCGGTGCAGGCCCGCTACCGTGCTGGCCGATCAGTTGAATTGTCAGGTCAATTAATCGTGGCCAACAGCGGGTCAAAGGTCAAGCTAATAACGAGTGAGAGTCATTTGTCATGTTCGTGACGTTTCAAAGTCTCCTTGCTTTGTACGTTGATTCTTTCCAATTGAGGCCAATTGGTGTCAATTGAAGGAAGAGTTAGACTTGGAGAGGATGAAAGACATTGATGAGCGATGAGTGTGTATGAGCGGCAAGACTTCTCTCAACTATAGGCTCATACTTCTATAGATATCTTATAAATAATGAAATCCGGCTCTTGAGGTTTACGGGTGGATGCTCGCGCGATTCCCGCCATGGTCGGCAATTAAGAGAGGTTTTTCGTGTTTCATCTCTGTCATTAAGGTGAATACAGGGTTGACTCATTAATAATTGGCCAGGACCGTTTCCTTTCCACAATTCAGAAAACCTAAAAAAAATACTCTTTATCTCATCTCCCTATCCTTTATACATCATTTACCTACGCCAATAGATAGAAGTAATCATTACATTGTGTCGTTGAATTCAATATAAAATGAAAATAAGCATTTGGAGTCAAACTGATGCTGGAGGGGCGGAAGTATCCACTAAATTCCTAGACCAATAACGATTATAAGTTCTTGGGACTTGCCATGCCTATCATCCCCTCGTCATCTTCTTCCTCCATATCTTCTCCTTCTGACTCTTATCTCTCCATGTCTCCGTGCCTTCCCACCACTTTTGCACCACTTCACTACCTCCCACAGTTCTCTTCTTACTTCCTCGTCCCACCTGATAACTTCTTCCCTTCTTGTCCTTGATATCCAAGATTCGAATAATGATTTCATATTCAACTAATAATAGATTGAAAATTAAAATCATAACATAAAATCAATATCAGTACCTCAGGGTCGCCTGGTACTTTTCAATAGCACCAGGACGTCGCTGTGATGGACTTTGGACATTTTTTATTAGAAGATGTGACGAAAGGTTATTTTATTATCTGTATTTGGATAGTGGGGTGGAGTCAGTTGTGGAACCATCTTAGTGCCAACCAAGAGGACAGAGGGAAACCACGATAAGCCTCTATCAGGATGGTCGACCATGGCGAGAATCGAACTCCGGTCTCCTGAATGACACTTCATCGTGATAGATATATATAGAGAGAGAGAAAAGAGAGAGTGGAGGAGAGAGATAAGTCGGGATAAAAAACAGTTATCATACATGGCAACTTCTCGACCTGATAATAGTTTCAATCTTTCTATGTCGAAGAATGTTGAGAAGAGTTTCCCAGCATCTCGCACGAACACACGATGTCAGTTCTCTATGTTCTCATGATGATCTCCACGCTTCTCCAGCCTCGCCGCGTGGTGCAAGCAAGCTGGCCAACAAGAGAGATTTCATAGATATCTTGTGAAACACATTCAAGTTATAAATATAAAACACGGCTTTTCGAGACGAGAATTGACTGTCTTCTGAAGAATATGTTTCCAATTAAGTATCTCATAGAAATGTACATATTCGTTGAATTAAAGTGTCCACCGACTTGGTATTTGTATCCGAACTGACGACGGATTATACCGTTGAACTGACAAGACAGATTACAGCAGCTTATAGGTTTATTTCTTTAGTCATTTGACACATTGTTGTAATAAATCGATAATATTGTCCCTCAAATTGTATTCTTCAATCAAGCATTTTTTTATGCTGTTTATGGGGGTGTAAGCCCTGTGCTTATATACAAATAGACGTTTGCATCTTCACTGTTTTTGTTAAAATTTATTTGTTCATGGTTATTTTGTTATTTCGTTCATCCATAGTCTTAATTGGGGAACAATGATTCTGTATCAAGTATCGATATTGAAAAAAAATAAATAAATTGTTCGTATTTTTATTATGTTTTTCTCATGTTCACCAATTAGTATAATTGAATAAAAAAGTATACCAGCTTCAAGATAATTGTATGCTCTTTAATCAATATGACATTCTATTTTTGTGAATTCAATCAATGTTAAGATAATACGTCAATGAATTGCATCACATTCTTAATATTCATTCACGTATTATCTTGAAACTGATTGAATGCACCAAAATATGACGTCATATTAATTAAAGAGCATAAAATCTTTTGGTTTACTTTTTCATTCAATGACACTAGTTCGTGAACATGAAGAAAAATAGTGAAGATGAAATTCTCCATTGTATATATAAGCACCTTGCAACCGAAAGATACGGAAATGATGAGGATAAAACGATGATAAAGTGATGATAACTGAATGGACATTTATATAAAAACAATCTGCAGTATGGGCTCGAGTCCTTGCACGTATAGACTTCAGATTAGTAAAAAAAAAAAAAAAAAGTGTATTCTATATATTACCTAACCATAAATTATAGTTAATTAATTATATTAATTATTTCAGATACTAAGGTCTTTGGTAATAGTTTGCTTTTCACAAACTTTTATATAGTTGCTATGGTGACCTGATAAATATATACCACCTCCAAATAAATGATCGGTCAAGCAGTATATAAACAAGAATGTGCGTAAAAAAACAAATTGGAACCATTTAAAAACAATGAAGCGTAGAGAAATAGTTAAGTAGGTTGAATGTACAGTAAATACTCACAAATAAACGAGATCTAAACTTAAAAAGTAAACTAAAACTAATAATGTAATAAAACAATAAATGATAAATAAATGATAAAAAAATAAATGATAAAAAAAACAATGATGAGACAAAAAAAAACGTGGATAATGGGTACGCCATACTCAAAGTTAATTTGCTTCAAGTTTCATGATACTGGGCACTCAATTAGTGTCAAATATTAATTATTTACACTTTATTTAATAAATATAGTGGAAAAAGCTGACTCGTACATCCATCACTGCGAGTTTCATTTCCTAGTAGAAACAGCGTGTGCCTCTATATAGACACATTGGACTGTTTGCATCGATAGTGTGTGCTTGTATAGCAAGAACAAGATGATAATTAATGGAACGGGAATTTTTATTTCATCTGACGAAAGGTTGGGTCAAGTTTGTTGTGGCTAATAAATCCTTGGCGTAGAATCGACCATGTCCCACTGAGACGGACACAGATCAGTCGCTAGCACATCCCGGAACTATCATTTTCGAAGACAGGATGATGATCATTATTGCTTGCTTGCTTAACGACCCCACCAACAGATAGATTGTACGGGGGTACGAATGAGCGGGCGATTATAAAACTATGAAGTGATGATGAGTGAAATGACGTTCATAAAAACCCACGCGACCAACGGTGACTTCAGTTTCTGAAGTGGTGCCTCAGCTGACCGAGCTACCGAGGATGGCCGGAAGTCAGGAGTTGGATACTATAGACCTAACATGGTAAATCATCCTGACGGAGATGCCGAGCGGTTTTCCTCAGTGGTGTAAGTGTTACTGAGATGGTCAACAACTACCGATTCCTCCCCACTGTCTCACAATCCGAATAAAATAACCTTTCACATCTACCATCACATTCATCATTCACCGCGACACCAAAAGATCTTGTTTTTCATTAAAAGTGTGTCGTTAATTATTGCAACCTCAATTAGATGAGCATAGCAAAGACTCTATATACATTTTACATGCTGGAAAAAAACGGGCTTGTTTATATGTTTTAATGTACTCGACATACAAATCAGACAAGTACTTTTACTGGATATTGGTGTTTTAACAGAATAGGTTGGGATTATATTTGAGCGAAATTGGTTCCGCACTTTTTTCAGAAATTGATTTTAAAATTAGAAAGTATACCCACAAGAAAAACATAGAATGACATTCACTCGATGTTTCTATTGTTCTCCAATGCACGTTTCTACCAAGTTTAACAAAATTTGGTTTTGTCGTTTTTAAGAAAATTAATCCATCATGTCGTAAAAATGATAAATCTAGAGGATTTCAAGTTTGCTAGGGATAATCAACAAGTTGAACCGTATAACGAAGGCAGAGATTCACTTAATATCCAGACTAGTTTCAAAACCAGATGTAACATTCGAGTACCTACATTTTATATACATTCGACAGAAGTTGTTGCAGGTAAATTGTGTACCGATTTCCTCGAAAGAGGGTTAAAGGAATAAACACTTCTACTACTACTACTACTACTACTTTGTTAGTCACGAAAAATTACAAAAACAAAGCGCGCGCACATTTTCAACAATGACACAGATTAAAATATGACATTGTTGACAGTTTATTCAATATATTTAATAGCCTTAATCGGGGAACAATGATTTTGTATCAAGTTTCGATGTTATTTAAAAAAAAAAAAAGTTCATTTGTAACCATTCATCGGCCACATTCAACAGCGGTTGTTACTTTTCGTGACAAATAATTTATCTCACTCATCCTACAACTCATATGCTGAGTTTTCCTACAGTTTGATACTTTGATTGAACGGTATATCGAAACGGATTGTAATCGGTTACAACTGGTATAGTCGAACGAGCTATAACAACAACATGAGGAGCACATTGGAATGTAATTGCAACACGCGGGAAAACACGATGACGATCGTCACAAACATGTCCAGCGACATCTTATGTCACCGCGCAACTCCTTGGCACTTGTGTTATAGTGTATCGAGAAGTCAGCACATAGCCTCCACTTGAATGCACTTGACACTTGACTTGATTGCAAGCGGTAAAGCTATTCGGTACTGCAAGGGAGTGTTGTTCCCTGAAAAGCGCTATCACATAATATAACGAACGATTTATCAATAAATCAAAATAAAAAAAAAAATATTTCTCACCAAGCTTATAGCATATTCGTAAGAAGTATTTATGATGTATTCTCTTGTGAATTGAAGTTCTCTTATCGGCTAATATCCAATTAATTAGAACCGGGAAAACGCCTTAATATGTTATCGATTGATAGTTGAAAGTGATGAAAAATAATTCGATGAATTAAAAATATATGAAATAAAAAAATTAATAAATATAGTAGTGAAGACCAAAATAAAAATGAAAACAATTGATTAGAATAAATGAAAATAATCAATGTTGTATATTTTAGATCTTGAAACAGTCTTCAAAATTAAAGTCTTGAAGCAGTCTAGAATTGCCGCTTCTATAGTCTCATACGAATTCAGATTCAGATTCTTGGACTTTGAGGAACAATTCGAATATATATATATATATATATATATATATATATATATATATATATATATATATATATATATATATATATATATATATATATATATAAATATATATATATATATATATATATATATATATATATATATATATATATATATATATATATATATATATATATATGCATACTTTAGAAAAGTGTTCTTCAGTCTATGATAGGGCCTATATGTGGAGAGAGAGAGAGAGAGAGAGAGAGAGAGAGAGAGAGAGAGAGAGAGAGAGAGAAACATATTTTCGGAATTGATTTTCAGATATGTTATTCTTGAGATCTTTCCATCAAATTTTCTGAATAACAAAATGTCTGTCCCGGATGTTACAGTGATGGGTTGGTCCGAATGTTTTCACCTTATTCCATCACTGACTTCCGTATCAAGCGTACGTGTTTATGGAATAACGCTGAAAACAAACAAAATGAGTGAAAAACATCCGATTCCATTTAACGGCCCGACACATGTACAGTCGTGGGAACCAGATAACTCCAATAAGCGAGCGTTCAAAGGAAGCAACATGGTAATAACTGACTTATTACATGAAAGCAAAAACTTGAGTGAATAAAGAAGACTCCCATATCGCCTAGCGGTAGGCGGGTATATAAGACAAATGCAGAGAAGGGCGAATAAAATTTGATTTACAAAGCGAGTGATTAACAATCCACTTGAAAGCAAATTTAATTGTAATTTACATTGAAATTTAGACTTTTTAAAATTCATTCTTCAACTTTTTTGTTATAATTTGAATATGATTTGTCTTCAATTCAATATTGTATTCCTTGCTTTTGATTTGGTTTTTTATCAGTCTATAATATGTTTGTTATTTTTTCATACTGTCAATCAAATTATGATAAGATAGTGTAAAAATAGTGATAAAGATAGTGGTAAGATCGCCCTTGTGGTGCCCCGTCCAAACGATCCTATCTTTCATCCATAGCCTTAATTGGGGAACAATGATTTTGTATCAAGTTTCGATGTTATTAAAAAAAAAAAAAAAAAATTATGATTTCCAATCAGATAGTTTACAAATTTTATGTATCCCATTTGTTTTTTTCTGAATTTTTCATTATTTGAGATTTTCACAAATAGAATCTCAGTGCACATCTGATTTTCGTATAATATAGGCGACACGTGAGCGTATAATAATTCCAATATAGTATGCATCTCGTGAATAGTTTTCAAAAGTGACATCATTCGCTCAATGATAGGGTGTTCAGCACCCCCTTGGTGAATCATGAATAATTGGCTATTAGAACTACATGTGTGACGAATAGTACATGTCTTATGGTGTGATGATGGGCTTATAGAGGGAGGGGGTAGGGGGAGGGGGCGGGATTTGATGTAGGACTGTAGTCTGTAAGGCATAAGCTCTGGAATTAATCTTCAGGGAGATGGCATCATCCCTCGCATCCCCTAAACTCGAACTCTGCCTGTGACTCAGTAATCTTCTCCCCTGGCAAACGCAAACACCCTCATGACTGCTGCTGTGAGAAACCCATGACACTTTCACTTGAAAAACATCATTACTGTGTAAAAGGACAACGCAACACACACACACACACACATATATATATATATATATATATATATATATATATATATATATATATATATATATATATATACATATATATATATATATATATATATATATATATATAAATATATATATATATAGATATATATATATATATATATAAATATATATATAGATATATATATATATATATATATATATATATATATATATATATATATATATACATATATATATATATATAAATATATATATATATATATATATATATATATATATATATATATACATATATATATATATATATATAAATATATATATATATATATATATATAAATATATATATATATATATTTATATATATATATATATATATATACATATATATATAAATATATATATATATATATATATATATATAAATATATATATATATATATATATATATATATTTATATATATATATTTATATTTATATATATACATATATATATAAATATATATATATTTATATATATATATATATATATACATATATATAAATATATATATATATATATATATATATATATATATATATATATATATATATATATATATATATATATATATATATATATATATATCAGGGCTGGTCGGTGGATTTTTGGGAGAGTAAAAGCTCTAAAATGCAAATATTGTGAATCTGGAGACAATTTACACGTGAAATGGGGTCAAGAGGGGAGGGGGGGGGGGGGACAAGGCCCCCCCTAGTCAGTTCCGTAGGTAATTTTTCGAATTTATGAATTTTCTGAAGTGAATTTTGTGGTTTAAAAACCAGTCTTAAAAAAACTTACAGATTAAATTACATTCAAACATATAGAACATATATGTTCCGGTCGCCCGTCTCCCACTATCTCACACCACTAACGAACGGGTGATTCGCTCCTTCATCTTTCGCGGACATAAGTGTAGCTTTATACATTTCTGACTGTCTAGCCGGTAGTCCTTGCCGGCAGAAAGAGAGAGAGAGATACGTAATGCTAGAGGAGCGAGTGAGAGAGAGAGTTTCAAGTGTCAAGTTACGTTGAGAAGATGAGAAGATCAGAATATTAATATAAAAAACTAATAAAAAAATCAGTTATTTCAACCACATAATCAGCAACGTGACCATACACGACAGCCACCCCCTCCCCCTCCCTCCCTCCCCCCCCTCACCACCACACACGATTCTCACATATGCGATGAGCATATACGATATGAGATATACAAGAGATACTGAGATACACACACAAGTCTATACGCTGTGGTATAGGTTTTAATATTATAATAATGTACAAGATTGACAGCAAACCATAAATATGTAATGGCACAAATAATGTATATATTGACAGATTACGATGGTAAACGTCAATTATATGGAAATGAATAACTAGAAACAATGTTTTATTTCAGCTATACTTTTCGATCTTCGTTTTCAGACTTGCTCGTTATCAACCTACGAGATGTTTCAACTATATTCGTTGTATTCATGTGTATTCAATATATATATTTAGTGGCCTAAATCCGTGAATGATTTTAAGAAACTAATGGAAGGAGCTGAGAAGAAATGAAATGGAAGAGTGAGCAGCAATTGGATACTATAAAATAAATATATTGTAAACAAGTAAAAGATTAATACCGGTACTTAAAACAATAAAAATTACATACATATAAATATTCTAATATTTAAAATTACGTGTATTATTTCTATGTATTTTGTAAATGTATCATTTTATATTATTTGATTATGTATTTAATACAATACTGAAATGGGTGGGTCTTGGTGTGTAATGGTGGCAATGGTGGCGTTACCCTGCATGTAAAACCATTCAAAATAAGAAACTGTGGTTCAGTGCTTGGTGTATAAAGTAATAATTATTACAATTCTTTCACTATACTGAACCTTGCACTGATAACCCACACGTTGAGCACCCCTAAAAACACCACCAATCATCTGAACCTTACGAAGAGCCAATGAGAATAGGGCTTGTCAGAAGACGACAGACATTATTATGTCAGTGAAATAAGCATCAATTGGGAGACCATTCTCAGTCATTACAATGATGTATAAAAAACAAGCACTCGATTCTAAACACTGCGATAATTGCCGCCTAACTTATTAAATAGACAATGCCAAAGAAGCCAGAGAGCAAAGAATTATTTGGTTTATGTCGTAAGTGAAGAAATTCCAGATATTCTAATAATTTCAAAGGACATGATGCACATCCCTCAGGTTAGTTTTGAAGGAGTAACTATTTTTCCCTATTTTCACCGAGTCTCTGGAGGACAAATGAATTATGCATAACCTCTGAAATTGTGATGGTGATTTCTAATTTTATATATACAAAAAAATGAGGAAGATGGTGTCATTATGCCTATTCATTCCAATCTAGCCTCAGAATTGTGACGTCCATTGAATTTATCGTGTTTTTTTATATATATTGACTTTAACGACGCTATATGATAATATGTGAGATGAAAGGTAATTTTATTAGATTTTTTTGATAGTGTGAAGGAGTCGGTCGTGACCTGTTTTAAGGAACTATCACAGTATTGACCTGGATGACAGGAGTAAACCACTATAATCTTTCATCCATAGCCTTAATTGGGGAACAATGATTTTGTATCAAGTTTCAATGTTATTAAAAAAAAAAAAAAAAAAAAACTATAAACCCATGTCAGGATGGTCAACCATGGCGAGAATCGAATCTTGGTCTCTCGAATGACGGTTCAGTGTATCAACCACTCGGCCACACGTCTCACTGAATGTATCGTACAACTAACTACAAAGTAGTGATCTCGTGTTGATCGCTATACACCACGCTTCTGTGTCAAACAAACGAGTAGCGGTTAGTGAGCGATCACTTACTTGGCTGGTTAGCATACGATGTGGAGAGCGTGCGGTAATATTGACACAACTACTGGTAATAGCTTGACGCCCACAACTTCAACAATGTGTCATTTCTACTCGACTAATTGTCTTGGCTATCACTGGTACATTACCAACTGATGCTTTTAAACAGATTTTAAATATTCAGAAACTCTCATTCAACTCATCACGGACGTATATATAATATATATATATATATATATATATATATATATATATATATATATATATATATATATATATATATATATATATATATATATATTATATTCACATAGACCTATACAATTCAAACAGTGATAATTACTTCACTAAATTAAGAATCATTGCAACTCGCATTCGATACCTATATTCATTTTTGGGAAAATCTCAATTTAGAAATTTTCACAAATCTTTTTTAAATAATAGCATCGAAAACTTGACGAACTTATTATTTCCCAATTAAATCCAAGGATAAGTTATGATCGTTTAAACGTGTCACTACAAGGGCGAAAATTCTAATCCCCAATCTAAAATATTATGTTGCCCTCAGAAGATTTTTTTTTTACCCATTATTTTTTTATGTATCAGAGTGATACCAAATTTTGTGGAGAATATTATTTTTTTTTTAATAAAATCGAAACTTGATACAAAATCATTGTTCCCCAATTAAGGCTAAGGATGAAAAGTAGGATCGAATATTATTACGATTTATCTTTGGTCAAACGCACAGGTCGGTTAAAATTTGTTGTGACAATTGTAGTTGGATGTGTAAAATTATAAACTATCGACTAATAACGAAATGACTGAAATGACTAAATAACTAATAAATAACATAACTGCAGCTTTGTACATTTTCACAAATTTCCGTTCCGTTGTTATTTGTGCTGGGATACAAAAATAAGTTTTTTGTGTCGTGGCGACGCCCTTGGCTCTCTTGAGCATCGATAACTGTGTGCCTATATAGTCTGAGAATTGAATAAATATGATTTGTAAGAAATTTTTAGGCCTGTTCCAGTTCCTATAGCGATTGAGTATATAGCTATATACTCAATGTCCTGGCGATTTTTCTATTAACTATAATTTGACATTTTATTTTGTGATCACGTTTTTTATTATTTTTCATATGTTTATGCCATAGAAAAGCCAAATAGGCTTTGTGGGCTCTTGTGAAGAAAACATGTTACTTCTCCATACAAAAATGTCAATATAAACAACAACAACAACAACTACTATATATATATAAGTTATATAAAAAAAAATGAGATTAAACAGTGGGAAATTCTTCTAAAACGTGTAAACTTGTTCTTTCCTCAACAATGGTAGCTTTACGGAATTGAGAACAACATTTTTATTCCCTGGTTCTAATAATTCTTCATGTTCAGTTATTATAATTCCAAACATCTTTATTGGATGAAATAATACCCTACATCATTCGTTTTCTACACAGTCGTCGATCATCTACTGTACTGGATATAGGTCGCCATTAAATTTCCAGCTCTATATAAAATGAAGCATCAATCAATCTATCAAAGTCATCTTGTCAGATTTTACTTCGAAGAGATCGTTTTTGTGTGTGTGTGTAGAAAACATGAAATAAAAATTACCATATTTCATTTCCATTTTATTTTACAAATTGATCACTAAGGAATATAAAAAAATATAAGAAGCTCCTTAAATCATCCGAGTTCGACTCCCGTATAAAAAATATATTAAACAAATATAAATGTGAATATAAATAATTCTAATAAAATATAATAATTTATAAACAATAAAATAACTTACCGAATGCTTGCAGGGTAGACAGCAGATTAAAACCAAAATATCCACCAAGTTGATTCGGTTAAAACTGACACATCACACCTATCACCACTATACGCACGGCACTAATCACCTATTTATTCCACGCTTAACAACAATGACCTATCACCTATTATATGCACCACACGTTGCGCGCGCTGCACGTGAAATGAGAGAACGAGCGACACCAATCCTCGGCAACTACTGAATACAGACTGTTCGAAATTCGAACGCCGACTGACGGAGCTCCAGGCAATGTTACCACGAGGAAGGCCGTGGAGTGGGGGTGTGACGTATTTGCAACAGCCAACCACAGCTCGTAGTTCACATTACGTCACCGTCCCATTGTTGACAATTGCCAGGATGCTGGATGCTGTTACTAAAAGAAAACTCTATAAATGTAATTTCGTATAAAGTGCCTGAATTACCAACATGTGAGTAGCTCTAACTGGCACTGGCAGTTAGAACACGCCATCACAATGGTTATCCTCACCAACTCTCAGGTAAAGGCTAACTGGACTTGGTAATACCGGGCCTAAAACGAATAACGTAGCATTGATTGTTCATTTCTTTAGATCAAATGATTAATTTGTATAAAACGAGTACCAAATGATTAGTATGAAAATGTAAAGGCTTCTGTCACGTTACAAAATGACAAACAAACGGTACCATAGCAATAGGCCTACATCGAACTGGTGGACTACCAAACATTCTGATTGGTCAATTCCAAATGATGAACATTGTTTTCAATTTCAACAATGCTGAGTGACGTCACTTGACAGAAGCCTATAAGAAGTATATTGTTGTACCAAATTGGTACAAACTAGTAGCCAAAATTAAATCAAAATGAAGCATGGAAAAATTATTCTCATCATCATATCATTCTCGTGGGATTTTACCAAATTTGTGGATAAATGATTGAGCCTTAATTTTATATACCATACTTAAAAAAAACCAAGACGTTGTGTGTCTGTCATTGAGCGTTCGTGCTTCACCACGGGTTAAATGAGAAAGATATTGTGGTGAAACTTGACATGAAAGTTATGATCATCCTAGGCCCGGTAGTACCAAAATTTAATCCCAAGCTCATCTTGAACCCGAGTTGAAAATTGTACATCAGCTTGAATAAGATTGCATGTTTTTTTCTCTTATCTATTCCATCAGATTGAAAAGTTGGTGAAACCATCATTTTGATTCTTTAGTACTAGGTTTGGGGTAAAAAATAAAATCGGTTCACCACTTTTGATAAAAACAAAAACAATCACGAAGTTTTTGAAACCCAAGAAGGCATTAACCTTACTAACAATTAACTGTACTAAAAATTAAAGTCTAACACCCGTTTGGTCAGCAGAGTCAAAAAGTAATTTTGAAATTAATTCTACATTGGGGAAATTTGAGTAAAGTTTTGTTGAACATGTGTTGTCTTGAATTAAAATCACATCAGAAACACTGTCATATTTTTTTGGCCAAAGTTACAGCGCTTTAATGAAATATTAAGTTGCTATTTTGACTTCATTTTAGTGAAAAATCAACTATTTTTCCTCTTAAAATGAGTGTGATTCATAAATGAGAACGGGTACCTATATTTATTTCTGCATAATTCTATTCGTAACATCTTCATCTACAATAAAACAAGTTTTTTGATTGAATGTCATTCCTTTTAGTATATTTTAATGATCTGTTGAATAATAAAAACGCATACAATTTGAAGGTTGTGTGTTAAATGATAGGGAAACATCCAGTATTTGAATTGATATATCTCAAAATTTATCCCGGTTAGCCTATCATCTGTTTTGATATTATTATCGAGCACATCAAAACGAATCGACTGACAAAAAATCATATTTTTTTCATGACCATGAGGTAATGGAGGTTAGACCTTAAGTGTCATGGAGGTAGACTGTCCCAAGAACGAATAATCCTACAAATAAACTGCACTAAAAACAAACTGTTCTATAAAATCCTACTCCTTGAGCAACCTTCAATTAAGTTCAATTGGTGAGTTGGCTCCTCCCCTTCACCAATTTCATTTGACACACACCTCACCCATCTATCGCAGAATATCACTTGAAAAAATTCTGAAAATCCATGAAATGTTTTATGGGATTGGAAGGTAACAATTTGTGAAGGCAATTTTCCAATATTTTCCCCAAAAAACCTCAACCCAATTTGGTTCGAAAAACAAAATGTATCCACATTCTAGTAGGGATACCTCCAATATCCAGAGAGGTTTTCAAGTGATTTGTTGTGCTTTTTGTTGCTCACAAAAAAAAACAGAAACGAACCCCAAATTCACTCAGTTCATACTAATACTTGATCTCATTATATTCTACCATCATTTCTATCGAATTATTCTTATCATTAAATTGGATTTTTTTCACCTCATCCATTATCATTATTAATTGTATGATTTTTCTTCTCGATTTTTTTTTTCTTCATCATGTGTCTTTGGCAATCAAAGGCCTATATTTTATGGCATAGTTTGTATTAAATAAAGATTTATATACCGTATACATAGAGAAAAATAACTTTATTGTCTGCTGTTCAAAATTGTAACTGGCTACTTCTATGCAGCTTATGATCAATAACAAATACGATAAACATTACAAAAATTACATAAATAAAATGAGCAACTCAAGACTGGATATAGAAAATAAAGATAAAAGAGAAGAACATCAATTGAGAAACATGGATAATAATCGTTATTAAGATGAATGTATTTTTAATAACATCGAAAACTTGACACAAAGTCATTATTTCCCAATAAAGGCAAAGGATGGAAGTTTAGGATCGTTTGAACGGGGCACCACAAGGGCGATCTTACCAGTTACCAATTCAACGAAATAGTTAGATACAACATAGCTCATTCAACACATTGTAAAACATGATTGTGATTAAATCAAAGAAAAATTAAAAAGAAAAATATTAAGATAAAATATATTTGTATGTTTTGCCATACGACTGATAATTATTATCGAATAGCCATGATCTTGAAAAATGTTGAATGTCTCTTAACAACTGATATCAAGTCAAGATCTAAACTGGAAGTAAAAAATGTCAAATTTTTCAAATGGAAATGTTCTCCGTGCTCATCAAAATAACCACCGAGTAGTCACGAAGACAGATTTCCCACGGCTATTATGTTATTAGTATGTTAGTGTGTGGCATAGCTCCCATGCAGCAATCATTGTTACCACTACATGCAAGCAAACACTGATCAGTAATTACTAATTACTACACAATATACACACCCAGGCTGGGAAACAATACACCAAACAATTAGACAATTTTACCGAATACACGTAATTATTAATATTCTCATAAGAAATTAACGTTAATTATTAATTATCAGTTTATTATTATAAAAACTAGAAAGCTAGATTCTATCTTGAGGAACCACTTTCAAAAATCACAGTATTTTAACGTGAAATTGAAATGAAAAGTTAGTTGAACTGTGCTTTTCCTCATTAGATAAAATGTGCAATATGTCGAGTTATAGACCTTATTCTGTAAGAATGGTAAAAGTGGTTTGTGAATGAAATATAAAGACATTTTTCATTGTAGTTTATATAGACCAGTGTATAGTTATTGTTTATGAATGGTCGGTTGGAACTATGGGAAGGAGACGGTCGTGGCCTAATATCAAGGAACGATTCTATAGTATTTGGGATGGGAATATTTTACTAACTTGAACATTAAAATTAATTATCATTCGGGATGCCTCGTTCGAATGATCCTTAATTTTAATCGGAGAACAAGGATTTGGTGTCAATTTTTCGATGGTAAATAATAATAATTTCATAAGAAAATATGTATTCAATCAACATTTTTCATGCTTCTTCTTCACGTTGTATGAGTTGTATAAAAATTGTATTTTCATTTATTATTATTTTTATCATTTATTCATTTTAACATCATTTTATTCTTACATTGGACTTACAGCATAAGATACAATAGAGATTTTTTTAAGATCGAAATCTTCATATGAAATAATTATTTCCAAATTAAGGCTGGGGATGAATTAATAAAACCATTTTTGAAGCGGCGTTTCTTTGTTGTTTAATGATTTCGAAGCGGTTTTGTCACCAATATAAAAACATAAGAAAATAGGCCTACAAGATAAGAGCAAGAATCCCAAGGAGAGGAAAAAAGACCGATATTATATTGAATCATATTGAATTGAATTATATTGAATTGAATTGAAATAATATATATTTTTTTTTTTTTTAATAACATCGAAACTTGATACAAAATCATTGTTCCCCAATTAAGGCTATAGATGAAAGATAGGATCGTTTGGACGGGGCACCACAAGGGCGATCTTACCACCCCATTTTGATTATTTAAAACTAATGGTCTTCAACACCAGGACTGCGCTGTCTGTGACCATAATTTTTCGCAGTAGATAAAAGTCTTTCAGTATAAACACACGAATGTTGATATCTTCCACTTTGAACTAAGTCTCTTGGGCAATGATTCCTTCTTTCCCTTGACAACAGATGTAAAATTGATCATTATACAAAAAGCACAAATTAAATTAGTGATAGGCCTATAATGTTATAACTAGGCCTATCGCTCTACTAATTAATGGTCGTGGCCAATTAGTACTTCATCCAAGCATTTGCTTCGAGGACTGTGGGAAACCACGAAAAACCACGTCAGGATGGAATAATATATCGAGATTATTTAATTTCTTTATTTTGGCTTGATAAGATAACCCATTGCCTCGTTCAAACGATCCGACTAATTGTCATCCTTAACCTAAATTAACTGGGAAACAATTGCTTTGTTTCCGACGAGAATAATAATAATAATATAAAACTTAAAATCTGAATATTTCTGCTAGTTCTGTTATGCAGTGTCGCGGTGATTGATGCAGGATTGTTGCGCAGGTTGGCGGAAGTGCAACAATGTACCGGAAGTCGGTCTGCTGCCAGTGCCACCTGTCGGCCTGCTGGCACACAGCAAGAGCAAGGTCATGTGAGATGACATGATAGATGCCGCCATTAATGTCGTCGGAAGATGTATGATGATTGAGGATGAGGAACCTATGACGTTACAGTACAGTCATTGAACTTGTGATACACGGTAATAATAACAACTAATCTTGATTATATAAAGTAAAGATTATGTCGTAGTCAGTAGGATTACCAATTGAAACTTTCTAGTAAAGAGTAATCACTAATCAAACATAATGTTACAAAATTGAAAACCCCCCCAAAAAAATAACTACGTCGTGACGTGCCGTTAAACCCCAATATTCATTAATTCGAAAACGAAAGAATAGGGAGAGAAAAAACTTATTTATAGTATTAAGTATATCCTTGGTCTATGACCTATATGCATCTATGATATAAGGATAACGAAACTTGATTGATTACCACACCGATATTTTCATAAAAGTCGATCAAATTCATTTTTGAGACAATTTCTAAAAAAAAATTAATTCATTTCCAAGTTCACTTTCGAATTATTTACACATTTTTTTCCTCAAAATATGCAGCTTGTTCCAATTATAATTTCGAGCTGTGATTTTTGAAAATTGTAGATGAGCGTAAGCGTACCTCCATGTGACTGTGTCTGCGTTTGTGTTGATTGACTTACGCACTGTACAGGTCAGGTCACACGGTTTGACAGTCGTCCAGGCCCTATAGTGATCACTGTTGAACAGCTTACTTGGAAGTTAGAACTGCATGTCTACTTTTTGGCAATATTAGATGGAACAAATTTTGAAAAAGGCGAGAAGCAATTTTTCAAAATACCCCTTAAAATAGCACGTAGAATGAGAAGTGATCATTTTTTTCGAAGAGAATATTGAAATTTTTACTGAAAGTTCAAGATAAGATTTGGGCCTACTTACATTCTGTGAAATTTGACATAGTTTTCATTCTAAAAATTAATTAAAAAGTAATAATTTCCCAAATTCTAAATTCACAATTTTGACTGGTCTTACCTTTTATTTATAGAAACAATGATTCACAATCATGTTTTGTCAATTCATCAGTGGTAAGACCAAAGAGCTTTATAACAGGGGTAAGACGATGTTCTTTTACCGTGCGTAGATTGGAAGCGCATGCCTCCCACTTGGAATGCGTAAAATGTGCTGGGTTGTTCTAGTTTCTTATGTAGGCCTATGTATTTATTCATTTAAACATTCATTCATACTTTAATTTATTCATTTGTTCACTTATTCATTCATTTGTCTACTTGATAATTATCAGTTCAATAATGTATTAAATATTAATTCATCAAATAATGTATTCAATGTATTATTAATACAATAAAACATATTCAATAAATAATTTAAAAGAAAATAAAGTATGGCCACAGACAGCGCAGTTCTGATGTCAAAGTTCATTGTTTTCTATTTGAATTAATAAAATTTGATGGTATCGCCCTTGCCCCTTATGACAAATGGTCCTACTCTAATCCATAGCCAACAATAATTTTGCATCAAGTTTCGATGTTGATTGAAAGTACATTGACAAATTGATACAAAATAAGGAACCACAAATAATTCAACAAACGAATAAATTAGGAAGTTATTTCCCAGCAAGTTCCACTCATTCAGTCGACGAGGTGCCACTTGCCACTGCAGTTAAATCTTGTCAATTTTAAACCTTGGCACATGGTAGTGGTACCAACCTAATAATTCCATGACAGTATGATCTTTGAGGTTATAATTTGAACAATACGTTGGTATTATTTGGACTAATGCATTCAGCCTGCCGAAAAATCGTAGGCCTACGTATGTAATGTCATTGGGTTATATAATAAGGTCTTTAATAAGATCATTGTTGCAGACTGCAGGTTTTGGTCATAGCGAGTCAAGGCTACAAATTTGCAAAACAAGAACAACTCTTCTGTCTAGTTGACATTTCATTTTCATTGTGAAATCTGTTGTAGGTAAGTCATGTTTCAGGCATGTTTGTTTACACTCATCTGGTAAGAGTATAAAACCATTCTCTATGAACTTTCTGCCCAGCAGGTGTTTTGACTCAGTCATTATACTCTGGCTGGCAGCTTTATGACTTATGTAGATATATTTTATCTTGTGCCCTGCCGGTCTATTTTAGGGTTAGGTCAAATCATAGGCCTATTTTAGTTGATGGTTAGGGCATTACAAATTCAATGGTGGGATCCTTGTTTGAACCGTGACATTTTGATTCACAACAGTTCTAGCATGAGTGGTTCGTAGTCTTATTCTGAATTTTAGTTCTAGCTCGCTCAGAGCTCTCTCGGTTCACAATTGGTTAGTGACCGCTTGAATTGTACAACTGCATCACTTTTGCCGTCTTCACAGCCAGTCTCCAGAATTGCCAGAGCTATAAATTCAAACTGTTCGACGCATCTAATTGATCCGTCTTGAGCGTTTTAATTGATATGTCATCGTCGAAACGAAATGAAATCAAGTTGAAATGTATGTCGAGCTTGTGACCAAAACAATTTTTAAAGTCTGTTGTGAACCAATCTCGTCCATTTTTCATCTTTGAATTTTATGAATAACACCAGGACTGAGACTTTAACAGTCATTGAAACTGTTGTGAATCTACCTTAAAATTACAGTATTTTATTCATCTTTGAAAAATCTCCAATAGGTACCTAGAAAAGAAAACCCAACATAACCCTAAAACAGGTCAGCACAGACATAGATAAAGTACGTAAGGGTATTTATTTACTCAGGGGCACATTGAGTTGAACTCACTGGCACAGCTTACCTTGAATTTACAAAAAATATAGGCCCAACAGAACTCTTTTTCTTTTTTTAAATAAATGATTTTGTTATCTAGTAATTACCAGTACCGGAATCTGATAATCTGATGATATTATCTACCGTAGCTAATTATATTTCAATTTCCAAACATAATTTTTTCAACTCTCCCGAAACTAAAAGTTATTCGGTGCCGAGTTTGAATTTAGGAAAATGGTTCTAAAAAGGACACATGTACAGTGAGTGACTTTTCAATGCGCAGGCTCGAGGGGACCCAACGAGTTTCTGAAATGTATCGTTCAGGCCTATCCATAAGAAATGCACTATCAAGATTCTTTTATCTCTTATCTTTTAGGCATATCAAGGGAAATTTTCCCCAAATTATATCCTATCTTATCAATTTAAAAAAAATTGTCTTTTTCTAGGAACAAATCAATTCACAACATTGCTCCCTGCCGACCAGCACGCTAAATAATAGTGACGCCGCTTCTGGTCTTAAGAAACGTGAGGACGTAACAATGGCAGAGAATCAAACTGACAGTGGTCAGAAGAGGATCTGTCTGGATGATGTACGTAGGTCTACAATAAGCTAAAAATGATTCTAGTATCTTCGTAAACAATGCAGAAATCTCAATTTCTTAATTGAAAAAATGCCGGTCGTCTGGCACGGTAAGCTAAGGCTCTGCTTTAGATACTGAAGTGAAGAGTCAGGTATGAGTTTGAGTCCCCCATTAGGCATGGGTTCCTTAAACATCATCCGCTCATTCGTAACCCCTAATAATCTAACTGTTGATAGGGTCATTGAGGATACAATCGTCTTTAATTGAAATCGATGCCATAGTATCATACTTTCGTTACTTCCAGTAAAACAAAAATTGCAAATATAATCTTGAAATTATTTCAGCACCTTTTTTGTAATTCCCAATGTTTATACCAAAGTTTTCACTGCTACAGTATTGATAAGAAGGTCTCAGTCCTCTCTATTAAGTATCTTTGATACAATTATTGAGGTTTATACCTGCATGGAGAGCGTAATTTAACTATAAGCTTACAGCAACAGTATTTTCACAAATAGAAGTGATTTTCATTTTCAATTTAAAGCTACCTAAATATTGTGTTTTATAGATTTCTTGCACTACGATCATTAAAGATACTGAGTAATCCTGTACATTTTTACAGATAAAATCACTACGCCATGAATCAGTCCGCATGAAAGATCCTGCTCGTGTCTTGGACTTGTTGAATCAACTTGTTGACGGTGGACACTCCAAGCTACAGGTAAGCATTCGTCACCTTTCACTGTTTAACCTCGTTTACTAACCTCGGTGATAATTTACGTCGTACTGTTGGTGTGGTTGGAAAACACGATCAATGTATTAGCTGAAGCACGTAGAAAGATGGAATCACTGACTAGGGAGGTCGTTATTCTCTAACTGAAAACGAGATGGAAATCACGACAAAAGTGTCGGCCCATACGATACATACAACATGTTGAAGTATACGGAAACACCGGAACAAAACAATGATGCACAGCTCATTTCTTTTCAGAGTTTTAGAATAATAGCCCCGCTCGGTGTACTGAGAAGGCCAATATGTGCTTGACTTGTTAGCCTGGTTTCCTCTCCGAATTTTTTTCGGGTCGGCCGACAAAATCTTGTTCCAGTGGAATTCTGGATTGTGATTTGACAAAGAGGAATTTCGACCAAAATTTTGTTGGCTGATCCAAAAAAAATTGGAACTGGGATCAAGTCACCTATTTTATTAGACTTGCATTAGTTTGACACCTCTGGCCTTCTTAGCTCTAGTGGGGCACTAATTAGCCCGGGTACAGCCTGAACCAAAAGTAAAATACTTGATTCTACCTGCCTAAGCCTTGCAACCTTCTGATACTGCATATGATTTTACTGGTATCAGAAAAATAGGAAACGATCATTAATCACGTCATGGAGTTCAGGGCGCCACAAGGGTGATGTTAAGGGTGTGGATGGTGACATTATGCTCTTTTCTCAAGGACATTAATCACGTCATGGAGTTCAGGGCGCCACAAGGGTGATGTTAAGGGTGTGGAGGGTGAAATTATGCTCTTTTCTCAAGGACATTATCCAGGTCATGGAGTTAAGGGCGCCACAAGGGTGATGTTAAGGGTGTGGAGGGTGAAATTATGCTCTTTTCTCAAGGACAATAATCACGTCATGGAGTTCAGGGCGCCACAAGGGTGATGTTAAGGGTGTGGATGGTGAAATTATGCACTTTTCTCAATGACGGTAATCACGTGGTGGAGTTCAGGGCAACACAAGAGTGATGTTAAGGGTGTGGATGGTGACATTATGCTCTTTTCTCAAGGACAATAATCACGTGGTGGAGTTCAGGGCACCACAAGGGTGATGTTAAGGGTGTGGATGGTGAAATTATGCTCTTTTCTCAAGGACAATAATCAGGTCATGGAGTTCGGGGCGCCACAAGGGTGATGTTAAGGGTGTGGATGGTGAAATTATGCTCTTTTCTCAAGGACATTATCCAGGTCATGGAGTTCAGGGCGCCACAAGGGTGATGTTAAGGGTGTGGATGGTGACATTATGCTCTTTTCTCAATGACGGTAATCACGTGGTGGAGTTCAGGGCAACACAAGAGTGATGTTAAGGGTGTGGATGGTGACATTATGCTCTTTTCTCAAGGACAATAGTCACGTCATGGAGTTCAGGGCGACACAAGGGTGATGTTAAGGATGTGGATGGTGACATTATGCTCTTTTCTCAAGGACAATTATCAGGTCATGGAGTTCAGTGCGCCACAAGGGTGATGTTAAGGGTGTGGATGGTGAAATTATGCTCTTTTCTCAATGACGGTAATCACGTGGTGGAGTTCAGGGCAACACAAGAGTGATGTTAAGGGTGTGGATGGTGACATTATGCTCTTTTCTCAAGGACAATAATCACGTGGTGGAGTTCAGGGCACCACAAGGGTGATGCTAAGGGTGTGGATGGTGAAATTATGCTCTTTTCTCAAGGACAATTATCAGGTCATGGAGTTCAGGGTACCACAAGGGTGATGTTAAGGGTGTGGATGGTGACATTATGCTCTTTTCTCAAGGACAATTAACAGGTCATGAAGTTCAGGGCGCCACAAGGGTGATGTTAAGGGTGTGGATGGTGACATTATGCTCTTTTCTCGATGACGGTAATCACGTGGTGGAGTTCAGGGCACCACAAGAGTGATGTTGAGGGTGTGGATGGTGACATTATGCTCTTTTCTCAAGGACAATAATCACGTGGTGGAGTTCAGGGCACCACAAGGGTGATGTTAAGGGTGTGGATGGTGGAATTATGCTCTTTTCTCAATGACGGTAATCACGTGGTGGAGTTCAGGGCACCACAAGAGTGATGTTAAGGGTGTGGAGGGTGAAATTATGCTCTTTTCTCAAGGACAATTATCAGATCATGGAGTTCAGTGCGCCACAAGGGTGATGTTAAGGGTGTGGATGGTGACATTATGCTCTTTTCTCAATGACGGTAATCACGTGGTGAAGTTCAGGGCACCACAAGAGTGATGTTAAGGGTGTGGATGGTGACATTATGCTCTTTTCTCAAGGACAATAATCACGTCATGGAGTTCAGGGCGCCACAAGGGTGATGCTAAGGGTGTGGATGGTGAAATTATGCTCTTTTCTCAATGACGGTAATCACGTGGTGGAGTTCAGGGCACCACAAGAGTGATGTTAAGGGTGTGGATGGTGACATTATGCTCTTTTCTCAAGGACAATAATCACGTGGTGGAGTTCAGGGCACCACAAGAGTGATGTTAAGGGTGTGGATGGTGAAATCATGCTCTTTTCTCAAGGACAATAATCACTTCATGAAGTTCAGGGCGCCACAAGGGTGATGTTAAGGGTGTGGATGGTGACATTATGCTCTTTTCTCAATGACGGTAATCACGTGGTGGAGTTCAGGGCGCCACAAGGGTGATGTTAAGGGTGTGGATGGTGAAATTATGCTCTTTTCTCAATGACGGTAATCACGTGGTGGAGTTCAGGGCACCACAAGGGTGATGTTAAGGGTGTGGATGGTGAAATTATGCTCTTTTCTCAAGGACAGTAATCACGTCATGGTTTTCAGGGCTTCACAAGGGTGATGTCGAGGGTGTGGATGGTGAAATTATGCTCTTTTCTCAAGGACAGTAATCACGTCATGGTTTTCAGGGTGCCACAAGGGTGATGTTAAGGGTGTGGATGGTGAAATTATGCTCTTTTCTCAAGGACAGTAATCACGTCATGGTTTTCAGGGCGCCACAAGGGTGATGTTGAGGGTGTGGATGGTGAAATTATGCTCTTATCTCAATGACAATAATCACGTGGTGAAGTTCAGGGCGTCACAAGGGTGATGTTAAGGGTGTGGATGGTGAAATTATGCTCTTATCTCAATGACAATAATCACGTGGTGAAGTTCAGGGCGCCACAAGGGTGATGTTAAGGGTGTGGATGGTGGAATTATGCTCTTTTCTCAAGGACAGTAATCACGTCATGGTTTTCAGGGCGTCACAAGGGTGATGTTGAGGGTGTGGATGGTGAAATTATGCTCTTATCTCAATGACAATAATCACGTCATGGAGTTCAGGGCACCACAAGGGTGATGTTAAGGGTGTGGATGGTGAAATTATGCTCTTTTCTCAAGGACAGTAATCACGTCATGGTTTTCAGGGCGCCACAAGGGTGATGTTGAGGGTGTGGATGGTGAAATTATGCTCTTATCTCAATGACAATAATCACGTCATGGAGGTCAGGGTACCACAAGGGTGATGTTGAGGGTGTGGAGGGTGAAATTATGCTCTTATCTCAATGACAATATTCACGTCATGGTTTTCAGGGCGCCACAAGGGTGATGTTGAGGGTGTGGATGGTGAAATTATGCTCTTTCCTCAAGGACAGTAATCACTTGATGGAGTTCAGGGCGTCACAAGGGTGATGTTAAGGGTGTGGATGGTGAAATTATGCTCTTATCTCAATGACAATAATCACGTCATGGTTTTCAGGGCGCCACAAGGGTGATGTTGAGGGTGTGGATGGTGAAATTATGCTCTTTTCTCAAGGACAGTAATCACGTGCTGAAGTTCAGGGCGTCACAAGGGTGATGTTGAGGGTGTGGATGGTGAAATTATGCTCTTTTCTCAAGGACAATAATCACGTGCTGAAGTTCAGGGCGCCACAAGGGTGATGTTGAGGGTGTGGATGATGAAATTATGCTCTTTTCTCAAGGACAGTAATCACTTGATGGAGTTCAGGGTGCCACAAGGGTGATGTTGAGGGTGTGGATGGTGAAATTATGCTCTTTTCTCAAGGACAGTAATCACGTGCTGAAGTTCAGGGCGTCACAAGGGTGATGTTAAGGGTGTGGAGGGTGAAATTATGCTCTTTTCTCAAGGACAATAATCACGTCATGGTTTTCAGGGCGCCACAAGGGTGATGTTGAGGGTGTGGATGGTGAAATTATGCTCTTTTCTCAAGGACAGTAATCACGTGCTGAAGTTCAGGGCGTCACAAGGGTGATGTTGAGGGTGTGGATAGTGAAATTATGCTCTTTTCTCAAGGACAGTAATCACGTGCTGAAGTTCAGGGCGTCACAAGGGTGATGTTGAGGGTGTGGATGGTGAAATTATGCTCTTTTCTCAAGGACAGTAATCACGTGCTGAAGTTCAGGGCGCCACAAGGGTGATGTTGAGGGTGTGGATGGTGAAATTATGCTCTTTTCTCAAGGACAGTAATCATTTGATGGAGTTCAGGGCGCCACAAGGGTGATGTTGAGGGTGTGGATGGTGAAATTATGCTCTTTTCTCAAGGACAGTAATCACGTGCTGAAGTTCAGGGCGCCACAAGGGTGATGTTGAGGGTGTGTATGGTGGAATTATGCTCTTTTCTCAAGGACAGTAATCACTTGATGGAGTTCAGGGCGCCACAAGGGTGATGTTGAGGGTGTGGATGGTGAAATTATGCTCTTTTCTCAAGGACAGTAATCACGTGCTGAAGTTCAGGGCGTCACAAGGGTGATGTTGAGGGTGTGTATGGTGAAATTATGCTCTTTTCTCAAGGACAGTAATCACGTGCTGAAGTTCAGGGCGCCACAAGGGTGATGTTGAGGGTGTGGATGGTGAAATTATGCTCTTTTCTCAAGGACAGTAATCACTCGATGGAGTTCAGGGCGCCACAAGGGTGATGTTGAGGGTGTGGATGGTAAAATTATGCTCTTTTCTCAAGGACAGTAATCACGTGCTGAAGTTCAGGGCGTCACAAGGGTGATGTTAAGGGTGTGGAGGGTGAAATTATGCTCTTTTCTCAAGGACAATAATCACGTCATGGTTTTCAGGTCGCCACAAGGGTGATGTTGAGGGTATGGATAGTGAAATTATGCTCTTTTCTCAAGGACAGTAATCACGTGCTGAAGTTCAGGGCGTCACAAGGGTGATGTTAAGGGTGTGGATGGTGAAATTATGCTCTTTCCTCAAGGACAATAATCACGTCATGGTTTTCAGGGCGCCACAAGGGTGATGTTGAGGGTGTGGATGGTGAAATCATGCTCTTTTCTCAAGGACAGTAATCACGTGCTGAAGTTCAGGGCGCCACAAGGGTGATGTTGAGGGTGTGGATGGTGAAATTATGCTCTTTTCTCAAGGACAATAATCACGTGCTGAAGTTCAGGGCGTCACAAGGGTGATGTTAAGGGTGTGGATGGTGAAATTATGCTCTTTTCTCAAGGACAATAATCACGTCATGGTTTTCAGGGCGCCACAAGGGTGATGTTGAGGGTGTGGATGGTGAAATTATGCTCTTTTCTCAAGGACAGTAATCACGTGCTGAAGTTCAGGGCGTCACAAGGGTGATGTTAAGGGTGTGGATGGTGAAATTATGCTCTATTCTCAAGGACAATAATCACGTCATGGTTTTCAGTGTGCCACAAGGGTGATGTTGAGGGTGTGGATGGTGAAATTATGCTCTTATCTCAATGACAATAATCAAGTGCTGAAGTTCAGGGCGCCACAAGGGTGATGTTGAGGGTGTGGATGGTGAAATTATGCTCTTATCTCAATGACAATAATCACGTAATGGTTTTCAGGGCGCCACAAGGGTGATGTTGAGGGTGTGGATGGTGAAATTATGCTCTTTTCTCAAGGACAATAATCACGTCATGGTTTTCAGGGCGCCACAAGGGTGATGTTAAGGGTGTGGATGGTGAAATTATGCTCTTATCTCAAGGACAGTAATCACGTCATGGTTTTCAGGGTGCCACAAGGGTGATGTTGAGGGTGTGGATGGTGAAATTATGCTCTTATCTCAACGACAATAATCAAGTGCTGAAGTTCAGGGCGCCACAAGGGTGATGTTGAGGGTGTGGATGGTGAAATTATGCTCTTATCTCAATGACAATAATCACGTCATGGTTTTCAGGGCGCCACAAGGGTGATGTTAAGGGTGTGGATGGTGAAATTATGCTCTTTTCTCAAGGACAGTAATCACGTCATGGTTTTCAGGGTGCCACAAGGGTGATGTTGAGGGTGTGGATGGTGAAATTATGCTCTTATTTCAATGACAATAATCACTTCATGGATTTCAGGGCGCCACAAGGGTGATGTTGAGGGTGTGGATGGTGAAATTATGCTCTTTTCTCAAGGACAATAATCACGTCATGGTTTTCAGGGCGTCACAAGGGTGATGTTGAGGGTATGAAGGGTGAAATTATGCTTTTTTCTCAAAGACGATAATCACGTCATGGAGTTCAGGGCGCCACAAGGGTGATGTTAAGGGTGTGGATGGTGAAATTATGCTCTTTTCTCAAGGACAGTAATCACGTCATGGTTTTCAGGGCGCCACAAGGGTGATGTTAAGGGTGTGGATGGTGAAATTATGCTCTTATCTCAATGACAATAATCAAGTGCTGAAGTTCAGGGCGCCACAAGGGTGATGTTGAGGGTGTGGATGGTGAAATTATGCTCTTATCTCAAGGACAGTAATCACGTCATGGTTTTCAGGGCGCCACAAGGGTGATGTTGAGGGTGTGGATGGTGAAATTATGCTCTTATCTCAATGACAATAATCAAGTGCTGAAGTTCAGGGCGCCACAAGGGTGATGTTGAGGGTGTGGATGGTGAAATTATGCTCTCATCTCAATGACAATGATCACGTCATGGTTTTCAGGGCGCCACAAGCGTGATGTTGAGGGTGTGGATGGTGAAATTATGCTCTTTTCTCAAGGACAGTAATCACGTCATGGTTTTCAGGGCGCCACAAGGGTGATGTTGAGGGTGTGGATGGTGAAATTAGGCTTTTATCTCAATGACAATAATCACGTGGTGAAGTTCAGGGCGCCACAAGGGTGATGTTGAGGGTGTGGATGGTGAAATTATGCTCTTATCTCAATGACAATAATCACGTGGTGGAGTTCAGGGCACCACAAGGGTGATGTTGAGGGTGTGGATGGTGAAATTATGCTCTTTTCTCAAGGACAGTAATCACGTCATGGTTTTCAGGGCGCCACAAGGGTGATGTTAAGGGTGTGGATGGTGAAATTATGCTCTTATCTCAATGACAATAATCACGTGGTGTAGTTCAGGGCGTCACAAGGGTGATGTTGAGGGTGTGGTTGGTGAAATTATGCTCTTTTCTCAAGGACAATAATCACTTGATGGAGTTCAGGGCGCCACAAGGGTGATGTTGAGGGTGTGGATGGTGAAATTATGCTCTTTTCTCAAGGACAGTAATCACGTCATGGTTTTCAGGGCGCCACAAGGGTGATGTTGAGGGTGTGGATGGTGAAATTATGCTCTTATCTCAAGGACAGTAATCACGTCATGGTTTTCAGGGCGCCACAAGGGTGATGTTGAGGGTGTGGATGGTGAAATTATGCTCTTATCTCAATGACAATAATCAAGTGCTGAAGTTCAGGGCGCCACAAGGGTGATGTTGAGGGTGTGGATGGTGAAATTATGCTCTCATCTCAATGACAATAATCACGTCATGGTTTTCAGGGCGCCACAAGCGTGATGTTGAGGGTGTGGATGGTGAAATTATGCTCTTTTCTCAAGGACAGTAATCACGTCATGGTTTTCAGGGCGCCACAAGGGTGATGTTGAGGGTGTGGATGGTGAAATTAGGCTTTTATCTCAATGACAATAATCACGTGGTGAAGTTCAGGGCGCCACAAGGGTGATGTTGAGGGTGTGGATGGTGAAATTATGCTCTTATCTCAATGACAATAATCACGTGGTGGAGTTCAGGGCACCACAAGGGTGATGTTGAGGGTGTGGATGGTGAAATTATGCTCTTTTCTCAAGGACAGTAATCACGTCATGGTTTTCAGGGCGCCACAAGGGTGATGTTAAGGGTGTGGATGGTGAAATTATGCTCTTATCTCAATGACAATAATCACGTGGTGTAGTTCAGGGCGTCACAAGGGTGATGTTGAGGGTGTGGTTGGTGAAATTATGCTCTTTTCTCAAGGAAAATAATCACTTGATGGAGTTCAGGGCGCCACAAGGGTGATGTTGAGGGTGTGGATGGTGAAATTATGCTCTTTTCTCAAGGACAGTAATCACGTCATGGTTTTCAGGGCGCCACAAGGGTGATGTTGAGGGTGTGGATGGTGAAATTATGCTCTTATCTCAATGACAATAATCACGTGGTGAAGTTCAGGGCGCCACAAGGGTGATGTTGAGGGTGTGGATGGTGAAATTATGCTCTTATCTCAATGACAATAATCACGTGGTGAAGTTCAGGGCGCCACAAGGGATATGTTAAGGGTGTGGATGGTGAAATTATGCTCTTTTCTCAAGGACAGTAATCACGTCATGGTTTTCAGGGCTCCACAAAGATGATGTTAAGGGTGTGGATGGTGAAATTATGCTCTTTTCTCAAGGACAGTAATCACGTCATGGTTTTCAGGGCGCCACAAGGGTGATGTTGAGGGTGTGGATGGTGAAATTATGCTCTCATCTCAATGACAATAATCACGTGGTGAAGTTCAGGGCGTCACAAGGGTGATGTTAAGGGTGTGGATGGTGAAATTATGCTCTTATCTCAATGACAATAATCACGTGGTGAAGTTCAGGCGCCACAAGGGTGATGTTAAGGGTGTGGATGGTGAAATTATGCTCTTTTCTCAAGGACAGTAATCACGTCATGGTTTTCAGGGCGCCACAAGGGTGATGTTGAGGGTGTGGATGGTGAAATTATGCTCTTATCTCAATGACAATAATCACGTGGTGAAGTTCAGGGCGCCACAAGGGTGATGTTAAGGGTGTGGATGGTGAAATTATGCTCTTTCCTCAAGGACAGTAATCATGTCATGGTTTTCAGGGCGCCACAAGGGTGATGTTGATGGTGTGGATGGTGAAATTATGCTCTTATCTCAATGACAATAATCACGTCATGAAGTTCAGGGCACCACAAGGGTGATGTTAAGGGTGTGGATGGTGAAATTATGCTCTTTTCTCAAGGACAATAATCACGTCATGGAGTTCAGGGCACCACAAGGGTGATGTTAAGGGTGTGGATGGTGAAATTAAGCTTTTTTCTCAAGGACGATAATCTCGTGGTGGAGTTCAGGACGCCACAAGGGTGATGTTAAGGGTGTGGAGGGTGAAATTATGCTCTTTTCTCAAGGACAATAATCAGGTCATGGAGTTCAGGGTACCTCAAGGGTGATGTTAAGGGTGTGGATGGTGAAATTATGCCCTTTTCTAAAGGACCATAATCACGTGGTGGAGTTCAGGGTACCACAAGGGTGATGTCAAAGGTCTGGAGGGTGAAATTATGCTCTTATCTCAATGACAATTATCACGTGGTAGAGTTCAGGGCACCACAAAGGTGATGTTAAGGGTGTGGATGGTGAAATTATGCTCTTTTCTCAAGAACAATAATCAGGTCATGGAGTTCAGGGCGCCACAAGGGTGATGTTGAGGGTGTGGATGGTGGAATTATGCTCTTTTCTCAAGGACAATAATCACTTGATGGAGTTCAGGGCACCACAAGGGTGATGTCAAGGGTGTGGATGGTGAAATTATGCTCTTTTCTCAAGGATAAAAATCGGGTCATGGAGTTCAGGGCGCCAGAAGGGTGATGTTAAGGGTGTGGATGGTGAAATTATGCTCTTTTCTCAAAGACAATAATCACGTGCTGGAGTTCAGGGTACCACAAGGGTGATGTTGAGGGTGTGGATGGTGAAATTATGCTCTTTTCTCAAAGACAATAATCACGTGGTGGAGTTCAGGGTACCACAAGGGTGATGTTGAGGGTGTGGATGGTGAAATTATGCTCTTTTCTCAAGGACAATAATCACGTCATGGTTTTCAGGGCGCCACAAGGGTGATGTTGAGGGTGTGGATGGTGAAATTATGCTCTTTTCTCAAGGACAGTAATCACGTGCTGAAGTTCAGGGCGTCACAAGGGTGATGTTGAGGGTGTGGATAGTGAAATTATGCTCTTTTCTCAAGGACAGTAATCACGTGCTGAAGTTCAGGGCGTCACAAGGGTGATGTTGAGGGTGTGGATGGTGAAATTATGCTCTTTTCTCAAGGACAGTAATCACGTGCTGAAGTTCAGGGCGCCACAAGGGTGATGTTGAGGGTGTGGATGGTGAAATTATGCTCTTTTCTCAAGGACAGTAATCATTTGATGGAGTTCAGGGCGCCACAAGGGTGATGTTGAGGGTGTGGATGGTGAAATTATGCTCTTTTCTCAAGGACAGTAATCACGTGCTGAAGTTCAGGGCGCCACAAGGGTGATGTTGAGGGTGTGTATGTTGGAATTATGCTCTTTTCTCAAGGACAGTAATCACTTGATGGAGTTCAGGGCGCCACAAGGGTGATGTTGAGGGTGTGGATGGTGAAATTATGCTCTTTTCTCAAGGACAGTAATCACGTGCTGAAGTTCAGGGCGTCACAAGGGTGATGTTGAGGGTGTGTATGGTGAAATTATGCTCTTTTCTCAAGGACAGTAATCACGTGCTGAAGTTCAGGGCGCCACAAGGGTGATGTTGAGGGTGTGGATGGTGAAATTATGCTCTTTTCTCAAGGACAGTAATCACTCGATGGAGTTCAGGGCGCCACAAGGGTGATGTTGAGGGTGTGGATGGTAAAATTATGCTCTTTTCTCAAGGACAGTAATCACGTGCTGAAGTTCAGGGCGTCACAAGGGTGATGTTGAGGGTGTGTATGGTGAAATTATGCTCTTTTCACAAGGACAGTAATCACGTGCTGAAGTTCAGGGCGCCACAAGGGTGATGTTGAGGGTGTGGATGGTGAAATTATGCTCTTTTCTCAAGGACAGTAATCACTCGATGGAGTTCAGGGCGCCACAAGGGTGATGTTGAGGGTGTGGATGGTAAAATTATGCTCTTTTCTCAAGGACAGTAATCACGTGCTGAAGTTCAGGGCGTCACAAGGGTGATGTTAAGGGTGTGGAGGGTGAAATTATGCTCTTTTCTCAAGGACAATAATCACGTCATGGTTTTCAGGTCGCCACAAGGGTGATGTTGAGGGTATGGATAGTGAAATTATGCTCTTTTCTCAAGGACAGTAATCACGTGCTGAAGTTCAGGGCGTCACAAGGGTGATGTTAAGGGTGTGGATGGTGAAATTATGCTCTTTCCTCAAGGACAATAATCACGTCATGGTTTTCAGGGCGCCACAAGGGTGATGTTGAGGGTGTGGATGGTGAAATCATGCTCTTTTCTCAAGGACAGTAATCACGTGCTGAAGTTCAGGGCGCCACAAGGGTGATGTTGAGGGTGTGGATGGTGAAATTATGCTCTTTTCTCAAGGACAATAATCACGTGCTGAAGTTCAGGGCGTCACAAGGGTGATGTTAAGGGTGTGGATGGTGAAATTATGCTCTTTTCTCAAGGACAATAATCACGTCATGGTTTTCAGGGCGCCACAAGGGTGATGTTGAGGGTGTGGATGGTGAAATTATGCTCTTTTCTCAAGGACAGTAATCACGTGCTGAAGTTCAGGGCGTCACAAGGGTGATGTTAAGGGTGTGGATGGTGAAATTATGCTCTATTCTCAAGGACAATAATCACGTAATGGTTTTCAGGGCGCCACAAGGGTGATGTTGAGGGTGTGGATGGTGAAATTATGCTCTTTTCTCAAGGACAATAATCACGTCATGGTTTTCAGGGCGCCACAAGGGTGATGTTAAGGGTGTGGATGGTGAAATTATGCTCTTATCACAAGGACAGTAATCACGTCATGGTTTTCAGGGTGCCACAAGGGTGATGTTGAGGGTGTGGATGGTGAAATTATGCTCTTATCTCAACGACAATAATCAAGTGCTGAAGTTCAGGGCGCCACAAGGGTGATGTTGAGGGTGTGGATGGTGAAATTATGCTCTTATCTCAATGACAATAATCACGTCATGGTTTTCAGGGCGCCACAAGGGTGATGTTAAGGGTGTGGATGGTGAAATTATGCTCTTTTCTCAAGGACAGTAATCACGTCATGGTTTTCAGGGTGCCACAAGGGTGATGTTGAGGGTGTGGATGGTGAAATTATGCTCTTATTTCAATGACAATAATCACTTCATGGAGTTCAGGGCGCCACAAGGGTGATGTTGAGGGTGTGGATGGTGAAATTATGCTCTTTTCTCAAGGACAATAATCACGTCATGGTTTTCAGGGCGTCACAAGGGTGATGTTGAGGGTATGAAGGGTGAAATTATGCTTTTTTCTCAAAGACGATAATCACGTCATGGAGTTCAGGGCGCCACAAGGGTGATGTTAAGGGTGTGGATGGTGAAATTATGCTCTTTTCTCAAGGACAGTAATCACGTCATGGTTTTCAGGGCGCCACAAGGGTGATGTTAAGGGTGTGGATGGTGAAATTATGCTCTTATCTCAATGACAATAATCAAGTGCTGAAGTTCAGGGCGCCACAAGGGTGATGTTGAGGGTGTGGATGGTGAAATTATGCTCTTATCTCAAGGACAGTAATCACGTCATGGTTTTCAGGGCGCCACAAGGGTGATGTTGAGGGTGTGGATGGTGAAATTATGCTCTTATCTCAATGACAATAATCAAGTGCTGAAGTTCAGGGCGCCACAAGGGTGATGTTGAGGGTGTGGATGGTGAAATTATGCTCTCATCTCAATGACAATAATCACGTCATGGTTTTCAGGGCGCCACAAGCGTGATGTTGAGGGTGTGGATGGTGAAATTATGCTCTTTTCTCAAGGACAGTAATCACGTCATGGTTTTCAGGGCGCCACAAGAGTGATGTTGAGGGTGTGGATTGTGAAATTAGGCTTTTATCTCAATGACAATAATCACGTGGTGAAGTTCAGGGCGCCACAAGGGTGATGTTGAGGGTGTGGATGGTGAAATTATGCTCTTATCTCAATGACAATAATCACGTGGTGGAGTTCAGGGCACCACAAGGGTGATGTTGAGGGTGTGGATGGTGAAATTATGCTCTTTTCTCAAGGACAGTAATCACGTCATGGTTTTCAGGGCGCCACAAGGGTGATGTTAAGGGTGTGGATGGTGAAATTAGGCTCTTATCTCAATGACAATAATCACGTGGTGTAGTTCAGGGCGTCACAAGGGTGATGTTGAGGGTGTGGTTGGTGAAATTATGCTCTTTTCTCAAGGACAATAATCACTTGATGGAGTTCAGGGCGCCACAAGGGTGATGTTGAGGGTGTGGATGGTGAAATTATGCTCTTTTCTCAAGGACAGTAATCACGTCATGGTTTTCAGGGCGCCACAAGGGTGATGTTGAGGGTGTGGATGGTGAAATTATGCTCTTATCTCAATGACAATAATCACGTGGTGAAGTTCAGGGCGCCACAAGGGTGATGTTGAGGGTGTGGATGGTGAAATTATGCTCTTATCTCAATGACAATAATCACGTGGTGAAGTTCAGGGCGCCACAAGGGATATGTTAAGGGTGTGGATGGTGAAATTATGCTCTTTTCTCAAGGACAGTAATCACGTCATGGTTTTCAGGGCTCCACAAGGGTGATGTTAAGGGTGTGGATGGTGAAATTATGCTCTTTTCTCAAGGACAGTAATCACGTCATGGTTTTCAGGGCGCCACAAGGGTGATGTTGAGAGTGTGGATGGTGAAATTATGCTCTCATCTCAATGACAATAATCACGTGGTGAAGTTCAGGGCGTCACAAGGGTGATGTTAAGGGTGTGGATGGTGAAATTATGCTCTTATCTCAATGACAATAATCACGTGGTGAAGTTCAGGCGCCACAAGGGTGATGTTAAGGGTGTGGATGGTGAAATTATGCTCTTTTCTCAAGGACAGTAATCACGTCATGGTTTTCAGGGCGCCACAAGGGTGATGTTGAGGGTGTGGATGGTGAAATTATGCTCTTATCTCAATGACAATAATCACGTGGTGAAGTTCAGGGCGCCACAAGGGTGATGTTAAGGGTGTGGATGGTGAAATTATGCTCTTTCCTCAAGGACAGTAATCATGTCATGGTTTTCAGGGCGCCACAAGGGTGATGTTGATGGTGTGGATGGTGAAATTATGCTCTTATCTCAATGACAATAATCACGTCATGAAGTTCAGGGCACCACAAGGGTGATGTTAAGGGTGTGGATGGTGAAATTATGCTCTTTTCTCAAGGACAATAATCACGTCATGGAGTTCAGGGCACCACAAGGGTGATGTTAAGGGTGTGGATGGTGAAATTAAGCTTTTTTCTCAAGGACGATAATCTCGTGGTGGAGTTCAGGACGCCACAAGGGTGATGTTAAGGGTGTGGAGGGTGAAATTATGCTCTTTTCTCAAGGACAATAATCAGGTCATGGAGTTCAGGGTACCTCAAGGGTGATGTTAAGGGTGTGGATGGTGAAATTATGCCCTTTTCTAAAGGACCATAATCACGTGGTGGAGTTCAGGGTACCACAAGGGTGATGTCAAAGGTCTGGAGGGTGAAATTATGCTCTTATCTCAATGACAATTATCACGTGGTAGAGTTCAGGGCACCACAAAGGTGATGTTAAGGGTGTGGATGGTGAAATTATGCTCTTTTCTCAAGAACAATAATCAGGTCATGGAGTTCAGGGCGCCACAAGGGTGATGTTGAGGGTGTGGATGGTGGAATTATGCTCTTTTCTCAAGGACAATAATCACTTGATGGAGTTCAGGGCACCACAAGGGTGATGTCAAGGGTGTGGATGGTGAAATTATGCTCTTTTCTCAAGGATAAAAATCGGGTCATGGAGTTCAGGGCGCCAGAAGGGTGATGTTAAGGGTGTGGATGGTGAAATTATGCTCTTTTCTCAAAGACAATAATCACGTGCTGGAGTTCAGGGTACCACAAGGGTGATGTTGAGGGTGTGGATGGTGAAATTATGCTCTTTTCTCAAAGACAATAATCACGTGGTGGAGTTCAGGGTACCACAAGGGTGATGTTGAGGGTGTGGATGGTGAAATTATGCTCTTTTCTCAAGGACAATAATCACGTCATGGTTTTCAGGGCGCCACAAGGGTGATGTTGAGGGTGTGGATGGTGAAATTATGCTCTTTTCTCAAGGACAGTAATCACGTGCTGAAGTTCAGGGCGTCACAAGGGTGATGTTGAGGGTGTGGATAGTGAAATTATGCTCTTTTCTCAAGGACAGTAATCACGTGCTGAAGTTCAGGGCGTCACAAGGGTGATGTTGAGGGTGTGGATGGTGAAATTATGCTCTTTTCTCAAGGACAGTAATCACGTGCTGAAGTTCAGGGCGCCACAAGGGTGATGTTGAGGGTGTGGATGGTGAAATTATGCTCTTTTCTCAAGGACAGTAATCATTTGATTGAGTTCAGGGCGCCACAAGGGTGATGTTGAGGGTGTGGATGGTGAAATTATGCTCTTTTCTCAAGGACAGTAATCACGTGCTGAAGTTCAGGGCGCCACAAGGGTGATGTTGAGGGTGTGTATGTTGGAATTATGCTCTTTTCTCAAGGACAGTAATCACTTGATGGAGTTCAGGGCGCCACAAGGGTGATGTTGAGGGTGTGGATGGTGAAATTATGCTCTTTTCTCAAGGACAGTAATCACGTGCTGAAGTTCAGGGCGTCACAAGGGTGATGTTGAGGGTGTGTATGGTGAAATTATGCTCTTTTCTCAAGGACAGTAATCACGTGCTGAAGTTCAGGGCGCCACAAGGGTGATGTTGAGGGTGTGGATGGTGAAATCATGCTCTTTTCTCAAGGACAGTAATCACGTGCTGAAGTTCAGGGCGCCACAAGGGTGATGTTGAGGGTGTGGATGGTGAAATTATGCTCTTTTCTCAAGGACAATAATCACGTGCTGAAGTTCAGGGCGTCACAAGGGTGATGTTAAGGGTGTGGATGGTGAAATTATGCTCTTTTCTCAAGGACAATAATCACGTCATGGTTTTCAGGGCGCCACAAGGGTGATGTTGAGGGTGTGGATGGTGAAATTATGCTCTTTTCTCAAGGACAGTAATCACGTGCTGAAGTTCAGGGCGTCACAAGGGTGATGTTAAGGGTGTGGATGGTGAAATTATGCTCTATTCTCAAGGACAATAATCACGTCATGGTTTTCAGTGTGCCACAAGGGTGATGTTGAGGGTGTGGATGGTGAAATTATGCTCTTATCTCAATGACAATAATCAAGTGCTGAAGTTCAGGGCGCCACAAGGGTGATGTTGAGGGTGTGGATGGTGAAATTATGCTCTTATCTCAATGACAATAATCACGTAATGGTTTTCAGGGCGCCTTAAGGGTGATGTTGAGGGTGTGGATGGTGAAATTATGCTCTTTTCTCAAGGACAATAATCACGTCATGGTTTTCAGGGCGCCACAAGGGTGATGTTAAGGGTGTGGATGGTGAAATTATGCTCTTATCTCAAGGACAGTAATCACGTCATGGTTTTCAGGGTGCCACAAGGGTGATGTTGAGGGTGTGGATGGTGAAATTATGCTCTTATCTCAACGACAATAATCAAGTGCTGAAGTTCAGGGCGCCACAAGGGTGATGTTGAGGGTGTGGATGGTGAAATTATGCTCTTATCTCAATGACAATAATCACGTCATGGTTTTCAGGGCGCCACAAGGGTGATGTTAAGGGTGTGGATGGTGAAATTATGCTCTTTTCTCAAGGACAGTAATCACGTCATGGTTTTCAGGGTGCCACAAGGGTGATGTTGAGGGTGTGGATGGTGAAATTATGCTCTTATTTCAATGACAATAATCACTTCATGGAGTTCAGGGCGCCACAAGGGTGATGTTGAGGGTGTGGATGGTGAAATTATGCTCTTTTCTCAAGGACAATAATCACGTCATGGTTTTCAGGGCGTCACAAGGGTGATGTTGAGGGTATGAAGGGTGAAATTATGCTTTTTTCTCAAAGACGATAATCACGTCATGGAGTTCAGGGCGCCACAAGGGTGATGTTAAGGGTGTGGATGGTGAAATTATGCTCTTTTCTCAAGGACAGTAATCACGTCATGGTTTTCAGGACGCCACAAGGGTGATGTTAAGGGTGTGGATGGTGAAACTATGCTCTTATCTCAATGACAATAATCAAGTGCTGAAGTTCAGGGCGCCACAAGGGTGATGTTGAGGGTGTGGATGGTGAAATTATGCTCTTATCTCAAGGACAGTAATCACGTCATGGTTTTCAGGGCGCCACAAGGGTGATGTTGAGGGTGTGGATGGTGAAATTATGCTCTTATCTCAATGACAATAATCAAGTGCTGAAGTTCAGGGCGCCACAAGGGTGATGTTGAGGGTGTGGATGGTGAAATTATGCTCTCATCTCAATGACAATAATCACGTCATGGTTTTCAGGGCGCCACAAGCGTGATGTTGAGGGTGTGGATGGTGAAATTATGCTCTTTTCTCAAGGACAGTAATCACGTCATGGTTTTCAGGGCGCCACAAGGGTGATGTTGAGGGTGTGGATGGTGAAATTAGGCTTTTATCTCAATGACAATAATCACGTGGTGAAGTTCAGGGCGCCACAAGGGTGATGTTGAGGGTGTGGATGGTGAAATTATGCTCTTATCTCAATGACAATAATCACGTGGTGGAGTTCAGGGCACCACAAGGGTGATGTTGAGGGTGTGGATGGTGAAATTATGCTCTTTTCTCAATGACAGTAATCACGTCATGGTTTTCAGGGCGCCACAAGGGTGATGTTAAGGGTGTGGATGGTGAAATTATGCTCTTATCTCAATGACAATAATCACGTGGTGTAGTTCAGGGCGTCACAAGGGTGATGTTGAGGGTGTGGTTGGTGAAATTATGCTCTTTTCTCAAGGACAATAATCACTTGATGGAGTTCAGGGCGCCACAAGGGTGATGTTGAGGGTGTGGATGGTGAAATTATGCTCTTTTCTCAAGGACAGTAATCACGTCATGGTTTTCAGGGCGCCACAAGGGTGATGTTGAGGGTGTGGATGGTGAAATTATGCTCTTATCTCAATGACAATAATCACGTGGTGAAGTTCAGGGCGCCACAAGGGTGATGTTGAGGGTGTGGATGGTGAAATTATGCTCTTATCTCAATGACAATAATCACGTGGTGAAGTTCAGGGCGCCACAAGGGATATGTTAAGGGTGTGGATGGTGAAATTATGCTCTTTTCTCAAGGACAGTAATCACGTCATGGTTTTCAGGGCTCCACAAGGGTGATGTTAAGGGTGTGGATGGTGAAATTATGCTCTTTTCTCAAGGACAGTAATCACGTCATGGTTTTCAGGGCGCCACAAGGGTGATGTTGAGGGTGTGGATGGTGAAATTATGCTCTCATCTCAATGACAATAATCACGTGGTGAAGTTCAGGGCGTCACAAGGGTGATGTTAAGGGTGTGGATGGTGAAATTATGCTCTTATCTCAATGACAATAATCACGTGGTGAAGTTCAGGCGCCACAAGGGTGATGTTAAGGGTGTGGATGGTGAAATTATGCTCTTTTCTCAAGGACAGTAATCACGTCATGGTTTTCAGGGCGCCACAAGGGTGATGTTGAGGGTGTGGATGGTGAAATTATGCTCTTATCTCAATGACAATAATCACGTGGTGAAGTTCAGGGCGCCACAAGGGTGATGTTAAGGGTGTGGATGGTGAAATTATGCTCTTTCCTCAAGGACAGTAATCATGTCATGGTTTTCAGGGCGCCACAAGGGTGATGTTGAGGGTGTGGATGGTGAAATTATGCTCTCATCTCAATGACAATAATCACGTGGTGAAGTTCAGGGCGTCACAAGGGTGATGTTAAGGGTGTGGATGGTGAAATTATGCTCTTATCTCAATGACAATAATCACGTGGTGAAGTTCAGGGCGCCACAAGGGTGATGTTAAGGGTGTGGATGGTGAAATTATGCTCTTTCCTCAAGGACAGTAATCATGTCATGGTTTTCAGGGCGCCACAAGGGTGATGTTGATGATGTGGATGGTGAAATTATGCTCTTATCTCAATGACAATAATCACGTCATGAAGTTCAGGGCACCACAAGGGTGATGTTAAGGGTGTGGATGGTGAAATTATGCTCTTTTCTCAAGGACAATAATCACGTCATGGAGTTCAGGGCACCACAAGGGTGATGTTAAGGGTGTGGATGGTGAAATTAGGCTTTTTTCTCAAGGACGATAATCTCGTGGTGGAGTTCAGGACGCCACAAGGGTGATGTTAAGGGTGTGGAGGGTGAAATTATGCTCTTTTCTCAAGGACAATAATCAGGTCATGGAGTTCAGGGTACCTCAAGGGTGATGTTAAGGGTGTGGATGGTGAAATTATGCCCTTTTCTAAAGGACCATAATCACGTGGTGGAGTTCAGGGTACCACAAGGGTGATGTCAAAGGTCTGGAGGGTGAAATTATGCTCTTATCTCAATGACAATTATCACGTGGTAGAGTTCAGGGCACCACAAAGGTGATGTTAAGGGTGTGGATGGTGAAATTATGCTCTTTTCTCAAGAACAATAATCAGGTCATGGAGTTCAGGGCGCCACAAGGGTGATGTTGAGGGTGTGGATGGTGGAATTATGCTCTTTTCTCAAGGACAATAATCACTTGATGGAGTTCAGGGCACCACAAGGGTGATGTCAAGGGTGTGGATGGTGAAATTATGCTCTTTTCTCAAGGATAAAAATCGGGTCATGGAGTTCAGGGCGCCAGAAGGGTGATGTTAAGGGTGTGGATGGTGAAATTATGCTCTTTTCTCAAAGACAATAATCACGTGCTGGAGTTCAGGGTACCACAAGGGTGATGTTGAGGGTGTGGATGGTGAAATTATGCTCTTTTCTCAAAGACAATAATCACGTGGTGGAGTTCAGGGTACCACAAGGGTGATGTTGAGGGTGTGGATGGTGAAATTATGCTCTTTTCTCAAGGACAATAATCACGTCATGGTTTTCAGGGCGCCACAAGGGTGATGTTGAGGGTGTGGATGGTGAAATTATGCTCTTTTCTCAAGGACAGTAATCACGTGCTGAAGTTCAGGGCGTCACAAGGGTGATGTTGAGGGTGTGGATAGTGAAATTATGCTCTTTTCTCAAGGACAGTAATCACGTGCTGAAGTTCAGGGCGTCACAAGGGTGATGTTGAGGGTGTGGATGGTGAAATTATGCTCTTTTCTCAAGGACAGTAATCACGTGCTGAAGTTCAGGGCGCCACAAGGGTGATGTTGAGGGTGTGGATGGTGAAATTATGCTCTTTTCTCAAGGACAGTAATCATTTGATGAAGTTCAGGGCGCCACAAGGGTGATGTTGAGGGTGTGGATGGTGAAATTATGCTCTTTTCTCAAGGACAGTAATCACGTGCTGAAGTTCAGGGCGCCACAAGGGTGATGTTGAGGGTGTGTATGTTGGAATTATGCTCTTTTCTCAAGGACAGTAATCACTTGATGGAGTTCAGGGCGCCACAAGGGTGATGTTGAGGGTGTGGATGGTGAAATTATGCTCTTTTCTCAAGGACAGTAATCACGTGCTGAAGTTCAGGGCGTCACAAGGGTGATGTTAAGGGTGTGGATGGTGAAATTATGCTCTTTCCTCAAGGACAATAATCACGTCATGGTTTTCAGGGCGCCACAAGGGTGATGTTGAGGGTGTGGATTGTGAAATCATGCTCTTTTCTCAAGGACAGTAATCACGTGCTGAAGTTCAGGGCGCCACAAGGGTGATGTTGAGGGTGTGGATGGTGAAATTATGCTCTTTTCTCAAGGACAATAATCACGTGCTGAAGTTCAGGGCGTCACAAGGGTGATGTTAAGGGTGTGGATGGTGAAATTATGCTCTTTTCTCAAGGACAATAATCACGTCATGGTTTTCAGGGCGCCACAAGGGTGATGTTGAGGGTGTGGATGGTGAAATTATGCTCTTTTCTCAAGGACAGTAATCACGTGCTGAAGTTCAGGGCGTCACAAGGGTGATGTTAAGGGTGTGGATGGTGAAATTATGCTCTATTCTCAAGGACAATAATCACGTCATGGTTTTCAGGGCGCCACAAGGGTGATGTTAAGGGTGTGGATGGTGAAATTATGCTCTTATCTCAAGGACAGTAATCACGTCATGGTTTTCAGGGTGCCACAAGGGTGATGTTGAGGGTGTGGATGGTGAAATTATGCTCTTATCTCAACGACAATAATCAAGAGCTGAAGTTCAGGGCGCCACAAGGGTGATGTTGATGGTGTGGATGGTGAAATTATGCTCTTATCTCAATGACAATAATCACGTCATGGTTTTCAGGGCGCCACAAGGGTGATGTTAAGGGTGTGGATGGTGAAATTATGCTCTTTTCTCAAGGACAGTAATCACGTCATGGTTTTCAGGGTGCCACAAGGGTGATGTTGAGGGTGTGGATGGTGTAATTATGCTCTTATTTCAATGACAATAATCACTTCATGGAGTTCAGGGCGCCACAAGGGTGATGTTGAGGGTGTGGATGGTGAAATTATGCTCTTTTCTCAAGGACAATAATCACGTCATGGTTTTCAGGGCGTCACAAGGGTGATGTTGAGGGTATGAAGGGTGAAATTATGCTTTTTTCTCAAAGACGATAATCACGTCATGGAGTTCAGGGCGCCACAAGGGTGATGTTAAGGGTGTGGATGGTGAAATTATGCTCTTTTCTCAAGGACAGTAATCACGTCATGGTTTTCAGGGCGCCACAAGGGTGATGTTAAGGGTGTGGATGGTGAAATTATGCTCTTATCTCAATGACAATAATCAAGTGCTGAAGTTCAGGGCGCCAAAAGGGTGATGTTGAGGGTGTGGATGGTGAAATTATGCTCTTATCTCAAGGACAGTAATCACGTCATGGTTTTCAGGGCGCCACAAGGGTGATGTTGAGGGTGTGGATGGTGAAATTATGCTCTTATCTCAATGACAATAATCGAGTGCTGAAGTTCAGGGCGCCACAAGGGTGATGTTGAGGGTGTGGATGGTGAAATTATGCTCTCATCTCAATGACAATAATCACGTCATGGTTTTCAGGGCGCCACAAGCGTGATGTTGAGGGTGTGGATGGTGAAATTATGCTCTTTTCTCAAGGACAGTAATCACTTCATGGTTTTCAGGGCGCCACAAGGGTGATGTTTAGGGTGTGGATGGTGAAATTAGGCTTTTATCTCAATGACAATAATCACGTGGTGAAGTTCAGGGCGCCACAAGGGTGATGTTGAGGGTGTGGATGGTGAAATTATGCTCTTTTCTCAATGACAATAATCACGTGGTGAAGTTCAGGGCGCCACAAGGGTGATGTTAAGGGTGTGGATGGTGAAATTATGCTCTTTTCTCAAGGACAGTAATCACGTCATGGTTTTCAGGGCGCCACAAGGGTGATGTTAAGGGTGTGGATGGTGATATTATGCTCTTTTCTCAAGGACAGTAATCACGTCATGGTTTTCAGGGCGCCACCAGGGTGATGTTGAGGGTGTGGATGGTGAAATTATGCTCTTATCTCAATGACAATAATCACGTGGTGAAGTTCAGGGCTTCACAAGGGTGATGTTAAGGGTGTGGATGGTGAGATTATGCTCTTATCTCAATGACAATAATCACGTGGTGAAGTTCAGGGCGCCACAAGGGTGATGTTAAGGGTGTGGATGGTGAAATTATGCTCTTTTCTCAAGGACAGTAATCACGTCATGGTTTTCAGGGCGCCACAAGGGTGATGTTGAGGGTGTGGATGGTGAAATTATGCTCTTATCTCAATGACAATAATCACGTGGTGAAGTTCAGGGCGTCACAAGGGTGATGTTAAGGGTGTGGATGGTGAAATTATGCTCTTATCTCAATGACAATAATCACGTGGTGAAGTTCAGGGCGCCACAAGGGTGATGTTAAGGGTGTGGATGGTGAAATTATGCTCTTCTCTCAAGGACAGTAATCACGTCATGGTTTTCAGGGCGCCACAAGGGTGATGTTGAGGGTGTGGATGGTGAAATTATGCTCTTATCTCAAGGACAGTGATCACGTGCTGAAGTTCAGGGCGCCACAAGGGTGATGTTAAGGGTGTGGATGGTGACATAATGCTCTTTTCTCAATGACAGTAATTACGTCATGGTTTTCAGGGCGCCACAAGGGTGATGTTAAGGGTGTGGATGGTGAAATTATGCTCTTTTCTCAAGGACAGTAATCACGTCATGGTTTTCAGGGCGCCACAAGGGTGATGTTGAGGGTGTGGATGGTGAAATTATGCTCTTTTCTCAAGGACAGTAATCACGTGGTGAAGTTCAGGGCGTCACAAGGGTGATGTTGAGGGTGTGGATGGTGAAATTATGCTCTTTTCTCAAGGACAGTAATCACGTCATGGTTTTCAGGGCGCCACAAGGGTGATGTTGAGGGTGTGGATGGTGAAATTATGCTCTTTTCTCAAGGACAGTAATCACGTGCTGAAGTTCAGGGCGCCACAAGGGTGATGTTAAGGGTGTGTTTGGTGAAATTATGCTCTTTTCTCAAGGACAGTAATCACGTCATGGTTTTCAGGGCGCCACAAGGGTGATGTTGAGGGTGTGGATGGTGAAATTATGCTCTTTTCTCAAGGACAATAATCACGTCATGGTTTTCAGGGCGCCACAAGGGTGATGTTGAGGGTGTGGATGGTGAAATTATGCTCTTTTCTCAAGGACAGTAATCACGTGCTGAAGTTCAGGGCGTCACAAGGGTGATGTTGAGGGTGTGGATAGTGAAATTATGCTCTTTTCTCAAGGACAGTAATCACGTGCTGAAGTTCAGGGCGTCACAAGGGTGATGTTGAGGGTGTGGATGGTGAAATTATGCTCTTTTCTCAAGGACAGTAATCACGTGCTGAAGTTCAGGGCGCCACAAGGGTGATGTTGAGGGTGTGGATGGTGAAATTATGCTCTTTTCTCAAGGACAGTAATCATTTGATGGAGTTCAGGGCGCCACAAGGGTGATGTTGAGGGTGTGGATGGTGAAATTATGCTCTTTTCTCAAGGACAGTAATCACGTGCTGAAGTTCAGGGCGCCACAAGGGTGATGTTGAGGGTGTGTATGTTGGAATTATGCTCTTTTCTCAAGGACAGTAATCACTTGATGGAGTTCAGGGCGCCACAAGGGTGATGTTGAGGGTGTGGATGGTGAAATTATGCTCTTTTCTCAAGGACAGTAATCACGTGCTGAAGTTCAGGGCGTCACAAGGGTGATGTTGAGGGTGTGTATTGTTAAATTATGCTCTTTTCTCAAGGACAGTAATCACGTGCTGAAGTTCAGGGCGCCACAAGGGTGATGTTGAGGGTGTGGATGGTGAAATTATGCTCTCATCTCAATGACAATAATCACGTGGTGAAGTTCAGGGCGTCACAAGGGTGATGTTAAGGGTGTGGATGGTGAAATTATGCTCTTATCTCAATGACAATAATCACGTGGTGAAGTTCAGGCGCCACAAGGGTGATGTTAAGGGTGTGGATGGTGAAATTATGCTCTTTTCTCAAGGACAGTAATCACGTCATGGTTTTCAGGGCGCCACAAGGGTGATGTTGAGGGTGTGGATGGTGAAATTATGCTCTTATCTCAATGACAATAATCACGTGGTGAAGTTCAGGGCGTCACAAGGGTGATGTTAAGGGTGTGGATGGTGAAATTATGCTCTTATCTCAATGACAATAATCACGTGGTGAAGTTCAGGGCGCCACAAGGGTGATGTTAAGGGTGTGGATGGTGAAATTATGCTCTTTCCTCAAGGACAGTAATCATGTCATGGTTTTCAGGGCGCCACAAGGGTGATGTTGATGGTGTGGATGGTGAAATTATGCTCTTATTTCAATGACAATAATCACGTCATGAAGTTCAGGGCACCACAAGGGTGATGTTAAGGGTGTGGATGGTGAAATTATGCTCTTTTCTCAAGGACAATAATCACGTCATGGAGTTCAGGGCACCACAAGGGTGATGTTAAGGGTGTGGATGGTGAAATTAAGCTTTTTTCTCAAGGACGATAATCTCGTGGTGGAGTTCAGGACGCCACAAGGGTGATGTTAAGGGTGTGGAGGGTGGAATTATGCTCTTTTCTCAAGGACAATAATCAGGTCATGGAGTTCAGGGTACCTCAAGGGTGATGTTAAGGGTGTGGATGGTGAAATTATGCCCTTTTCTAAAGGACCATAATCACGTGGTGGAGTTCAGGGTACCACAAGGGTGATGTCAAAGGTCTGGAGGGTGAAATTATGCTCTTATCTCAATGACAATTATCACGTGGTAGAGTTCAGGGCACCACAAAGGTGATGTTAAGGGTGTGGATGGTGAAATTATGCTCTTTTCTCAAGAACAATAATCAGGTCATGGAGTTCAGGGCGCCACAAGGGTGATGTTGAGGGTGTGGATGGTGGAATTATGCTCTTTTCTCAAGGACAATAATCACTTGATGGAGTTCAGGGCACCACAAGGGTGATGTCAAGGGTGTGGATGGTGAAATTATGCTCTTTTCTCAAGGATAAAAATCGGGTCATGGAGTTCAGGGCGCCACAAGGGTGATGTTAAGGGTGTGGAGGGTGAAATTATGCTCTTTTCTCAAAGACAATAATCACGTGCTGGAGTTCAGGGTACCACAAGGGTGATGTTGAGGGTGTGGATGGTGAAATTATGCTCTTTTCTCAAAGACAATAATCACGTGGTGGAGTTCAGGGTACCACAAGGGTGATGTTGATGGTGTGGATGGTGAAATTATGCTCTTTTCTCAAGGACAATAATCACGTCATGGTTTTCAGGGCGCCACAAGGGTGATGTTGAGGGTGTGGATGGTGAAATTATGCTCTTTTCTCAAGGACAGTAATCACGTGCTGAAGTTCAGGGCGTCACAAGGGTGATGTTGAGGGTGTGGATGGTGAAATTATGCTCTTATCTCAAGGACAGTAATCACGTCATGGTTTTCAGGGCGCCACAAGGGTGATGTTGAGGGTGTGGATGGTGAAATTATGCTCTTATCTCAATGACAATAATCACGTGGTGAAGTTCAGGGCGTCACAAGGGTGATGTTGAGGGTGTGGATGGTGAAATTATGCTCTTTTCTCAAGGACAATAATCACTTGATGGAGTTCAGGGCGCCACAAGGGTGATGTTGAGGGTGTGGATGGTGAAATTATGCTCTTTTCTCAAGGACAGTAATCACGTCATGGTTTTCAGGGCGCCACAAGGATGATGTTGAGGGTTTGAATGGTGAAATTATGCTCTTTTCTCAAGGACAATAATCACTTGATGGAGTTCAGGGCGCCACAAGGGTGATGTTAAAGGTGTGGATGGTGAAATTATGCTCTTTTCTCAAGGACAGTAATCACGTCATGGTTTTCAGGGCGCCACAAGGGTGATGTTAAGGGTGTGGATGGTGACATTATGCTCTTTTCTCAAGGACAGTAATCACGTCATGGTTTTCAGGGCGCCACAAGGGTGATGTTAAGGGTGTGGATGGTGAAATTATGCTCTTTTCTCAAGGACAGTAATCACGTCATGGTTTTCAGGGCGCCACAAAGGTGATGTTAAGGGTGTGGATGGTGAAATTATGCTCTTTTCTCAAGGACAGTAATCACGTCATGGTTTTCAGGGCGCCACAAGGGTGATGTTGAGGGTGTGGATGGTGAAATTATGCTCTTTTCTCATGGACAATAATCACGTCATGGTTTTCAGGGCGTCACAAGGGTGATGTTGAGGGTGTGGATGGTTAAATTATGCTCTTTTCTCAAGGACAATAATCACGTCATGGAGTTCAGGGCGCCACAAGGGTGATGTTAAGGGTGTGGATGGTGACATTATGCTCTTTTCTCAAGGACAGTAATCACGTGGTGGAGTTCAGGGCGTCACAAGGGTGATGTTAAGGGTGTGGATGGTGAAATTATGCTCTTTTCTCAAGGACAGTAGTCACGTCATGGTTTTCAGGGCGCCACAAGGGTGATGTTGAGGGTGTGGATGGTGAAATTATGCTCTTTTCTCAATGACAATATCCACGTGGTGGAGTTCAGGGCACCACAAGGGTGATGTTGAGGGTGTGGATGGTGAACTTATGCTCTTTTCTCATGGACAATAATCACTTCATGGTTTTCAGGGCGTCACAAGGGTGATGTTGAGGGTGTGGATGGTGAAATTATGCTCTTTTCTCAAGGACAATAATCACGTCATGGAGTTCAGGGCGCCACAAGGGTGATGTTAAGGGTGTGGATGGTGACATTATGATCTTTTCTCAAGGACAGTAATCACGTCATGGTTTTCAGGGCGCCACAAGGGTGATGTTGAGGGTGTGGATGGTGACATTATGCTCTTTTCTCAAGGACAGTAATCACGTCATGGTTTTCAGGGCGCCACAAGGGTGATGTTGAGGGTGTGGATGGTGAAATTATGCTCTTTTCTCAAGGACAGTAATCACGTCATGGTTTTCAGGGCGCCACAAGGGTGATGTTAAGGGTGTGGCTGGTGAAATTATGCTCTTTTCTCAAGGACAATAATTACGTCATGGTTTTCAGGGCGCCACAAGGGTGATGTTAAGGGTGTGGATGGTGAAATTATGCTCTTTTCTCAAGGACAGTAATCACGTCATGGTTTTCAGGGCGCCACAAGGGTGATGTTGAGGGTGTGGATGGTGAACTTATGCTCTTATCTCAAGGACAGTAATCACGTCATGGTTTTCAGGGCGCCACAAGGGTGATGTTGAGGGTGTGGATGGTGAAATTATGCTCTTTTCTTAAGGACAGTAATCACGTCATGGTTTTCAGGGCGCCACAAGGGTGATGTTGAGGGTGTGGATGGTGAAATTATGCTCTTTTCTCAAGGACAGTAATCACGTCATGGTTTTCAGGGCTTCACAAGGGTGATGTTGAGGGTGTGGATGGTGAAATTATGCTCTTTTCTCAAGGACAGTAATCACGTCATGGTTTTCAGGGTGCCACAAGGGTGATGTTGAGGGTGTGGATGGTGAAATTATGCTCTTTTCTCAAGGACAGTAATCACCTCATGGTTTTCAGGGCGCCACAAGGGTGATGTTGATGGTGTGGATGGTGAAATTATGCTCTTATCTCAATGACAATAATCACGTGGTGAAGTTCAGGGCGCCCCAAGGGTGATGTTGAGGGTGTGGATGGTGAAATTATGCTCTTATCTCAATGACAATAATCACGTGGTGGAGCTCAGGGCACCACAAGGGTGATGTTGAGGGTGTGGATGGTGAAATTATGCTCTTTTCTCAAGGACAGTAATCACGTCATGGTTTTCAGGGCGCCACAAGGGTGATGTTAAGGGTGTGGATGGTGAAATTATGCTCTTATCTCAATGACAATAATCACGTGGTGAAGTTCAGGGCGTCACAAGGGTGATGTTGAGGTTGTGGATGGTGAAATTATGCTCTTTTCTCAAGGACAATAATCACTTGATGGAGTTCAGGGCGCCACAAGGGTGATGTTGAGGGTGTGGATTGTGAAATTATGCTCTTTTCTCAAGGACAGTAATCACGTCATGGTTTTCAGGGTGCCACAAGGGTGATGTTGAGGGTGTACATGGTGACATCATGCTCTTATCTCAATGACAATAATCACGTGGTGAAGTTCAGAGCGTCACAAGGGTGATGTTGAGGGTGTGGATGGTGAAATTCTGCTCTTTTCTCAACGACAATGATCACTTGATGGAGTTCAGGGCGCCACAAGGGTGATGTTGAGGGTGTGGATGGTGAAATTATGCTCTTTTCTCAAGGACAGTAATCACGTCATGGTTTTCAGGGCGCCACAAGGGTGATGTTAAGGGTGTGGATGGTGAAATTATGCTCTTATCTCAATGACAATGATCACGTGGTGATTTCAGGGCGCCACAAGGGTGATGTTGAGGGTGTGGATGGTGAAATTATGCTCTTATCTCAATGACAATAATCACGTGGTGAAGTTCAGGGCGCCACAAGGGTGATGTTAAGGGTGTGGATGGTGAAATTATGCTCTTTTCTCAAGGACAATAATCACGTCATGGTTTTCAGGGCGCCACAAGGGTGATGTTAAGGGTGTGGATGGTGAAATTATGCTCTTTTCTCAAGGACAGTAATCACGTCATGGTTTTCAGGGCGCCACCAGGGTGATGTTGAGGGTGTGGATGGTGAAATTATGCTCTTATCTCAATGACAATAATCACGTGGTGAAGTTCAGGGCGTCACAAGGGTGATGTTAAGGGTGTGGATGGTGAGATTATGCTCTTATCTCAATGACAATAATCACGTGGTGAAGTTCAGGGCGCCACAAGGGTGATGTTAAGGGTGTGGATGGTGAAATTATGCTCTTTTCTCAAGGACAGTAATCACGTCATGGTTTTCAGGGCGCCACAAGGGTGATGTTGAGGGTGTGGATGGTGAAATTATGCTCTTATCTCAATGACAATAATCACGTGGTGAAGTTCAGGGCGTCACAAGGGTGATGTTAAGGGTGTGGATGGTGAAATTATGCTCTTATCTCAATGACAATAATCACGTGGTGAAGTTCAGGGCGCCACAAGGGTGATGTTAAGGGTGTGGATGGTGAAATTATGCTCTTCTCTCAAGGACAGTAATCACGTCATGGTTTTCAGGGCGCCACAAGGGTGATGTTGAGGGTGTGGATGGTGAAATTATGCTCTTTTCTCAAGGACGATAATCACGTCATGGAGTTCAGGGCGCCACAAGGGTGATGTTAAGGGTGTGGAGGGTGAAATTATGCTCTTTTCTCATGGACAATAATCACATGGTGGAGTTCAGGACACCACAAGGGTGATGTTAAGGGTGTGGAGGGTCAAATTATGCTCTTTTCTCAAGAACAATAATCACGTGGTGGAGTTCAGGGCACCACAAGGGTGATGTTAAGGGTGTGGATGGTGAAATTATGCTCTTTTCTCAAGGACAATAATCACGTCATGGTTTTCAGGGCACCACAAGGGTGATGTTAGGGTGTGGATGGTGAAATTATGCTCTTTTCTCAATGACAATAATCACGTGGTGAAGTTCAGGGCGCCACAAGGGTGATGTTAAGGGTGTGGATGGTGAAATTATGCTCTTTCCTCAAGGACAGTAATCATGTCATGGTTTTCAGGGCGCCACAAGGGTGATGTTGATGGTGTGGATGGTGAAATTATGCTCTTATTTCAATGACAATAATCACGTCATGAAGTTCAGGGCACCACAAGGGTGATGTTACGGGTGTGGATGGTGAAATTATGCTCTTTTCTCAAGGACAATAATCACGTCATGGAGTTCAGGGCACCACAAGGGTGATGTTAAGGGTGTGGATGGTGAAATTAAGCTTTTTTCTCAAGGACGATAATCTCGTGGTGGAGTTCAGGACGCCACAAGGGTGTTGTTAAGGGTGTGGAGGGTGGAATTATGCTCTTTTCTCAAGGACAATAATCAGGTCATGGAGTTCAGGGTACCTCAAGGGTGATGTTAAGGGTGTGGATGGTGAAATTATGCCCTTTTCTAAAGGACCATAATCACGTGGTGGAGTTCAGGGTACCACAAGGGTGATGTCAAAGGTCTGGAGGGTGAAATTATGCTCTTATCTCAATGACAATTATCACGTGGTAGAGTTCAGGGCACCACAAAGGTGATGTTAAGGGTGTGGATGGTGAAATTATGCTCTTTTCTCAAGAACAATAATCAGGTCATGGAGTTCAGGGCGCCACAAGGGTGATGTTGAGGGTGTGGATGGTGGAATTATGCTCTTTTCTCAAGGACAATAATCACTTGATGGAGTTCAGGGCATCACAAGGGTGATGTCAAGGGTGTGGATGGTGAAATTATGCTCTTTTCTCAAGGATAAAAATCGGGTCATGGAGTTCAGGGCGCCACAAGGGTGATGTTAAGGGTGTGGAGGGTGAAATTATGCTCTTTTCTCAAAGACAATAATCACGTGCTGGAGTTCAGGGTACCACAAGGGTGATGTTGAGGGTGTGGATGGTGAAATTATGCTCTTTTCTCAAAGACAATAATCACGTGGTGGAGTTCAGGGTACCACAAGGGTGATGTTGATGGTGTGGATGGTGAAATTATGCTCTTTTCTCAATGACAATAATCACGTCATGGTTTTCAGGGCGCCACAAGGGTGATGTTGAGGGTGTGGATGGTGAAATTATGCTCTTTTCTCAAGGACAGTAATCACGTGCTGAAGTTCAGGGCGTCACAAGGGTGATGTTGAGGGTGTGGATGGTGAAATTATGCTCTTATCTCAAGGACAGTAATCACGTCATGGTTTTCAGGGCGCCACAAGGGTGATGTTGAGGGTGTGGATGGTGAAATTATGCTCTTATCTCAATGACAATAATCACGTGGTGAAGTTCAGGGCGTCACAAGGGTGATGTTGAGGGTGTGGATGGTGAAATTATGCTCTTTTCTCAAGGACAATAATCACTTGATGGAGTTCAGGGCGCCACAAGGGTGATGTTGAGGGTGTGGATGGTGAAATTATGCTCTTTTCTCAAGGACAGTAATCACGTCATGGTTTTCAGGGCGCCACAAGGATGATGTTGAGGGTTTGAATGGTGAAATTATGCTCTTTTCTCAAGGACAATAATCACTTGATGGAGTTCAGGGCGCCACAAGGGTGATGTTAAAGGTGTGGATGGTGAAATTATGCTCTTTTCTCAAGGACAGTAATCACGTCATGGTTTTCAGGGCGCCACAAGGGTGATGTTAAGGGTGTGGATGGTGACATTATGCTCTTTTCTCAATGACAGTAATCACGTCATGGTTTTCAGGGCGCCACAAGGGTGATGTTAAGGGTGTGGATGGTGAAATTATGCTCTTTTCTCAAGGACAGTAATCACGTCATGGTTTTCAGGGCGCCACAAAGGTGATGTTAAGGGTGTGGATGGTGAAATTATGCTCTTTTCTCAAGGACAGTAATCACGTCATGGTTTTCAGGGCGCCACAAGGGTGATGTTGAGGGTGTGGATGGTGAAATTATGCTCTTTTCTCATGGACAATAATCACGTCATGGTTTTCAGGGCGTCACAAGGGTGATGTTGAGGGTGTGGATGGTTAAATTATGCTCTTTTCTCAAGGACAATAATCACGTCATGGAGTTCAGGGCGCCACAAGGGTGATGTTAAGGGTGTGGATGGTGACATTATGCTCTTTTCTCAAGGACAGTAATCACGTGGTGGAGTTCAGGGCGTCACAAGGGTGATGTTAAGGGTGTGGATGGTGAAATTATGCTCTTTTCTCAAGGACAGTAATCACGTCATGGTTTTCAGGGCGCCACAAGGGTGATGTTGAGGGTGTGGATGGTGAAATTATGCTCTTTTCTCAATGACAATATCCACGTGGTGGAGTTCAGGGCACCACAAGGGTGATGTTGAGGGTGTGGATGGTGAACTTATGCTCTTTTCTCATGGACAATAATCACTTCATGGTTTTCAGGGCGTCACAAGGGTGATGTTGAGGGTGTGGATGGTGAAATTATGCTCTTTTCTCAAGGACAATAATCACGTCATGGAGTTCAGGGCGCCACAAGGGTGATGTTAAGGGTGTGGATGGTGACATTATGATCTTTTCTCAAGGACAGTAATCACGTCATGGTTTTCAGGGCGCCACAAGGGTGATGTTGAGGGTGTGGATGGTGACATTATGCTCTTTTCTCAAGGACAGTAATCACGTCATGGTTTTCAGGGCGCCACAAGGGTGATGTTGAGGGTGTGGATGGTGAAATTATGCTCTTTTCTCAAGGACAGTAATCACGTCATGGTTTTCAGGGCGCCACAAGGGTGATGTTAAGGGTGTGGCTGGTGAAATTATGCTCTTTTCTCAAGGACAATAATTACGTCATGGTTTTCAGGGCGCCACAAGGGTGATGTTGAGGGTGTGGATGGTGAACTTATGCTCTTATCTCAAGGACAGTAATCACGTCATGGTTTTCAGGGCGCCACAAGGGTGATGTTGAGGGTGTGGATGGTGAAATTATGCTCTTTTCTTAAGGACAGTAATCACGTCATGGTTTTCAGGGCGCCACAAGGGTGATGTTGAGGGTGTGGATGGTGAAATTATGCTCTTTTCTCAAGGACAGTAATCACGTCATGGTTTTCAGGGCTTCACAAGGGTGATGTTGAGGGTGTGGATGGTGAAATTATGCTCTTTTCTCAAGGACAGTAATCACGTCATGGTTTTCAGGGTGCCACAAGGGTGATGTTGAGGGTGTGGATGGTGAAATTATGCTCTTTTCTCAAGGACAGTAATCACCTCATGGTTTTCAGGGCGCCACAAGGGTGATGTTGATGGTGTGGATGGTGAAATTATGCTCTTATCTCAATGACAATAATCACGTGGTGAAGTTCAGGGCGCCCCAAGGGTGATGTTGAGGGTGTGGATGGTGAAATTATGCTCTTATCTCAATGACAATAATCACGTGGTGGAGCTCAGGGCACCACAAGGGTGATGTTGAGGGTGTGGATGGTGAAATTATGCTCTTTTCTCAAGGACAGTAATCACGTCATGGTTTTCAGGGCGCCACAAGGGTGATGTTAAGGGTGTGGATGGTGAAATTATGCTCTTATCTCAATGACAATAATCACGTGGTGAAGTTCAGGGCGTCACAAGGGTGATGTTGAGGTTGTGGATGGTGTAATTATGCTCTTTTCTCAAGGACAATAATCACTTGATGGAGTTCAGGGCGCCACAAGGGTGATGTTGAGGGTGTGGATTGTGAAATTATGCTCTTTTCTCAAGGACAGTAATCACGTCATGGTTTTCAGGGTGCCACAAGGGTGATGTTGAGGGTGTACATGGTGACATCATGCTCTTATCTCAATGACAATAATCACGTGGTGAAGTTCAGAGCGTCACAAGGGTGATGTTGAGGGTGTGGATGGTGAAATTCTGCTCTTTTCTCAAGGACAATGATCACTTGATGGAGTTCAGGGCGCCACAAGGGTGATGTTGAGGGTGTGGATGGTGAAATTATGCTCTTTTCTCAAGGACAGTAATCACGTCATGGTTTTCAGGGCGCCACAAGGGTGATGTTAAGGGTGTGGATGGTGAAATTATGCTCTTATCTCAATGACAATGATCACGTGGTGATTTCAGGGCGCCACAAGGGTGATGTTGAGGGTGTGGATGGTGAAATTATGCTCTTATCTCAATGACAATAATCACGTGGTGAAGTTCAGGGCGCCACAAGGGTGATGTTAAGGGTGTGGATGGTGAAATTATGCTCTTTTCTCAAGGACAATAATCACGTCATGGTTTTCAGGGCGCCACAAGGGTGATGTTAAGGGTGTGGATGGTGAAATTATGCTCTTTTCTCAAGGACAGTAATCACGTCATGGTTTTCAGGGCGCCACCAGGGTGATGTTGAGGGTGTGAATGGTGAAATTATGCTCTTATCTCAATGACAATAATCACGTGGTGAAGTTCAGGGCGTCACAAGGGTGATGTTAAGGGTGTGGATGGTGAGATTATGCTCTTATCTCAATGACAATAATCACGTGGTGAAGTTCAGGGCGCCACAAGGGTGATGTTAAGGGTGTGGATGGTGAAATTATGCTCTTTTCTCAAGGACAGTAATCACGTCATGGTTTTCAGGGCGCCACAAGGGTGATGTTGAGGGTGTGGATGGTGAAATTATGCTCTTATCTCAATGACAATAATCACGTGGTGAAGTTCAGGGCGTCACAAGGGTGATGTTAAGGGTGTGGATGGTGAAATTATGCTCTTATCTCAATGACAATAATCACGTGGTGAAGTTCAGGGCGCCACAAGGGTGATGTTAAGGGTGTGGATGGTGAAATTATGCTCTTCTCTCAAGGACAGTAATCACGTCATGGTTTTCAGGGCGCCACAAGGGTGATGTTGAGGGTGTGGATGGTGAAATTATGCTCTTTTCTCAAGGACGATAATCACGTCATGGAGTTCAGGGCGCCACAAGGGTGATGTTAAGGGTGTGGAGGGTGAAATTATGTTCTTTTCTCATGGACAATAATCACATGGTGGAGTTCAGGACACCACAAGGGTGATGTTAAGGGTGTGGAGGGTCAAATTATGCTCTTTTCTCAAGAACAATAATCACGTGGTGGAGTTCAGGGCACCACAAGGGTGATGTTAAGGGTGTGGATGGTGAAATTATGCTCTTTTCTCAAGGACAATAATCACGTCATGGTTTTCAGGGCACCACAAGGGTGATGTTAGGGTGTGGATGGTGAAATTATGCTCTTTTCTCAAGGACGATAATCACGTCATGGAGTTCAGGGCGCCACAAGGGTGATGTTGAGGGTGTGGATGGTGAAATTATGCTCTTTTCTCAAGGGCAGTAATCACGTGCTGAAGTTCAGGGCGTCACAAGGGTGATGTTAAGGGTGTGGATGGTGAAATTATGCTCTTTTCTCAAGGACAGTAATCACGTGCTGAAGTTCAGGGCGTCACAAGGGTGATGTTAAGGGTGTGGATGGTGAGATTATGCTCTTTTCTCAAGGACAATAATCACGTCATGGTTTTCAGGGCGCCACAAGGGTGATGTTGAGGGTGTAAATGGTGAAATTATGCTCTTTTCTCAAGGACAGTAATGACGTGCTGAAGTTCAGGGCGTCACAAGGGTGATGTTAAGGGTGTGGATGGTGAAATTATGCTCTTTTCTCAAGGACAATATCCACGTGGTGGAGTTCAGGGCGCCACATGGGTGATGTTAAGGGTGTGGATGGTGAAATTATGCTCTTTTCTCAAGGACGATAATCACTTCATGGAGTTCAGGGCGCCACAAGGGTCATGTTAAGGGTGTGGATGGTGAAATTATGCTCATTCCTCAAGGACAATAATCACATGGTGGAGTTCAGGACACCACAAGGGTGATGTTAAGGGTGTGGATGGTGAAATTATGCTCTTTTCTCAAGGACGATAATCACGTCATGGAGTTCAGGGCGCCACAAGGGTGATGTTAAGGGTGTGGAGGGTGAAATTATGCTCTTTTCTCAAGGACAATAATCACATGGTGGAGTTCAGGACACCACAAGGGTGATGTTGAGGGAGTGGATGGTGAAATTATGCTCTTTTTTCAAGGACGATAATCACGTCATGGAGTTCAGGGCGCCACAAGGGTGTGGAGGGTGAAATTATGCTCTTTTCTCAAGGACAATAATCACATGGTGGAGTTCAGGACACCACAAGGGTGATGTTAAGGGTGTGGAGGGTCAAATTAAGGCTCTTTTCTCAAGAACAATAATCACGTGGTGGAGTTCAGGGCACCACAAGGGTGATGTTGAGGGTGTGGATGGTGAAATTATGCTCTTTTCTCAAGGACAATAATCACGTCATGGTTTTCAGGGCGCCACAATGGTGATGTTAAGGGTGTGGATGGTGAAATTATGCTCTTTTCTCAAGGACAGTAATCACGTGCTGAAGTTCAGGGCGCCACAAGGGTGATGTTGAGGGTGTGGATGGTGAAATTATGCTCTTATCTCAATGACAATAATCACGTCATGGTTTCCAGGGCGCCACAAGTGTGATGTTGAGGGTGTGGATGGTGAAATTATGCTCTTTTCTCAAGGACAGTAATCACGTGCTGAAGTTCAGGGCGTCACAAGGGTGATGTTAAGGGTGTGGATGGTGAAATTATGCTCTTTTCTCAAGGACAGTAATCACATGCTGAAGTTCAGGGCGTCACAAGGGTGATGTTGAGGGTGTGGATGGTGAAATTATGCTCTTTTCTCAAGGACAATAATCACGTCATGGTTTTCAGGGCGCCACAAGGGTGATGTTAAGGGTGTGGATGGTGAAATTATGCTCTTTTCTCAAGGACAGTAATCACGTGCTGAAGTTCAGGGCGCCACAAGGGTGATGTTAAGGGTGTGGATGGTGAAATTATGCTCTTTTCTCAAGGACAGTAATCACGTCATGGTTTTCAGGGCGCCACAAGGGTGATGTTAAGGGTGTGGATGGTGAAATTATGATCTTTTCTTAAGGACAATAATCACGTCATGGTTTTCAGGGCGCCACAAGGGTGATGTTAAGGGTGTGGATGGTGAAATTATGCTCTTTTCTCAAGGACAGTAATCACGTCATGGTTTACAGGGCGCCACAAGGGTGCTGTTGAGAGTGTGGATGGTGGAATTATGCTCTTTTTTCAAGGACAGTAATCACGTCATGGTTTTCAGGGCGCCACAAGGGTGATGTTGAGGGTGTGGATGGTGAAATTATGCTCTTTTCTCAAGGACAGTAATCACCTGCTGAAGTTCAGGGCGCCACAAGGGTGATGTTAAGGGTGTGGATGGTGAAATTATGCTCTTTTCTCAAGGACAGTAATCACGTCATGGTTTTCAGGGCGCCACAAGGGTGATGTTAAGGGTGTGGATGGTGAAATTATGCTCTTTTCTCAAGGACAATAATCACGTCATGGTTTTCAGGGCGCCACAAGGGTGATGTTAAGGGTGTGGATGGTGAAATTATGATCTTTTCTCAAGGACAATAATCACGTCATGGTTTTCAGGGCGCCACAAGGGTGATGTTAAGGGTGTGGATGGTGAAATTATGCTCTTTTCTCAAGGACAGTAATCACGTCATGGTTTTCCAGGGCGCCACAAGGGTGATGTTGAGGGTGAGGATGGTGAAATTATGCTCTTTCCTCAAGGACAGTAATCACGTCATGGTTTTCAGGACGCCACAAGGGTGATGTTGAGGGTGTGGATGGTGAAATTATGCTCTTTTCTCAAGGACAGTAATCACGTGCTAAAGTTCAGGGCTCCACAAGGGTGATGTTAAGGGTGTGGATGGTGAAATTATGCTCTTTTCTCAAGGACAGTAATCACATCATGGTTTTCAGGGCGCCACAAGCGTGATGTTAGGGGTGTGGATGGTGAAATTATGCTCTTTTCTCAAGGACAATAATCACGTCATGGTTTTCAGGGCGCCACAAGGGTGATGTTGAGGGTGTGGATGGTGAAATAATGCTCTTTTCTCAAGGACAGTAATCACGTGCTGAAGTTCAGGGCGTCAAAAGGGTGATGTTAAGGGTGTGTATGGTGAAATTATGCTCTTTTCTCAAGGACAATAATCACGTCATGGTTTTCAGGGCGCCACAAGGGTGATGTTGAGGGGGTGGATGGTGAAATTATGCTCTTTTCTCAAGGACAGTAATCACGTGCTGAAGTTCAGGGCGCCACAAGGGTGATGTTAAGGGTGTGGATGGTGAAATCATGCTCTTATCTCAAGGACAGTAATCACGTCATGGTTTTCATGGCGCCACAAGGGTGATGTTAAGGGTGTGGATGGTGACATTATGCTCTTTTCTCAAGGACAGTAATCACGTCATGGTTTTCAGGGCGCCACAAGGGTGATGTTAAGGGTGTGGATGGTGAAATTATGCTCTTATCTCAAGGACAGTAATCACGTGCTGAAGTTCAGGGCGCCACAAGGGTGATGTTAAGGGTGTGGATGGTGACATTATGCTCTTTTCTCAATGACAGTAATCACGTCATGGTTTTCAGGGCGCCACAAGGGTGATGTTAAGGGTGTGGATGGTGAAATTATGCTCTTTTCTCAAGGACAGTAATCACGTCATGGTTTTCAGGGCGCCACAAGGGTGATGTTGAGGGTGTGGATGGTGAAATTATGCTCTTTTCTCAAGGACAGTAATCACGTGGTGAAGTTCAGGGCGTCACAAGGGTGATGTTGAGGGTGTGGATGGTGAAATTATGCTCTTTTCTCAAGGACAGTAATCACGTCATGGTTTTCAGGGCGCCACAAGGGTGATGTTGAGGGTGTGGATGGTGAAATTATGCTCTTTTCTCAAGGACAGTAATCACGTGCTGAAGTTCAGGGCGCCACAAGGGTGATGTTAAGGGTGTGGATGGTGAAATTATGCTCTTTTCTCAAGGACAGTAATCACGTCATGGTTTTCAGGGCGCCACAAGGGTGATGTTGAGGGTGTGGATGGTGGAATTATGCTCTTTTCTCAAGGACAATAATCACGTCATGGTTTTCAGGGCGCCACAAGGGTGATGTTGAGGGTGTGGATGGTGAAATTATGCTCTTTTCTCAAGGACAGTAATCACGTGCTGAAGTTCAGGGCGTCACAAGGGTGATGTTAAGGGTGTGGATGGTGAAATTATGCTCTTTTCTGAAGGACAATAATCACGTCTTGGTTTTCAGGGCACCACAAGGGTGATGTTAAGGGTGTGGATGGTGAAATTATGCTCTTTTCTCAAGGACAATAATCACGTCATGGTTTTCAGGGCGCCACAAGGGTGATGTTAAGGGTGTGGATGGTGGAATTATGCTCTTTTCTCAAGGACAGTAATCACGTGCTGAAGTTCAGGGCGTCACAAGGGTGATGTTAAGGGTGTGGATGGTGAAATTATGCTCTTTTCTCAAGGACAATAATCACGTCATGGTTTTCAGGGCGCCACAAGGGTGATGTTGAGGGTGTGGATGGTGAATTATGCTCTTTTCTCAAGGATAGTAATCACGTCATGGTTTTCAGGGCGCCACAAGGGTGATGTTGAGGTTGCGGATGGTGAAATTATGCTCTCTTCTCAAGGACGATAATCACGTGCTGAAGTTCAGGGCGTCACAAGGGTGATGTTAAGGGTGTGGATGGTGAAATTATGCTCTGTTCTCAAGGACGATAATCACTTCATGGAGTTCAGGGCGCCACAAGGGTCATGTTAAGGGTGTGGATGGTGAAATTATGCTCATTTCTCAAGGACAATAATCACATGGTGGAGTTCAGGACACCACAAGGGTGATGTTAAGGGTGTGGATGGTGAAATTATGCTCTTTTCTCAAGGACGATAATCACGTCATGGAGTTCAGGGCGCCACAAGGGTGATGTTAAGGGTGTGGAGGGTGAAATTATGCTCTTTTCTCAAGGACAATAATCACATGGTGGAGTTCAGGTCACCACAAGGGTGATGTTGAGGGTGTGGATGGTGAAATTATGCTCTTTTCTCAAGGACGATAATCACGTCATGGAGTTCAGGGCGCCACAAGGGTGATGTTAAGGGTGTGGAGGGTGAAATTATGCTCTTTTCTCATGGACAATAATCACATGGTGGAGTTCAGGACACCACAAGGGTGATGTTAAGGGTGTGGAGGGTCAAATTATGCTCTTTTCTCAAGAACAATAATCACGTGGTGGAGTTCAGGGCACCACAAGGGTGATGTTAAGGGTGTGGATGGTGAAATTATGCTCTTTTCTCAAGGACAATAATCACCTTATGGTTTTCAGGGCGCCACAAGGGTGATGTTGAGGGTGTGGATGGTGAAATTATGCTCTTTTCTCAAGGACAGTAATCACGTGCTGAAGTTCAGGGCGCCACAAGGGTGATGTTGAGGGTGTGGATGGTGAAATTATGCTCTTATCTCAATGACAATAATCACGTCATGGTTTTCAGGGCGCCACAAGTGTGATGTTGAGGGTGTGGATGGTGAAATTATGCTCTTTTCTCAAGGACAGTAATCACGTGCTGAAGTTCAGGGCGTCACAAGGGTGATGTTAAGGGTGTGGATGGTGAAATTATGCTCTTTTCTCAAGGACAGTAATCACATGCTGAAGTTCAGGGCGTCACAAGGGTGATGTTAAGGGTGTGGATGGTGAAATTATGCTCTTTTCTCAAGGACAATAATCACGTCATGGTTTTCAGGGCGCCACAAGGGTGATGTTAAGGGTGTGGATGGTGAAATTATGCTCTTTTCTCAAGGACAGTAATCACGTGCTGAAGTTCAGGGCGCCACAAGGGTGATGTTAAGGGTGTGGATGGTGAAATTATGCTCTTTTCTCAAGGACAGTAATCACGTCATGGTTTTCAGGGCGCCACAAGGGTGATGTTAAGGGTGTGGATGGTGAAATTATGATCTTTTCTTAAGGACAATAATCACGTCATGGTTTTCAGGGCGCCACAAGGATGATGTTAAGGGTGTGGATGGTGAAATTATGCTCTTTTCTCAAGGACAGTAATCACGTCATGGTTTTCAGGGCGCCACAAGGGTGCTGTTGAGGGTGTGGATGGTGAAATTATGCTCTTTTCTCAAGGACAGTAATCACGTCATGGTTTTCAGGGCGCCACAAGGGTGATGTTGAGGGTGTGGATGGTGAAATTATGCTCTTTTCTCAAGGACAGTAATCACCTGCTGAAGTTCAGGGCGCCACAAGGGTGATGTTAAGGGTGTGGATGGTGAAATTATGCTCTTTTCTCAAGGACAGTAATCACGTCATGGTTTTCAGGGCGCCACAAGGGTGATGTTAAGGGTGTGGATGGTGAAATTATGCTCTTTTCTCAAGGACAATAATCACGTCATGGTTTTCAGGGCGCCACAAGGGTGATGTTGAGGGTGTGGATGGTGAAATTATGCTCTTTTCTCAAGGACAGTAATCACGTGCTGAAGTTCAGGGCGTCAAAAGGGTGATGTTAAGGGTGTGGATGGTGAAATTATGCTCTTTTCTCAAGGACAATAATCACGTCATGGTTTTCAGGGCGCCACAAGGGTGATGTTGAGGGTGTGGATGATGAAATTATGCTCTTTTCTCAAGGACAGTAATCACGTGCTGAAGTTCAGGGCGCCACATAGGTGATGTTAAGGGTGTGGATGGTGAAATCATGCTCTTATCTCAAGGACAGTAATCACGTCATGGTTTTCAGGGCGCCACAAGGGTGATGTTAAGGGTGTGGATGGTGACATTATGCTCTTTTCTCAAGGACAGTAATCACGTCATGGTTTTCAGGGCGCCACAAGGGTGATGTTAAGGGTGTGGATGGTGAAATTATGCTCTTATCTCAAGGACAGTAATCACGTGCTGAAGTTCAGGGCGCAACGAGGGTGATGTTAAGGGTGTGGATGGTGACATTATGCTCTTTTCTCAAGGACAGTAATCACGTCATGGTTTTCAGGGCGCCACAAGGGTGATGTTAAGGGTGTGGATGGTGAAATTATGCTCTTTTCTCAAGGACAGTAATCACGTAATGGTTTTCAGGGCGCCACAAGGGTGATGTTGAGGGTGTGGATGGTGAAATTATGCTCTTTTCTCAAGGACAGTAATCACGTGGTGAAGTTCAGGGCGTCACAAGGGTGATGTTGAGGGTGTGGATGGTGAAATTATGCTCTTTTCTCAAGGACAGTAATCACGTGCTGAAGTTCAGGGCGCCACAAGGGTGATGTTGAGGGTGTGGATGGTGACATTATGCTCTTTTCTCAAGGACAGTAATCACGTGCTGAAGTTCAGGGCGCCACAAGGGTGATGTTAAGGGTGTGGATGGTGAAATTATGCTCTTTTCTCAAGGACAGTAATCACGTCATGGTTTTCAGGGCGCCACAAGGGTGATGTTGAGGGTGTGGATGGTGAAATTATGCTCTTTTCTCAAGGACAATAATCTCGTCATGATTTCAGGGCTCCACAAGGGTGATGTTGAGGGTGTGGATGGTGAAATTATGCTCTTTTCTCAAGGACAGTGATCACGTGCTGAAGTTCAGGGCGTCACAAGGGTGATGTTAAGGGTGTGGATGGTGAAATTATGCTCTTTTCTCAACGACAATAATCACGTCATGGTTTTCAGGGCGCCACAAGGGTGATGTTAAGGGTGTGGAGGGTGAAATTATGCTCTTTTCTCAAGGACAATAATCACGTCATGGTTTTCAGGGCGCCACAAGGGTGATGTTGAGGGTGTGGATGGTGAAATTATGCTCTTTTCTCAAGGACAGTAATCACGTCATGGTTTTCAGGGTGCCACAAGGGTGATGTTGAGGGTGTGGATGGTGAAATTATGCTCTTTTCTCAAGGACGATAATCACGTCATGGAGTTCAGGGCGCCACAAGGGTGATGTTAAGGGTGTGGAGGGTGAAATTATGCTCTTTTCTCAAGGACAGTAATCACGTGCTGAAGTTCAGGGCGCCACAAGGGTGATGTTGAGGGTGTGGATGGTGAAATTATGCTCTTATCTCGATGACGGTAATCACGTCATGGTTTTCAGGGCGCCACAAGGGTGATGTTAAGGGTGTGGATGGTGAAATTATGCTCTTTTCTCAAGGACAATAATCACGTCATGGTTTTCAGGGCGTCACAAGGGTGATGTTGAGGGTGTGGATGGTGAAATTATGCTCTTTTCTCAAGGACAGTAATCACGTGCTGAAGTTCAGGGCGCCACAAGGGTGATGTTAAGGGTGTGGATGGTGAAATTATGCTCTTTTCTCAAGGACAATAATCACGTCATGGTTTTCAGGGCGCCACAAGGGTGATGTTGAGGGTGTGGATGGTGAAATTATGCTCTTTTCTCAAGGACAGTAATCACGTGCTGAAGTTCAGGGCGCCACAAGGGTGATGTTGAGGGTGTGGATGGTGAAATTATGCTCTTTTCTTAAGGACAGTAATCACGTGCTGAAGTTCAGGGCGTCACAAGGGTGATGGTAAGGGTGTGGATGGTGAAATTATGCTCTTTTCTCATGGACAGTAATCACGTGCTGAAGTTCAGGGCGTCACAAGGGTGATGTTAAGGGTGTGGATGGTGAATTTATGCTCTTTTCTCAAGGACAGTAATCACGTGCTGAAGTTCAGGGCGTCACAAGGGTGATGTTAAGGGTGTGGATGGTGAAATTATGCTCTTTTCTCAAGGACAATAATCACGTCATGGTTTTCAGGGCGCCACAAGGGTGATGTTGAGGGTGTGGATGGTGAAATTATGCTCTTTTCTCAAGGACAGTAATCACGTGCTGAAGTTCAGGGCGTCACAAGGGTGATGTTAAGGGTGTGGATGGTGAAATTATGCTCTTTTCTCAAGGACAGTAATCACGTCATGGTTTTCAGGGCGCCACAAGGGTGATGTTAAGGGTGTGGATGGTGAAATTATGATCTTTTCTCAAGGACAATAATCACGTCATGGTTTTCAGGGTGCCACAAGGGTGATGTTAAGGGTGTGGATGGTGAAATTATGCTCATTTCTCAAGGACAGTAATCACGTCATGGTTTTCAGGGCGCCACAAGGGTGATGTTGAGGGTGAGGATGGTGAAATTATGCTCTTTTCTCAAGGACAGTAATCACGTCATGGTTTTCAGGGCGCCACAAGGGTGATGTTGAGGGTGTGGATGGTGAAATTATGCTCTTTTCTCAAGGACAGTAATCACGTGCTAAAGTCCAGGGCGCCACAAGGGTGATGTTAAGGGTGTGGATGGTGAAATTATGCTCTTTTCTCAAGGACAGTAATCACATCATGGTTTTCAGGGCGCCACAAGGGTGATGTTAGGGGTGTGGATGGTGAAATTATGCTCTTTTCTCAAGGACAATAATCACTTCATGGTTTTCAGGGCGCCACAAGGGTGATGTTGAGGGTGTGGATGGTGAAATAATGCTCTTTTCTCAAGGACAGTAATCACGTGCTGAAGTTCAGGGCGTCAAAAGGGTGATGTTAAGGGTGTGGATGGTGAAATTATGCTCTTTTCTCAAGGACAATAATCACGTCATGGTTTTCAGGGCGCCACAAGGGTGATGTTGAGGGTGTGGATGGTGAAATTATGCTCTTTTCTCAAGGACAGTAATCACGTGCTGAAGTTCAGGGCGCCACAAGGGTGATGTTAAGGGTGTGGATGGTGAAATCATGCTCTTATCTCAAGGACAGTAATCACGTCATGGTTTTCAGGGCGCCACAAGGGTGATGTTAAGGGTGTGGATGGTGACATTATGCTCTTTTCTCAAGGACAGTAATCACGTCATGGTTTTCAGGGCGCCACAAGGGTGATGTTAAGGGTGTGGATGGTGAAATTATGCTCTTATCTCAAGGACAGTAATCACGTGCTGAAGTTCAGGGCGCCACAAGGGTGATGTTAAGGGTGTGGATGGTGACATTATGCTATTTTCTCAATGACAGTAATCACGTCATGGTTTTCAGGGCGCCACAAGGGTGATGTTGAGGGTGTGGATGTTGAAATTATGCTCTTTTCTCAAGGACAGTGATCACGTGGTGAAGTTCATGGCGTCACAAGGGTGATGTTGAGGGTGTGGATGGTGAAATTATGCTCTTTTCTCAAGGACAGTAATCACGTCATGGTTTTCAGGGCGCCACAAGGGTGATGTTGAGGGTGTGGATGGTGAAATTATGCTCTTTTCTCAAGGACAGTAATCACGTGCTGAAGTTCAGGGCGCCACAAGGGTGATGTTAAGGGTGTGGATGGTGAAATTATGCTCTTTTCTCAAGGACAGTAATCACGTCATGGTTTTCAGGGCGCCACAAGGGTGATGTTGAGGGTGTGGATGGTGAAATTATGCTCTTTTCTCAAGGACAATAATCACGTCATGGTTTTCAGGGCGCCACAAGGGTGATGTTGAGGGTGTGGATGGTGAAATTATGCTCTTTTCTCAAGGACAATAATCACGTCATGGTTTTCAGGGCACCACAAGGGTGATGTTAAGGGTGTGGATGGTGAAATTATGCTCTTTTCTCAAGGACAATAATCACGTCATGGTTTTCAGGGCGCCACAAGGGTGATGTTAAGGGTGTGGATGGTGGAATTATGCTCTTTTCTCAAGGACAATAATCACGTCATGATTTCAGGGCGCCACAAGGGTGATGTTGAGGGTGTGGATGGTGAAATTATGCTCTTTTCTCAAGGACAGTGATCACGTGCTGAAGTTCAGGGCGTCACAAGGGTGATGTTAAGGGTGTGGATGGTGAAATTATGCTCTTTTCTCAACGACAATAATCACGTCATGGTTTTCAGGGCGCCACAAGGGTGATGTTAAGGGTGTGGAGGGTGAAATTATGCTCTTTTCTCAAGGACAATAATCACGTCATGGTTTTCAGGGCGCCACAAGGGTGATGTTGAGGGTGTGGATGGTGAAATTATGCTCTTTTCTCAAGGACAGTAATCACGTGCTGAAGTTCAGGGCGCCACAAGGGTGATGTTGAGGGTGTGGATGGTGAAATTATGCCGTTTTCTCAAGGACAGTAATCACGTCATGGTTTTCAGGGCGCCACAAGGGTGATGTTGAGGGTGTGGATGATGAAATAGCTCTTTTCTCAAGGACAGTAATCACGTGCTGAAGTTCAGGGCGCCACAAGGGTGATGTTGAGGGAGTGGATGGTGAAATTATGCTCTTATCTCGATGACGGTAATCACGTCATGGTTTTCAGGGCGCCACAAGGGTGATGTTAAGGGTGTGGATGGTGAAATTATGCTCTTTTCTCAAGGACAATAATCACGTCATGGTTTTCAGGGCGTCACAAGGGTGATGTTGAGGGTGTGGATGGTGAAATTATGCTCTTTTCTCAAGGACAGTAATCCCGTGCTGAAGTTCAGGGCGCCACAAGGGTGATGTTAAGGGTGTGGATGGTGAAATTATGCTCTTTTCTCAAGGACAATAATCACGTCATGGTTTTCAGGGCGCCACAAGGGTGATGTTGAGGGTGTGGATGGTGAAATTATGCTCTTTTCTCAAGGACAGTAATCACGTGCTGAAGTTCAGGGCGCCACAAGGGTGATGTTAAGGGTGTGGATGGTGAAATTATGCTCTTTTCTCAAGGACAGTAATCACGTCATGGTTTTCAGGGCGCCACAAGGGTGATGTTGAGGACGTGGATGGTGAAATTATGCTCTTTTCTCAAGGACAATAATCACGTCATGGTTTTCAGGGCGCCACAAGGGTGATGTTGAGGGTGTGGATGGTGAAATTATGCTCTTTTCTCAAGGACAGTAATCACGTGCTGAAGTTCAGGGCGTCACAAGGGTGATGTTAAGGGTGTGGATGGTGAAATTATGCTCTTTTCTGAAGGACAATAATCACGTCTTGGTTTTCAGGGCACCACAAGGGTGATGTTAAGGGTGTGGATGGTGAAATTATGCTCTTTTCTCAAGGACAATAATCACGTCATGGTTTTCAGGGCGCCACAAGGGTGATGTTAAGGGTGTGGATGGTGGAATTATGCTCTTTTCTCAAGGACAGTAATCACGTGCTGAAGTTCAGGGCGTCACAAGGGTGATGTTAAGGGTGTGGATGGTGAAATTATGCTCTTTTCTCAAGGACAATAATCACGTCATGGTTTTCAGGGCGCCACAAGGGTGATGTTGAGGGTGTGGATGGTGAATTATGCTCTTTTCTCAAGGATAGTAATCACGTCATGGTTTTCAGGGCGCCACAAGGGTGATGTTGAGGTTGCGGATGGTGAAATTATGCTCTTTTCTCAAGGACGATAATCACGTGCTGAAGTTCAGGGCGTCACAAGGGTGATGTTAAGGGTGTGGATGGTGAAATTATGCTCTTTTCTCAAGGACGATAATCACTTCATGGAGTTCAGGGCGCCACAAGGGTCATGTTAAGGGTGTGGATGGTGAAATTATGCTCATTTCTCAAGGACAATTATCACATGGTGGAGTTCAGGACACCACAAGGGTGATGTTAAGGGTGTGGATGGTGAAATTATGCTCTTTTCTCAAGGACGATAATCACGTCATGGAGTTCAGGGCGCCACAAGGGTGATGTTAAGGGTGTGGAGGGTGAAATTATGCTCTTTTCTCAAGGACAATAATCACATGGTGGAGTTCAGGTCACCACAAGGGTGATGTTGAGGGTGTGGATGGTGAAATTATGCTCTTTTCTCAAGGACGATAATCACGTCATGGAGTTCAGGGCGCCACAAGGGTGATGTTAAGGGTGTGGAGGGTGAAATTATGCTCTTTTCTCATGGACAATAATCACATGGTGGAGTTCAGGACACCACAAGGGTGATGTTAAGGGTGTGGAGGGTCAAATTATGCTCTTTTCTCAAGAACAATAATCACGTGGTGGAGTTCAGGGCACCACAAGGGTGATGTTAAGGGTGTGGATGGTGAAATTATGCTCTTTTCTCAAGGACAATAATCACCTTATGGTTTTCAGGGCGCCACAAGGGTGATGTTGAGGGTGTGGATGGTGAAATTATGCTCTTTTCTCAAGGACAGTAATCACGTGCTGAAGTTCAGGGCGCCACAAGGGTGATGTTGAGGGTGTGGATGGTGAAATTATGCTCTTATCTCAATGACAATAATCACGTCATGGTTTTCAGGGCGCCACAAGTGTGATGTTGAGGGTGTGGATGGTGAAATTATGCTCTTTTCTCAAGGACAGTAATCACGTGCTGAAGTTCAGGGCGTCACAAGGGTGATGTTAAGGGTGTGGATGGTGAAATTATGCTCTTTTCTCAAGGACAGTAATCACATGCTGAAGTTCAGGGCGTCACAAGGGTGATGTTAAGGGTGTGGATGGTGAAATTATGCTCTTTTCTCAAGGACAATAATCACGTCATGGTTTTCAGGGCGCCACAAGGGTGATGTTAAGGGTGTGGATGGTGAAATTATGCTCTTTTCTCAAGGACAGTAATCACGTGCTGAAGTTCAGGGCGCCACAAGGGTGATGTTAAGGGTGTGGATGGTGAAATTATGCTCTTTTCTCAAGGACAGTAATCACGTCATGGTTTTCAGGGCGCCACAAGGGTGATGTTAAGGGTGTGGATGGTGAAATTATGATCTTTTCTTAAGGACAATAATCACGTCATGGTTTTCAGGGCGCCACAAGGATGATGTTAAGGGTGTGGATGGTGAAATTATGCTCTTTTCTCAACGACAGTAATCACGTCATGGTTTTCAGGGCGCCACAAGGGTGCTGTTGAGGGTGTGGATGGTGAAATTATGCTCTTTTCTCAAGGACAGTAATCACGTCATGGTTTTCAGGGCGCCACAAGGGTGATGTTGAGGGTGTGGATGGTGAAATTATGCTCTTTTCTCAAGGACAGTAATCACCTGCTGAAGTTCAGGGCGCCACAAGGGTGATGTTAAGGGTGTGGATGGTGAAATTATGCTCTTTTCTCAAGGACAGTAATCACGTCATGGTTTTCAGGGCGCCACAAGGGTGATGTTAAGGGTGTGGATGGTGAAATTATGCTCTTTTCTCAAGGACAATAATCACGTCATGGTTTTCAGGGCGCCACAAGGGTGATGTTGAGGGTGTGGATGGTGAAATTATGCTCTTTTCTCAAGGACAGTAATCACGTGCTGAAGTTCAGGGCGTCAAAAGGGTGATGTTAAGGGTGTGGATGGTGAAATTATGCTCTTTTCTCAAGGACAATAATCACGTCATGGTTTTCAGGGCGCCACAAGGGTGATGTTGAGGGTGTGGATGGTGAAATTATGCTCTTTTCTCAAGGACAGTAATCACGTGCTGAAGTTCAGGGCGCCACATAGGTGATGTTAAGGGTGTGGATGGTGAAATCATGCTCTTATCTCAAGGACAGTAATCACGTCATGGTTTTCAGGGCGCCACAAGGGTGATGTTAAGGGTGTGGATGGTGACATTATGCTCTTTTCTCAAGGACAGTAATTACGTCATGGTTTTCAGGGCGCCACAAGGGTGATGTTAAGGGTGTGGATGGTGAAATTATGCTCTTATCTCAAGGACAGTAATCACGTGCTGAAGTTCAGGGCGCAACAAGGGTGATGTTAAGGGTGTGGATGGTGACATTATGCTCTTTTCTCAAGGACAGTAATCACGTCATGGTTTTCAGGGCGCCACAAGGGTGATGTTAAGGGTGTGGATGGTGAAATTATGCTCTTTTCTCAAGGACAGTAATCACTTCATGGTTTTCAGGGCGCCACAAGGGTGATGTTGAGGGTGTGGATGGTGAAATTATGCTCTTTTCTCAAGGACAGTAATCACGTGGTGAAGTTCAGGGCGTCACAAGGGTGATGTTGAGGGTGTGGATGGTGAAATTATGCTCTTTTCTCAAGGACAGTAATCACGTGCTGAAGTTCAGGGCGCCACAAGGGTGATGTTGAGGGTGTGGATGGTGACATTATGCTCTTTTCTCAAGGACAGTAATCACGTGCTGAAGTTCAGGGCGCCACAAGGGTGATGTTAAGGGTGTGGATGGTGAAATTATGCTCTTTTCTCAAGGACAGTAATCACGTCATGGTTTTCAGGGCGCCACAAGGGTGATGTTGAGGGTGTGGATGGTGAAATTATGCTCTTTTCTCAAGGACAATAATCACGTCATGATTTCAGGGCTCCACAAGGGTGATGTCTAGGGTGTGGATGGTGAAATTATGCTCTTTTCTCAAGGACAGTGATCACGTGCTGAAGTTCAGGGCGTCACAAGGGTGATGTTAAGGGTGTGGATGGTGAAATTATGCTCTTTTCTCAACGACAATAATCACGTCATGGTTTTCAGGGCGCCACAAGGGTGATGTTAAGGGTGTGGAGGGTGAAATTATGCTCTTTTCTCAAGGACAATAATCACGTCATGGTTTTCAGGGCGCCACAAGGGTGATGTTGAGGGTGTGGATGGTGAAATTATGCTCTTTTCTCAAGGACAGTAATCACGTGCTGAAGTTCAGGGCGCCACAAGGGTGATGTTGAGGGTGTGGATGGTGAAATTATGCCGTTTTCTCAAGGACAGTAATCACGTCATGGTTTTCAGGGCGCCACAAGGGTGATGTTGAGGGTGTGGATGATGAAATTGCTCTTTTCTCAAGGACAGTAATCACGTGCTGAAGTTCAGGGCGCCACAAGGGTGATGTTGAGGGTGTGGATGGTGAAATTATGCTCTCATCTCGATGACGGTGATCACGTCATGGTTTTCAGGGCGCCACAAGGGTGATGTTAAGGGTGTGGATGGTGAAATTATGCTCTTTTCTCAAGGACAATAATCACGTCATGGTTTTCAGGGCGTCACAAGGGTGATGTTGAGGGTGTGGATGGTGAAATTATGCTCTTTTCTCAAGGACAGTAATCACGTGCTGAAGTTCAGGGCGCCACAAGGGTGATGTTAAGGGTGTGGATGGTGAAATTATGCTCTTTTCTCAAGGACAATAATCACGTCATGGTTTTCAGGGCGCCACAAGGTTGATGTTGAGGGTGTGGATGGTGAAATTATGCTCTTTTCTCAAGGACAGTAATCACGTGCTGAAGTTCAGGGCGCCACAAGGGTGATGTTGAGGGTGTGGATGGTGAAATTATGCTCTTTTCTTAAGGACAGTAATCACGTGCTGAAGTTCAGGGCGTCACAAGGGTGATGGTAAGGGTGTGGATGGTGAAATTATGCTCTTTTCTCAAGGACAGTAATCACGTGCTGAAGTTCAGGGCGTCACAAGGGTGATGTTAAGGGTGTGGATGGTGAATTTATGCTCTTTTCTCAAGGACAGTAATCACGTGCTGAAGTTCAGGGCGTCACAAGGGTGATGTTAAGGGTGTGGATGGTGACATTATGCTCTTTTCTCAAGGACAATAATCACGTCATGGTTTTCAGGGCGCCACAAGGGTGATGTTGAGGGTGTGGATTGTGAAATTATGCTCTTTTCTCAAGGACAGTAATCACGTGCTGAAGTTCAGGGCGCCACAAGGGTGATGTTAAGGGTGTGGATGGTGAAATTATGCTCTTTTCTCAAGGACAGTAATCACGTCATGGTTTTCAGGGCGCCACAAGGGTGATGTTAAGGGTGTGGATGGTGAAATTATGATCTTTTCTCAAGGACAATAATCACGTCATGGTTTTCAGGGCGCCACAAGGGTGATGTTAAGGGTGTGGATGGTGAAATTATGCTCATTTCTCAAGGACAGTAATCACGTCATGGTTTTCAGGGCGCCACAAGGGTGATGTTGAGGGTGAGGATGGTGAAATTATGCTCTTTTCTCAAGGACAGTAATCACGTCATGGTTTTCAGGGCGCCACAAGGGTGATGTTGAGGGTGTGGATGGTGAAATTATGCTCTTTTCTCAAGGACAGTAATCACGTGCTAAAGTTCAGGGCGCCACAAGGGTGATGTTAAGGGTGTGGATGGTGAAATTATGCTCTTTTCTCAAGGACAGTAATCACATCATGGTTTTCAGGGCGCCACAAGGGTGATGTTAGGGGTGTGGATGGTGAAATTATGCTCTTTTCTCAAGGACAATAATCACGTCATGGTTTTCAGGGCGCCACAAGGGTGATGTTGAGGGTGTGGATGGTGAAATAATGCTCTTTTCTCAAGGACAGTAATCACGTGCTGAAGTTCAGGGCGTCAAAAGGGTGATGTTAAGGGTGTGGATGGTGAAATTATGCTCTTTTCTCAAGGACAATAATCACGTCATGGTTTTCAGGGCGCCACAAGGGTGATGTTGAGGGTGTGGATGGTGAAATTATGCTCTTTTCTCAAGGACAGTAATCACGTGCTGAAGTTCAGGGCGCCACAAGGGTGATGTTAAGGGTGTGGATGGTGAAATCATGCTCTTATCTCAAGGACAGTAATCACGTCATGGTTTTCAGGGCGCCACAAGGGTGATGTTAAGGGTGTGGATGGTGACATTATGCTCTTTTCTCAAGGACAGTAATCACGTCATGGTTTTCAGGGCGCCACAAGGGTGATGTTAAGGGTGTGGATGGTGAAATTATGCTCTTATCTCAAGGACAGTAATCACGTGCTGAAGTTCAGGGCGCCACAAGGGTGATGTTAAGGGTGTGGATGGTGACATTATGCTCTTTTCTCAATGACAGTAATCACGTCATGGTTTTCAGGGCGCCACAAGGGTGATGTTAAGGGTGTGGATGGTGAAATTATGCTCTTTTCTCAAGGACAGTAATCACGTCATGGTTTTCAGGGCGCCACAAGGGTGATTTGAGGGTGTGGATGGTGAAATTATGCTCTTTTCTCAAGGACAGTGATCACGTGGTGAAGTTCATGGCGTCACAAGGGTGATGTTGAGGGTGTGGATGGTGAAATTATGCTCTTTTCTCAAGGACAGTAATCACGTCATGGTTTTCAGGGCGCCACAAGGGTGATGTTGAGGGTGTGGATGGTGAAATTATGCTCTTTTCTCAAGGACAGTAATCACGTGCTGAAGTTCAGGGCGCCACAAGGGTGATGTTAAGGGTGTGGATGGTGAAATTATGCTCTTTTCTCAAGGACAGTAATCACGTCATGGTTTTCAGGGCGCCACAAGGGTGATGTTGAGGGTGTGGATGGTGAAATTATGCTTTTTTCTCAAGGACAATAATCACGTCATGGTTTTCAGGGCGCCACAAGGGTGATGTTGAGGGTGTGGATGGTGAAATTATGCTCTTTTCTCAAGGACAATAATCACGTCATGGTTTTCAGGGCACCACAAGGGTGATGTTAAGGGTGTGGATGGTGAAATTATGCTCTTTTCTCAAGGACAATAATCACGTCATGGTTTTCAGGGCGCCACAAGGGTGATGTTAAGGGTGTGGATGGTGGAATTATGCTCTTTTCTCAAGGACAATAATCACGTCATGATTTCAGGGCGCCACAAGGGTGATGTTGAGGGTGTGGATGGTGAAATTATGCTCTTTTCTCAAGGACAGTGATCACGTGCTGAAGTTCAGGGCGTCACAAGGGTGATGTTAAGGGTGTGGATGGTGAAATTATGCTCTTTTCTCAACGACAATAATCACGTCATGGTTTTCAGGGCGCCACAAGGGTGATGTTAAGGGTGTGGAGGGTGAAATTATGCTCTTTTCTCAAGGACAATAATCACGTCATGGTTTTCAGGGCGCCACAAGGGTGATGTTGAGGGTGTGGATGGTGAAATTATGCTCTTTTCTCAAGGACAGTAATCACGTGCTGAAGTTCAGGGCGCCACAAGGGTGATGTTGAGGGTGTGGATGGTGAAATTATGCCGTTTTCTCAAGGACAGTAATCACGTCATGGTTTTCAGGGCGCCACAAGGGTGATGTTTAGGGTGTGGATGATGAAATTGCTCTTTTCTCAAGGACAGTAATCACGTGCTGAAGTTCAGGGCGCCACAAGGGTGATGTTGAGGGTGTGGATGGTGAAATTATGCTCTTATCTCGATGACGGTAATCACGTCATGGTTTTCAGGGCGCCACAAGGGTGATGTTAAGGGTGTGGATGGTGAAATTATGCTCTTTTCTCAAGGACAATAATCACGTCATGGTTTTCAGGGCGTCACAAGGGTGATGTTGAGGGTGTGGATGGTGAAATTATGCTCTTTTCTCAAGGACAGTAATCCCGTGCTGAAGTTCAGGGTGCCACAAGGGTGATGTTAAGGGTGTGGATGGTGAAATTATGCTCTTTTCTCAAGGACAATAATCACGTCATGGTTTTCAGGGCGCCACAAGGGTGATGTTGAGGGTGTGGATGGTGAAATTATGCTCTTTTCTCAAGGACAGTAATCACGTGCTGAAGTTCAGGGCGCCACAAGGGTGATGTTGAGGGTGTGGATGGTGAAATTATGCTCTTATCTCAATGACAATAATCACGTCATGGTTTTCAGGGCGCCACGAGTGTGATGTTGAGGGTGTGGATGGTGAAATTATGCTCTTTTCTTAAGGACAGTAATCACGTGCTGAAGTTCAGGGCGTCACAAGGGTGATGGTAAGGGTGTGGATGGTGAAATCATGCTCTTTTCTCAAGGACAGTAATCACGTGCTGAAGTTCAGGGCGTCACAAGGGTGATGTTAAGGGTGTGGATGGTGAAATTATGCTCTTTTCTCAAGTACAATAATCACGTCATGGTTTTAAGGGCGCCACAAGGGTGATGTTGAGGGTGTGGATGGTGAAATTATGCTCTTTTCTCAGGGACAGTAATCACGTGCTGACGTTCAGGGCGCCACAAGGGTGATGTTAAGGGTGTGGATGGTGAAATTATGCTCTTTTCTCAAGGACAGTAATCACGTCATGGTTTTCAGGGCGCCACAAGGGTGATGTTAAGGGTGTGGATGGTGAAATTATGCTCTTTTCTCAAGGACAGTAATCACGTCATGGTTTTCAGGGCGCCACAAGGGTGATGTTGAGGGTGTGGATGGTGAAATTATGCTCTTTTCTCAAGGACAGTAATCACGTGCTGAAGTTCAGGGCGTCACAAGGGTGATGTTAAGGGTGTGGATGGTGAAATTATGCTCTTTTCTCAAGGACAATAATCACGTCATGGTTTTCAGGGCGCCACAAGGGTGATGTTGAGGGTGTGGATGGTGAAATTATGCTCTTTTCTCAAGGGCAGTAATCACGTGCTGAAGTTCAGGGCGTCACAAGGGTGATGTTAAGGGTGTGGATGGTGAAATTATGCTCTTTTCTCAAGGACAGTAATCACGTGCTGAAGTTCAGGGCGTCAAAAGGGTGATGTTAAGGGTGTGGATGGTGAAATTATGCTCTTTTCTCAAGGACAATAATCACGTCATGGTTTTCAGGGCGCCACAAGGGTGATGTTGAGGGGGTGGATGGTGAAATTATGCTCTTTTCTCAAGGACAGTAATCACGTGCTGAAGTTCAGGGCGCCACAAGGGTGATGTTGAGGGTGTGGATGGTGAAATTATGCTCTTATCTCAATGACAATAATCACGTCATGGTTTTCAGGGCGCCACGAGTGTGATGTTGAGGGTGTGGATGGTGAAATTATGCTCTTTTCTTAAGGACAGTAATCACGTGCTGAAGTTCAGGGCGTCACAAGGGTGATGGTAAGGGTGTGGATGGTGAAATCATGCTCTTTTCTCAAGGACAGTAATCACGTGCTGAAGTTCAGGGCGTCACAAGGGTGATGTTAAGGGTGTGGATGGTGAAATTATGCTCTTTTCTCAAGTACAATAATCACGTCATGGTTTTCAGGGCGCCACAAGGGTGATGTTGAGGGTGTGGATGGTGAAATTATGCTCTTTTCTCAAGGACAGTAATCACGTGCTGACGTTCAGGGCGCCACAAGGGTGATGTTAAGGGTGTGGATGGTGAAATTATGCTCTTTTCTCAAGGACAGTAATCACGTCATGGTTTTCAGGGCGCCACAAGGGTGATGTTAAGGGTGTGGATGGTGAAATTATGCTCTTTTCTCAAGGACAGTAATCACGTCATGGTTTTCAGGGCGCCACAAGGGTGATGTTGAGGGTGTGGATGGTGAAATTATGCTCTTTTCTCAAGGACAGTAATCACGTGCTGAAGTTCAGGGCGTCACAAGGGTGATGTTAAGGGTGTGGATGGTGAAATTATGCTCTTTTCTCAAGGACAATAATCACGTCATGGTTTCCAGGGCGCCACAAGGGTGATGTTGAGGGTGTGGATGGTGAAATTATGCTCTTTTCTCAAGGGCAGTAATCACGTGCTGAAGTTCAGGGCGTCACAAGGGTGATGTTAAGGGTGTGGATGGTGAAATTATGCTCTTTTCTCAAGGACAGTAATCACGTGCTGGAGTTCAGGGCGTCAAAAGGGTGATGTTAAGGGTGTGGATGGTGAAATTATGCTCTTTTCTCAAGGACAATAATCACGTCATGGTTTTCAGGGCGCCACAAGGGTGATGTTGAGGGGGTGGATGGTGAAATTATGCTCTTTTCTCAAGGACAGTAATCACGTGCTGAAGTTCAGGGCGCCCCAAGGGTGATGTTAAGGGTGTGGATGGTGAAATCATGCTCTTATCTCAAGGACAGTAATCACGTCATGGTTTTCAGGGCGCCACAAGGGTGATGTTAAGGGTGTGGATGGTGACATTATGCTCTTTTCTCAAGGACAGTAATCACCTCATGGTTTTCAGGGCGCCACAAGGGTGATGTTAAGGGTGTGGATGGTGAAATTATGCTCTTATCTCAAGGACAGTAATCACGTGCTGAAGTTCAGGGCGCCACAAGGGTGATGTTAAGGGTGTGGATGGTGACATTATGCTCTTTTCTCAATGACAGTAATCACGTCATGGTTTTCAGGGCGCCACAAGGGTGATGTTAAGGGTGTGGATGGTGAAATTATGCTCTTTTCTCAAGGACAGTAATCACCTCATGGTTTTCAGGGCGCCACAAGGGTGATGTTGAGGGTGTGGATGGTGAAATTATGCTCTTTTCTCAAGGACAGTAATCACGTGGTGAAGTTCAGGGCGTCACAAGGGTGATGTTGAGGGTGTGGATGGTGAAATTATGCTCTTTTCTCAAGGACAGTAATCACGTCATGGTTTTCAGGGCGCCACAAGGGTGATGTTGAGGGTGTGGATGGTGAAATTATGCTCTTTTCTCAAGGACAGTAATCACGTGCTGAAGTTCAGGGCGCCACAAGGGTGATGTTAAGGGTGTGGATGGTGAAATTATGCTCTTTTCTCAAGGACAGTAATCACGTCATGGTTTTCAGGGCGCCACAAGGGTGATGTTGAGGGTGTGGATGGTGAAATTATGCTCTTTTCTCAAGGACAATAATCACGTCATGGTTTTCAGGGCGCCACAAGGGTGATGTTGAGGGTGTGGATGGTGAAATTATGCTCTTTTCTCAAGGACAGTAATCACGTGCTGAAGTTCAGGGCGTCACAAGGGTGATGTTAAGGGTGTGGATGGTGAAATTATGCTCTTTTCTCAAGGACAATAATCACGTCATGGTTTTCAGGGCACCACAAGGGTGATGTTAGGGTGTGGATGGTGAAATTATGCTCTTTTCTCAAGGACAATAATCACGTCATGGTTTTCAGGGCGCCACAAGGGTGATGTTAAGGGTGTGGATGGTGAAATTATGCTCTTTTCTCAAGGACAGTAATCACGTGCTGAAATTCAGGGCGTCACAAGGGTGATGTTAAGGGTGTGGATGGTGAAATTATGCTCTTTCCTCAAGGACAATAATCACGTCATGGTTTTCAGGGCGCCACAAGGGTGATGTTGAGGGTGTGGATGGTGGAATTATGCTCTTTTCTCAAGGATAGTAATCACGTCATGGTTTTCAGGGCGCCACAAGGGTGATGTTGAGGTTGTGGATGGTGAAATTATGCTCTTTTCTCAAGGACGATAATCACGTGCTGAAGTTCAGGGCGTCACAAGGGTGATGTTAAGGGTGTGGATGGTGAAATTATGCTCTTTTCTCAAGGACGATAATCACTTCATGGAGTTCAGGGCGCCACAAGGGTCATGTTAAGGGTGTGGATGGTGAAATTATGCTCATTTCTCAAGGACAATAATCACATGGTGGAGTTCAGGACACCACAAGGGTGATGTTAAGGGTGTGGATGGTGAAATTATGCTCTTTTCTCAAGGACGATAATCACGTCATGGAGTTCAGGGCGCCACAAGGGTGATGTTAGGGGTGTGGAGGGTGAAATTATGCTCTTTTCTCAAGGACAATAATCACATGGTGGAGTTCAGGTCACCACAAGGGTGATGTTGAGGGTGTGGATGGTGAAATTATGCTCTTTTCTCAAGGACGATAATCACGTCATGGAGTTCAGGGCGCCACAAGGGTGATGTTAAGGGTGTGGAGGGTGAAATTATGCTCTTTTCTCATGGACAATAATCACATGGTGGAGTTCAGGACACCACAAGGGTGATGTTAAGGGTGTGGAGGGTCAAATTATGCTCTTTTCTCAAGAACAATAATCACGTGGTGGAGTTCAGGGCACCACAAGGGTGATGTTAAGGGTGTGGATGGTGAAATTATGCTCTTTTCTCAAGGACAATAATCACGTCATGGTTTTCAGGGCGCCACAAGGGTGATGTTGAGGGTGTGGATGGTGAAATTATGCTCTTTTCTCAAGGACAGTAATCACGTGCTGAAGTTCAGGGCGCCACAAGGGTGATGTTGAGGGTGTGGATGGTGAAATTATGCTCTTATCTCAATGACAATAATCACGTCATGGTTTTCAGGGCGCCACAAGTGTGATGTTGAGGGTGTGGATGGTGAAATTATGCTCTTTTCTCAAGGACAGTAATCACGTGCTGAAGTTCAGGGCGTCACAAGGGTGATGTTAAGGGTGTGGATGGTGAAATTATGCTCTTTTCTCAAGGACAGTAATCACATGCTGAAGTTCAGGGCGTCACAAGGGTGATGTTAAGGGTGTGGATGGTGAAATTATGCTCTTTTCTCAAGGACAATAATCACGTCATGGTTTTCAGGGCGCCACAAGGGTGATGTTAAGGGTGTGGATGGTGAAATTATGCTCTTTTCTCAAGGACAGTAATCACGTGCTGAAGTTCAGGGCGCCACAAGGGTGATGTTAAGGGTGTGGATGGTGAAATTATGCTCTCTTCTCAAGGACAGTAATCACGTCATGGTTTTCAGGGCGCCACAAGGGTGATGTTAAGGGTGTGGATGGTGAAATTATGATCTTTTCTTAAGGACAATAATCACGTCATGGTTTTCAGGGCGCCACAAGGATGATGTTAAGGGTGTGGATGGTGAAATTATGCTCTTTTCTCAAGGACAGTAATCACGTCATGGTTTTCAGGGCGCCACAAGGGTGCTGTTGAGGGTGTGGATGGTGAAATTATGCTCTTTTCTCAAGGACAGTAATCACGTCATGGTTTTCAGGGCGCCACAAGGGTGATGTTGAGGGTGTGGATGGTGAAATTATGCTCTTTTCTCAAGGACAGTAATCACGTGCTGAAGTTCAGGGCGCCACAAGGGTGATGTTGAGGGTGTGGATGGTGAAATTATGCTCTTATCTCAATGACAATAATCACGTCATGGTTTTCAGGGCGCCACGAGTGTGATGTTGAGGGTGTGGATGGTGAAATAATGCTCTTTTCTCAAGGACAGTAATCACGTGGTGAAGTTCATGGCGTCACAAGGGTGATGTTGAGGGTGTGGATGGTGAAATTATGCTCTTTTCTCAAGGACAGTAATCACGTCATGGTTTTCAGGGTGCCACAAGGGTGATGTTGAGGGTGTGGATGGTGAAATTATGCTCTTTTCTCAAGGACAGTAATCACGTGCTGAAGTTCAGGGCGCCACAAGGGTGATGTTAAGGGTGTGGATGGTGAAATTATGCTCTTTTCTCAAGGACAGTAATCACGTCATGGTTTTCAGGGCGCCACAAGGGTGATGTTGAGGGTGTGGATGGTGAAATTATGCTCTTTTCTCAAGGACAATAATCACGTCATGGTTTTCAGGGCGCCACAAGGGTGATGTTGAGGGTGTGGACGGTGAAATTATGCTCTTTTCTCAAGGACAGTAATCACGTGCTGAAGTTCAGGGCGTCACAAGGGTGTTGTTAAGGGTGTGGATGGTGAAATTATGCTCTTTTCTCAAGGACAATAATCACGTCATGGTTTTCAGGGCACCACAAGGGTGATGTTAAGGGTGTGGATGGTGAAATTATGCTCTTTTCTCAAGGACAATAATCACGTCATGGTTTTCAGGGCGCCACAAGGGTGATGTTAAGGGTGTGGATGGTGGAATTATGCTCTTTTCTCAAGGACAGTAATCACGTGCTGAAGTTCAGGGCGTCACAAGGGTGATGTTAAGGGTGTGGATGGTGAAATTATGCTCTTTTCTCAAGGACAATAATCACGTCATGGTTTTCAGGGCGCCACAAGGGTGATGTTGAGGGTGTGGATGGTGAAATTATGCTCTTTTCTCAAGGATAGTAATCACGTCATGGTTTTCAGGGCGCCACAAGGGTGATGTTGAGGTTGTGGATGGTGAAATTATGCTCTTTTCTCAAGGACAGTAATCACGTCATGGAGTTCAGGGCGCCACAATGGTGATGTTAAGGGTGTGGATGGTGAAATTATGCTCTTTTCTCAAGGACAGTAATCACGTCATGGTTTTCAGGGCGCCACAAGGGTGATGTTGAGGGTGTGGATGGTGAAATTATGCTCTTTTCTCAAGGACAGTAATCACGTGCTGAAGTTCAGGGCGTCACAAGGGTGATGTTAAGGGTGTGGATGGTGAAATTATGCTCTTTTCTCAAGGACAATAATCACGTCATGGTTTTCAGGGCGCCACAAGGGTGATGTTGAGGGTGTGGATGGTGAAATTATGCTCTTTTCTCAAGGGCAGTAATCACGTGCTGAAGTTCAGGGCGTCACAAGGGTGATGTTAAGGGTGTGGATGGTGAAATTATGCTCTTTTCTCAAGGACAGTAATCACGTGCTGAAGTTCAGGGCGTCAAAAGGGTGATGTTAAGGGTGTGGATGGTGAAATTATGCTCTTTTCTCAAGGACAATAATCACGTCATGGTTTTCAGGGCGCCACAAGGGTGATGTTGAGGGGGTGGATGGTGAAATTATGCTCTTTTCTCAAGGACAGTAATCACGTGCTGAAGTTCAGGGCGCCACAAGGGTGATGTTAAGGGTGTGGATGGTGAAATCATGCTCTTATCTCAAGGACAGTAATCACGTCATGGTTTTCAGGGCGCCACAAGGGTGATGTTAAGGGTGTGGATGGTGACATTATGCTCTTTTCTCAAGGACAGTAATCACCTCATGGTTTTCAGGGCGCCACAAGGGTGATGTTAAGGGTGTGGATGGTGAAATTATGCTCTTATCTCAAGGACAGTAATCACGTGCTGAAGTTCAGGGCGCCACAAGGGTGATGTTAAGGGTGTGGATGGTGACATTATGCTCTTTTCTCAATGACAGTAATCACGTCATGGTTTTCAGGGCGCCACAAGGGTGATGTTAAGGGTGTGGATGGTGAAATTATGCTCTTTTCTCAAGGACAGTAATCACGTCATGGTTTTCAGGGCGCCACAAGGGTGATGTTGAGGGTGTGGATGGTGAAATTATGCTCTTTTCTCAAGGACAGTAATCACGTGGTGAAGTTCAGGGCGTCACAAGGGTGATGTTGAGGGTGTGGATGGTGAAATTATGCTCTTTTCTCAAGGACAGTAATCACTTCATGGTTTTCAGGGCGCCACAAGGGTGATGTTGAGGGTGTGGATGGTGAAATTATGCTCTTTTCTCAAGGACAGTAATCACGTGCTGAAGTTCAGGGCGCCACAAGGGTGATGTTAAGGGTGTGGATGGTGAAATTATGCTCTTTTCTCAAGGACAGTAATCACGTCATGGTTTTCAGGGCGCCACAAGGGTGATGTTGAGGGTGTGGATGGTGAAATTATGCTCTTTTCTCAAGGACAATAATCACGTCATGGTTTTCAGGGCGCCACAAGGGTGATGTTGAGGGTGTGGATGGTGAAATTATGCTCTTTTCTCAAGGACAGTAATCACGTGCTGAAGTTCAGGGCGTCACAAGGGTGATGTTAAGGGTGTGGATGGTGAAATTATGCTCTTTTCTCAAGGACAATAATCACGTCATGGTTTTCAGGGCACCACAAGGGTGATGTTAGGGTGTGGATGGTGAAATTATGCTCTTTTCTCAAATACAATAATCACGTCATGGTTTTCAGGGCGACACAAGGGTCATGTTAAGGGTGTGGATGGTGGAATTATGCTCTTTTCTCAAGGACAGTAATCACGTGCTGAAGTTCAGGGCGTCACAAGGGTGATGTTAAGGGTGTGGATGGTGAAATTATGCTCTTTTCTCAAGGACAATAATCACGTCATGGTTTTCAGGGCGCCACAAGGGTGATGTTGAGGGTGTGGATGGTGGAATTATGCTCTTTTCTCAAGGATAGTAATCACGTCATGGTTTTCAGGGCGCCACAAGGGTGTTGTTGAGGTTGTGGATGGTGAAATTATGCTCTTTTCTCAAGGACGATAATCACGTGCTGAAGTTCAGGGCGTCACAAGGGTGATGTTAAGGGTGTGGATGGTGAAATTATGCTCTTTTCTCAAGGACGATAATCACTTCATGGAGTTCAGGGCGCCACAAGGGTCATGTTAAGGGTGTGGATGGTGAAATTATGCTCATTTCTCAAGGACAATAATCACATGGTGGAGTTCAGGACACCACAAGGGTGATGTTAAGGGTGTGGATGGTGAAATTATGCTCTTTTCTCAAGGACGATAATCACGTCATGGAGTTCAGGGCGCCACAAGGGTGTTGTTAAGGGTGTGGAGGGTGAAATTATGCTCTTTTCTCAAGGACAATAATCACATGGTGGAGTTCAGGTCACCACAAGGGTGATGTTGAGGGTGTGGATGGTGAAATTATGCTCTTTTCTCAAGGACGATAATCACGTCATGGAGTTCAGGGCGCCACAAGGGTGATGTTAAGGGTGTGGAGGGTGAAATTAAGCTCTTTTCTCATGGACAATAATCACATGGTGGAGTTCAGGACACCACAAGGGTGATGTTAAGGGTGTGGAGGGTCAAATTATGCTCTTTTCTCAAGAACAATAATCACGTGGTGGAGTTCAGGGCACCACAAGGGTGATGTTAAGGGTGTGGATGGTGAAATTATGCTCTTTTCTCAAGGACAATAATCACGTCATGGTTTTCAGGGCGCCACAAGGGTGATGTTGAGGGTGTGGATGGTGAAATTATGCTCTTTTCTCAAGGACAGTAATCACGTGCTGAAGTTCAGGGCGCCACAAGGGTGATGTTGAGGGTGTGGATGGTGAAATTATGCTCTTTTCTCAAGGACAGTTCTCACGTGCTGAAGTTCAGGGCGCCACAAGGGTGATGTTGAGGGTGTGGATGGTGAAATTATGCTCTTTTCTCAAGGACAGTAATCACGTGCTGAAGTTCAGGGCGTCACAAGGGTGATGTTAAGGGTGTGGATGGTGAAATTATGCTCTTTTCTCAAGGACAGTAATCACATGCTGAAGTTCAGGGCGTCACAAGGGTGATGTTAAGGGTGTGGATGGTGAAATTATGCTCTTTTCTCAAGGACAATAATCACGTCATGGTTTTCAGGGCGCCACAAGGGTGATGTTAAGGGTGTGGATGGTGAAATTATGCTCTTTTCTCAAGGACAGTAATCACGTGCTGAAGTTCAGGGCGCCACAAGGGTGATGTTAAGGGTGTGGATGGTGAAATTATGCTCTTTTCTCAAGGACAGTAATCACGTCATGGTTTTCAGGGCGCCACAAGGGTGATGTTAAGGGTGTGGATGGTGAAATTATGATCTTTTCTTAAGGACAATAATCACGTCATGGTTTTCAGGGCGCCACAAGGATGATGTTAAGGGTGTGGATGGTGAAATTATTCTCTTTTCTCAAGGACAGTAATCACGTCATGGTTTTCAGGGCGCCACAAGGGTGCTGTTGAGGGTGTGGATGGTGAAATTATGCTCTTTTCTCAAGGACAGTAATCACGTCATGGTTTTCAGGGCGCCACAAGGGTGATGTTGAGGGTGTGGATGGTGAAATTATGCTCTTTTCTCAAGGACAGTAATCACCTGCTGAAGTTCAGGGCGCCACAAGGGTGATGTTAAGGGTGTGGATGGTGAAATTATGCTCTTTTCTCAAGGACAGTAATCACGTCATGGTTTTCAGGGCGCCACAAGGGTGATGTTAAGGGTGTGGATGGTGAAATTATGCTCTTTTCTCAAGGACAATAATCACGTCATGGTTTTCAGGGCGCCACAAGGGTGATGTTGAGGGTGTGGATGGTGAAATTATGCTCTTTTCTCAAGGACAGTAATCACGTGCTGAAGTTCAGGGCGTCAAAAGGGTGATGTTAAGGGTGTGGATGGTGAAATTATGCTCTTTTCTCAAGGACAATAATCACGTCATGGTTTTCAGGGCGCCACAAGGGTGATGTTGAGGGTGTGGATGGTGAAATTATGCTCTTTTCTCAAGGACAGTAATCACGTGCTGAAGTTCAGGGCGCCACATAGGTGATGTTAAGGGTGTGGATGGTGAAATCATGCTCTTATCTCAAGGACAGTAATCACGTCATGGTTTTCAGGGCGCCACAAGGGTGATGTTAAGGGTGTGGATGGTGACATTATGCTCTTTTCTCAAGGACAGTAATCACGTCATGGTTTTCAGGGCGCCACAAGGGTGATGTTAAGGGTGTGGATGGTGAAATTATGCTCTTATCTCAAGGACAGTAATCACGTGCTGAAGTTCAGGGCGCAACAAGGGTGATGTTAAGGGTGTGGATGGTGACATTATGCTCTTTTCTCAAGGACAGTAATCACGTCATGGTTTTCAGGGCGCCACAAGTGTGATGTTGAGGGTGTGGATGGTGAAATTATGCTCTTTTCTCAGGGACAGTAATCACGTGCTGAAGTTCAGGGCGTCACAAGGGTGATGTTAAGGGTGTGGATGGTGAAATTATGCTCTTTTCTCAAGGACAGTAATCACATGCTGAAGTTCAGGGCGTCACAAGGGTGATGTTAAGGGTGTGGATGGTGAAATTATGCTCTTTTCTCAAGGACAATAATCACGTCATGGTTTTCAGGGCGCCACAAGGGTGATGTTAAGGGTGTGGATGGTGAAATTATGCTCTTTTCTCAAGGACAGTAATCACGTGCTGAAGTTCAGGGCGCCACAAGGGTGATGTTAAGGGTGTGGATGGTGAAATTATGCTCTTTTCTCAAGGACAGTAATCACGTCATGGTTTTCAGGGCGCCACAAGGGTGATGTTAAGGGTGTGGATGGTGAAATTATGATCTTTTCTTAAGGACAATAATCACGTCATGGTTTTCAGGGCGCCACAAGGATGATGTTGAGGGTGTGGATGGTGAAATTATGCTCTTTTCTCAAGGACAGTAATCACGTCATGGTTTTCAGGGCGCCACAAGGGTGCTGTTGAGGGTGTGGATGCTGAAATTATGCTCTTTTCTTAAGGACAGTAATCACGTCATGGTTTTCAGGGCGCCACAAGGGTGATGTTGAGGGTGTGGATGGTGAAATTATGCTCTTTTCTCAAGGACAGTAATCACCTGCTGAAGTTCAGGGCGCCACAAGGGTGATGTTAAGGGTGTGGATGGTGAAATTATGCTCTTTTCTCAAGGACAGTAATCACGTCATGGTTTTCAGGGCGCCACAAGGGTGATGTTAAGGGTGTGGATGGTGAAATTATGCTCTTTTCTCAAGGACAATAATCACGTCATGGTTTTCGGGGCGCCACAAGGGTGATGTTGAGGGTGTGGATGGTGAAATTATGCTCTTTTCTCAAGGACAGTAATCACGTGCTGAAGTTCAGGGCGTCAAAAGGGTGATGTTAAGGGTGTGGATGGTGAAATTATGCTCTTTTCTCAAGGACAATAATCACGTCATGGTTTTCAGGGCGCCACAAGGGTGATGTTGAGGGTTTGGATGGTGAAATTATGCTCTTTTCTCAAGGACAGTAATCACGTGCTGAAGTTCAGGGCGCCACATAGGTGATTTTAAGGGTGTGGATGGTGAAATCATGCTCTTATCTCAAGGACAGTAATCACGTCATGGTTTTCAGGGCGCCACAAGGGTGATGTTAAGGGTGTGGATGGTGACATTATGCTCTTTTCTCAAGGACAGTAATCACGTCATGGTTTTCAGGGCGCCACAAGGGTGATGTTAAGGGTGTGGATGGTGAAATTATGCTCTTATCTCAAGGACAGTAATCACGTGCTGAAGTTCAGGGCGCAACAAGGGTGATGTTAAGGGTGTGGATGGTGACATTATGCTCTTTTCTCAAGGACAGTAATCACGTCATGGTTTTCAGGGCGCCACAAGGGTGATGTTAAGGGTGTGGATGGTGAAATTATGCTCTTTTCTCAAGGACAGTAATCACGTAATGGTTTTCAGGGCGCCAAAAGGGTGATGTTGAGGGTGTGGATGGTGAAATTATGCTCTTTTCTCAAGGACAGTAATCACGTGGTGAAGTTCAGGGCGTCACAAGGGTGATGTTGAGGGTGTGGATGGTGAAATTATGCTCTTTTCTCAAGGACAGTAATCACGTGCTGAAGTTCAGGGCGCCACAAGGGTGATGTTAAGGGTGTGGATGGTGAAATTATGCTCTTTTCTCAAGGACAGTAATCACGTCATGGTTTTCAGAGCGCCACAAGGGTGACGTTGAGGGTGTGGATGGTGAAATTATGCTCTTTTCTCAAGGACAATAATCACGTCATGATTTCAGGGCTCCACAAGGGTGATGTTGAGGGTGTGGATGGTGAAATTATGCTCTTTTCTCAAGGACAGTGATCACGTGCTGAAGTTCAGGGCGTCACAAGGGTGATGTTAAGGGTGTGGATGGTGAAATTATGCTCTTTTCTCAACGACAATAATCACGTCATGGTTTTCAGGGCACCACAAGGGTGATGTTAAGGGTGTGGAGGGTGAAATTATGCTCTTTTCTCAAGGACAATAATCACGTCATGGTTTTCAGGGCGCCACAAGGGTGATGTTGAGGGTGTGGATGGTGAAATTATGCTCTTTTCTCAAGGACAGTAATCACGTGCTGAAGTTCAGGGCGCCACAAGGGTGATGTTGAGGGTGTGGATGGTGAAATTATGCCGTTTTCTCTAGGACAGTAATCACGTCATGGTTTTCAGGGCGCCACAAGGGTAATGTTGAGGGTGTGGATGATGAAATTGCTCTTTTCTCAAGGACAGTAATCACGTGCTGAAGTTCAGGGCGCCACAAGGGTGATGTTGAGGGTGTGGATGGTGAAATTATGCTCTTATCTCGATGACGGTAATCACGTCATGGTTTTCAGGGCGCCACAAGGGTGATGTTAAGGGTGTGGATGGTGAAATTATGCTCTTTTCTCAAGGACAATAATCACGTCATGGTTTTCAGGGCGTCACAAGGGTGATGTTAAGGGTGTGGATGGTGAAATTATGCTCTTTTCTCAAGGACAGTAATCACGTGCTGAAGTTCAGGGCGCCACAAGGGTGATGTTAAGGGTGTGGATGGTGAAATTATGCTCTTTTCTCAAGGACAATAATCACGTCATGGTTTTCAGGGCGCCACAAGGGTGATGTTGAGGGTGTGGATGGTGAAATTATGCTCTTTTCTCAAGGACAGTAATCACGTGCTGAAGTTCAGGGCGCCACAAGGGTGATGTTGAGGGTGTGGATGGTGAAATTATGCTCTTTTCTTAAGGACAGTAATCACGTGCTGAAGTTCAGGGCGTCACAAGGGTGATGGTAAGGGTGTGGATGGTGAAATTATGCTCTTTTCTCAAGGACAGTAATCACGTCATGGTTTTCAGGGCTCCACAAGGGTGATGTTAAGGGTGTGGATGGTGAAATTATGCTCTTTTCTCAAGGACAATAATCACGTCATGGTTTTCAGGGCGCCACAAGGGTGATGTTGAGGGTGTGGATGGTGAAATTATGCTCTTTTCTCAAGGACAGTAATCACGTGCTGAAGTTCAGGGCGCCACAAGGGTGATGTTAAGGGTGTGGATGGTGAAATTATGCTCTTTTCTCAAGGACAGTAATCACGTCATGGTTTTCAGGGCGCCACAAGGGTGATGTTAAGGGTGTGGATGGTGAAATTATGATCTTTTCTCAAGGACAATAATCACGTCATGGTTTTCAGGGCGCCACAAGGGTGATGTTAAGGGTGTGGATGGTGAAATTATGCTCATTTCTCAAGGACAGTAATCACGTCATGGTTTTCAGGGCGCCACAAGGGTGATGTTGAGGGTGAGGATGGTGAAATTATGCTCTTTTCTCAAGGACAGTAATCACGTCATGGTTTTCAGGGCGCCACAAGGGTGATGTTGAGGGTGTGGATGGTGAAATTATGCTCTTTTCTCAAGGACAGTAATCACGTGCTAAAGTTCAGGGCGCCACAAGGGTGATGTTAAGGGTGTGGATGGTGAAATTATGCTCTTTTCTCAAGGACAGTAATCACATCATGGTTTTCAGGGCGCCACAAGGGTGATGTTAGGGGTGTGGATGGTGAAATTATGCTCTTTTCTCAAGGACAATAATCACGTCATGGTTTTCAGGGCGCCACAAGGGTGATGTTGAGGGTGTGGATGGTGAAATTATGCTCTTTTCTCAAGGACAGTAATCACGTGCTGAAGTTCAGGGCGTCACAAGGGTGATGTTAAGGGTGTGGATGGTGAATTTATGCTCTTTTCTCAAGGACAGTAATCACGTGCTGAAGTTCAGGGCGTCACAAGGGTGATGTTAAGGGTGTGGATGGTGAAATTATGCTCTTTTCTCAAGGACAATAATCACGTCATGGTTTTCAGGGCGCCACAAGGGTGATGTTGAGGGTGTGGATGGTGAAATTATGCTCTTTTCTCAAGGACAGTAATCACGTGCTGAAGTTCAGGGCGCCACAAGGGTGATGTTAAGGGTGTGGATGGTGAAATTATGCTCTTTTCTCAAGGACAGTAATCACGTCATGGTTTTCAGGGCGCCACAAGGGTGATGTTAAGGGTGTGGATGGTGAAATTATGATCTTTTCTCAAGGACAGTAATCACGTCATGGTTTTCAGGGCACCACAAGGGTGATGTTAAGGGTGTGGATGGTGAAATTATGCTCTTATCTCAAGGACAGTAATCACGTGCTGAAGTTCAGGGCGCCACAAGGGTGATGTTAAGGGTGTGGATGGTGACATTATGCTCTTTTCTCAATGACAGTAATCACGTCATGGTTTTCAGGGCGCCACAAGGGTGATGTTAAGGGTGTGGATGGTGAAATTATGCTCTTTTCTCAAGGACAGTAATCACGTCATGGTTTTCAGGGCGCCACAAGGGTGATGTTGAGGGTGTGGATGGTGAAATTATGCTCTTTTCTCAAGGACAGTGGAGACGTGGTGAAGTTCATGGCGTCACAAGGGTGATGTTGAGGGTGTGGATGGTGAAATTATGCTCTTTTCTCAAGGACAGTAATCACGTCATGGTTTTCAGGGCGCCACAAGGGTGATGTTAAGGGTGTGGATGGTGAAATTATGCTCTTTTCTCAAGGACAGTAATCACGTGCTGAAGTTCAGGGTGCCACAAGGGTGATGTTAAGGGTGTGGATGGTGAAATTATGCTCTTTTCTCAAGGACAGTAATCACGTCATGGTTTTCAGGGCGCCACAAGGGTGATGTTGAGGGTGTGGATGGTGAAATTATGCTCTTTTCTCATGGACAATAATCACGTCATGGTTTTCAGGGCGCTACAAGGGTGATGTTGAGGGTGTGTATGGTGAAATTATGCTCTTTTCTCAAGGACAATAATCACGTCATGGTTGTCAGGGCACCACAAGGGTGATGTTAAGGGTGTGGATGGTGAAATTATGCTCTTTTCTCAAGGACAATAATCACGTCATGGTTTTCAGGGCGCCACAAGGGTGATGTTAAGGGTGTGGATGGTGGAATTATGCTCTTTTCTCAAGGACAATAATCACGTCATGATTTCAGGGCGCCACAAGGGTGATGTTGAGGGTGTGGATGGTGAAATTATGCTCTTTTCTCAAGGACAGTGATCACGTGCTGAAGTTCAGGGCGTCACAAGGGTGATGTTAAGGGTGTGAATGGTGAAATTATGCTCTTTTCTCAACGACAATAATCACGTCATGGTTTTCAGGGCGCCACAAGGGTGATGTTAAGGGTGTGGAGGGTGAAATTATGCTCTTTTCTCAAGGACAATAATCACGTCATGGTTTTCAGGGCGCCACAAGGGTGATGTTGAGGGTGTGGATGGTGAAATTATGCTCTTTTCTCAAGGACAGTAATCACGTGCTGAAGTTCAGGGCGCCACAAGGGTGATGTTGAGGGTGTGGATGGTGAAATTATGCCGTTTTCTCAAGGACAGTAATCACGTCATGGTTTTCAGGGCGCCACAAGGGTGATGTTGAGGGTGTGGATGATGAAATTGCTCTTTTCTCAAGGACAGTAATCACGTGCTGAAGTTCAGGGCGCCACAAGGGTGATGTTGAGGGTGTGGATGGTGAAATTATGCTCTTATCTCGATGACGGTAATCACGTCATGGTTTTCAGGGCGCCACAAGGGTGATGTTAAGGGTGTGGATGGTGAAATTATGCTCTTTTCTCAAGGACAATAGTCACGTCATGGTTTTCAGGGCGTCACAAGGGTGATGTTGAGGGTGTGGATGGTGAAATTATGCTCTTTTCTCAAGGACAGTAATCACGTGCTGAAGTTCAGGGCGCCACAAGGGTGATGTTAAGGGTGTGGATGGTGAAATTATGCTCTTTTCTCAAGGACAATAATCACGTCATGGTTTTCAGGGCGCCACAAGGGTGATGTTGAGGGTGTGGATGGTGAAATTATGCTCTTTTCTCAAGGACAGTAATCACGTGCTGAAGTTCAGGGCGCCACATGGGTGATGTTGAGGGTGTGGATGGTGAAATTATGCTCTTATCTCAATGACAATAATCACGTCATGGTTTTCAGGGTGCCACAAGTGTGATGTTGAGGGTGTGGATGGTGAAATTATGCTCTTTTCTTAAGGACAGTAATCACGTGCTGAAGTTCAGGGCGTCACAAGGGTGATGGTAAGGGTGTGGATGGTGAAATTATGCTCTTTTCTCAAGGACAGTAATCACGTGCTGAAGTTCAGGGCGTCACAAGGGTGATGTTAAGGGTGTGGATGGTGAAATTATGCTCTTTTCTCAAGGACAATAATCACGTCATGGTTTTCAGGGCGCCACAAGGGTGATGTTGAGGGTGTGGATGGTGAAATTATGCTCTTTTCTCAAGGACAGTAATCACGTGCTGAAGTTCAGGGCGCCACAAGGGTGATGTTAAGGGTGTGGATGGTGAAATTAGGCTCTTTTCTCAAGGACAGTAATCACGTCATGGTTTTCAGGGCGCCACAAGGGTGATGTTAAGGGTGTGGATGGTGAAATTATGATCTTTTCTCAAGGACAATAATCACGTCATGGTTTTCAGGGCGCCACAAGGGTGATGTTAAGGGTGTGGATGGTGAAATTATGCTCTTTTCTCAAGGACAGTAATCACGTCATGGTTTTCAGGGCGCCACAAGGGTGATGTTGAGGGTGGGGATGGTGAAATTATGCTCTTTTCTCAAGGACAGTAATCACGTCATGGTTTTCGGGGCGCCACAAGGGTGATGTTGAGGGTGTGGATGGTGAAATTATGCTCTTTTCTCAAGGACAGTAATCACGTGCTAAAGTTCAGGGCGCCACAAGGGTGATGTTAAGGGTGTGGATGGTGAAATTATGCTCTTTTCTCAAGGACAGTAATCACATCATGGTTTTCAGGGCGCCACAAGGGTGATGTTAGGGGTGTGGATGGTGAAATTATGCTCTTTTCTCAAGGACAATAATCACGTCATGGTTTTCAGGGCGCCACAAGGGTGATGTTAAGGGTGTGGATGGTGAAATTATGCTCTTTTCTCAAGGACAGTAATCACGTGCTGAAGTTCAGGGCGCCACAAGGGTGATGTTAAGGGTGTGGATGGTGAAATTATGCTCTTTTCTCAAGGACAGTAATCACGTCATGGTTTTCAGGGCGCCACAAGGGTGATGTTAAGGGTGTGGATGGTGAAATTATGATCTTTTCTTAAGGACAATAATCACGTCATGGTTTTCAGGGCGCCACTAGGGTGATGTTAAGGGTGTGGATGGTGAAATTATGCTCTTTTCTCAAGGACAGTAATCACGTCATGGTTTTCAGGGCGCCACAAGGGTGCTGTTGAGGGTGTGGATGGTGAAATTATGCTCTTTTCTCAAGGACAGTAATCACGTCATGGTTTTCAGGGCGCCACAAGGGTGATGTTGAGGGTGTGGATGGTGAAATTATGCTCTTTTCTCAAGGACAGTAATCACCTGCTGAAGTTCAGGGCGCCACAAGGGTGATGTTAAGGGTGTGGATGGTGAAATTATGCTCTTTTCTCAAGGACAGTAATCACGTCATAGTTTTCAGGGCGCCACAAGGGTGATGTTAAGGGTGTGGATGGTGAAATTATGCTCTTTTCTCAAGGACAATAATCACGTCATGGTTTTCAGGGCGCCACAAGGGTGATGTTGAGGGTGTGGATGGTGAAATTATGCTCTTTTCTCAAGTACAGTAATCACGTGCTGAAGTTCAGGGCGCCACAAGGGTGATGTTGAGGGTGTGGATGGTGAAATTATGCTCTTATCTCAATGACAATAATCACGTCATGGTTTTCGGGGCGCCACAAGTGTGATGTTGAGGGTGTGGATGGTGAAATTATGCTCTTTTCTCAAGGACAGTAATCACGTGCTTAAGTTCAGGGCGTCACAAGGGTGATGTTAAGGGTGTGGATGGTGAAATTATGCTCTTTTCTCAAGGACAGTAATCACGTGCTGAAGTTCAGGGCGTCACAAGGGTGATGTTAAGGGTGTGGATGGTGGAATTATGCTCTTTTCTCAAGGACAATAATCACGTCATGGTTTTCAGGGCGCCACAAGGGTGATGTTGAGGGTGTGGATGGTGAAATTATGCTCTTTTCTCAAGGACAGTAATCACGTGCCGAAGTTCAGGGCGCCACAAGGATGATGTTAAGGGTGTGGATGGTGAAATTATGCTCTTTTCTCAAGGACAGTAATCACGTCATGGTTTTCAGGGCGCCACAAGGGTGATGTTAAGGGTGTGGATGGTGAAATTATGCTCTTTTCTCAAGGACAATAATCACGTCATGGTTTTCAGGGCGCCACAAGGGTGATGTTAAGGGTGTGGATGGTGAAATTATGCTCTTTTCTCAAGGACAGTAATCACGTGCTGAAGTTCAGGGCGCCACAAGGGTGATGTTAAGGGTGTGGATGGTGACATTATGCTCTTTTCTCAAGGACAGTAATCACGTCACGGTTTTCAGGGCGCCACAAGGGTGATGTTAAGGGTGTGGTTTGTGAAATTATGCTCTTTTCTCAAGGACAATAATCACGTCATGCTTTTCAGGGCGCCACAAGGGTGATGTTGAGGGTGTGGATGGTGAAATTATGCTCTTTTCTCAAGGACAGTAATCACGTGCTGAAGTTCAGGGCGCCACAAGGGTGATGTTAAGGGTGTGGATGGTGAAATTATGCTCTTTTCTCAAGGACAGTAATCACGTGCTGAAGTTCAGGGCGTCACAAGGGTGATGTTGAGGGTGTGGATGGTGACCTTATGCTCTTTTCTCATGGACAATAATCACGTCATGGTTTTCAGGGCGCCACAAGGGTGATGTTGAGGGTGTGGATGGTGAAATTATGCTCTTTTCTCAAGGACAATAATCACGTCATGGTTTTCAGGGCGCCACAAGGGTGATGTCGAGGGTGTGGATGGTGAAATTATGCTCTTTTCTCAAGGACAGTAATCACGTGCTAAAGTTCAGGGCGTCACAAGGGTGATGTTAAGGGTGTGGATGGTGAAATTATGCTCTTTTCTCGAGGACAATAATCACGTCATGGTTTTCAGGGCACCACAAGGGTGATGTTAAGGGTGTGGATGGTGAAATTATGCTCTTTTCTCAAGGACAATAATCACGTCATGGTTTTCAGGGCGCCACAAGGGTGATGTTAAGGGTGTGGATGGTGGAATTATGCTCTTTTCTCAAGGACAGTAATCACGTGCTGAAGTTCAGGGCGTCACAAGGGTGATGTTAAGGGCGTGGATGGTGAAATTATGCTCTTTTCTCAAGGACAATAATCACGTCATGGTTTTCAGGGCGCCACAAGGGTGATGTTGAGGGTGTGGATGGTGAAATTATGCTCTTTTCTCAAGGATAGTAATCACGTAATGGTTTTCAGGGCGCCACAAGGGTGATGTTGAGGTTGTGGATGGTGAAATTATGCTCTTTTCTCAAGGACAGTAATCACGTCATGGTTTTCAGGGCGCCACAAGGGTGATGTTGAGGGTGTGGATGGTGAAATTATGCTCTTTTCTCAAGGACAGTAATCACGTGCTGAAGTTCAGGGCGTCACAAGGGTGATGTTAAGGGTGTGGATGGTGAAATTATGCTCTTTTCTCAAGGACAATAATCACGTCATGGTTTTCAGGGCGCCACAAGGGTGATGTTGAGGGTGTGGATGGTGAAATTATGCTCTTTTCTCAAGGGCAGTAATCACGTGCTGAAGTTCAGGGCGTCACAAGGGTGATGTTAAGGGTGTGGATGGTGAAATTATGCTCTTTTCTCAAGGACAGTAATCACGTGCTGAAGTTCAGGGCGTCACAAGGGTGATGTTAAGGGTGTGGATGGTGAAATTATGCTCTTTTCTCAAGGACAATAATCACGTCATGGTTTTCAGGGCGCCACAAGGGTGATGTTGAGGGTGTGGATGGTGAAATTATGCTCTTTTCTCAAGGACAGTAATCACGTGCTGAAGTTCAGGGCGTCACAAGGGTGATGTTAAGGGTGTGGATGGTGAAATTATGCTCTTTTCTCAAGGACAATATCCACGTGGTGGAGTTCAGGGCGCCACAAGGGTGATGTTGAGGGTGTGGATGGTGAAATTATGCTCTTTTCTCAAGGACGTTAATCACTTCATGGAGTTCAGGGCGCCACAAGGGTCATGTTAAGGGTGTGGATGGTGAAATTATGCTCATTTCTCAAGGACAATAATCACATGGTGGAGTTCAGGACACCACAAGGGTGATGTTAAGGGTGTGGATGGTGAAATTATGCTCTTTTCTCAAGGACGATAATCACGTCATGGAGTTCAGGGCGCCACAAGGGTGATGTTAAGGGTGTGGAGGGTGAAATTATGCTCTTTTCTCAAGGACAATAATCACATGGTGGAGTTCAGGACACCACAAGGGTGATGTTGAGGGTGTGGATGGTGAAATTATGCTCTTTTCTCAAGGACGATAATCACGTCATGGAGTTCAGGGCGCCACAAGGGTGATGTTAAGGGTGTGGAGGGTGAAATTATGCTCTTTTCTCAAGGACAATAATCACATGGTGGAGTTCAGGACACCACAAGGGTGATGTTAAGGGTGTGGAGGGTCAAATTATGCTCTTTTCTCAAGAACAATAATCACGTGGTGGAGTTCAGGGCACCACAATGGTGATGTTAAGGGTGTGGATGGTGAAATTATGCTCTTTTCTCAAGGACAATAATCACGTCATGGTTTTCAGGGCGCCACAAGGGTGATGTTGAGGGTGTGGATGGTGAAATTATGCTCTTTTCTCAAGGACAGTAATCACGTGCTGAAGTTCAGGGCGCCACAAGGGTGATGTTGAGGGTGTGGATGGTGAAATTATGCTCTTATCTCAATGACAATAATCACGTCATGGTTTTCAGGGCGCCACAAGTGTGATGTTGAGGGTGTGGATGGTGAAATTATGCTCTTTTCTCAAGGACAGTAATCACGTGCTGAAGTTCAGGGCGTCACAAGGGTGATGTTAAGGGTGTGGATGGTGAAATTATGCTCTTTTCTCAAGGACAGTAATCACATGCTGAAGTTCAGGGCGTCACAAGGGTGATGTTAAGGGTGTGGATGGTGAAATTATGCTCTTTTCTCAAGGACAATAATCACTTCATGGTTTTCAGGGCGCCACAAGGCTGATGTTAAGGGTGTGGATGGTGAAATTATGCTCTTTTCTCAAGGACAGTAATCACGTGCTGAAGTTCAGGGCGCCACAAGGGTGATGTTAAGGGTGTGGATGGTGAAATTATGCTCTTTTCTCAAGGACAGTAATCACGTCATGGTTTTCAGGGCGCCACAAGGGTGATGTTAAGGGTGTGGATGGTGAAATTATGATCTTTTCTCAAGGACAATAATCACGTCATGGTTTTCAGGGCGCCACAAGGGTGATGTTAAGGGTGTGGATGGTGAAATTATGCTCTTTTCTCAAGGACAGTAATCACGTCATGGTTTTCAGGGCGCCACAAGGGTGCTGTTGAGGGTGTGGATGGTGAAATTATGCTCTTTTCTCAAGGACAGTAATCACGTCATGGTTTTCAGGGCGCCACAAGGGTGATGTTGAGGGTGTGGATGGTGAAATTATGCTCTTTTCTCAAGGACAGTAATCACCTGCTGAAGTTCTGGGCGCCACAAGGGTGATGTTAAGGGTGTGGATGGTGAAATTATGCTCTTTTCTCAAGGACAGTAATCACGTCATGGTTTTCAGGGCGCCACAAGGGTGATGTTAAGGGTGTGGATGGTGAAATTATGCTCTTTTCTCAAGGACAATAATCACGTCATGGTTTTCAGGGCGCCACAAGGGTGATACTGAGGGTGTGGATGGTGAAATTATGCTCTTTTCTCAAGGACAGTAATCACGTGCTGAAGTTCAGGGCGTCAAAAGGGTGATGTTAAGGGTGTGGATGGTGAAATTATGCTCTTTTCTCAAGGACAATAATCACGTCATGGTTTTCAGGGCGCCACAAGGGTGATGTTGAGGGTGTGGATGGTGAAATTATGCTCTTATCTCAATGACAGTAATCACGTCATGGTTTTCAGGGCGCCACAAGGGTGATGTTAAGGGTGTGGAGGGTGAAATTATGCTCTTTTCTCAAGGACAGTAATAACCTCATGGTTTTCAGGGCGCCACAAGGGTGATGTTGAGGTTGTGGATGGTGAAATTATGCTCTTTTCTCAAGGACAGTTCTCACGTGCTGAAGTTCAGGGCGCCACAAGGGTGATGTTGAGGGTGTGGATGGTAAAATTATGCCCTTTATCTCGATGACGGTGATCACGTCATGGTTTTCAGGGCGCCACAAGGGTGATGTTAAGGGTGTGGAGGTTGAAATTATGCTCTTTTCTCAAGGACAATAATCACGTCATGGTTTTCAGGGCGCCACAAGGGTGATGTTGAGGGTGTGGATGGTGAAATTATGCTCTTTTCTCAAGGACAGTAATCACGTGCTGAAGTTCAGGGCGCCACAAGGGTGATGTTGAGGGTGTGGATGGTGAAATTATGCTCTTTTCTCAAGGACAGTAATCACGTCATGGTTTTCAGGGCGCCACAAGGGTGATGTTGAGGGTGTGGATGGTGAAATTATGCTCTTTTCTCAAGGACAGTAATCACGTGCTTAAGTTCAGGGCGTCACAAGGGTGATGTTAAGGGTGTGGATGGTGAAATTATGCTCTTTTCTCAAGGACAGTAATCACGTGCTGAAGTTCAGGGCGTCACAAGGGTGATGTTAAGGGTGTGGATGGTGGAATTATGCTCTTTTCTCAAGGACAATAATCACGTCATGGTTTTCAGGGCGCCACAAGGGTGATGTTGAGGGTGTGGATGGTGAAATTATGCTCTTTTCTCAAGGACAGTAATCACGTGCCGAAGTTCAGGGCGCCACAAGGATGATGTTAAGGGTGTGGATGGTGAAATTATGCTCTTTTCTCAAGGACAGTAATCACGTCATGGTTTTCAGGGCGCCACAAGGGTGATGTTAAGGGTGTGGATGGTGAAATTATGCTCTTTTCTCAAGGACAATAATCACGTCATGGTTTTCAGGGCGCCACAAGGGTGATGTTAAGGGTGTGGATGGTGAAATTATGCTCTTTTCTCAAGGACAGTAATCACGTGCTGAAGTTCAGGGCGCCACAAGGGTGATGTTAAGGGTGTGGATGGTGACATTATGCTCTTTTCTCAAGGACAGTAATCACGTCACGGTTTTCAGGGCGCCACAAGGGTGATGTTAAGGGTGTGGTTTGTGAAATTATGCTCTTTTCTCAAGGACAATAATCACGTCATGCTTTTCAGGGCGCCACAAGGGTGATGTTGAGGGTGTGGATGGTGAAATTATGCTCTTTTCTCAAGGACAGTAATCACGTGCTGAAGTTCAGGGCGCCACAAGGGTGATGTTAAGGGTGTGGATGGTGAAATTATGCTCTTTTCTCAAGGACAGTAATCACGTGCTGAAGTTCAGGGCGTCACAAGGGTGATGTTGAGGGTGTGGATGGTGACCTTATGCTCTTTTCTCATGGACAATAATCACGTCATGGTTTTCAGGGCGCCACAAGGGTGATGTTGAGGGTGTGGATGGTGAAATTATGCTCTTTTCTCAAGGACAATAATCACGTCATGGTTTTCAGGGCGCCACAAGGGTGATGTCGAGGGTGTGGATGGTGAAATTATGCTCTTTTCTCAAGGACAGTAATCACGTGCTAAAGTTCAGGGCGTCACAAGGGTGATGTTAAGGGTGTGGATGGTGAAATTATGCTCTTTTCTCGAGGACAATAATCACGTCATGGTTTTCAGGGCACCACAAGGGTGATGTTAAGGGTGTGGATGGTGAAATTATGCTCTTTTCTCAAGGACAATAATCACGTCATGGTTTTCAGGGCGCCACAAGGGTGATGTTAAGGGTGTGTATGGTGGAATTATGCTCTTTTCTCAAGGACAGTAATCACGTGCTGAAGTTCAGGGCGTCACAAGGGTGATGTTAAGGGTGTGGATGGTGAAATTATGCTCTTTTCTCAAGGAAAATAATCACGTCATGGTTTTCAGGGCGCCACAAGGGTGATGTTGAGGGTGTGGATGGTGAAATTATGCTCTTTTCTCAAGGATAGTAATCACGTAATGGTTTTCAGGGCGCCACAAGGGTGATGTTGAGGTTGTGGATGGTGAAATTATGCTCTTTTCTCAAGGACAGTAATCACGTCATGGTTTTCAGGGCGCCACAAGGGTGATGTTGAGGGTGTGGATGGTGAAATTATGCTCTTTTCTCAAGGACAGTAATCACGTGCTGAAGTTCAGGGCGTCACAAGGGTGATGTTAAGGGTGTGGATGGTGAAATTATGCTCTTTTCTCAAGGACAATAATCACGTCATGGTTTTCAGGGCGCCACAAGGGTGATGTTGAGGGTGTGGATGGTGAAATTATGCTCTTTTCTCAAGGGCAGTAATCACGTGCTGAAGTTCAGGGCGTCACAAGGGTGATGTTAAGGGTGTGGATGGTGAAATTATGCTCTTTTCTCAAGGACAGTAATCACGTGCTGAAGTTCAGGGCGTCACAAGGGTGATGTTAAGGGTGTGGATGGTGAAATTATGCTCTTTTCTCAAGGACAATAATCACGTCATGGTTTTCAGGGCGCCACAAGGGTGATGTTGAGGGTGTGGATGGTGAAATTATGCTCTTTTCTCAAGGACAGTAATCACGTGCTGAAGTTCAGGGCGTCACAAGGGTGATGTTAAGGGTGTGGATGGTGAAATTATGCTCTTTTCTCAAGGACAATATCCACGTGGTGGAGTTCAGGGCGCCACAAGGGTGATGTTGAGGGTGTGGATGGTGAAATTATGCTCTTTTCTCAAGGACGTTAATCACTTCATGGAGTTCAGGGCGCCACAAGGGTCATGTTAAGGGTGTGGATGGTGAAATTATGCTCATTTCTCAAGGACAATAATCACATGGTGGAGTTCAGGACACCACAAGGGTGATGTTAAGGGTGTGGATGGTGAAATTATGCTCTTTTCTCAAGGACGATAATCACGTCATGGAGTTCAGGGCGCCACAAGGGTGATGTTAAGGGTGTGGAGGGTGAAATTATGCTCTTTTCTCAAGGACAATAATCACATGGTGGAGTTCAGGACACCACAAGGGTGATGTTGAGGGTGTGGATGGTGAAATTATGCTCTTTTCTCAAGGACGATAATCACGTCATGGAGTTCAGGGCGCCACAAGGGTGATGTTAAGGGTGTGGAGGGTGAAATTATGCTCTTTTCTCAAGGACAATAATCACATGGTGGAGTTCAGGACACCACAAGGGTGATGTTAAGGGTGTGGAGGGTCAAATTATGCTCTTTTCTCAAGAACAATAATCACGTGCTGGAGTTCAGGGCACCACAATGGTGATGTTAAGGGTGTGGATGGTGAAATTATGCTCTTTTCTCAAGGACAATAATCACGTCATGGTTTTCAGGGCGCCACAAGGGTGATGTTGAGGGTGTGGATGGTGAAATTATGCTCTTTTCTCAAGGACAGTAATCACGTGCTGAAGTTCAGGGCGCCACAAGGGTGATGTTGAGGGTGTGGATGGTGAAATTATGCTCTTATCTCAATGACAATAATCACGTCATGGTTTTCAGGGCGCCACAAGTGTGATGTTGAGGGTGTGGATGGTGAAATTATGCTCTTTTCTCAAGGACAGTAATCACGTGCTGAAGTTCAGGGCGTCACAAGGGTGATGTTAAGGGTGTGGATGGTGAAATTATGCTCTTTTCTCAAGGACAGTAATCACATGCTGAAGTTCAGGGCGTCACAAGGGTGATGTTAAGGGTGTGGATGGTGAAATTATGCTCTTTTCTCAAGGACAATAATCACTTCATGGTTTTCAGGGCGCCACAAGGCTGATGTTAAGGGTGTGGATGGTGAAATTATGCTCTTTTCTCAAGGACAGTAATCACGTGCTGAAGTTCAGGGCGCCACAAGGGTGATGTTAAGGGTGTGGATGGTGAAATTATGCTCTTTTCTCAAGGACATTAATCACGTCATGGTTTTCAGGGCGCCACAAGGGTGATGTTAAGGGTGTGGATGGTGAAATTATGATCTTTTCTCAAGGACAATAATCACGTCATGGTTTTCAGGGCGCCACAAGGGTGATGTTAAGGGTGTGGATGGTGAAATTATGCTCTTTTCTCAAGGACAGTAATCACGTCATGGTTTTCAGGGCGCCACAAGGGTGCTGTTGAGGGTGTGGATGGTGAAATTATGCTCTTTTCTCAAGGACAGTAATCACGTCATGGTTTTCAGGGCGCCACAAGGGTGATGTTGAGGGTGTGGATGGTGAAATTATGCTCTTTTCTCAAGGACAGTAATCACCTGCTGAAGTTTTGGGCGCCACAAGGGTGATGTTAAGGGTGTGGATGGTGAAATTATGCTCTTTTCTCAAGGACAGTAATCACGTCATGGTTTTCAGGGCGCCACAAGGGTGATGTTAAGGGTGTGGATGGTGAAATTATGCTCTTTTCTCAAGGACAATAATCACGTCATGGTTTTCAGGGCGCCACAAGGGTGATACTGAGGGTGTGGATGGTGAAATTATGCTCTTTTCTCAAGGACAGTAATCACGTGCTGAAGTTCAGGGCGTCAAAAGGGTGATGTTAAGGGTGTGGATGGTGAAATTATGCTCTTTTCTCAAGGACAATAATCACGTCATGGTTTTCAGGGCGCCACAAGGGTGATGTTGAGGGTGTGGATGGTGAAATTATGCTCTTATCTCAATGACAGTAATCACGTCATGGTTTTCAGGGCGCCACAAGGGTGATGTTAAGGGTGTGGAGGGTGAAATTATGCTCTTTTCTCAAGGACAGTAATAACCTCATGGTTTTCAGGGCGCCACAAGGGTGATGTTGAGGTTGTGGATGGTGAAATTATGCTCTTTTCTCAAGGACAGTTCTCACGTGCTGAAGTTCAGGGCGCCACAAGGGTGATGTTGAGGGTGTGGATGGTAAAATTATGCCCTTTATCTCGATGACGGTGATCACGTCATGGTTTTCAGGGCGCCACAAGGGTGATGTTAAGGGTGTGGAGGTTGAAATTATGCTCTTTTCTCAAGGACAATAATCACGTCATGGTTTTCAGGGCGCCACAAGGGTGATGTTGAGGGTGTGGATGGTGAAATTATGCTCTTTTCTCAAGGACAGTAATCACGTGCTGAAGTTCAGGGCGCCACAAGGGTGATGTTGAGGGTGTGGATGGTGAAATTATGCTCTTTTCTCAAGGACAGTAATCACGTCATGGTTTTCAGGGCGCCACAAGGGTGATGTTGAGGGTGTGGATGGTGAAATTATGCTCTTTTCTCAAGGACAGTAATCACGTGCTGAAGTTCAGGGCGCCACAAGGGTGATGTTGAGGGTGTGGATGGTGAAATTATGCTCTTATCTCGATGACGGTAATCACGTCATGGTTTTCAGGGCGCCACAAGGGTGATGTTAAGGGTGTGGATGGTGAAATTATGCTCTTTTCTCAAGGACAATAATCACGTCATGGTTTTCAGGGCGCCACAAGGGTGATGTTGAGGGTGTGGATGGTGAAATTATGCTCTTTTCTCAAGCACAGTAATCACGTGCTGAAGTTCAGGGCGCCACAAGGGTGATGTTGAGGGTGTGGATGGTGAAATTATGCTCTTTTCTCAAGGACAATAATCACGTCATGGTTTTCAGGGCGCCACAATGGTGATGTTGAGGGTGTGGATGGTGAAATTATGCTCTTTTTTCAAGTACAGTAATCACGTGCTGAAGTTCAGGGCGCCACAAGGGTGATGTTGAGGGTGTGGATGGTGAAATTATGCTCTTATCTCAATGACAATAATCACGTCATGGTTTTCAGGGCGCCACAAGTGTGATGTTGAGGGTGTGGATGGTGAAATTATGCTCTTTTCTCAAGGACAGTAATCACGTGCTTAAGTTCATGGCGTCACAAGGGTGATGTTAAGGGTGTGGATGGTGAAATTATGCTCTTTTCTCAAGGACAGTAATCACGTGCTGAAGTTCAGGGCGTCACAAGGGTGATGTTAAGGGTGTGGATGGTGGAATTATGCTCTTTTCTCAAGGACAATAATCACGTCATGGTTTTCAGGGCGCCACAAGGGTGATGTTGAGGGTGTGGATGGTGAAATTATGCTCTTTTCTCAAGGACAGTAATCACGTGCTGAAGTTCAGGGCGCCACAAGGATGATGTTAAGGGTGTGGATGGTGAAATTATGCTCTTTTCTCAAGGACAGTAATCACGTCATGGTTTTCAGGGCGCCACAAGGGTGATGTTAAGGGTGTGGATGGTGAAATTATGCTCTTTTCTCAAGGACAATAATCACGTCATGGTTTTCAGGGCGCCACAAGGGTGATGTTAAGGGTGTGGATGGTGAAATTATGCTCTTTTCTCAAGGACAGTAATCACGTGCTGAAGTTCAGGGCGCCACAAGGGTGATGTTAAGGGTGTGGATGTTGACATTATGCTCTTTTCTCAAGGACAGTTATCACGTCACGGTTTTCAGGGCGCCACAAGGGTGATGTTAAGGGTGTGGATGGTGAAATTATGCTCTTTTCTCAAGGACAATAATCACGTCATGCTTTTCAGGGCGCCACAAGGGTGATGTTGAGGGTGTGGATGGTGAAATTATGCTCTTTTCTCAAGGACAGTAATCACGTGCTGAAGTTCAGGGCGCCACAAGGGTGATGTTAAGGGTGTGGATGGTGAAATTATGCTCTTTTCTCAAGGACAGTAATCACGTGCTGAAGTTCAGGGCGTCACAAGGGTGATGTTAAGGGTGTGGATGGTGACCTTATGCTCTTTTCTCTCATGGACAATAATCACGTCATGGTTTTCAGGGCGCCACAAGGGTGATTTTGAGGGTGTGGATGGTGAAATTATGCTCTTTTCTCAAGGACAGTAATCACGTGCTGAAGTTCAGGGCGTCACAAGGGTGATGTTAAGGGTGTGGATGGTGAAATTATGCTCTTATCTCAATGACAGTAATCACGTCATGGTTTTCAGGGCGCCACAAGGGTGATGTTAAGGGTGTGGTTGGTGAAATTATGCTCTTTTCTCAATGACAGTAATCACGTCATGGTTTTCAGGGCGCCACAAGGGTGATGTTAAGGGTGTGGATGGTGAAATTATGCTCTTTTCTCAAGGACAGTAATCACGTCATGGTTTTCAGGGCGCCACAAGGGTGATGTTAAGGGTGTGGATGGTGAAATTATGCTCTTTTCTCAAGGACAGTAATCACGTGCTGAAGTTCAGGGTGCCACAAGGGTGATGTTAAGGGTGTGGATGGTGAAATTATGCTCTTTTCTCAAGGACAGTAATCACGTCATGGTTTTCAGGGCGCCACAAGGGTGATGTTAAGGGTGTGGATGGTGAAATTATGCTCTTATCTCAATGACAGTAATCACGTCATGGTTTTCAGGGCGCCACAAGGGTGATGTTAAGGGTGTGGATGGTGAAATTATGCTCTCTTCTCAAGGACAGTAATCACGTCATGGTTTTCAGGGCGCCACAAGGGTGATGTTAAGGGTGTGGATGGTGAAATTATGCTCTTTTCTCAAGGACAGTAATCACGTCATGGTTTTCAGGGCGCCACAAGGGTGATGTTAAGGGTGTGGATGGTGAAATTATGCTCTTTTCTCAAGGACAATAATCACGTGCTGAAGTTCAGGGCGCCACAAGGGTGATGTTGAGGGTGTGGATGGTGAAATTATGCTCTTTTCTCAAGGACAGTAATCACGTGCTGAAGTTCAGGGCGTCACAAGGGTGATGTTAAGGGTGTGGATGGTGACATTATGCTCTTATCTCAATGACAATAATCACGTCATGGTTTTCAGGGCGCCACAAGGGTGATGTTAAGGGTGTGGAGGGTGAAATTATGCTCCTCTCTCAAGGACAGTAATAACCTCATGGTTTTCAGGGCGCCACAAGGGTGATGTTGAGGTTGTGGATGTTGAAATTATGCTCTTTTCTCAAGGACAGTTCTCACGTGCTGAAGTTCAGGGCGCCACAAGGGTGATGTTGAGGGTGTGGATGGTAAAATTATGCTCTTATCTCGATGACGGTAATCACGTCATGGTTTTCAGGGCGCCACAAGGGTGATGTTAAGGGTGTGGAGGGTGAAATTATGCTCTTTTCTCAAGGACAATAATCACGTCATGGTTTTCAGGGTGCCACAAGGGTGATGTTGAGGGTGTGGATGGTGAAATTATGCTCTTTTCTCAAGGACAGTAATCACGTGCTGAAGTTCAGGGCGCCACTAGGGTGATGTTGAGGGTGTGGATGGTGAAATTATGCTCTTATCTCGATGACGGTAATCACGTCATGGTATTCAGGGCGCCACAAGGGTGATGTTAAGGGTGTGGATGGTGAAATTATGCTCTTTTCTCAAGGACAATAATCACGTCATGGTTTTCAGGGCGCCACAAGGGTGATGTTGAGGGTGTGGATGGTGAAATTATGCTCTTTTCTCAAGGACAGTAATCACGTGCTGAAGTTCAGGGCACCACAAGGGTGATGTTAAGGGTGTGGATGGTGAAATTATGCTCTTTTCTCAAGGACAATAATCACGTCATGGTTTTCAGGGCGCCACAAGGGTGATGTTGAGGGTGTGGATGGTGAAATTATGCTCTTTTCTCAAGGACAGTAATCACGTGCTGAAGTTCAGGGCGCCACAAGGGTGATGTTGAGGGTGTGGATGGTGAAATTATGCTCTCATCTCAATGACAATAATCACGTCATGGTTTTCAGGGCGCCACTAATGTGATGTTGAGGGTGTGGATGGTGAAATTGAGCTCTTTTCTCAAGGACAGTAATCACGTGCTGAAGTTCAGGGCGTCACAAGGGTGATGTTAAGGGTGTGGATGGTGAAATTATGCTCTTTTCTCAAGGACAGTAATCACGTGCTGAAGTTCAGGGCGTCACAAGGGTGATGTTAAGGGTGTGGATGGTGAAATTATGCTCTTTTCTCAAGGACAATAATCACGTCATGGTTTTCAGGGCGCCACAAGGGTGATGTTGAGGGTTTGGATGGTGAAATTATGCTCTTTTCTCAAGGACAGTAATCACGTGCTGATGTTCAGGGCGCCACAAGGGTGATGTTAAGGGTGTGGATGGTGAAATTATGCTCTTTTCTCAAGGACAGTAATCACGTCATGGTTTTCAGGGCGCCACAAGGGTGATGTTAAGGGTGTGGATGGTGAAATTATGATCTTTTCTCAAGGACAATAATCACGTCATGGTTTTCAGGGCGCCACAAGGGTGATGTTAAGGGTGTGGATGGTGAAATTATGCTCTTTTCTCAAGGACAGTAATCACGTGCTGAAGTTCAGGGTGCCACAAGGGTGATGTTAAGGGTGTGGATGGTGAAATTATGCTCTTTTCTCAAGGACAGTAATCACGTCATGGTTTTCAGGGCGCCACAAGGGTGATGTTAAGGGTGTGGATGGTGAAATTATGCTCTTATCTCAATGACAGTAATCACGTCATGGTTTTCAGGGCGCCACAAGGGTGATGTTAAGGGTGTGGATGGTGAAATTATGCTCTCTTCTCAAGGACAGTAATCACGTCATGGTTTTCAGGGCGCCACAAGGGTGATGTTAAGGGTGTGGATGGTGAAATTATGCTCTTTTCTCAAGGACAGTAATCACGTCATGGTTTTCAGGGCGCCACAAGGGTGATGTTAAGGGTGTGGATGGTGAAATTATGCTCTTTTCTCAAGGACAATAATCACGTGCTGAAGTTCAGGGCGCCACAAGGGTGATGTTGAGGGTGTGGATGGTGAAATTATGCTCTTTTCTCAAGGACAGTAATCACGTGCTGAAGTTCAGGGCGTCACAAGGGTGATGTTAAGGGTGTGGATGGTGACATTATGCTCTTATCTCAATGACAATAATCACGTCATGGTTTTCAGGGCGCCACAAGGGTGATGTTAAGGGTGTGGAGGGTGAAATTATGCTCTTTTCTCAAGGACAGTAATAACCTCATGGTTTTCAGGGCGCCACAAGGGTGATGTTGAGGTTGTGGATGTTGAAATTATGCTCTTTTCTCAAGGACAGTTCTCACGTGCTGAAGTTCAGGGCGCCACAAGGGTGATGTTGAGGGTGTGGATGGTAAAATTATGCTCTTATCTCGATGACGGTAATCACGTCATGGTTTTCAGGGCGCCACAAGGGTGATGTTAAGGGTGTGGAGGGTGAAATTATGCTCTTTTCTCAAGGAAAATAATCACGTCATGGTTTTCAGGGCGCCACAAGGGTGATGTTGAGGGTGTGGATGGTGAAATTATGCTCTTTTCTCAAGGACAGTAATCACGTGCTGAAGTTCAGGGCACCACTAGGGTGATGTTGAGGGTGTGGATGGTGAAATTATGCTCTTATCTCGATGACGGTAATCACGTCATGGTATTCAGGGCGCCACAAGGGTGATGTTAAGGGTGTGGATGGTGAAATTATGCTCTTTTCTCAAGGACAATAATCACGTCATGGTTTTCAGGGCGCCACAAGGGTGATGTTGTGGGTGTGGATGGTGAAATTATGCTCTTTTCTCAAGGACAGTAATCACGTGCTGAAGTTCAGGGCGCCACAAGGGTGATGTTAAGGGTGTGGATGGTGAAATTATGCTCTTTTCTCAAGGACAATAATCACGTCATGGTTTTCAGGGCGCCACAAGGGTGATGTTGAGGGTGTGGATGGTGAAATTATGCTCTTTTCTCAAGGACAGTAATCACGTGCTGAAGTTCAGGGCGCCACAAGGGTGATGTTGAGGGTGTGGATGGTGAAATTATGCTCTCATCTCAATGACAATAATCACGTCATGGTTTTCAGGGCGCCACTAATGTGATGTTGAGGGTGTGGATGGTGAAATTGAGCTCTTTTCTCAAGGACAGTAATCACGTGCTGAAGTTCAGGGCGTCACAAGGGTGATGTTAAGGGTGTGGATGGTGAAATTATGCTCTTTTCTCAAGGACAGTAATCACGTGCTGAAGTTCAGGGCTTCACAAGGGTGATGTTAAGGGTGTGGATGGTGAAATTATGCTCTTTTCTCAAGGACAATAATCACGTCATGGTTTTCAGGGCGCCACAAGGGTGATGTTGAGGGTTTGGATGGTGAAATTATGCTCTTTTCTCAAGGACAGTAATCACGTGCTGATGTTCAGGGCGCCACAAGGGTGATGTTAAGGGTGTGGATGGTGAAATTATGCTCTTTTCTCAAGGACAGTAATCACGTCATGGTTTTCAGGGCGCCACAAGGGTGATGTTAAGGGTGTGGATGGTGAAATTATGATCTTTTCTCAAGGACAATAATCACGTCATGGTTTTCAGGGCGCCACAAGGGTGATGTTAAGGGTGTGGATGGTGAAATTATGCTCTTTTCTCAAGGACAGTTATCACGTCATGGTTTTCAGGGCGCCACAAGGGTGATGTTGAGGGTGTGGATGGTGAAATTATGCTCTTTTCTCAAGGACAGTAATCACGTCATGGTTTTCAGGGCGCCACAAGGGTGATGTTGAGGGTGTGGATGGTGAAATTATGCTCTTTTCTCAAGGACAGTAATCACGTGCTGAAGTTCAGGGCGCCACAAGGGTGATGTTAAGGGTGTGGATGGTGAAATTATGCTCTTATCTCAATGACAATAATCACGTCATGGTTTTCAGGGCGCCACAAGGGTGATGTTAAGGGTGTGGAGGGTGAAATTATGCTCTTTTCTCAAGGACAGTAATAACCTCATAGTTTTCAGGGCGCCACAAGGGTGATGTTGAGGTTGTGGATGGTGAAATTATGCTCTTATCTCGATGACGGTAATCACGTCATGGTTTCCAGGGCGCCACAAGGGTGATGTTAAGGGTGTGGAGGGTGAAATTATGCTTTTTTCCCAAGGACAATAATCACGTCATGGTTTTCAGGGCGCCACAAGGGTGATGTTGAGGGTGTGGATGGTGAAATTATGCTCTTTTCTCAAGGACAGTAATCACGTCATGGTTTTCAGGGCGCCACAAGGGTGATGTTGAGGGTGTGGATGGTGAAATTATGCTCTTTTCTCAAGGACAGTAATCACGTGCTGAAGTTCAGGGCGCCACAAGGGTGATGTTAAGGGTGTGGATGGTGACATTATGCTCTTTTCTCAAGGACAGTAATCACGTAATGGTTTTCAGGGCGCCACAAGGGTGATGTTAAGGGTGTGGATGGTGAAATTATGCTCTTATCTCAAGGACAGTAATCACGTGCTGAAGTTCAGGGCGCCACAAGGGTGATGTTAAGGGTGTGGATGGTGACATTATGCTCTTTTCTCAATGACAGTAATCACGTCATGGTTTTCAGGGCGCCACAAGGGTGATGTTAAGGGTTTGGATGGTGAAATTATGCTCTTTTCTCAAGGACAGTAATCACGTCATGGTTTGCAGGGCGCCACAAGGGTGATGTTAAGGGTGGGGATGGTGAAATTATGATCTTTTCTCAAGGACAATAATCACGTCATGGTTTTCAGGGCGCCACAAGGGTGATGTTAAGGGTGTGGATGGTGAAATTATGCTCTTTTCTCAACGACAATAATCACGTCATGGTTTTCAGGGCACCACAAGGGTGATGTTAAGGGTGTGGATGGTGAAATTACGCTCTTTTCTCAAGGACAATAATCACGTCATGGTTTTCAGGGCGCCACAAGGGTGATGTTAAGGTTGTGGATGGTGAAATTATGCTCTTTTCTCAAGGACAGTAATCACGTGCTGAAGTTCAGGGCGTCACAAGGGTGATGTTAAGGGTGTGGATGGTGGAATTATGCTCTTTTCTCAAGGACAATAATCACGTCATGGTTTTCAGGGCGCCACAAGGGTGATGTTGAGGGTGTGGATGGTGAAATTATGCTCTTTTCTCAAGGACATTAATCACGTGCTGAAGTTCAGGGCGTCACAAGGGTGATGGTAAGGGTGTGGATGGTGAAATTATGCTCTTTTCTCAAGGACAGTAATCACGTCATGGAGTTCAGAGCGCCACAATGGTGATGTTAAGGGTGTGGATGGTGAAATTATGCTCTTTTCTCAAGGAAAGTAATCACGTCATGGTTTTCAGGGCGCCACAAGGGTGATGTTGAGGGTGTGGATGGTGAAATTATGCTCTTTTCACAAGGACAGTAATCACGTGCTGAAGTTCAAGGCGCCACAAGGGGTATGTTAAGGGTGTGGATGGTGAAATTATGCTCTTTTCTCAAGGACAGTAATCACGTCATGGTTTTCAGGGCGCCACAAGGGTGATGTTGAGGGTGTGGATGGTGAAATTATGCTCTTTTCTCAAGGACAATAATCACGTCATGGTTTTCAGGGCGCCAAAGGGTGATGTTGAGGGTGTGGATGATGAAATTATGCTCTTTTCTCAAGGACAGTAATCACGTGCTGAAGTTCAGGGCGTCACAAGAGTGATGTTAAGGGTGTGGAAGGTGAAATTATGCTCTTTTCTCAACGACAATAATCACGTCATGGTTTTCAGGGCACCACAAGGGTGATGTTAAGGGTCTGGATGGTGAAATTACGCTCTTTTCTCAAGGACAATAATCACGTCATGGTTTTCAGGGCGCCACAAGGGTGATGTTGAGGGTGTGGATGGTGAAATTATGCTCTTTTCTCAAGGACAGTAATCACAGCTGGAGTTCAGGGCGTCACAAGGGTGATGTTAAGGGTGTGGATGGTGAAATTATGCTCTTTTCTCAAGGACAATAATCACGTCATGGTTTTCAGGGCGCCACAAGGGTGATGTTGAGGGTGTGGATGGTGAAATTATGCTCTTTTCTCAAGGGCAGTAATCACGTGCTGAAGTTCAGGGCGTCACAAGGGTGATGTTAAGGGTGTGGATGGTGAAATTATGCTCTTTTCTCAAGGACAGTAATCACGTGCTGAAGTTCAGGGCGTCACAAGGGTGATGTTAAGGGTGTGGATGGTGAAATTATGCTCTATTCTCAAGGACAATAATCACGTCATGGTTTTCAGGGCGCCACAAGGGTGATGTTGAGGAAGTGGATGGTGAAATTATGCTCTTTTCTCAAGGACAGTAATCACGTGCTGAAGTTCAGGGCGTCACAAGGGTGATGTTAAGGGTGTGGATGGTGAAATTATGCTCTTTTCTCAAGGACAATATCCACGTGGTGGAGTTCAGGGCGCCACAAGGGTGATGTTAAGGGTGTGGATGGTGAAATTATGCTCTTTTCTCAAGGACGATAATCACGTAATGGAGTTCAGGGCGCCACAAGGGTCATGTTAAGGGTGTGGATGGTGAAATTATGCTCATTTCTCAAGGACAATAATCACATGGTGGAGTTCAGGACACCACAAGGGTGATGTTAAGGGTGTGGATGGTGAAATTATGCTCTTTTCTCAAGGACGATAATCACGGCATGGAGTTCAGGGCGCCACAAGGGTGATGTTAAGGGTGTGGAGGGTGAAATTATGCTCTTTTCTCAAGGACAATAATCACATGGTGGAGTTCAGGACCTCACAAGGGTGATGTTGAGGGTGTGGATGGTGAAATTATGCTCTTTTCTCAAGGACAATAATCACGTCATGGTTTTCAGGGCGCCACAATGGTGATGTTGAGGGTGTGGATGGTGAAATTATGCTCTTTTCTCAAGTACAGTAATCACGTGCTGAAGTTCAGGGCGCCACAAGGGTGATGTTGAGGGTGTGGATGGTGAAATTATGCTCTTATCTCAATGACAATAATCACGTCATGGTTTTCAGGGCGTCACAAGTGTGATGTTGAGGGTGTGGATGGTGAAATTATGCTCTTTTCTCAAGGACAATAATCACGTCATGGTTTTCAGGGCGCCACAAGGGTGATGTTGAGGGTGTGGATGGTGAAATTATGCTCTTTTCTCAAGGACAGTAATCACGTGCTGAAGTTCAGGGCGCCACAAGGGTGATGTTAAGGGTGTGGATGGTGAAATTATGCTCTTTTCTCAAGTACAGTAATCACGTCATGGAGTTCAGGGCGCCACAATGGTGATGTTAAGGGTGTGGATGGTGAAATTATGCTCTTTTCTCAAGGACAGTAATCACGTCATGGTTTTCAGGGCGCCACAAGGGTGATGTTGAGGGTGTGGATGGTGAAATTATGCTCTTTTCTCAAGCACAGTAATCACGTGCTGAAATTCAGGGCGTCACAAGGGTGATGTTAAGGGTGTGGATGGTGAAATTATGCTCTTTTCTCAAGGACAATAATCACGTCATGGTTTTCAGGGCGCCACAAGGGTGATGTTGAGGGTGTGGATGGTGAAATTATGCTCTTTTCTCAAGGGCAGTAATCACGTGCTGAAGTTCAGGGCGTCACAAGGGTGATGTTAGGGGGTGGATGGTGAAATTATGCTCTTTTCTCAAGGACAGTAATCACGTGCTGAAGTTCAGGGCGTCACAAGGGTGATGTTAAGGGTGTGGATGGTGAAATTATGCTCTTTTCTCAAGGACAATAATCACGTCATGGTTTTCAGGGCGCCACAAGGGTGATGTTGAGGGTGTGGATGGTGAAATTATGCTCTTTTCTCAAGGACAGTAATCACGTGCTGAAGTTCAGGGCGTCACAAGGGTGATGTTAAGGGTGTGGATGGTGAAATTATGCTCTTTTCTCAAGGACAATATCCACGTGGTGGAGTTCAGGGCGCCACAAGGGTGATGTTAAGGGTGTGGATGGTGAAATTATGCTCTTTTCTCAAGGACGATAATCACGTCATGGAGTTCAGGGCGCCACAAGGGTCATGTTAAGGTTGTGGATGGTGAAATTATGCTCATTTCTCAAGGACAATAATCACATGGTGGAGTTCAGGACACCACAAGGGTGATGTTAAGGGTGTGGATGGTGAAATTATGCTCTTTTCTCCAGGACGATAATCACGTCATGGAGTTCAGGGCGCCACAAGGGTGATGTTAAGGGTGTGGAGGGTGAAATTATGCTCTTTTCTCAAGGACAATAATCACATGGTGGAGTTCAGGACACCACAAGGGTGATGTTGAGGGTGTGGATGGTGAAATTATGCTCTTTTCTCAAGGACGATAATCACGTCATGGAGTTCAGGGCGCCACAAGGGTGATGTTAAGGGTGTGGAGGGTGAAATTATGCTCTTTTCTCAAGGACAATAATCACATGGTGGAGTTCAGGACACCACAAGGGTGATGTTAAGGGTGTGGAGGGTGAAATTATGCTCTTTTCTCAAAAACAATAATCACGTGGTGGAGTTCAGGGCACCACAAGGGTGATGTTAAGGGTGTGGATGGTGAAATTATGCTCTTTTCTCAAGGACAATAATCACGTCATGGTTTTCAGGGCGCCACAAGGGTGATGTTGAGGGTGTGGATGGTGAAATTATGCTCTTTTCTCAAGGACAGTAATCACGTGCTGAAGTTCAGGGCGCCACAAGGGTGATGTTGAGGGTGTGGATGGTGATATTATGCTCTTATCTCAATGACAATAATCACGTCATGGTTTTCAGGGCGCCACAAGTGTGATGTTGAGGGTGTGGATGGTGAAATTATGCTCTTTTCTCAAGGACAGTAATCACGTGCTGAAGTTCAGGGCGTCACAAGGGTGATGTTAAGGGTGTGGATGGTGAAATTATGCTCTTTTCTCATGGACAGTAATCACGTGCTGAAGTTCAGGGCGTCACAAGGGTGATGGTAAGGGTGTGGATGGTGAAATTATGCTCTTTTCTCAAGGACAATAATCACGTCATGGTTTTCAGGGCTCCACAAGGGTGATGTTGAGGGTGTGGATGGTGAAATTATGCTCTTTTCTCAAGGACAGTAATCACGTGCTGAAGTTCAGGGAGCCACAAGGGTGATGTTAAGGGTGTTGATGGTGAAATTATGCTCTTTTCTCAAGGACAGTAATCACGTCATGGTTTTCAGGGCGCCACAAGGGTGATGTTAAGGGTGTGGATGGTGAAATTATGATCTTTTCTCAAGGACAATAATCACGTCATGGTTTTCAGGGCGCCACAAGTGTGATGTTAAGGGTGTGGATGGTGAAATTATGCTCTTTTCTCAAGGACAGTAATCACGTTATGGTTTTCAGGGCGACACAAGGGTGATGTTGAGGGTGTGGATGGTGAAATTATGCTCTTTTCTCAAGGACAGTAATCACGTCATGGTTTTCAGGGCGCCACAAGGGTGATGTTGAGGTTGTGGATGGTGAAATTATGCTCTTTTCTCAAGGACAGTAATCACGTGCTGAAGTTCAGGGCGCCACAAGGGTGATGTTAAGGGTGTGGATGGTGAAATTATGCTCTTTTCTCAAGGACGGTAATCACGTCATTGTTTTCAGGGCGCCACAAGGGTGATGTTAAGGGTGTGGATGGTGAAATTATGCTCTTTTCTCAAAGACAATAATCACGTCATGGTTTTCAGGGCGCCACAAGGGTGATGTTGAGGGTGTGGATGGTGAAATTATGCTCTTTTCTCAAGGACAGTAATCACGTGCTGAAGTTCAGGGCGTCACAAGGGTGATGTTAAGGGTGTGGATGGTGAAATTATGCTCTTTTCTCAAGGACAATAATCACGTCATGGTTTTCAGGGCGCCACAAGGGTGATGTTGAGGGTGTGGATGGTGAAATTATGCTCTTTTCTCAAGGACAGTAATCACGTGCTGAAGTTCAGGGCGCCACAAGGGTGATGTTAAGGGTGTGGATGGTGAAATCATGCTCTTATCTCAAGGACAGTAATCACGTCATGGTTTTCAGGGCGCCACAAGGGTGATGTTAAGGGTGTGGATGGTGACATTATGCTCTTTTCTCAAGGACAGTAATCACGTCATGGTTTTCAGGGCGCCACAAGGGTGATGTGAAGGGTGTGGATGGTGAAATTATGCTCTTATCTCAAGGACAGTAATCACGTACTGAAGTTCAGGGCGCCACAAGGGTGATGTTAAGGGTGTGGATGGTGACATTATGCTCTTTCCTCAAGGACAGTAATCACGTCATGGTTTTCAGGGCGCCACAAGGGTGATGTTAAGGGTGTGGATGGTGAAATTATGCTCTTTTCTCAAGGACAGTAATCACGTGCTGAAGTTCAGGGCGTCACAAGGGTGATGTTAAGGGTGTGGATGGTGACCTTATGCTCTTTTCTCATGGACAATAATCACGTCATGGTTTTCAGGGCGCCACAAGGGTGATGTTGAGGGTGTGGATGGTGAAATTATGCTCTTTTCTCAAGGACAGTAATCACGTGCTGAAGTTCAGGGCGTCACAAGGGTGATGTTAAGGGTGTGGATGGTGAAATTATACTCTTATCTCAATGACACTAATCACGTCATGGTTTTCAGGGCGCCACAAGGGTGATGTTAAGGGTGTGGATGGTGAAATTATGCTCTTTCCTCAAGGACAGTAATCACGTCATGGTTTTCAGGGCGCCACAAGGGTGATGTTAAGGGTGTGGATGGTGAAATTATGCTCTTTTCTCAAGGACAGTAATCACGTGCTGAAGTTCAGGGTGCCACAAGGGTGATGTTAAGGGTGTGGATGGTGAAATTATGCTCTTTTCTCAAGGACAGTAATCACGTCATGGTTTTCAGGGCGCCACAAGGGTGATGTTAAGGGTGTGGATGGTGAAATTATGCTCTTATCTCAATGACAGTAATCACGTCATGGTTTTCAGGGCGCCACAAGGGTGATGTTAAGGGTGTGGATGGTGAAATTATGCTCTTTTCTCATGGACAGTAATCACGTCATGGTTTTCAGGGCGCCACAAGGGTGATGTTAAGGGTGTGGATGGTGAAATTATGCTCTTTTCTCAAGGACAGTAATCACGTCATGGTTTTCAGGGCGCCACAAGGGTGATGTTAAGGGTGTGGATGGTGAAATTATGCTCTTTTCTCAAGGACAATAATCACGTGCTGAAGTTCAGGGCGCCACAAGGGTGATGTTGAGGGTGTGGATGGTGAAATTATGCTCTTTTCTCAAGGACAGTAATAACCTCATGGTTTTCAGGGTGCCACGAGGGTGATGTTGAGGTTGTGGATGGTGGAATTATGCTCTTTTCTCAAGGACAGTTCTCACGTGCTGAAGTTCAGGGCGCCACAAGGGTGCTGTTGAGGGTGTGGATGGTAAAATTATGCTCTTATCTCGATGACGGTAATCACGTCATGGTTTTCAGGGCGCCACAAGGGTGATGTTAAGGGTGTGGAGGGTGAAATTATGCTCTTTTCTCAAGGACAGTAATCACGTGCTGAAGTTCAGGGCGCCACAAGGGTGATGTTGAGGGTGTGGATGGTGAAATTATGCTCTTTTCTCAAGGACAGTAATCACGTGCTGAAGTTCAGGGCGCCACAAGGGTGATGTTGAGGGTGTGGATGGTGAAATTATGCTCTTTTGTCAAGGACAGTAATCACGTCATGGTTTTCAGGGCGCCACAAGGGTGATGTTGAGGGTGTGAATGGTGAAATTATGCTCTTTTCTCAAGGACAGTAATCACGTGCTGAAGTTCAGGGCGCCACAAGGGTGATGTTGAGGGTGTGGATGGTGAAATTATGCTCTTATCTCGATGACGGTAAACACGTCATGGTTTTCAGGGCGCCACAAGGGTGATGTTAAGGGTGTGGATGGTGAAATTATGCTCTTTTCTCAAGGACAATAATCACGTCATTGTTTTCAGGGCGCCACAAGGGTGATGTTGAGGGTGTGGATGGTGAAATTATGCTCTTTTCTCTAGGACAGTAATCACGTGCTGAAGTTCAGGGCGCCACAAGGGTGATGTTAAGGGTGTGGATGGTGAAATTATGCTCTTTTCTCAAGGACAATAATCACGTCATGGTTTTCAGGGCGCCACAAGGGTGATGTTGAGGGTGTGGATGGTGAAATTATGCTCTTTTCTCAAGGACAGTAATCACGTCATGGAGTTCAGGGCGCCACAATGGTGATGTTAAGGGTGTGGATGGTGAAATTATGCTCTTTTCTCAAGGACGATAATCACGTCATTGAGTTCAGGGCGCCACAAGGGTGATGTTAAGGGTGTGGAGGGTGAAATTATGCTCTTTTCTCAAGGACAATAATCACATGGTGGAGTTCAGGACACCACAAGGGTGATGTTGAGGGTGTGGATGGTGAAATTATGCTCTTTTCTCAAGGACGATAATCACGTCATGGAGTTCAGGGCGCCACAAGGGTGATGTTAAGGGTGTGGAGGGTGAATTATGCTCTTTTCTCAAGGACAATAATCACATGGTGGAGTTCAGGTCACCACAAGGGTGATGTTAAGGGTGTGGTGGGTGAAATTATGCTCTTTTCTCAAGAACAATAATCACGTGGTGGAGTTCAGGGCACCACAAGGGTGATGTTAAGGGTGTGGATGGTGAAATTATGCTCTTTTCTCAAGGACAATAATCACGTCATGGTTTTCAGGGCGCCACAAGGGTGATGTTGAGGGTGTGGATGGTGAAATTATGCTCTTTTCTCAAGGACAGTTATCACGTGCTGAAGTTCAGGGCGCCACAAGGGTGATGTTAAGGTTGTGGATGGTGAAATTATGCTCTTTTCTCAAGGGCAGTAATCACGTGCTGAAGTTCAGGGCGTCACAAGGGTGATGTTAAGGGTGTGGATGGTGAAATTATGCTCTTTTCTCAAGGACAGTAATCACGTGCTGAAGTTCAGGGCGCCACAAGGGTGATGTTGAGGGTGTGGATGGTGAAATTATGCTCTTTTCTCAAGGACAGTAATCACGTGCTGAGGTTCAGGGCGTCACAAGGGTGATGATAAGGGTGTGGATGGTGAAATTATGCTCTTTTCTCAAGGACAATAATCACGTCATGGTTTTCAGGGCGCCACAAGGGTGATGTTGAGGGTGTGGATGGTGAAATTATGCTCTTTTCTCAAGGACAGTAATCACGTGCTGAAGTTCAGGGCGTCACAAGGGTGATGTTAAGGGTGTGGATGGTGAAATTATGCTCTTTTCTCAAGGACAATATCCACGTGGTGGAGTTCAGGGCGCCACAAGGGTGATGTTAAGGGTGTGGATGGTGAAATTATGCTCTTTTCTCAAGGACGATAATCACGTCATGGAGTTCAGGGCGCCACAAGGGTCATGTTAAGGGTGTGGATGGTGAAATTATGCTCATTTCTCAAGGACAATAATCACATGGTGGAGTTCAGGACACCACAAGGGTGATGTTAAGGGTGTGGATGGTGAAATTATGCTCTTTTCTCAAGGACGATAATCACGTCATGGAGTTCAGGGCGCCACAAGGGTGATGTTAAGGGTTTGGAGGGTGAAATTATGCTCTTTTCTCAAGGACAATAATCACATGGTGGAGTTCAGGACACCACAAGGGTGATGTTGAGGGTGTGGATGGTGAAATTATGCTCTTTTCTCAGGGACGATAATCACGTCATGGAGTTCAGGGCGCCACAAGGGTGATGTTAAGGGTGTGGAGGGTGAAATTATGCTCTTTTCTCAAGGACAATAATCACATGGTGGAGTTCAGGACACCACAAGGGTGATGTTAAGGGTGTGGAGTGTGAAATTATGCTCTTTTCTCAAGGACAGTAATCACGTGGTGGAGTTCAGGGCACCACAAGGGTGATGTTAAGGGTGTGGATGGTGACATTATGCTCTTATCTCAATGACAAAAATCACGTCATGGTTTTCAGGGCGCCACAAGTGTGATGTTGAGGGTGTGGATGGTGAAATTATGCTCTTTTCTCAAGGACAGTAATCACGTGCTGAAGTTCAGGGCGTCACAAGGGTGATGTTAAGGGTGTGGATGGTGAAATTATGCTCTTTTCTCAAGGACAGTAATCACGTGCTGAAGTTCAGGGCGTCACAAGGGTGATGTTAAGGGTGTGGATGGTGAAATTATGCTCTTTTCTCAAGGACAATAATCACGTCATGGTTTTCAGGGCGCCACAAGGGTGATGTTGAGGGTGTGGATGGTGAAATTATGCTCTTTTCTCAAGGACAGTAATCACGTGCTGAAGTTCAGGGCGCCACAAGGGTGATGTTAAGGGTGTGGATGGTGAAATTATGCTCTTTTCTCAAGGACAGTAATCACGTCATGGTTTTCAGGGCGCCACAAGGGTGATGTTAAGGGTGTGGATGGTGAAATTATGATCTTTTCTCAAGGACAGTAATCACGTCATGGTTTTCAGCGCGCCACAAGGGTGATGTTGAGGGTGTGGATGGTGAAATTATGCTCTTTTCTCAAGTACAGTAATCACGTGCTGAAGTTCAGGGCGCCACAAAGGTGATGTTAAGGGTGTGGATGGTGAAATTATGCTCTTTTCTCAAGGACAGTAATCACGTCATGGTTTTCAGGGCGCCACAAGGGTGATGTTAAGGGTGTGGATGGTGAAATTATGCTCTTTTCTCAAGGACAATAATCACGTCATGGTTTTCAGGGCGCCACAAGGGTGATGTTGAGGGTGTGGATGGTGAAATTATGCTCTTTTCTCAAGGACAGTAATCACGTGCTGAAGTTCAGGGCGTCACAAGGGTGATGTTAAGGGTGTGGATGGTGAAATTATGCTTTTTTCTCAAGGACAATAATCACGTCATGGTTTTCAGGGCGCCACAAGGGTGATGTTGAGGGTGTGGATGGTGAAATTATGCTCTTTTCTCAAGGACAGTAATCACGTGCTGAAGTTCAGGGCGCCACAAGGGTGATGTTGAGGGTGTGGATGGTGAAATCATGCTCTTATCTCAAGGACAGTAATCACGTCATGGTTTTCAGGGCGCCACAAGGGTGATGTTAAGGGTGTGGATGGTGACATTATGCTCTTTTCTCAAGGACAGTAATCACGTCATGGTTATCAGGGCGCCACAAGGGTGATGTGAAGGGTGTGAATGGTGAAATTATGCTCTTATCTCAAGGACAGTAATCACGTGCTGAAGTTCAGGGCGCCACAAGGGTGATGTTAAGGGTGTGGATGGTGACATTATGCTCTTTTCTCAAGGGCAGTAATCACGTCATGGTTTTCAGGGCGCCACAAGGGTGATGTTAAGGGTGTGGATGATGAAATTATGCTCTTTTCTCAAGGACAGTAATCACGTCATGGTTTTCAGGGCGCCACAAGGGTGATGTTGAGGGTGTGGATGGTGAAATTATGCTCTTTTCTCAAGGACAGTAATCACGTGGTGAAGTTCAGGGCGTCACAGGGGTGATGTTGAGGGTGTGGATGGTGAAATTATGCTCTTTTCTCAAGGACACTAATCACGTCATGGTTTTCAGGGCGCCACAAATGTGATGTTGAGGGTGTGGATGGTGAAATTATGCTCTTTTCTCAAGGACAGTAATCACGTGCTGAAGTTCAGGGCGCCACAAGGGTGATGTTAAGGGTGTGGATGGTGAAATTATGCTCTTTTCTCAAGGACAGTAATCACGTCATGGTTTTCAGGGCGCCACAAGGGTGATGTTAAGGGTGTGGATGGTGAAATTATGCTCTTTTCTCAAGGACAATAATCACGTCATGGTTTTCAGGGCGCCACAAGGGTGATGTTAAGGGTGTGGATGGTGAAATTATGCTCTTTTCTCAAGGACAGTAATCACGTGCTGAAGTTCAGGGCGCCACAAGGGTGATGTTAAGGGTGTGGATGGTGACATTATGCTGTTTTCTCAAGGACAGTAATCACGTCATGGTTTTCAGGGCGCCACAAGGGTGATGTTGAGGGTGTGGATGGTGAAATTATGCTCTTTTCTCAAGGACAATAATCACGTCATGGTTTTCAGGGCGCCACAAGGGTGATGTTGAGGGTGTGGATGGTGAAATTATGCTCTTTTCTCAAGGACAGTAATCACGTGCTGAAGTTCAGGGCGCCACAAGGGTGATGTTAAGGGTGTGGATGGTGAAATTATGATCTTTTCTTAAGGACAATAATCACGTCATGGTTTTCAGGGCGCCACTAGGGTGATGTTAAGGGTGTGGATGGTGACCTTATGCTCTTTTCTCATGGACAATAATCACGTCATGGTTTTCAGGGCGCCACAAGGGTGATGTTGAGGGTGTGGATGGTGAAATTATGCTCTTTTCTCAAGGACAGTAATCACGTGCTGAAGTTCAGGGCGTCACAAGGGTGATGTTAAGGGTGTGGATGGTGAAATTATGCTCTTATCTCAATGACAGTAATCACGTCATGGTTTTCAGGGCGCCACAAGGGTGATGTTAAGGGTGTGGTTGGTGAAATTATGCTCTTTTCTCAATGACAGTAATCACGTCATGGTTTTCAGGGCGCCACAAGGGTGATGTTAAGGGTGTGGATGGTGAAATTATGCTCTTTTCTCAAGGACAGTGATCACGTCATGGTTTTCAGGGCGCCACAAGGGTGATGGTAAGGGTGTGGATGGTGAAATTATGCTCTTTTCTCAAGGACAGTAATCACGTGCTGAAGTTCAGGGTGCCACAAGGGTGATGTTAAGGGTGTGGATGGTGAAATTATGCTCTTTTCTCAAGGACAGTAATCACGTCATGGTTTTCAGGGCGCCACAAGGGTGATGTTAAGGGTGTGGATGGTGAAATTATGCTCTTTTCTCAATGACAGTAATCACGTCGTGGTTTTCAGGGCGCCACAAGGGTGATGTTAAGGGTGTGGATGGTGAAATTATGCTCTTTTCTCAAGGACAGTAATCACGTCATGGTTTTCAGGGCGCCACAAGGGTGATGTTGAGGGTGTGGATGGTGAAATTATGCTCTTTTCTCAAGGACAGTAATCACGTCATGGTTTTCAGGGCGCCACAAGGGTGATGTTGAGGGTGTGGATGGTGAAATTATGCTCTTTTCTCAAGGACAGTAATCACGTGCTGAAGTTCAGGGCGTCACAAGGGTGATGTTAAGGGTGTGGATGGTGAAATTATGCTTTTTTCTCAAGGACAATAATCACGTCATGGTTTTCAGGGCGCCACAAGGGTGATGTTGAGGGTGTGGATGGTGAAATTATGCTCTTTTCTCAAGGACAGTAATCACGTGCTGAAGTTCAGGGCGCCACAAGGGTGATGTTGAGGGTGTGGATGGTGAAATCATGCTCTTATCTCAAGGACAGTAATCACGTCATGGTTTTCAGGGCGCCACAAGGGTGATGTTAAGGGTGTGGATGGTGACATTATGCTCTTTTCTCAAGGACAGTAATCACGTCATGGTTATCAGGGCGCCACAAGGGTGATGTGAAGGGTGTGAATGGTGAAATTATGCTCTTATCTCAAGGACAGTAATCACGTGCTGAAGTTCAGGGCGCCACAAGGGTGATGTTAAGGGTGTGGATGGTGACATTATGCTCTTTTCTCAAGGGCAGTAATCACGTCATGGTTTTCAGGGCGCCACAAGGGTGATGTTAAGGGTGTGGATGGTGAAATTATGCTCTTTTCTCAAGGACAGTAATCACGTCATGGTTTTCAGGGCGCCACAAGGGTGATGTTGAGGGTGTGGATGGTGAAATTATGCTCTTTTCTCAAGGACAGTAATCACGTGGTGAAGTTCAGGGCGTCACAGGGGTGATGTTGAGGGTGTGGATGGTGAAATTATGCTCTTTTCTCAAGGACACTAATCACGTCATGGTTTTCAGGGCGCCACAAGGGTGATGTTGAGGGTGTGGATGGTGAAATTATGCTCTTTTCTCAAGGACAGTAATCACGTGCTGAAGTTCAGGGCGCCACAAGGGTGATGTTAAGGGTGTGGATGGTGAAATTATGCTCTTTTCTCAAGGACAGTAATCACGTCATGGTTTTCAGGGCGCCACAAGGGTTATGTTAAGGGTGTGGATGGTGAAATTATGCTCTTTTCTCAAGGACAATAATCACGTCATGGTTTTCAGGGCGCCACAAGGGTGATGTTAAGGGTGTGGATGGTGAAATTATGCTCTTTTCTCAAGGACAGTAATCACGTGCTGAAGTTCAGGGCGCCACAAGGGTGATGTTAAGGGTGTGGATGGTGACATTATGCTCTTTTCTCAAGGACAGTAATCACGTCATGGTTTTCAGGGCGCCACAAGGGTGATGTTTAGGGTGTGGATGGTGAAATTATGCTCTTTTCTCAAGGACAATAATCACGTCATGGTTTTCAGGGCGCCACAAGGGTGATGTTGAGGGTGTGGATGGTGAAATTATGCTTTTTTCTCAAGGACAGTAATCACGTGCTGAAGTTCAGGGCGCCACAAGGGTGATGTTAAGGGTGTGGATGGTGAAATTATGATCTTTTCTTAAGGACAATAATCACGTCATGTTTTTCAGGGCGCCACTAGGGTGATGTTAAGGGTGTGGATGGTGACCTTATGCTCTTTTCTCATGGACAATAATCACGTCATGGTTTTCAGGGCGCCACAAGGGTGATGTTGAGGGTGTGGATGGTGAAATTATGCTCTTTTCTCAAGGACAGTAATCACGTGCTGAAGTTCAGGGCGTCACAAGGGTGATGTTAAGGGTGTGGATGGTGAAATTATGCTCTTATCTCAATGACAGTAATCACGTCATGGTTTTCAGGGCGCCACAAGGGTGATGTTAAGGGTGTGGTTGGTGAAATTATGCTCTTTTCTCAATGACAGTAATCACGTCATGGTTTTCAGGGCGCCACAAGGGTGATGTTAAGGGTGTGGATGGTGAAATTATGCTCTTTTCTCAAGGACAGTGATCACGTCATGGTTTTCAGGGCGCCACAAGGGTGATGGTAAGGGTGTGGATGGTGAAATTATGCTCTTTTCTCAAGGACAGTAATCACGTGCTGAAGTTCAGGGTGCCACAAGGGTGATGTTAAGGGTGTGGATGGTGAAATTATGCTCTTTTCTCAAGGACAGTAATCACGTCATGGTTTTCAGGGCGCCACAAGGGTGATGTTAAGGGTGTGGATGGTGAAATTATGCTCTTATCTCAATGACAGTAATCACGTCATGGTTTTCAGGGCGCCACAAGGGTGATGTTAAGGGTGTGGATGGTGAAATTATGCTCTTTTCTCAAGGACAGTAATCACGTCATGGTTTTCAGGGCGCCACAAGGGTGATGTTGAGGGTGTGGATGGTGAAATTATGCTCTTTTCTCAAGGACAGTAATCACGTCATGGTTTTCAGGGCGCCACAAGGGTGATGTTGAGGGTGTGGATGGTGAAATTATGCTCTTTTCTCAAGGACAGTAATCACGTGCTGAAGTTCAGGGCGCCACAAGGGTGATGTTGAGGGTGTGGATGGTCAAATTATGCTCTTTTGTCAAGGACAGTAATCACGTCATGGTTTTCAGGGCGCCACAAGGGTGATGTTGAGGGTGTGGATGGTGAAATTATGCTCTTTTCTCAAGGACAGTAATCACGTGCTGAAGTTCAGGGCGCCACAAGGGTGATGTTGAGGGTGTGGATGGTGAAATTATGCTCTTATCTCGATGACGGTAATCACGTCATGGTTTTCAGGGCGCCACAAGGGTGATGTTAAGGGTGTGGATGGTGAAATTATGCTCTTTTCTCAAGGACAATAATCACGTCATTGTTTTCAGGGCGCCACAAGGGTGATGTTGAGGGTGTGGATGGTGAAATTATGCTCTTTTCTCTAGGACAGTTATCACGTGCTGAAGTTCAGGGCGCCACAAGGGTGATGTTAAGGGTGTGGATGGTGAAATTATGCTCTTTTCTCAAGGACAATAATCACGTCATGGTTTTCAGGGCGCCACAAGGGTGATGTTGAGGGTGTGGATGGTGAAATTATGCTCTTTTCTCAAGGACAGTAATCACGTCATGGAGTTCAGGGCGCCACAATGGTGATGTTAAGGGTGTGGATGGTGAAATTATGCTCTTTTCTCAAGGACGATAATCACGTCATTGAGTTCAGGGCGCCACAAGGGTGATGTTAAGGGTGTGGAGGGTGAAATTATGCTCTTTTCTCAAGGACAATAATCACATGGTGGAGTTCAGGACACCACAAGGGTGATGTTGAGGGTGTGGATGGTGAAATTATGCTCTTTTCTCAAGGACGATAATCACGTCATGGAGTTCAGGGCGCCACAAGGGTGATGTTAAGGGTGTGGAGGGTGAATTATGCTCTTTTCTCAAGGACAATAATCACATGGTGGAGTTCAGGACACCACAAGGGTGATGTTAAGGGTGTGGTGGGTGAAATTATGCTCTTTTCTCAAGAACAATAATCACTTGGTGGAGTTCAGGGCACCACAAGGGTGATGTTAAGGGTGTGGATGGTGAAATTATGCTCTTTTCTCAAGGACAATAATCACGTCATGGTTTTCAGGGCGCCACAAGGGTGATGTTGAGGGTGTGGATGGTGAAATTATGCTCTTTTCTCAAGGACAGTTATCACGTGCTGAAGTTCAGGGCGCCACAAGGGTGATGTTAAGGTTGTGGATGGTGAAATTATGCTCCTTTCTCAAGGGCAGTAATCACGTGCTGAAGTTCAGGGCGTCACAAGGGTGATGTTAAGGGTGTGGATGGTGAAATTATGCTCTTTTCTCAAGGACAGTAATCACGTGCTGAAGTTCAGGGCGTCACGAGGGTGATGTTAAGGGTGTGGATGGTGAAATTATGCTCTTTTCTCAAGGACAGTAATCACGTGCTGAGGTTCAGGGCGTCACAAGGGTGATGATAAGGGTGTGGATGGTGAAATTATGCTTTTTTCTCAAGGACAATAATCACGTCATGGTTTTCAGGGCGCCACAAGGGTGATGTTGAGGGTGTGGATGGTGAAATTATGCTCTTTTCTCAAGGGCAGTAATCACGTGCTGAAGTTCAGGGTGTCACAAGGGTGATGTTAAGGGTGTGGATGGTGAAATTATGCTCTTTTCTCAAGGACAGTAATCACGTGCTGAAGTTCAGGGCGTCACAAGGGTGATGTTCAGGGTGTGGATGGTGAAATTATGCTCTTTTCTCAAGGACAATAATCACGTCATGGTTTTCAGGGCGCCACAAGGGTGATGTTGAGGGTGTGGATGGTGAAATTATGCTCTTTTCTCAAGGACAGTAATCACGTGCTGAAGTTCAGGGCGTCACAAGGGTGATGTTAAGGGTGTGGATGGTGAAATTATGCTCTTTTCTCAAGGACAATATCCACGTGGTGGAGTTCAGGGCGCCACAAGGGTGATGTTAAGGGTGTGGATGGTGAAATTATGCTCTTTTCTCAAGGACGATAATCACGTCATGGAGTTCAGGGCGCCACAAGGGTCATGTTAAGGGTGTGGATGGTGAAATTATGCTCATTTCTCAAGGACAATAATCACATGGTGGAGTTCAGGACACCACAAGGGTGATGTTAAGGGTGTGGATGGTGAAATTATGCTCTTTTCTCAAGGACGATAATCACGTCATGGAGTTCAGGGCGCCACAAGGGTGATGTTAAGGGTTTGGAGGGTGAAATTATGCTCTTTTCTCAAGGACAATAATCACATGGTGGAGTTCAGGACACCACAAGGGTGATGTTGAGGGTGTGGATGGTGAAATTATGCTCTTTTCTCAGGGACGATAATCACGTCATGGAGTTCAGGGCGCCACAAGGGTGATGTTAAGGGTGTGGAGGGTGAAATTATGCTCTTTTCTCAAGGACAATAATCACATGGTGGAGTTCAGGACACCACAAGGGTGATGTTAAGGGTGTGGAGGGTGAAATTATGCTCTTTTCTCAAGGACAGTAATCACGTGGTGGAGTTCAGGGCACCACAAGGGTGATGATAAGGGTGTGGATGGTGACATTATGCTCTTATCTCAATGACAATAATCACGTCATGGTTTTCAGGGCGCCACAAGTGTGATGTTGAGGGTGTGGATGGTGAAATTATGCTCTTTTCTCAAGGACAGTAATCACGTGCTGAAGTTCAGGGCGTCACAAGGGTGATGTTAAGGGTGTGGATGGTGAAATTATGCTCTTTTCTCAAGGACAGTAATCACGTGCTGAAGTTCAGGGCGTCACAAGGGTGATGTTAAGGGTGTGGATGGTGAAATTATGCTCTTTTCTCAAGGACAATAATCACGTCATGGTTTTCAGGGCGCCACAAGGGTGATGTTGAGGGTGTGGATGGTGAAATTATGCTCTTTTCTCAAGGACAGTAATCACGTGCTGAAGTTCAGGGCGCCACAAGGGTGATGTTAAGGGTGTGGATGGTGAAATTATGCTCTTTTCTCAAGGACAGTAATCACGTCATGGTTTTCAGGGCGCCACAAGGGTGATGTTAAGGGTGTGGATGGTGAAATTATGATCTTTTCTCAAGGACAGTAATCACGTCATGGTTTTCAGGGCGCCACAAGGGTGATGTTGAGGGTGTGGATGGTGAAATTATGCTCTTTTCTCAAGTACAGTAATCACGTGCTGAAGTTCAGGGCGCCACAAAGGTGATGTTAAGGGTGTGGATGGTGAAATTATGCTCTTTTCTCAAGGACAGTAATCACGTCATGGTTTTCAGGGCGCCACAAGGGTGATGTTAAGGGTGTGGATGGTGAAATTATGCTCTTTTCTCAAGGACAGTAATCACGTCATGGTTTTCAGGGCGCCACAAGGGTGATGTTGAGGGTGTGGATGGTGAAATTATGCTCTTTTCTCAAGGACAGTAATCACGTCATGGTTTTCAGGGCGCCACAAGGGTGATGTTAAGGGTGTGGATGGTGAAATTATGCTCTTTTCTCAAGGACAGTGATCACGTCATGGTTTTCAGGGCGCCACAAGGGTGATGGTAAGGGTGTGGATGGTGAAATTATGCTCTTTTCTCAAGGACAGTAATCACGTGCTGAAGTTCAGGGTGCCACAAGGGTGATGTTAAGGGTGTGGATGGTGAAATTATGCTCTTTTCTCAAGGACAGTAATCACGTCATGGTTTTCAGGGCGCCACAAGGGTGATGTTAAGGGTGTGGATGGTGAAATTATGCTCTTATCTCAATGACAGTAATCACGTCATGGTTTTCAGGGCGCCACAAGGGTGATGTTAAGGGTGTGGATGGTGAAATTATGCTCTTTTCTCAAGGACAGTAATCACGTCATGGTTTTCAGGGCGCCACAAGGGTGATGTTGAGGGTGTGGATGGTGAAATTATGCTCTTTTCTCAAGGACAGTAATCACGTCATGGTTTTCAGGGCGCCACAAGGGTGATGTTGAGGGTGTGGATGGTGAAATTATGCTCTTTTCTCAAGGACAGTAATCACGTGCTGAAGTTCAGGGCGTCACAAGGGTGATGTTAAGGGTGTGGATGGTGACATTATGCTCTTTTCTCAAGGACAGTAATCACGTCATGGTTATCAGGGCGCCACAAGGGTGATGTGAAGGGTGTGAATGGTGAAATTATGCTCTTATCTCAAGGACAGTAATCACGTGCTGAAGTTCAGGGCGCCACAAAGGTGATGTTAAGGGTGTGGATGGTGACATTATGCTCTTTTCTCAAGGGCAGTAATCACGTCATGGTTTTCAGGGCGCCACAAGGGTGATGTTAAGGGTGTGGATGGTGAAATTATGCTCTTTTCTCAAGGACAGTAATCACGTCATGGTTTTCAGGGCGCCACAAGGGTGATGTTGAGGGTGTGGATGGTGAAATTATGCTCTTTTCTCAAGGACAGTAATCACGTGGTGAAGTTCAGGGCGTCACAGGGGTGATGTTGAGGGTGTGGATGGTGAAATTATGCTCTTTTCTCAAGGACACTAATCACGTCATGGTTTTCAGGGCGCCACAAGGGTGATGTTGAGGGTGTGGATGGTGAAATTATGCTCTTTTCTCAAGGACAGTAATCACGTGCTGAAGTTCAGGGCGCCACAAGGGTGATGTTAAGGGTGTGGATGGTGAAATTATGCTCTTTTCTCAAGGACAGTAATCACGTCATGGTTTTCAGGGCGCCACAAGGGTGATGTTAAGGGTGTGGATGGTGAAATTATGCTCTTTTCTCAAGGACAATAATCACGTCATGGTTTTCAGGGCGCCACAAGGGTGATGTTAAGGGTGTGGATGGTGAAATTATGCTCTTTTCTCAAGGACAGTAATCACGTGCTGAAGTTCAGGGCGCCACAAGGGTGATGTTAAGGGTGTGGATGGTGACATTATGCTCTTTTCTCAAGGACAGTAATCACGTCATGGTTTTCAGGGCGCCACAAGGGTGATGTTGAGGGTGTGGATGGTGAAATTATGCTCTTTTCTCAAGGACAATAATCACGTCATGGTTTTCAGGGCGCCACAAGGGTGATGTTGAGGGTGTGGATGGTGAAATTATGCTCTTTTCTCAAGGACAGTAATCACGTGCTGAAGTTCAGGGCGCCACAAGGGTGATGTTAAGGGTGTGGATGGTGAAATTATGATCTTTTCTTAAGGACAATAATCACGTCATGGTTTTCAGGGCGCCACTAGTGTGATGTTAAGGGTGTGGATGGTGACCTTATGCTCTTTTCTCATGGACAATAATCACGTCATGGTTTTCAGGGCGCCACAAGGGTGATGTTGAGGGTGTGGATGGTGAAATTATGCTCTTTTCTCAAGGACAGTAATCACGTGCTGAAGTTCAGGGCGTCACAAGGGTGATGTTAAGGGTGTGGATGGTGAAATTATGCTCTTATCTCAATGACAGTAATCACGTCATGGTTTTCAGGGCGCCACAAGGGTGATGTTAAGGGTGTGGTTGGTGAAATTATGCTCTTTTCTCAATGACAGTAATCACGTCATGGTTTTCAGGGCGCCACAAGGGTGATGTTAAGGGTGTGGATGGTGAAATTATGCTCTTTTCTCAAGGACAGTGATCACGTCATGGTTTTCAGGGCGCCACAAGGGTGATGGTAAGGGTGTGGATGGTGAAATTATGCTCTTTTCTCAAGGACAGTAATCACGTGCTGAAGTTCAGGGTGCCACAAGGGTGATGTTAAGGGTGTGGATGGTGAAATTATGCTCTTTTCTCAAGGACACTAATCACGTCATGGTTTTCAGGGCGCCACAAGGGTGATGTTAAGGGTGTGGATGGTGAAATTATGCTCTTATCTCAATGACAGTAATCACGTCATGGTTTTCAGGGCGCCACAAGGGTGATGTTAAGGGTGTGGATGGTGAAATTATGCTCTTTTCTCAAGGACAGTAATCACGTCATGGTTTTCAGGGCGCCACAAGGGTGATGTTAAGGGTGTGGATGGTGAAATTATGCTCTTTTCTCAAGGACAGTAATCACCTCATGGTTTTCAGGGCGCCACAAGGGTGATGTTAAGGGTGTGGATGGTGAAATTATGCTCTTTTCTCAAGGACAATAATCACGTGCTGAAGTTCAGGGCGCCACAAGGGTGATGTTGAGGGTGTGGATGGTGAAATTATGCTCTTTTCTCAAGGACAGTAATCACGTGCTGAAGTTCAGGGCGTCACAAGGGTGATGTTAAGGGTGTGGATGGTGACATTATGCTCTTTTCTCATGGACAATAATCACGTCATGGTTTTCAGGGTGCCACAAGGGTGATGTTAAGGGTGTGGATGGTGAAATTATGCTCTTATCTCAATGACAATAATCACGTCATGGTTTTCAGGGCGCCACAAGGGTGATGTTAAGGGTGTGGAGGGTGAAATTATGCTCTTTTCTCAAGGACAGTAATAACCTCATGGTTCTCAGGGCGCCACAAGGGTGATGTTGAGGTTGTGGATGGTGAAATTATGCTCTTTTCTCAAGGACAGTTCTCACGTGCTGAAGTTCAGGGCGCCACAAGGGTGATGTTGAGGGTGTGGATGGTAAAATTATGCTCTTATCTCGATGACGGTAATCACGTCATGGTTTTCAGGGTGCCACAAGGGTGATGTTAAGGGTGTGGAGGGTGAAATTATGCTCTTTTCTCAAGGACAATAATCACGTCATGGTTTTCAGGGCGCCACAAGGGTGATGTTGAGGGTGTGGATGGTGAAATTAGGCTCTTTTCTCAAGGACAGTAATCACGTGCTGAAGTTCAGGGCGCCACAAGGGTGATGTTGAGGGTGTGGATGGTGAAATTATGCTCTTTTCTCGAGGACAGTAATCACGTCATTGGTTTCATGGCGCCACAAGGGTGATGTTGAGGGTGTGGATGGTGAAATTATGCTCTTTTCTCAAGGACAGTAATCACGTGCTGAAGTTCGGGGCGCCACAAGGGTGATGTTGAGGGTGTGGATGGTGAAATTATGCTCTCATCTCGATGACGGTAATCACGTCATGGTTTTCAGGGCGCCACAAGGGTGATGTTAAGGGTGTGGATGGTGAAATTATGCTCTTTTCTCAAGGACAATAATCACGTCATGGTTTTCAGGGCGCCACAAGGGTGATGTTGAGGGTGTGGATGGTGAAATTATGCTCTTTTCTCAAGGACAGTATCACGTGCTGAAGTTCAGGGCGCCACAAGGGTGATGTTAAGGGTGTGGATGGTGAAATTATGCTCTTTTCTCAAGGACAATAATCACTTCATGGTTTTCAGGGCGCCACAAGGGTGATGTTGAGGGTGTGGATGGTGAAATTATGCTCTTTTCTCAAGGACAGTAATCACGTGCTGAAGTTCAGGGCGCCACAAGGGTGATGTTGAGGGTGTGGATGGTGAAATTATGCTCTCATCTCAATGACAATAATCACGTCATGGTTTTCAGGGCGCCACAAGTGTGATGTTGAGGGTGTGGATTGTGAAATTATGCTCTTTTCTCAAGGACAGTAATCACGTGCTGAAGTTCAGGGCGTCACAAGGGTGATGTTAAGGGTGTGGATGTTGAAATTATGCTCTTTTCTCAAGGACAGTAATCACGTTCTGAAGTTCAGGGCGTCACAAGGGTGATGTTAAGGGTGTGGATGGTGAAATTATGCTCTTTTCTCAAGGACAATAATCACGTCATGGTTTTCAGGGCGCCACAAGGGTGATGTTGAGGGTGTGGATGGTGAAATTATGCTCTTTTCTCAAGGACAGTAATCACGTGCTGAAGTTCAGGGCGCCACAAGGGTGATGTCAAGGGTGTGGATGGTGAAATTATGCTCTTTTCTCAAGGACAGTAATCACGTCATGGTTTTCAGGGCGCCACAAGGGTGATGTTAAGGGTGTGGATGGTGAAATTATGATCTTTTCTCAAGGACAATAATCACGTCATGGTTTTCAGGGCGCCACAAGGGTGATGTTAAGGGTGTGGATGGTGAAATTATGCTCTTTTCTCAAGGACTGTAATCACGTCATGGTTTTCAGGGCGCCACAAGGGTGATGTTGAGGGTGTGGATGGTGAAATTATGCTCTTTTCTCAAGGACAGTAATCACGTCATGGTTTTCAGGGCGCCACAAGGGTGATGTTGAGGGTGTGGATGGTGAAATTATGCTCTTTTCTCAAGGACAGTAATCACGTGCTGAAGTTCAGGGCGCCACAAGGGTGATGTTAAGGGTGTGGATGGTGAAATTATGCTCTTTTCCCAAGGACAGTAATCACGTCATGGTTTTCAGGGCGCCACAAGGGTGATGTTAAGGGTGTGGATGGTGAAATTATGCTCTTTTCTCAAGGACAATAATCACGTCATGGTTTTCAGGGCGCCACAAGGGTGATGTTGAGGGTGTGGATGGTGAAATTATGCTCTTTTCTCAAGGACAGTAATCACGTGCTGAAGTTCAGGGCGTCAAAAGGGTGATGTTAAGGGTGTGGATGGTGAAATTATGCTCTTTTCTCAAGGACAATAATCACTTCATGGTTTTCAGGGCGCCACAAGGGTGATGTTGAGGGTGTGGATGGTGAAATTATGCTCTTTTCTCAAGGACAGTAATCACGTGCTGAAGTTCAGGGCGCCACAAGGGTGATGTTAAGGGTGTGGATGGTGAAATTATGCTCTTTTCTCAAGGACAGTAATCACGTCATGGTTTTCAGGGCGCCACCAGGGTGATGTTAAGGGTGTGGATGGTGAAATTATGATCTTTTCTCAAGGACAGTAATCACGTCATGGTTTTCAGGGCGCCACAAGGGTGATGTTGAGGGTGTGGATGGTGAAATTATGCTCTTTTCTCAAGTACAGTAATCACGTGCTGAAGTTCAGGGCGCCACAAAGGTGATGTTAAGGGTGTGGATGGTGAAATTATGCTCTTTTCTCAAGGACAGTAATCACGTCATGGTTTTCAGGGCGCCACAAGGGTGATGTTAAGGGTGTGGATGGTGAAATTATGCTCTTTTCTCAAGGACAGTAATCACGTCATGGTTTTCAGGGCGCCACAAGGGTGATGTTGAGGGTGTGGATGGTGAAATTATGCTCTTTTCTCAAGGACAGTAATCACGTCATGGTTTTCAGGGCGCCACAAGGGTGATGTTAAGGGTGTGGATGGTGAAATTATGCTCTTTTCTCAAGGACAGTGATCACGTCATGGTTTTCAGGGCGCCACAAGGGTGATGGTAAGGGTGTGGATGGTGAAATTATGCTCTTTTCTCAAGGACAGTAATCACGTGCTGAAGTTCAGGGTGCCACAAGGGTGATGTTAAGGGTGTGGATGGTGAAATTATGCTCTTTTCTCAAGGACAGTAATCACGTCATGGTTTTCAGGGCGCCACAAGGGTGATGTTAAGGGTGTGGATGGTGAAATTATGCTCTTATCTCAATGACAGTAATCACGTCATGGTTTTCAGGGCGCCACAAGGGTGATGTTAAGGGTGTGGATGGTGAAATTATGCTCTTTTCTCAATGACAGTAATCACGTCATGGTTTTCAGGGCGCCACAAGGGTGATGTTGAGGGTGTGGATGGTGTAATTATGCTCTTTTCTCAAGGACAGTAATCACGTCATGGTTTTCAGGGCGCCACAAGGGTGATGTTGAGGGTGTGGATGGTGAAATTATGCTCTTTTCTCAAGGACAGTAATCACGTGCTGAAGTTCAGGGCGTCACAAGGGTGATGTTAAGGGTGTGGATGGTGACATTATGCTCTTTTCTCAAGGACAGTAATCACGTCATGGTTATCAGGGCGCCACAAGGGTGATGTGAAGGGTGTGAATGGTGAAATTATGCTCTTATCTCAAGGACAGTAATCACGTGCTGAAGTTCAGGGCGCCACAAAGGTGATGTTAAGGGTGTGGATGGTGACATTATGCTCTTTTCTCAAGGGCAGTAATCACGTCATGGTTTTCAGGGCGCCACAAGGGTGATGTTAAGGGTGTGGATGGTGAAATTATGCTCTTTTCTCAAGGACAGTAATCACGTCATGGTTTTCAGGGCGCCACAAGGGTGATGTTGAGGGTGTGGATGGTGAAATTATGCTCTTTTCTCAAGGACAGTAATCACGTGGTGAAGTTCAGGGCGTCACAGGGGTGATGTTGAGGGTGTGGATGGTGAAATTATGCTCTTTTCTCAAGGACACTAATCACGTCATGGTTTTCAGGGCGCCACAAGGGTGATGTTGAGGGTGTGGATGGTGAAATTATGCTCTTTTCTCAAGGACAGTAATCACGTGCTGAAGTTCAGGGCGCCACAAGGGTGATGTTAAGGGTGTGGATGGTGAAATTATGCTCTTTTCTCAAGGACAGTAATCACGTCATGGTTTTCAGGGCGCCACAAGGGTGATGTTAAGGGTGTGGATGGTGAAATTATGCTCTTTTCTCAAGGACAATAATCACGTCATGGTTTTCAGGGCGCCACAAGGGTGATGTTAAGGGTGTGGATGGTGAAATTATGCTCTTTTCTCAAGGACAGTAATCACGTGCTGAAGTTCAGGGCGCCACAAGGGTGATGTTAAGGGTGTGGATGGTGACATTATGCTCTTTTCTCAAGGACAGTAATCACGTCATGGTTTTCAGGGCGCCACAAGGGTGATGTTGAGGGTGTGGATGGTGAAATTATGCTCTTTTCTCAAGGACAATAATCACGTCATGGTTTTCAGGGCGCCACAAGGGTGATGTTGAGGGTGTGGATGGTGAAATTATGCTCTTTTCTCAAGGACAGTAATCACGTGCTGAAGTTCAGGGCGCCACAAGGGTGATGTTAAGGGTGTGGATGGTGAAATTATGATCTTTTCTTAAGGACAATAATCACGTCATGGTTTTCAGGGCGCCACTAGGGTGATGTTAAGGGTGTGGATGGTGACCTTATGCTCTTTTCTCATGGACAATAATCACGTCATGGTTTTCAGGGCGCCACAAGGGTGATGTTGAGGGTGTGGATGGTGAAATTATGCTCTTTTCTCAAGGACAGTAATCACGTGCTGAAGTTCAGGGCGTCACAAGGGTGATGTTAAGGGTGTGGATGGTGAAATTATGCTCTTATCTCAATGACAGTAATCACGTCATGGTTTTCAGGGCGCCACAAGGGTGATGTTAAGGGTGTGGTTGGTGAAATTATGCTCTTTTCTCAATGACAGTAATCACGTCATGGTTTTCAGGGCGCCACAAGGGTGATGTTAAGGGTGTGGATGGTGAAATTATGCTCTTTTCTCAAGGACAGTGATCACGTCATGGTTTTCAGGGCGCCACAAGGGTGATGGTAAGGGTGTGGATGGTGAAATTATGCTCTTTTCTCAAGGACAGTAATCACGTGCTGAAGTTCAGGGCGTCACAAGGGTGATGTTAAGGGTGTGGATGGTGAAATTATGCTCTTTTCTCAAGGACAATATCCACGTGGTGGAGTTCAGGGCGCCACAAGGGTGATGTTAAGGGTGTGGATGGTGAAATTATGCTCTTTTCTCAAGGACGATAATCACGTAATGGAGTTCAGGGCGCCACAAGGGTCATGTTAAGGGTGTGGATGGTGAAATTATGCTCATTTCTCAAGGACAATAATCACATGGTGGAGTTCAGGACACCACAAGGGTGATGTTAAGGGTGTGGATGGTGAAATTATGCTCTTTTCTCAAGGACGATAATCACGGCATGGAGTTCAGGGCGCCACAAGGGTGATGTTAAGGGTGTGGAGGGTGAAATTATGCTCTTTTCTCAAGGACAATAATCACATGGTGGAGTTCAGGACCTCACAAGGGTGATGTTGAGGGTGTGGATGGTGAAATTATGCTCTTTTCTCAAGGACAATAATCACGTCATGGTTTTCAGGGCGCCACAATGGTGATGTTGAGGGTGTGGATGGTGAAATTATGCTCTTTTCTCAAGTACAGTAATCACGTGCTGAAGTTCAGGGCGCCACAAGGGTGATGTTGAGGGTGTGGATGGTGAAATTATGCTCTTATCTCAATGACAATAATCACGTCATGGTTTTCAGGGCGTCACAAGTGTGATGTTGAGGGTGTGGATGGTGAAATTATGCTCTTTTCTCAAGGACAATAATCACGTCATGGTTTTCAGGGCGCCACAAGGGTGATGTTGAGGGTGTGGATGGTGAAATTATGCTCTTTTCTCAAGGACAGTAATCACGTGCTGAAGTTCAGGGCGCCACAAGGGTGATGTTAAGGGTGTGGATGGTGAAATTATGCTCTTTTCTCAAGTACAGTAATCACGTCATGGAGTTCAGGGCGCCACAATGGTGATGTTAAGGGTGTGGATGGTGAAATTATGCTCTTTTCTCAAGGACAGTAATCACGTCATGGTTTTCAGGGCGCCACAAGGGTGATGTTGAGGGTGTGGATGGTGAAATTATGCTCTTTTCTCAAGGACAGTAATCACGTGCTGAAATTCAGGGCGTCACAAGGGTGATGTTAAGGGTGTGGATGGTGAAATTATGCTCTTTTCTCAAGGACAATAATCACGTCATGGTTTTCAGGGCGCCACAAGGGTGATGTTGAGGGTGTGGATGGTGAAATTATGCTCTTTTCTCAAGGGCAGTAATCACGTGCTGAAGTTCAGGGCGTCACAAGGGTGATGTTAGGGGGTGGATGGTGAAATTATGCTCTTTTCTCAAGGACAGTAATCACGTGCTGAAGTTCAGGGCGTCACAAGGGTGATGTTAAGGGTGTGGATGGTGAAATTATGCTCTTTTCTCAAGGACAATAATCACGTCATGGTTTTCAGGGCGCCACAAGGGTGATGTTGAGGGTGTGGATGGTGAAATTATGCTCTTTTCTCAAGGACAGTAATCACGTGCTGAAGTTCAGGGCGTCACAAGGGTGATGTTAAGGGTGTGGATGGTGAAATTATGCTCTTTTCTCAAGGACAATATCCACGTGGTGGAGTTCAGGGCGCCACAAGGGTGATGTTAAGGGTGTGGATGGTGAAATTATGCTCTTTTCTCAAGGACGATAATCACGTCATGGAGTTCAGGGCGCCACAAGGGTCATGTTAAGGTTGTGGATGGTGAAATTATGCTCATTTCTCAAGGACAATAATCACATGGTGGAGTTCAGGACACCACAAGGGTGATGTTAAGGGTGTGGATGGTGAAATTATGCTCTTTTCTCCAGGACGATAATCACGTCATGGAGTTCAGGGCGCCACAAGGGTGATGTTAAGGGTGTGGAGGGTGAAATTATGCTCTTTTCTCAAGGACAATAATCACATGGTGGAGTTCAGGACACCACAAGGGTGATGTTGAGGGTGTGGATGGTGAAATTATGCTCTTTTCTCAAGGACGATAATCACGTCATGGAGTTCAGGGCGCCACAAGGGTGATGTTAAGGGTGTGGAGGGTGAAATTATGCTCTTTTCTCAAGGACAATAATCACATGGTGGAGTTCAGGACACCACAAGGGTGATGTTAAGGGTGTGGAGGGTGAAATTATGCTCTTTTCTCAAAAACAATAATCACGTGGTGGAGTTCAGGGCACCACAAGGGTGATGTTAAGGGTGTGGATGGTGAAATTATGCTCTTTTCTCAAGGACAATAATCACGTCATGGTTTTCAGGGCGCCACAAGGGTGATGTTGAGGGTGTGGATGGTGAAATTATGCTCTTTTCTCAAGGACAGTAATCACGTGCTGAAGTTCAGGGCGCCACAAGGGTGATGTTGAGGGTGTGGATGGTGATATTATGCTCTTATCTCAATGACAATAATCACGTCATGGTTTTCAGGGCGCCACAAGTGTGATGTTGAGGGTGTGGATGGTGAAATTATGCTCTTTTCTCAAGGACAGTAATCACGTGCTGAAGTTCAGGGCGTCACAAGGGTGATGTTAAGGGTGTGGATGGTGAAATTATGCTCTTTTCTCATGGACAGTAATCACGTGCTGAAGTTCAGGGCGTCACAAGGGTGATGGTAAGGGTGTGGATGGTGAAATTATGCTCTTTTCTCAAGGACAATAATCACGTCATGGTTTTCAGGGCTCCACAAGGGTGATGTTGAGGGTGTGGATGGTGAAATTATGCTCTTTTCTCAAGGACAGTAATCACGTGCTGAAGTTCAGGGAGCCACAAGGGTGATGTTAAGGGTGTTGATGGTGAAATTATGCTCTTTTCTCAAGGACCGTAATCACGTCATGGTTTTCAGGGCGCCACAAGGGTGATGTTAAGGGTGTGGATGGTGAAATTATGATCTTTTCTCAAGGACAATAATCACGTCATGGTTTTCAGGGCGCCACAAGTGTGATGTTAAGGGTGTGGATGGTGAAATTATGCTCTTTTCTCAAGGACAGTAATCACGTTATGGTTTTCAGGGCGACACAAGGGTGATGTTGAGGGTGTGGATGGTGAAATTATGCTCTTTTCTCAAGGACAGTAATCACGTCATGGTTTTCAGGGCGCCACAAGGGTGATGTTGAGGTTGTGGATGGTGAAATTATGCTCTTTTCTCAAGGACAGTAATCACGTGCTGAAGTTCAGGGCGCCACAAGGGTGATGTTAAGGGTGTGGATGGTGAAATTATGCTCTTTTCTCAAGGACGGTAATCACGTCATTGTTTTCAGGGCGCCACAAGGGTGATGTTAAGGGTGTGGATGGTGAAATTATGCTCTTTTCTCAAAGACAATAATCACGTCATGGTTTTCAGGGCGCCACAAGGGTGATGTTGAGGGTGTGGATGGTGAAATTATGCTCTTTTCTCAAGGACAGTAATCACGTGCTGAAGTTCAGGGCGTCACAAGGGTGATGTTAAGGGTGTGGATGGTGAAATTATGCTCTTTTCTCAAGGACAATAATCACGTCATGGTTTTCAGGGCGCCACAAGGGTGATGTTGAGGGTGTGGATGGTGAAATTATGCTCTTTTCTCAAGGACAGTAATCACGTGCTGAAGTTCAGGGCGCCACAAGGGTGATGTTAAGGGTGTGGATGGTGAAATCATGCTCTTATCTCAAGGACAGTAATCACGTCATGGTTTTCAGGGCGCCACAAGGGTGATGTTAAGGGTGTGGATGGTGACATTATGCTCTTTTCTCAAGGACAGTAATCACGTCATGGTTTTCAGGGCGCCACAAGGGTGATGTGAAGGGTGTGGATGGTGAAATTATGCTCTTATCTCAAGGACAGTAATCACGTACTGAAGTTCAGGGCGCCACAAGGGTGATGTTAAGGGTGTGGATGGTGACATTATGCTCTTTCCTCAAGGACAGTAATCACGTCATGGTTTTCAGGGCGCCACAAGGGTGATGTTAAGGGTGTGGATGGTGAAATTATGCTCTTTTCTCAAGGACAGTAATCACGTGCTGAAGTTCAGGGCGTCACAAGGGTGATGTTAAGGGTGTGGATGGTGACCTTATGCTCTTTTCTCATGGACAATAATCACGTCATGGTTTTCAGGGCGCCACAAGGGTGATGTTGAGGGTGTGGATGGTGAAATTATGCTCTTTTCTCAAGGACAGTAATCACGTGCTGAAGTTCAGGGCGTCACAAGGGTGATGTTAAGGTTGTGGATGGTGAAATTATACTCTTATCTCAATGACAGTAATCACGTCATGGTTTTCAGGGCGCCACAAGGGTGATGTTAAGGGTGTGGATGGTGAAATTATGCTCTTTCCTCAAGGACAGTAATCACGTCATGGTTTTCAGGGCGCCACAAGGGTGATGTTAAGGGTGTGGATGGTGAAATTATGCTCTTTTCTCAATGACAGTAATCACGTGCTGAAGTTCAGGGTGCCACAAGGGTGATGTTAAGGGTGTGGATGGTGAAATTATGCTCTTTTCTCAAGGACAGTAATCACGTCATGGTTTTCAGGGCGCCACAAGGGTGATGTTAAGGGTGTGGATGGTGAAATTATGCTCTTATCTCAATGACAGTAATCACGTCATGGTTTTCAGGGCGCCACAAGGGTGATGTTAAGGGTGTGGATGGTGAAATTATGCTCTTTTCTCATGGACAGTAATCACGTCATGGTTTTCAGGGCGCCACAAGGGTGATGTTAAGGGTGTGGATGGTGAAATTATGCTCTTTTCTCAAGGACAGTAATCACGTCATGGTTTTCAGGGCGCCACAAGGGTGATGTTAAGGGTGTGGATGGTGAAATTATGCTCTTTTCTCAAGGACAATAATCACGTGCTGAAGTTCAGGGCGCCACAAGGGTGATTTTGAGGGTGTGGATGGTGAAATTATGCTCTTTTCTCAAGGACAGTAATAACCTCATGGTTTTCAGGGTGCCACGAGGGTGATGTTGAGGTTGTGGATGGTGGAATTATGCTCTTTTCTCAAGGACAGTTCTCACGTGCTGAAGTTCAGGGCGCCACAAGGGTGCTGTTGAGGGTGTGGATGGTAAAATTATGCTCTTATCTCGATGACGGTAATCACGTCATGGTTTTCAGGGCGCCACAAGGGTGATGTTAAGGGTGTGGAGGGTGAAATTATGCTCTTTTCTCAAGGACAGTAATCACGTGCTGAAGTTCAGGGCGCCACAAGGGTGATGTTGAGGGTGTGGATGGTGAAATTATGCTCTTTTCTCAAGGACAGTAATCACGTGCTGAAGTTCAGGGCGCCACAAGGGTGATGTTGAGGGTGTGGATGGTGAAATTATGCTCTTTTGTCAAGGACAGTAATCACGTCATGGTTTTCAGGGCGCCACAAGGGTGATGTTGAGGGTGTGGATGGTGAAATTATGCTCTTTTCTCAAGGACAGTAATCACGTGCTGAAGTTCAGGGCGCCACAAGGGTGATGTTGAGGGTGTGGATGGTGAAATTATGCTCTTATCTCGATGACGGTAAACACGTCATGGTTTTCAGGGCGCCACAAGGGTGATGTTAAGGGTGTGGATGGTGAAATTATGCTCTTTTCTCAAGGACAATAATCACGTCATTTTTTTCAGGGCGCCACAAGGGTGATGTTGAGGGTGTGGATGGTGAAATTATGCTCTTTTCTCTAGGACAGTAATCACGTGCTGAAGTTCAGGGCGCCACAAGGGTGATGTTAAGGGTGTGGATGGTGAAATTATGCTCTTTTCTCAAGGACAATAATCACGTCATGGTTTTCAGGGCGCCACAAGGGTGATGTTGAGGGTGTGGATGGTGAAATTATGCTCTTTTCTCAAGGACAGTAATCACGTCATGGAGTTCAGGGCGCCACAATGGTGATGTTAAGGGTGTGGATGGTGAAATTATGCTCTTTTCTCAAGGACGATAATCACGTCATTGAGTTCAGGGCGCCACAAGGGTGATGTTAAGGGTGTGGAGGGTGAAATTATGCTCTTTTCTCAAGGACAATAATCACATGGTGGAGTTCAGGACACCACAAGGGTGATGTTGAGGGTGTGGATGGTGAAATTATGCTCTTTTCTCAAGGACGATAATCACGTCATGGAGTTCAGGGCGCCACAAGGGTGATGTTAAGGGTGTGGAGGGTGAATTATGCTCTTTTCTCAAGGACAATAATCACATGGTGGAGTTCAGGACACCACAAGGGTGATGTTAAGGGTGTGGTGGGTGAAATTATGCTCTTTTCTCAAGAACAATAATCACGTGGTGGAGTTCAGGGCACCACAAGGGTGATGTTAAGGGTGTGGATGGTGAAATTATGCTCTTTTCTCAAGGACAATAATCACGTCATGGTTTTCAGGGCGCCACAAGGGTGATGTTGAGGGTGTGGATGGTGAAATTATGCTCTTTTCTCAAGGACAGTTATCACGTGCTGAAGTTCAGGGCGCCACAAGGGTGATGTTAAGGTTGTGGATGGTGAAATTATGCTCTTTTCTCAAGGGCAGTAATCACGTGCTGAAGTTCAGGGCGTCACAAGGGTGATGTTAAGGGTGTGGATGGTGAAATTATGCTCTTTTCTCAAGGACAGTAATCACGTGCTGAAGTTCAGGGCGCCACAAGGGTGATGTTGAGGGTGTGGATGGTGAAATTATGCTCTTTTCTCAAGGACAGTAATCACGTGCTGAGGTTCAGGGCGTCACAAGGGTGATGATAAGGGTGTGGATGGTGAAATTATGCTCTTTTCTCAAGGACAATAATCACGTCATGGTTTTCAGGGCGCCACAAGGGTGATGTTGAGGGTGTGGATGGTGAAATTATGCTCTTTTCTCAAGGACAGTAATCACGTGCTGAAGTTCAGGGCGTCACAAGGGTGATGTTAAGGGTGTGGATGGTGAAATTATGCTCTTTTCTCAAGGACAATATCCACGTGGTGGAGTTCAGGGCGCCACAAGGGTGATGTTAAGGGTGTGGATGGTGAAATTATGCTCTTTTCTCAAGGACGATAATCACGTCATGGAGTTCAGGGCGCCACAAGGGTCATGTTAAGGGTGTGGATGGTGAAATTATGCTCATTTCTCAAGGACAATAATCACATGGTGGAGTTCAGGACACCACAAGGGTGATGTTAAGGGTGTGGATGGTGAAATTATGCTCTTTTCTCAAGGACGATAATCACGTCATGGAGTTCAGGGCGCCACAAGGGTGATGTTAAGGGTTTGGAGGGTGAAATTATGCTCTTTTCTCAAGGACAATAATCACATGGTGGAGTTCAGGACACCACAAGGGTGATGTTGAGGGTGTGGATGGTGAAATTATGCTCTTTTCTCAGGGACGATAATCACGTCATGGAGTTCAGGGCGCCACAAGGGTGATGTTAAGGGTGTGGAGGGTGAAATTATGCTCTTTTCTCAAGGACAATAATCACATGGTGGAGTTCAGGACACCACAAGGGTGATGTTAAGGGTGTGGAGTGTGAAATTATGCTCTTTTCTCAAGGACAGTAATCACGTGGTGGAGTTCAGGGCACCACAAGGGTGATGTTAAGGGTGTGGATGGTGACATTATGCTCTTATCTCAATGACAAAAATCACGTCATGGTTTTCAGGGCGCCACAAGTGTGATGTTGAGGGTGTGGATGGTGAAATTATGCTCTTTTCTCAAGGACAGTAATCACGTGCTGAAGTTCAGGGCGTCACAAGGGTGATGTTAAGGGTGTGGATGGTGAAATTATGCTCTTTTCTCAAGGACAGTAATCACGTGCTGAAGTTCAGGGCGTCACAAGGGTGATGTTAAGGGTGTGGATGGTGAAATTATGCTCTTTTCTCAAGGACAATAATCACGTCATGGTTTTCAGGGCGCCACAAGGGTGATGTTGAGGGTGTGGATGGTGAAATTATGCTCTTTTCTCAAGGACAGTAATCACGTGCTGAAGTTCAGGGCGCCACAAGGGTGATGTTAAGGGTGTGGATGGTGAAATTATGCTCTTTTCTCAAGGACAGTAATCACGTCATGGTTTTCAGGGCGCCACAAGGGTGATGTTAAGGGTGTGGATGGTGAAATTATGATCTTTTCTCAAGGACAGTAATCACGTCATGGTTTTCAGCGCGCCACAAGGGTGATGTTGAGGGTGTGGATGGTGAAATTATGCTCTTTTCTCAAGTACAGTAATCACGTGCTGAAGTTCAGGGCGCCACAAAGGTGATGTTAAGGGTGTGGATGGTGAAATTATGCTCTTTTCTCAAGGACAGTAATCACGTCATGGTTTTCAGGGCGCCACAAGGGTGATGTTAAGGGTGTGGATGGTGAAATTATGCTCTTTTCTCAAGGACAATAATCACGTCATGGTTTTCAGGGCGCCACAAGGGTGATGTTGAGGGTGTGGATGGTGAAATTATGCTCTTTTCTCAAGGACAGTAATCACGTGCTGAAGTTCAGGGCGTCACAAGGGTGATGTTAAGGGTGTGGATGGTGAAATTATGCTTTTTTCTCAAGGACAATAATCACGTCATGGTTTTCAGGGCGCCACAAGGGTGATGTTGAGGGTGTGGATGGTGAAATTATGCTCTTTTCTCAAGGACAGTAATCACGTGCTGAAGTTCAGGGCGCCACAAGGGTGATGTTGAGGGTGTGGATGGTGAAATCATGCTCTTATCTCAAGGACAGTAATCACGTCATGGTTTTCAGGGCGCCACAAGGGTGATGTTAAGGGTGTGGATGGTGACATTATGCTCTTTTCTCAAGGACAGTAATCACGTCATGGTTATCAGGGCGCCACAAGGGTGATGTGAAGGGTGTGAATGGTGAAATTATGCTCTTATCTCAAGGACAGTAATCACGTGCTGAAGTTCAGGGCGCCACAAGGGTGATGTTAAGGGTGTGGATGGTGACATTATGCTCTTTTCTCAAGGGCAGTAATCACGTCATGGTTTTCAGGGCGCCACAAGGGTGATGTTAAGGGTGTGGATGATGAAATTATGCTCTTTTCTCAAGGACAGTAATCACGTCATGGTTTTCAGGGCGCCACAAGGGTGATGTTGAGGGTGTGGATGGTGAAATTATGCTCTTTTCTCAAGGACAGTAATCACGTGGTGAAGTTCAGGGCGTCACAGGGGTGATGTTGAGGGTGTGGATGGTGAAATTATGCTCTTTTCTCAACGACACTAATCACGTCATGGTTTTCAGGGCGCCACAAATGTGATGTTGAGGGTGTGGATGGTGAAATTATGCTCTTTTCTCAAGGACAGTAATCACGTGCTGAAGTTCAGGGCGCCACAAGGGTGATGTTAAGGGTGTGGATGGTGAAATTATGCTCTTTTCTCAAGGACAGTAATCACGTCATGGTTTTCAGGGCGCCACAAGGGTGATGTTAAGGGTGTGGATGGTGAAATTATGCTCTTTTCTCAAGGACAATAATCACGTCATGGTTTTCAGGGCGCCACAAGGGTGATGTTAAGGGTGTGGATGGTGAAATTATGCTCTTTTCTCAAGGACAGTAATCACGTGCTGAAGTTCAGGGCGCCACAAGGGTGATGTTAAGGGTGTGGATGGTGACATTATGCTGTTTTCTCAAGGACAGTAATCACGTCATGGTTTTCAGGGCGCCACAAGGGTGATGTTGAGGGTGTGGATGGTGAAATTATGCTCTTTTCTCAAGGACAATAATCACGTCATGGTTTTCAGGGCGCCACAAGGGTGATGTTGAGGGTGTGGATGGTGAAATTATGCTCTTTTCTCAAGGACAGTAATCACGTGCTGAAGTTCAGGGCGCCACAAGGGTGATGTTAAGGGTGTGGATGGTGAAATTATGATCTTTTCTTAAGGACAATAATCACGTCATGGTTTTCAGGGCGCCACTAGGGTGATGTTAAGGGTGTGGATGGTGACCTTATGCTCTTTTCTCATGGACAATAATCACGTCATGGTTTTCAGGGCGCCACAAGGGTGATGTTGAGGGTGTGGATGGTGAAATTATGCTCTTTTCTCAAGGACAGTAATCACGTGCTGAAGTTCAGGGCGTCACAAGGGTGATGTTAAGGGTGTGGATGGTGAAATTATGCTCTTATCTCAATGACAGTAATCACGTCATGGTTTTCAGGGCGCCACAAGGGTGATGTTAAGGGTGTGGTTGGTGAAATTATGCTCTTTTCTCAATGACAGTAATCACGTCATGGTTTTCAGGGCGCCACAAGGGTGATGTTAAGGGTGTGGATGGTGAAATTATGCTCTTTTCTCAAGGACAGTGATCACGTCATGGTTTTCAGGGCGCCACAAGGGTGATGGTAAGGGTGTGGATGGTGAAATTATGCTCTTTTCTCAAGGACAGTAATCACGTGCTGAAGTTCAGGGTGCCACAAGGGTGATGTTAAGGGTGTGGATGGTGAAATTATGCTCTTTTCTCAAGGACAGTAATCACGTCATGGTTTTCAGGGCGCCACAAGGGTGATGTTAAGGGTGTGGATGGTGAAATTATGCTCTTATCTCAATGACAGTAATCACGTCGTGGTTTTCAGGGCGCCACAAGGGTGATGTTAAGGGTGTGGATGGTGAAATTATGCTCTTTTCTCAAGGACAGTAATCACGTCATGGTTTTCAGGGCGCCACAAGGGTGATGTTGAGGGTGTGGATGGTGAAATTATGCTCTTTTCTCAAGGACAGTAATCACGTCATGGTTTTCAGGGCGCCACAAGGGTGATGTTGAGGGTGTGGATGGTGAAATTATGCTCTTTTCTCAAGGACAGTAATCACGTGCTGAAGTTCAGGGCGTCACAAGGGTGATGTTAAGGGTGTGGATGGTGAAATTATGCTTTTTTCTCAAGGACAATAATCACGTCATGGTTTTCAGGGCGCCACAAGGGTGATGTTGAGGGTGTGGATGGTGAAATTATGCTCTTTTCTCAAGGACAGTAATCACGTGCTGAAGTTCAGGGCGCCACAAGGGTGATGTTGAGGGTGTGGATGGTGAAATCATGCTCTTATCTCAAGGACAGTAATCACGTCATGGTTTTCAGGGCGCCACAAGGGTGATGTTAAGGGTGTGGATGGTGACATTATGCTCTTTTCTCAAGGACAGTAATCACGTCATGGTTATCAGGGCGCCACAAGGGTGATGTGAAGGGTGTGAATGGTGAAATTATGCTCTTATCTCAAGGACAGTAATCACGTGCTGAAGTTCAGGGCGCCACAAGGGTGATGTTAAGGGTGTGGATGGTGACATTATGCTCTTTTCTCAAGGGCAGTAATCACGTCATGGTTTTCAGGGCGCCACAAGGGTGATGTTAAGGGTGTGGATGGTGAAATTATGCTCTTTTCTCAAGGACAGTAATCACGTCATGGTTTTCAGGGCGCCACAAGGGTGATGTTGAGGGTGTGGATGGTGAAATTATGCTCTTTTCTCAAGGACAGTAATCACGTGGTGAAGTTCAGGGCGTCACAGGGGTGATGTTGAGGGTGTGGATGGTGAAATTATGCTCTTTTCTCAAGGACACTAATCACGTCATGGTTTTCAGGGCGCCACAAGGGTGATGTTGAGGGTGTGGATGGTGAAATTATGCTCTTTTCTCAAGGACAGTAATCACGTGCTGAAGTTCAGGGCGCCACAAGGGTGATGTTAAGGGTGTGGATGGTGAAATTATGCTCTTTTCTCAAGGACAGTAATCACGTCATGGTTTTCAGGGCGCCACAAGGGTTATGTTAAGGGTGTGGATGGTGAAATTATGCTCTTTTCTCAAGGACAATAATCACGTCATGGTTTTCAGGGCGCCACAAGGGTGATGTTAAGGGTGTGGATGGTGAAATTATGCTCTTTTCTCAAGGACAGTAATCACGTGCTGAAGTTCAGGGCGTCACAAGGGTGATGTTAAGTGTGTGGATGGTGAAATTATGCTCTTTTCTCATGGACAGTAATCACGTGCTGAAGTTCAGGGCGTCACAAGGGTGATGTTAAGGGTGTGGATGGTGAAATTATGCTCTTTTCTCAAGGACAATAATCACGTCATGGTTTTCAGGGCGCCACAAGGGTGATGTTGAGGGTGTGGATGGTGAAATTATGCTTTTTTCTCAAGGACAGTAATCACGTGCTGAAGTTCAGGGCGCCACAAGGGTGATGTTAAGGGTGTGGATGGTGAAATTATGATCTTTTCTTAAGGACAATAATCACGTCATGTTTTTCAGGGCGCCACTAGGGTGATGTTAAGGGTGTGGATGGTGACCTTATGCTCTTTTCTCATGGACAATAATCACGTCATGGTTTTCAGGGCGCCACAAGGGTGATGTTGAGGGTGTGGATGGTGAAATTATGCTCTTTTCTCAAGGACAGTAATCACGTGCTGAAGTTCAGGGCGTCACAAGGGTGATGTTAAGGGTGTGGATGGTGAAATTATGCTCTTATCTCAATGACAGTAATCACGTCATGGTTTTCAGGGCGCCACAAGGGTGATGTTAAGGGTGTGGTTGGTGAAATTATGCTCTTTTCTCAATGACAGTAATCACGTCATGGTTTTCAGGGCGCCACAAGGGTGATGTTAAGGGTGTGGATGGTGAAATTATGCTCTTTTCTCAAGGACAGTGATCACGTCATGGTTTTCAGGGCGCCACAAGGGTGATGGTAAGGGTGTGGATGGTGAAATTATGCTCTTTTCTCAAGGACAGTAATCACGTGCTGAAGTTCAGGGTGCCACAAGGGTGATGTTAAGGGTGTGGATGGTGAAATTATGCTCTTTTCTCAAGGACAGTAATCACGTCATGGTTTTCAGGGCGCCACAAGGGTGATGTTAAGGGTGTGGATGGTGAAATTATGCTCTTATCTCAATGACAGTAATCACGTCATGGTTTTCAGGGCGCCACAAGGGTGATGTTAAGGGTGTGGATGGTGAAATTATGCTCTTTTCTCAAGGACAGTAATCACGTCATGGTTTTCAGGGCGCCACAAGGGTGATGTTGAGGGTGTGGATGGTGAAATTATGCTCTTTTCTCAAGGACAGTAATCACGTCATGGTTTTCAGGGCGCCACAAGGGTGATGTTGAGGGTGTGGATGGTGAAATTATGCTCTTTTCTCAAGGACAGTAATCACGTGCTGAAGTTCAGGGCGCCACAAGGGTGATGTTGAGGGTGTGGATGGTCAAATTATGCTCTTTTGTCAAGGACAGTAATCACGTCATGGTTTTCAGGGCGCCACAAGGGTGATGTTGAGGGTGTGGATGGTGAAATTATGCTCTTTTCTCAAGGACAGTAATCACGTGCTGAAGTTCAGGGCGCCACAAGGGTGATGTTGAGGGTGTGGATGGTGAAATTATGCTCTTATCTCGATGACGGTAATCACGTCATGGTTTTCAGGGCGCCACAAGGGTGATGTTAAGGGTGTGGATGGTGAAATTATGCTCTTTTCTCAAGGACAATAATCACGTCATTGTTTTCAGGGCGCCACAAGGGTGATGTTGAGGGTGTGGATGGTGAAATTATGCTCTTTTCTCTAGGACAGTTATCACGTGCTGAAGTTCAGGGCGCCACAAGGGTGATGTTAAGGGTGTGGATGGTGAAATTATGCTCTTTTCTCAAGGACAATAATCACGTCATGGTTTTCAGGGCGCCACAAGGGTGATGTTGAGGGTGTGGATGGTGAAATTATGCTCTTTTCTCAAGGACAGTAATCACGTCATGGAGTTCAGGGCGCCACAATGGTGATGTTAAGGGTGTGGATGGTGAAATTATGCTCTTTTCTCAAGGACGATAATCACGTCATTGAGTTCAGGGCGCCACAAGGGTGATGTTAAGGGTGTGGAGGGTGAAATTATGCTCTTTTCTCAAGGACAATAATCACATGGTGGAGTTCAGGACACCACAAGGGTGATGTTGAGGGTGTGGATGGTGAAATTATGCTCTTTTCTCAAGGACGATAATCACGTCATGGAGTTCAGGGCGCCACAAGGGTGATGTTAAGGGTGTGGAGGGTGAATTATGCTCTTTTCTCAAGGACAATAATCACATGGTGGAGTTCAGGACACCACAAGGGTGATGTTAAGGGTGTGGTGGGTGAAATTATGCTCTTTTCTCAAGAACAATAATCACGTGGTGGAGTTCAGGGCACCACAAGGGTGATGTTAAGGGTGTGGATGGTGAAATTATGCTCTTTTCTCAAGGACAATAATCACGTCATGGTTTTCAGGGCGCCACAAGGGTGATGTTGAGGGTGTGGATGGTGAAATTATGCTCTTTTCTCAATGACAGTTATCACGTGCTGAAGTTCAGGGCGCCACAAGGGTGATGTTAAGGTTGTGGATGGTGAAATTATGCTCTTTTCTCAAGGGCAGTAATCACGTGCTGAAGTTCAGGGCGTCACAAGGGTGATGTTAAGGGTGTGGATGGTGAAATTATGCTCTTTTCTCAAGGACAGTAATCACGTGCTGAAGTTCAGGGCGTCACGAGGGTGATGTTAAGGGTGTGGATGGTGAAATTATGCTCTTTTCTCAAGGACAGTAATCACGTGCTGAGGTTCAGGGCGTCACAAGGGTGATGATAAGGGTGTGGATGGTGAAATTATGCTTTTTTCTCAAGGACAATAATCACGTCATGGTTTTCAGGGCGCCACAAGGGTGATGTTGAGGGTGTGGATGGTGAAATTATGCTCTTTTCTCAAGGGCAGTAATCACGTGCTGAAGTTCAGGGTGTCACAAGGGTGATGTTAAGGGTGTGGATGGTGAAATTATGCTCTTTTCTCAAGGACAGTAATCACGTGCTGAAGTTCAGGGCGTCACAAGGGTGATGTTCAGGGTGTGGATGGTGAAATTATGCTCTTTTCTCAAGGACAATAATCACGTCATGGTTTTCAGGGCGCCACAAGGGTGATGTTGAGGGTGTGGATGGTGAAATTATGCTCTTTTCTCAAGGACAGTAATCACGTGCTGAAGTTCAGGGCGTCACAAGGGTGATGTTAAGGGTGTGGATGGTGAAATTATGCTCTTTTCTCAAGGACAATATCCACGTGGTGGAGTTCAGGGCGCCACAAGGGTGATGTTAAGGGTGTGGATGGTGAAATTATGCTCTTTTCTCAAGGACGATAATCACGTCATGGAGTTCAGGGCGCCACAAGGGTCATGTTAAGGGTGTGGATGGTGAAATTATGCTCATTTCTCAAGGACAATAATCACATGGTGGAGTTCAGGACACCACAAGGGTGATGTTAAGGGTGTGGATGGTGAAATTATGCTCTTTTCTCAAGGACGATAATCACGTCATGGAGTTCAGGGCGCCACAAGGGTGATGTTAAGGGTTTGGAGGGTGAAATTATGCTCTTTTCTCAAGGACAATAATCACATGGTGGAGTTCAGGACACCACAAGGGTGATGTTGAGGGTGTGGATGGTGAAATTATGCTCTTTTCTCAGGGACGATAATCACGTCATGGAGTTCAGGGCGCCACAAGGGTGATGTTAAGGGTGTGGAGGGTGAAATTATGCTCTTTTCTCAAGGACAATAATCACATGGTGGAGTTCAGGACACCACAAGGGTGATGTTAAGGGTGTGGAGGGTGAAATTATGCTCTTTTCTCAAGGACAGTAATCACGTGGTGGAGTTCAGGGCACCACAAGGGTGATGATAAGGGTGTGGATGGTGACATTATGCTCTTATCTCAATGACAATAATCACGTCATGGTTTTCAGGGCGCCACAAGTGTGATGTTGAGGGTGTGGATGGTGAAATTATGCTCTTTTCTCAAGGACAGTAATCACGTGCTGAAGTTCAGGGCGTCACAAGGGTGATGTTAAGGGTGTGGATGGTGAAATTATGCTCTTTTCTCAAGGACAGTAATCACGTGCTGAAGTTCAGGGCGTCACAAGGGTGATGTTAAGGGTGTGGATGGTGAAATTATGCTCTTTTCTCAAGGACAATAATCACGTCATGGTTTTCAGGGCGCCACAAGGGTGATGTTGAGGGTGTGGATGGTGAAATTATGCTCTTTTCTCAAGGACAGTAATCACGTGCTGAAGTTCAGGGCGCCACAAGGGTGATGTTAAGGGTGTGGATGGTGAAATTATGCTCTTTTCTCAAGGACAGTAATCACGTCATGGTTTTCAGGGCGCCACAAGGGTGATGTTAAGGGTGTGGATGGTGAAATTATGATCTTTTCTCAAGGACAGTAATCACGTCATGGTTTTCAGGGCGCCACAAGGGTGATGTTGAGGGTGTGGATGGTGAAATTATGCTCTTTTCTCAAGTACAGTAATCACGTGCTGAAGTTCAGGGCGCCACAAAGGTGATGTTAAGGGTGTGGATGGTGAAATTATGCTCTTTTCTCAAGGACAGTAATCACGTCATGGTTTTCAGGGCGCCACAAGGGTGATGTTAAGGGTGTGGATGGTGAAATTATGCTCTTTTCTCAAGGACAGTAATCACGTCATGGTTTTCAGGGCGCCACAAGGGTGATGTTGAGGGTGTGGATGGTGAAATTATGCTCTTTTCTCAAGGACAGTAATCACGTCATGGTTTTCAGGGCGCCACAAGGGTGATGTTAAGGGTGTGGATGGTGAAATTATGCTCTTTTCTCAAGGACAGTGATCACGTCATGGTTTTCAGGGCGCCACAAGGGTGATGGTAAGGGTGTGGATGGTGAAATTATGCTCTTTTCTCAAGGACAGTAATCACGTGCTGAAGTTCAGGGTGCCACAAGGGTGATGTTAAGGGTGTGGATGGTGAAATTATGCTCTTTTCTCAAGGACAGTAATCACGTCATGGTTTTCAGGGCGCCACAAGGGTGATGTTAAGGGTGTGGATGGTGAAATTATGCTCTTATCTCAATGACAGTAATCACGTCATGGTTTTCAGGGCGCCACAAGGGTGATGTTAAGGGTGTGGATGGTGAAATTATGCTCTTTTCTCAAGGACAGTAATCACGTCATGGTTTTCAGGGCGCCACAAGGGTGATGTTGAGGGTGTGGATGGTGAAATTATGCTCTTTTCTCAAGGACAGTAATCACGTCATGGTTTTCAGGGCGCCACAAGGGTGATGTTGAGGGTGTGGATGGTGAAATTATGCTCTTTTCTCAAGGACAGTAATCACGTGCTGAAGTTCAGGGCGTCACAAGGGTGATGTTAAGGGTATGGATGGTGACATTATGCTCTTTTCTCAAGGACAGTAATCACGTCATGGTTATCAGGGCGCCACAAGGGTGATGTGAAGGGTGTGAATGGTGAAATTATGCTCTTATCTCAATGACAGTAATCACGTGCTGAAGTTCAGGGCGCCACAAAGGTGATGTTAAGGGTGTGGATGGTGACATTATGCTCTTTTCTCAAGGGCAGTAATCACGTCATGGTTTTCAGGGCGCCACAAGGGTGATGTTAAGGGTGTGGATGGTGAAATTATGCTCTTTTCTCAAGGACAGTAATCACGTCATGGTTTTCAGGGCGCCACAAGGGTGATGTTGAGGGTGTGGATGGTGAAATTATGCTCTTTTCTCAAGGACAGTAATCACGTGGTGAAGTTCAGGGCGTCACAGGGGTGATGTTGAGGGTGTGGATGGTGAAATTATGCTCTTTTCTCAAGGACACTAATCACGTCATGGTTTTCAGGGCGCCACAAGGGTGATGTTGAGGGTGTGGATGGTGAAATTATGCTCTTTTCTCAAGGACAGTAATCACGTGCTGAAGTTCAGGGCGCCACAAGGGTGATGTTAAGGGTGTGGATGGTGAAATTATGCTCTTTTCTCAAGGACAGTAATCACGTCATGGTTTTCAGGGCGCCACAAGGGTGATGTTAAGGGTGTGGATGGTGAAATTATGCTCTTTTCTCAAGGACAATAATCACGTCATGGTTTTCAGGGCGCCACAAGGGTGATGTTAAGGGTGTGGATGGTGAAATTATGCTCTTTTCTCAAGGACAGTAATCACGTGCTGAAGTTCAGGGCGCCACAAGGGTGATGTTAAGGGTGTGGATGGTGACATTATGCTCTTTTCTCAAGGACAGTAATCACGTCATGGTTTTCAGGGCGCCACAAGGGTGATGTTGAGGGTGTGGATGGTGAAATTATGCTCTTTTCTCAAGGACAATAATCACGTCATGGTTTTCAGGGCGCCACAAGGGTGATGTTGAGGGTGTGGATGGTGAAATTATGCTCTTTTCTCAAGGACAGTAATCACGTGCTGAAGTTCAGGGCGCCACAAGGGTGATGTTAAGGGTGTGGATGGTGAAATTATGATCTTTTCTTAAGGACAATAATCACGTCATGGTTTTCAGGGCGCCACTAGGGTGATGTTAAGGGTGTGGATGGTGACCTTATGCTCTTTTCTCATGGACAATAATCACGTCATGGTTTTCAGGGCGCCACAAGGGTGATGTTGAGGGTGTGGATGGTGAAATTATGCTCTTTTCTCAAGGACAGTAATCACGTGCTGAAGTTCAGGGCGTCACAAGGGTGATGTTAAGGGTGTGGATGGTGAAATTATGCTCTTATCTCAATGACAGTAATCACGTCATGGTTTTCAGGGCGCCACAAGGGTGATGTTAAGGGTGTGGTTGGTGAAATTATGCTCTTTTCTCAATGACAGTAATCACGTCATGGTTTTCAGGGCGCCACAAGGGTGATGTTAAGGGTGTGGATGGTGAAATTATGCTCTTTTCTCAAGGACAGTGATCACGTCATGGTTTTCAGGGCGCCACAAGGGTGATGGTAAGGGTGTGGATGGTGAAATTATGCTCTTTTCTCAAGGACAGTAATCACGTGCTGAAGTTCAGGGTGCCACAAGGGTGATGTTAAGGGTGTGGATGGTGAAATTATGCTCTTTTCTCAAGGACAGTAATCACGTCATGGTTTTCAGGGCGCCACAAGGGTGATGTTAAGGGTGTGGATGGTGAAATTATGCTCTTATCTCAATGACAGTAATCACGTCATGGTTTTCAGGGCGCCACAAGGGTGATGTTAAGGGTGTGGATGGTGAAATTATGCTCTTTTCTCAAGGACAGTAATCACGTCATGGTTTTCAGGGCGCCACAAGGGTGATGTTAAGGGTGTGGATGGTGAAATTATGCTCTTTTCTCAAGGACAGTAATCACCTCATGGTTTTCAGGGCGCCACAAGGGTGATGTTAAGGGTGTGGATGGTGAAATTATGCTCTTTTCTCAAGGACAATAATCACGTGCTGAAGTTCAGGGCGCCACAAGGGTGATGTTGAGGGTGTGGATGGTGAAATTATGCTCTTTTCTCAAGGACAGTAATCACGTGCTGAAGTTCAGGGCGTCACAAGGGTGATGTTAAGGGTGTGGATGGTGACATTATGCTCTTTTCTCATGGACAATAATCACGTCATGGTTTTCAGGGTGCCACAAGGGTGATGTTAAGGGTGTGGATGGTGAAATTATGCTCTTATCTCAATGACAATAATCACGTCATGGTTTTCAGGGCGCCACAAGGGTGATGTTAAGGGTGTGGAGGGTGAAATTATGCTCTTTTCTCAAGGACAGTAATAACCTCATGGTTCTCAGGGCGCCACAAGGGTGATGTTGAGGTTGTGGATGGTGAAATTATGCTCTTTTCTCAAGGACAGTTCTCACGTGCTGAAGTTCAGGGCGCCACAAGGGTGATGTTGAGGGTGTGGATGGTAAAATTATGCTCTTATCTCGATGACGGTAATCACGTCATGGTTTTCAGGGTGCCACAAGGGTGATGTTAAGGGTGTGGAGGGTGAAATTATGCTCTTTTCTCAAGGACAATAATCACGTCATGGTTTTCAGGGCGCCACAAGGGTGATGTTGAGGGTGTGGATGGTGAAATTAGGCTCTTTTCTCAAGGACAGTAATCACGTGCTGAAGTTCAGGGCGCCACAAGGGTGATGTTGAGGGTGTGGATGGTGAAATTATGCTCTTTTCTCGAGGACAGTAATCACGTCATTGGTTTCATGGCGCCACAAGGGTGATGTTGAGGGTGTGGATGGTGAAATTATGCTCTTTTCTCAAGGACAGTAATCACGTGCTGAAGTTCGGGGCGCCACAAGGGTGATGTTGAGGGTGTGGATGGTGAAATTATGCTCTCATCTCGATGACGGTAATCACGTCATGGTTTTCAGGGCGCCACAAGGGTGATGTTAAGGGTGTGGATGGTGAAATTATGCTCTTTTCTCAAGGACAATAATCACGTCATGGTTTTCAGGGCGCCACAAGGGTGATGTTGAGGGTGTGGATGGTGAAATTATGCTCTTTTCTCAAGGACAGTATCACGTGCTGAAGTTCAGGGCGCCACAAGGGTGATGTTAAGGGTGTGGATGGTGAAATTATGCTCTTTTCTCAAGGACAATAATCACTTCATGGTTTTCAGGGCGCCACAAGGGTGATGTTGAGGGTGTGGATGGTGAAATTATGCTCTTTTCTCAAGGACAGTAATCACGTGCTGAAGTTCAGGGCGCCACAAGGGTGATGTTGAGGGTGTGGATGGTGAAATTATGCTCTCATCTCAATGACAATAATCACGTCATGGTTTTCAGGGCGCCACAAGTGTGATGTTGAGGGTGTGGATTGTGAAATTATGCTCTTTTCTCAAGGACAGTAATCACGTGCTGAAGTTCAGGGCGTCACAAGGGTGATGTTAAGGGTGTGGATGTTGAAATTATGCTCTTTTCTCAAGGACAGTAATCACGTGCTGAAGTTCAGGGCGTCACAAGGGTGATGTTAAGGGTGTGGATGGTGAAATTATGCTCTTTTCTCAAGGACAATAATCACGTCATGGTTTTCAGGGCGCCACAAGGGTGATGTTGAGGGTGTGGATGGTGAAATTATGCTCTTTTCTCAAGGACAGTAATCACGTGCTGAAGTTCAGGGCGCCACAAGGGTGATGTCAAGGGTGTGGATGGTGAAATTATGCTCTTTTCTCAAGGACAGTAATCACGTCATGGTTTTCAGGGCGCCACAAGGGTGATGTTAAGGGTGTGGATGGTGAAATTATGATCTTTTCTCAAGGACAATAATCACGTCATGGTTTTCAGGGCGCCACAAGGGTGATGTTAAGGGTGTGGATGGTGAAATTATGCTCTTTTCTCAAGGACTGTAATCACGTCATGGTTTTCAGGGCGCCACAAGGGTGATGTTGAGGGTGTGGATGGTGAAATTATGCTCTTTTCTCAAGGACAGTAATCACGTCATGGTTTTCAGGGCGCCACAAGGGTGATGTTGAGGGTGTGGATGGTGAAATTATGCTCTTTTCTCAAGGACAGTAATCACGTGCTGAAGTTCAGGGCGCCACAAGGGTGATGTTAAGGGTGTGGATGGTGAAATTATGCTCTTTTCCCAAGGACAGTAATCACGTCATGGTTTTCAGGGCGCCACAAGGGTGATGTTAAGGGTGTGGATGGTGAAATTATGCTCTTTTCTCAAGGACAATAATCACGTCATGGTTTTCAGGGCGCCACAAGGGTGATGTTGAGGGTGTGGATGGTGAAATTATGCTCTTTTCTCAAGGACAGTAATCACGTGCTGAAGTTCAGGGCGTCAAAAGGGTGATGTTAAGGGTGTGGATGGTGAAATTATGCTCTTTTCTCAAGGACAATAATCACTTCATGGTTTTCAGGGCGCCACAAGGGTGATGTTGAGGGTGTGGATGGTGAAATTATGCTCTTTTCTCAAGGACAGTAATCACGTGCTGAAGTTCAGGGCGCCACAAGGGTGATGTTAAGGGTGTGGATGGTGAAATTATGCTCTTTTCTCAAGGACAGTAATCACGTCATGGTTTTCAGGGCGCCACCAGGGTGATGTTAAGGGTGTGGATGGTGAAATTATGATCTTTTCTCAAGGACAGTAATCACGTCATGGTTTTCAGGGCGCCACAAGGGTGATGTTGAGGGTGTGGATGGTGAAATTATGCTCTTTTCTCAAGTACAGTAATCACGTGCTGAAGTTCAGGGCGCCACAAAGGTGATGTTAAGGGTGTGGATGGTGAAATTATGCTCTTTTCTCAAGGACAGTAATCACGTCATGGTTTTCAGGGCGCCACAAGGGTGATGTTAAGGGTGTGGATGGTGAAATTATGCTCTTTTCTCAAGGACAGTAATCACGTCATGGTTTTCAGGGCGCCACAAGGGTGATGTTGAGGGTGTGGATGGTGAAATTATGCTCTTTTCTCAAGGACAGTAATCACGTCATGGTTTTCAGGGCGCCACAAGGGTGATGTTAAGGGTGTGGATGGTGAAATTATGCTCTTTTCTCAAGGACAGTGATCACGTCATGGTTTTCAGGGCGCCACAAGGGTGATGGTAAGGGTGTGGATGGTGAAATTATGCTCTTTTCTCAAGGACAGTAATCACGTGCTGAAGTTCAGGGTGCCACAAGGGTGATGTTAAGGGTGTGGATGGTGAAATTATGCTCTTTTCTCAAGGACAGTAATCACGTCATGGTTTTCAGGGCGCCACAAGGGTGATGTTAAGGGTGTGGATGGTGAAATTATGCTCTTATCTCAATGACAGTAATCACGTCATGGTTTTCAGGGCGCCACAAGGGTGATGTTAAGGGTGTGGATGGTGAAATTATGCTCTTTTCTCAATGACAGTAATCACGTCATGGTTTTCAGGGCGCCACAAGGGTGATGTTGAGGGTGTGGATGGTGTAATTATGCTCTTTTCTCAAGGACAGTAATCACGTCATGGTTTTCAGGGCGCCACAAGGGTGATGTTGAGGGTGTGGATGGTGAAATTATGCTCTTTTCTCAAGGACAGTAATCACGTGCTGAAGTTCAGGGCGTCACAAGGGTGATGTTAAGGGTGTGGATGGTGACATTATGCTCTTTTCTCAAGGACAGTAATCACGTCATGGTTATCAGGGCGCCACAAGGGTGATGTGAAGGGTGTGAATGGTGAAATTATGCTCTTATCTCAAGGACAGTAATCACGTGCTGAAGTTCAGGGCGCCACAAAGGTGATGTTAAGGGTGTGGATGGTGACATTATGCTCTTTTCTCAAGGGCAGTAATCACGTCATGGTTTTCAGGGCGCCACAAGGGTGATGTTAAGGGTGTGGATGGTGAAATTATGCTCTTTTCTCAAGGACAGTAATCACGTCATGGTTTTCAGGGCGCCACAAGGGTGATGTTGAGGGTGTGGATGGTGAAATTATGCTCTTTTCTCAAGGACAGTAATCACGTGGTGAAGTTCAGGGCGTCACAGGGGTGATGTTGAGGGTGTGGATGGTGAAATTATGCTCTTTTCTCAAGGACACTAATCACGTCATGGTTTTCAGGGCGCCACAAGGGTGATGTTGAGGGTGTGGATGGTGAAATTATGCTCTTTTCTCAAGGACAGTAATCACGTGCTGAAGTTCAGGGCGCCACAAGGGTGATGTTAAGGGTGTGGATGGTGAAATTATGCTCTTTTCTCAAGGACAGTAATCACGTCATGGTTTTCAGGGCGCCACAAGGGTGATGTTAAGGGTGTGGATGGTGAAATTATGCTCTTTTCTCAAGGACAATAATCACGTCATGGTTTTCAGGGCGCCACAAGGGTGATGTTAAGGGTGTGGATGGTGAAATTATGCTCTTTTCTCAAGGACAGTAATCACGTGCTGAAGTTCAGGGCGCCACAAGGGTGATGTTAAGGGTGTGGATGGTGACATTATGCTCTTTTCTCAAGGACAGTAATCACGTCATGGTTTTCAGGGCGCCACAAGGGTGATGTTGAGGGTGTGGATGGTGAAATTATGCTCTTTTCTCAAGGACAATAATCACGTCATGGTTTTCAGGGCGCCACAAGGGTGATGTTGAGGGTGTGGATGGTGAAATTATGCTCTTTTCTCAAGGACAGTAATCACGTGCTGAAGTTCAGGGCGCCACAAGGGTGATGTTAAGGGTGTGGATGGTGAAATTATGATCTTTTCTTAAGGACAATAATCACGTCATGGTTTTCAGGGCGCCACTAGGGTGATGTTAAGGGTGTGGATGGTGACCTTATGCTCTTTTCTCATGGACAATAATCACGTCATGGTTTTCAGGGCGCCACAAGGGTGATGTTGAGGGTGTGGATGGTGAAATTATGCTCTTTTCTCAAGGACAGTAATCACGTGCTGAAGTTCAGGGCGTCACAAGGGTGATGTTAAGGGTGTGGATGGTGAAATTATGCTCTTATCTCAATGACAGTAATCACGTCATGGTTTTCAGGGCGCCACAAGGGTGATGTTAAGGGTGTGGTTGGTGAAATTATGCTCTTTTCTCAATGACAGTAATCACGTCATGGTTTTCAGGGCGCCACAAGGGTGATGTTAAGGGTGTGGATGGTGAAATTATGCTCTTTTCTCAAGGACAGTGATCACGTCATGGTTTTCAGGGCGCCACAAGGGTGATGGTAAGGGTGTGGATGGTGAAATTATGCTCTTTTCTCAAGGACAGTAATCACGTGCTGAAGTTCAGGGTGCCACAAGGGTGATGTTAAGGGTGTGGATGGTGAAATTATGCTCTTTTCTCAAGGACAGTAATCACGTCATGGTTTTCAGGGCGCCACAAGGGTGATGTTAAGGGTGTGGATGGTGAAATTATGCTCTTATCTCAATGACAGTAATCACGTCATGGTTTTCAGGGCGCCACAAGGGTGATGTTAAGGGTGTGGATGGTGAAATTATGCTCTTTTCTCAAGGACAGTAATCACGTCATGGTTTTCAGGGCGCCACAAGGGTGATGTTAAGGGTGTGGATGGTGAAATTATGCTCTTTTCTCAAGGACAGTAATCACCTCATGGTTTTCAGGGCGCCACAAGGGTGATGTTAAGGGTGTGGATGGTGAAATTATGCTCTTTTCTCAAGGACAATAATCACGTGCTGAAGTTCAGGGCGCCACAAGGGTGATGTTGAGGGTGTGGATGGTGAAATTATGCTCTTTTCTCAAGGACAGTAATCACGTGCTGAAGTTCAGGGCGTCACAAGGGTGATGTTAAGGGTGTGGATGGTGACATTATGCTCTTTTCTCATGGACAATAATCACGTCATGGTTTTCAGGGTGCCACAAGGGTGATGTTAAGGGTGTGGATGGTGAAATTATGCTCTTATCTCAATGACAATAATCACGTCATGGTTTTCAGGGCGCCACAAGGGTGATGTTAAGGGTGTGGAGGGTGAAATTATGCTCTTTTCTCAAGGACAGTAATAACCTCATGGTTCTCAGGGCGCCACAAGGGTGATGTTGAGGTTGTGGATGGTGAAATTATGCTCTTTTCTCAAGGACAGTTCTCACGTGCTGAAGTTCAGGGCGCCACAAGGGTGATGTTGAGGGTGTGGATGGTAAAATTATGCTCTTATCTCGATGACGGTAATCACGTCATGGTTTTCAGGGTGCCACAAGGGTGATGTTAAGGGTGTGGAGGGTGAAATTATGCTCTTTTCTCAAGGACAATAATCACGTCATGGTTTTCAGGGCGCCACAAGGGTGATGTTGAGGGTGTGGATGGTGAAATTAGGCTCTTTTCTCAAGGACAGTAATCACGTGCTGAAGTTCAGGGCGCCACAACGGTGATGTTGAGGGTGTGGATGGTGAAATTATGCTCTTTTCTCGAGGACAGTAATCACGTCATTGGTTTCATGGCGCCACAAGGGTGATGTTGAGGGTGTGGATGGTGAAATTATGCTCTTTTCTCAAGGACAGTAATCACGTGCTGAAGTTCGGGGCGCCACAAGGGTGATGTTGAGGGTGTGGATGGTGAAATTATGCTCTCATCTCGATGACGGTAATCACGTCATGGTTTTCAGGGCGCCACAAGGGTGATGTTAAGGGTGTGGATGGTGAAATTATGCTCTTTTCTCAAGGACAATAATCACGTCATGGTTTTCAGGGCGCCACAAGGGTGATGTTGAGGGTGTGGATGGTGAAATTATGCTCTTTTCTCAAGGACAGTATCACGTGCTGAAGTTCAGGGCGCCACAAGGGTGATGTTAAGGGTGTGGATGGTGAAATTATGCTCTTTTCTCAAGGACAATAATCACTTCATGGTTTTCAGGGCGCCACAAGGGTGATGTTGAGGGTGTGGATGGTGAAATTATGCTCTTTTCTCAAGGACAGTAATCACGTGCTGAAGTTCAGGGCGCCACAAGGGTGATGTTGAGGGTGTGGATGGTGAAATTATGCTCTCATCTCAATGACAATAATCACGTCATGGTTTTCAGGGCGCCACAAGTGTGATGTTGAGGGTGTGGATTGTGAAATTATGCTCTTTTCTCAAGGACAGTAATCACGTGCTGAAGTTCAGGGCGTCACAAGGGTGATGTTAAGGGTGTGGATGTTGAAATTATGCTCTTTTCTCAAGGACAGTAATCACGTGCTGAAGTTCAGGGCGTCACAAGGGTGATGTTAAGGGTGTGGATGGTGAAATTATGCTCTTTTCTCAAGGACAATAATCACGTCATGGTTTTCAGGGCGCCACAAGGGTGATGTTGAGGGTGTGGATGGTGAAATTATGCTCTTTTCTCAAGGACAGTAATCACGTGCTGAAGTTCAGGGCGCCACAAGGGTGATGTCAAGGGTGTGGATGGTGAAATTATGCTCTTTTCTCAAGGACAGTAATCACGTCATGGTTTTCAGGGCGCCACAAGGGTGATGTTAAGGGTGTGGATGGTGAAATTATGATCTTTTCTCAAGGACAATAATCACGTCATGGTTTTCAGGGCGCCACAAGGGTGATGTTAAGGGTGTGGATGGTGAAATTATGCTCTTTTCTCAAGGACTGTAATCACGTCATGGTTTTCAGGGCGCCACAAGGGTGATGTTGAGGGTGTGGATGGTGAAATTATGCTCTTTTCTCAAGGACAGTAATCACGTCATGGTTTTCAGGGCGCCACAAGGGTGATGTTGAGGGTGTGGATGGTGAAATTATGCTCTTTTCTCAAGGACAGTAATCACGTGCTGAAGTTCAGGGCGCCACAAGGGTGATGTTAAGGGTGTGGATGGTGAAATTATGCTCTTTTCCCAAGGACAGTAATCACGTCATGGTTTTCAGGGCGCCACAAGGGTGATGTTAAGGGTGTGGATGGTGAAATTATGCTCTTTTCTCAAGGACAATAATCACGTCATGGTTTTCAGGGCGCCACAAGGGTGATGTTGAGGGTGTGGATGGTGAAATTATGCTCTTTTCTCAAGGACAGTAATCACGTGCTGAAGTTCAGGGCGTCAAAAGGGTGATGTTAAGGGTGTGGATGGTGAAATTATGCTCTTTTCTCAAGGACAATAATCACTTCATGGTTTTCAGGGCGCCACAAGGGTGATGTTGAGGGTGTGGATGGTGAAATTATGCTCTTTTCTCAAGGACAGTAATCACGTGCTGAAGTTCAGGGCGCCACAAGGGTGATGTTAAGGGTGTGGATGGTGAAATTATGCTCTTTTCTCAAGGACAGTAATCACGTCATGGTTTTCAGGGCGCCACCAGGGTGATGTTAAGGGTGTGGATGGTGAAATTATGATCTTTTCTCAAGGACAGTAATCACGTCATGGTTTTCAGGGCGCCACAAGGGTGATGTTGAGGGTGTGGATGGTGAAATTATGCTCTTTTCTCAAGTACAGTAATCACGTGCTGAAGTTCAGGGCGCCACAAAGGTGATGTTAAGGGTGTGGATGGTGAAATTATGCTCTTTTCTCAAGGACAGTAATCACGTCATGGTTTTCAGGGCGCCACAAGGGTGATGTTAAGGGTGTGGATGGTGAAATTATGCTCTTTTCTCAAGGACAGTAATCACGTCATGGTTTTCAGGGCGCCACAAGGGTGATGTTGAGGGTGTGGATGGTGAAATTATGCTCTTTTCTCAAGGACAGTAATCACGTCATGGTTTTCAGGGCGCCACAAGGGTGATGTTAAGGGTGTGGATGGTGAAATTATGCTCTTTTCTCAAGGACAGTGATCACGTCATGGTTTTCAGGGCGCCACAAGGGTGATGGTAAGGGTGTGGATGGTGAAATTATGCTCTTTTCTCAAGGACAGTAATCACGTGCTGAAGTTCAGGGTGCCACAAGGGTGATGTTAAGGGTGTGGATGGTGAAATTATGCTCTTTTCTCAAGGACAGTAATCACGTCATGGTTTTCAGGGCGCCACAAGGGTGATGTTAAGGGTGTGGATGGTGAAATTATGCTCTTATCTCAATGACAGTAATCACGTCATGGTTTTCAGGGCGCCACAAGGGTGATGTTAAGGGTGTGGATGGTGAAATTATGCTCTTTTCTCAATGACAGTAATCACGTCATGGTTTTCAGGGCGCCACAAGGGTGATGTTGAGGGTGTGGATGGTGTAATTATGCTCTTTTCTCAAGGACAGTAATCACGTCATGGTTTTCAGGGCGCCACAAGGGTGATGTTGAGGGTGTGGATGGTGAAATTATGCTCTTTTCTCAAGGACAGTAATCACGTGCTGAAGTTCAGGGCGTCACAAGGGTGATGTTAAGGGTGTGGATGGTGACATTATGCTCTTTTCTCAAGGACAGTAATCACGTCATGGTTATCAGGGCGCCACAAGGGTGATGTGAAGGGTGTGAATGGTGAAATTATGCTCTTATCTCAAGGACAGTAATCACGTGCTGAAGTTCAGGGCGCCACAAAGGTGATGTTAAGGGTGTGGATGGTGACATTATGCTCTTTTCTCAAGGGCAGTAATCACGTCATGGTTTTCAGGGCGCCACAAGGGTGATGTTAAGGGTGTGGATGGTGAAATTATGCTCTTTTCTCAAGGACAGTAATCACGTCATGGTTTTCAGGGCGCCACAAGGGTGATGTTGAGGGTGTGGATGGTGAAATTATGCTCTTTTCTCAAGGACAGTAATCACGTGGTGAAGTTCAGGGCGTCACAGGGGTGATGTTGAGGGTGTGGATGGTGAAATTATGCTCTTTTCTCAAGGACACTAATCACGTCATGGTTTTCAGGGCGCCACAAGGGTGATGTTGAGGGTGTGGATGGTGAAATTATGCTCTTTTCTCAAGGACAGTAATCACGTGCTGAAGTTCAGGGCGCCACAAGGGTGATGTTAAGGGTGTGGATGGTGAAATTATGCTCTTTTCTCAAGGACAGTAATCACGTCATGGTTTTCAGGGCGCCACAAGGGTGATGTTAAGGGTGTGGATGGTGAAATTATGCTCTTTTCTCAAGGACAATAATCACGTCATGGTTTTCAGGGCGCCACAAGGGTGATGTTAAGGGTGTGGATGGTGAAATTATGCTCTTTTCTCAAGGACAGTAATCACGTGCTGAAGTTCAGGGCGCCACAAGGGTGATGTTAAGGGTGTGGATGGTGACATTATGCTCTTTTCTCAAGGACAGTAATCACGTCATGGTTTTCAGGGCGCCACAAGGGTGATGTTGAGGGTGTGGATGGTGAAATTATGCTCTTTTCTCAAGGACAATAATCACGTCATGGTTTTCAGGGCGCCACAAGGGTGATGTTGAGGGTGTGGATGGTGAAATTATGCTCTTTTCTCAAGGACAGTAATCACGTGCTGAAGTTCAGGGCGCCACAAGGGTGATGTTAAGGGTGTGGATGGTGAAATTATGATCTTTTCTTAAGGACAATAATCACGTCATGGTTTTCAGGGCGCCACTAGGGTGATGTTAAGGGTGTGGATGGTGACCTTATGCTCTTTTCTCATGGACAATAATCACGTCATGGTTTTCAGGGCGCCACAAGGGTGATGTTGAGGGTGTGGATGGTGAAATTATGCTCTTTTCTCAAGGACAGTAATCACGTGCTGAAGTTCAGGGCGTCACAAGGGTGATGTTAAGGGTGTGGATGGTGAAATTATGCTCTTATCTCAATGACAGTAATCACGTCATGGTTTTCAGGGCGCCACAAGGGTGATGTTAAGGGTGTGGTTGGTGAAATTATGCTCTTTTCTCAATGACAGTAATCACGTCATGGTTTTCAGGGCGCCACAAGGGTGATGTTAAGGGTGTGGATGGTGAAATTATGCTCTTTTCTCAAGGACAGTGATCACGTCATGGTTTTCAGGGCGCCACAAGGGTGATGGTAAGGGTGTGGATGGTGAAATTATGCTCTTTTCTCAAGGACAGTAATCACGTGCTGAAGTTCAGGGTGCCACAAGGGTGATGTTAAGGGTGTGGATGGTGAAATTATGCTCTTTTCTCAAGGACAGTAATCACGTCATGGTTTTCAGGGCGCCACAAGGGTGATGTTAAGGGTGTGGATGGTGAAATTATGCTCTTATCTCAATGACAGTAATCACGTCATGGTTTTCAGGGCGCCACAAGGGTGATGTTAAGGGTGTGGATGGTGAAATTATGCTCTTTTCTCAAGGACAGTAATCACGTCATGGTTTTCAGGGCGCCACAAGGGTGATGTTAAGGGTGTGGATGGTGAAATTATGCTCTTTTCTCAAGGACAGTAATCACCTCATGGTTTTCAGGGCGCCACAAGGGTGATGTTAAGGGTGTGGATGGTGAAATTATGCTCTTTTCTCAAGGACAATAATCACGTGCTGAAGTTCAGGGCGCCACAAGGGTGATGTTGAGGGTGTGGATGGTGAAATTATGCTCTTTTCTCAAGGACAGTAATCACGTGCTGAAGTTCAGGGCGTCACAAGGGTGATGTTAAGGGTGTGGATGGTGACATTATGCTCTTTTCTCATGGACAATAATCACGTCATGGTTTTCAGGGTGCCACAAGGGTGATGTTAAGGGTGTGGATGGTGAAATTATGCTCTTATCTCAATGACAATAATCACGTCATGGTTTTCAGGGCGCCACAAGGGTGATGTTAAGGGTGTGGAGGGTGAAATTATGCTCTTTTCTCAAGGACAGTAATAACCTCATGGTTCTCAGGGCGCCACAAGGGTGATGTTGAGGTTGTGGATGGTGAAATTATGCTCTTTTCTCAAGGACAGTTCTCACGTGCTGAAGTTCAGGGCGCCACAAGGGTGATGTTGAGGGTGTGGATGGTAAAATTATGCTCTTATCTCGATGACGGTAATCACGTCATGGTTTTCAGGGTGCCACAAGGGTGATGTTAAGGGTGTGGAGGGTGAAATTATGCTCTTTTCTCAAGGACAATAATCACGTCATGGTTTTCAGGGCGCCACAAGGGTGATGTTGAGGGTGTGGATGGTGAAATTAGGCTCTTTTCTCAAGGACAGTAATCACGTGCTGAAGTTCAGGGCGCCACAAGGGTGATGTTGAGGGTGTGGATGGTGAAATTATGCTCTTTTCTCGAGGACAGTAATCACGTCATTGGTTTCATGGCGCCACAAGGGTGATGTTGAGGGTGTGGATGGTGAAATTATGCTCTTTTCTCAAGGACAGTAATCACGTGCTGAAGTTCGGGGCGCCACAAGGGTGATGTTGAGGGTGTGGATGGTGAAATTATGCTCTCATCTCGATGACGGTAATCACGTCATGGTTTTCAGGGCGCCACAAGGGTGATGTTAAGGGTGTGGATGGTGAAATTATGCTCTTTTCTCAAGGACAATAATCACGTCATGGTTTTCAGGGCGCCACAAGGGTGATGTTGAGGGTGTGGATGGTGAAATTATGCTCTTTTCTCAAGGACAGTATCACGTGCTGAAGTTCAGGGCGCCACAAGGGTGATGTTAAGGGTGTGGATGGTGAAATTATGCTCTTTTCTCAAGGACAATAATCACTTCATGGTTTTCAGGGCGCCACAAGGGTGATGTTGAGGGTGTGGATGGTGAAATTATGCTCTTTTCTCAAGGACAGTAATCACGTGCTGAAGTTCAGGGCGCCACAAGGGTGATGTTGAGGGTGTGGATGGTGAAATTATGCTCTCATCTCAATGACAATAATCACGTCATGGTTTTCAGGGCGCCACAAGTGTGATGTTGAGGGTGTGGATTGTGAAATTATGCTCTTTTCTCAAGGACAGTAATCACGTGCTGAAGTTCAGGGCGTCACAAGGGTGATGTTAAGGGTGTGGATGTTGAAATTATGCTCTTTTCTCAAGGACAGTAATCACGTGCTGAAGTTCAGGGCGTCACAAGGGTGATGTTAAGGGTGTGGATGGTGAAATTATGCTCTTTTCTCAAGGACAATAATCACGTCATGGTTTTCAGGGCGCCACAAGGGTGATGTTGAGGGTGTGGATGGTGAAATTATGCTCTTTTCTCAAGGACAGTAATCACGTGCTGAAGTTCAGGGCGCCACAAGGGTGATGTCAAGGGTGTGGATGGTGAAATTATGCTCTTTTCTCAAGGACAGTAATCACGTCATGGTTTTCAGGGCGCCACAAGGGTGATGTTAAGGGTGTGGATGGTGAAATTATGATCTTTTCTCAAGGACAATAATCACGTCATGGTTTTCAGGGCGCCACAAGGGTGATGTTAAGGGTGTGGATGGTGAAATTATGCTCTTTTCTCAAGGACTGTAATCACGTCATGGTTTTCAGGGCGCCACAAGGGTGATGTTGAGGGTGTGGATGGTGAAATTATGCTCTTTTCTCAAGGACAGTAATCACGTCATGGTTTTCAGGGCGCCACAAGGGTGATGTTGAGGGTGTGGATGGTGAAATTATGCTCTTTTCTCAAGGACAGTAATCACGTGCTGAAGTTCAGGGCGCCACAAGGGTGATGTTAAGGGTGTGGATGGTGAAATTATGCTCTTTTCCCAAGGACAGTAATCACGTCATGGTTTTCAGGGCGCCACAAGGGTGATGTTAAGGGTGTGGATGGTGAAATTATGCTCTTTTCTCAAGGACAATAATCACGTCATGGTTTTCAGGGCGCCACAAGGGTGATGTTGAGGGTGTGGATGGTGAAATTATGCTCTTTTCTCAAGGACAGTAATCACGTGCTGAAGTTCAGGGCGTCAAAAGGGTGATGTTAAGGGTGTGGATGGTGAAATTATGCTCTTTTCTCAAGGACAATAATCACGTCATGGTTTTCAGGGCGCCACAAGGGTGATGTTGAGGGTGTGGATGGTGAAATTATGCTCTTTTCTCAAGGACAGTAATCACGTGCTGAAGATCAGGGCGCCACAAGGGTGATGTTAAGGGTGTGGATGGTGAAATCATGCTCTTATCTCAAGGACAGTAATCAGGTCATGGTTTTCAGGGTGCCACAAGGGTGATGTTAAGGGTGTGGATGGTGACATTATGCTCTTTTCTCAAGGACAGTAATCACGTCATGGTTTAGGGCGCCACAAGGGTGATGTTAAGGGTGTGGATGGTGAAATTATGCTCTTTTCTCAAGGACAGTAATCACGTCATGGTTTTCAGGGCGCCACAAGGGTGATGTTAAGGGTGTGGATGGTGAAATTATGATCTTTCCTCAAGGACAATAATCACGTCATGGTTTTCAGGGCGCCACAAGGGTGATTTTGAGGGTGTGGATGGTGATATTATGCTCTTATCTCAATGACAATAATCACGTCATGGTTTTCAGGGCGCCACAAGTGTGATGTTGAGGGTGTGGATGGTGAAATTATGCTCTTTTCTCAAGGACAGTAATCACGTGCTGAAGTTCAGGGCGTCACAAGGGTGATGTTAAGGGTGTGGATGGTGAAATTATGCTCTTTTCTCATGGACAGTAATCACGTGCTGAAGTTCAGGGCGTCACAAGGGTGATGTTAAGGGTGTGGATGGTGAAATTATGCTCTTTTCTCAAGGACAATAATCACGTCATGGTTTTCAGGGCGCCACAAGGGTGATGTTGAGGGTGTGGATGGTGAAATTATGCTCTTTTCTCAAGGACAGTAATCACGTGCTGAAGTTCAGGGCGCCACAAGGGTGATGTTAAGGGTGTGGATGGTGAAATTATGCTCTTTTCTCAAGGACAGTAATCACGTCATGGTTTTCAGGGCGCCACAAGGGTGATGTTGAGGGTGTGGATGGTGAAATTATGCTCTTTTCTCAAGGACAGTAATCACGTCATGGTTTTCAGGGCGCCACAAGGGTGATGTTGAGGGTGTGGATGGTGAAATTATGCTCTTTTCTCAAGGACAATAATCACGTCATGGTTTTCAGGGCGCCACAAGGGTGATGTTGAGGGTGTGGATGGTGAAATTATGCTCTTTTCTCAAGGACAGTAATCACGTGCTGAAGTTCAGGGCGCCACAAGGGTGATGTTAAGGGTGTGGATGGTGAAATTATACTCTTTTCTCAAGGACAGTAATCACGTCATGGTTTTCAGGGCGCCACAAGGGTGATGTTGAGGGTGTGGATGGTGAAATTATGCTCTTATCTCAATGACAATAATCACGTCATGGTTTTCAGGGCGCCACAAGTGTGATGTTGAGGGTGTGGATGGTGAAATTATGCTCTTTTCTCAAGGACAGTAATCACGTGCTGAAGTTCAGGGCGTCACAAGGGTGATGTTAAGGGTGTGGATGGTGAAATTATGCTCTTTTCTCAAGGACAGTAATCACGTGCTGAAGTTCAGGGCGTCACAAGGGTGATGTTAAGGGTGTGGATTGTGAAATTATGCTCTTTTCTCAAGGACAGTAATCACGTGCTGAAGTTCAGGGTGCCACAAGGGTGATGTTGAGGGTGTGGATGGTGAAATTATGCTCTTTTCTCAAGGACAGTAATCACGTGCTGAAGTTCAGGGCGCCACAAGGGTGATGTTAAGGGTGTGGATGGTGAAATTATGCTCTTTTCTCAAGTACAGTAATCACGTCATGGTTTTCAGGGCGCCACAAGGGTGATGTTAAGGGTGTGGATGATGAAATTATGATCTTTTCTCAAGGACAATAATCACGTCATGGTTTTCAGGGCGCCACAAGGGTGATGTTGAGGGTGTGGATGGTGAAATTATGCTCTTTTCTCAAGGACAGTAATCACGTCATGGTTCTCAGGGCGCCACAAGGGTGATGTTGAGGGTGTGGATGGTGAAATTATGCTCTTTTCTCAAGGACAGTAATCACGTCATGGTTTTCAGGGCGCCACAAGGGTGATGTTGAGGGTGTGGATGGTGAAATTATGCTCTTTTCTCAAGGACAATAATCACGTCATGGTTTTCAGGGCGCCACAAGGGTGATGTTGAGGGTGTGGATGGTGAAATTATGCTCTTTTCTCAAGGACAGTAATCACGTGCTGAAGTTCAGGGCGCCACAAGGGTGATGTTGAGGGTGTGGATGGTGAAATTATGCTCTTTTCTCGAGGACAGTAATCACGTCATGGTTTTCAGGGCGCCACAAGGGTGATGTTGAGGGTGTGGATGGTGAAATTATGCTCTTTTCTCAAGGACAGTAATCACGTGCTGAAGTTCAGGGCGCCACAAGGGTGATGTTGAGGGTGTGGATGGTGAAATTATGCTCTCATCTCGATGACGGTAATCACGTCATGGTTTTCAGGGCGCCACAAGGGTGATGTTAAGGGTGTGGATGGTGAAATTATGCTCTTTTCTCAAGGACAATAATCACGTCATGGTTTTCAGGGCGCCACAAGGGTGATGTTGAGGGTGTGGATGGTGAAATTATGCTCTTTTCTCAAGGACAGTAATCACGTTCTGAAGTTCAGGGCGCCACAAGGGTGATGTTAAGGGTGTGGATGGTGAAATTATGCTCTTTTCTCAAGGACAATAATCACGTCATGGTTTTCAGGGCGCCACAAGGGTGATGTTGAGGGTGTGGATGGTGAAATTATGCTCTTTTCTCAAGGACAGTAATCACGTGCTGAAGTTCAGGGCGCCACAAGGGTGATGTTGAGGGTGTGGATGGTGAAATTATGCTCTCATCTCAATGACAATAATCACGTCATGGTTTTCAGGGCGCCACAAGTGTGATGTTGAGGGTGTGGATGGTGAAATTATGCTCTTTTCTCAAGGACAGTAATCACGTGCTGAAGTTCAGGGCGTCACAAGGGTGATGTTAAGGGTGTGGATGTTGAAATTATGCTCTTTTCTCAAGGACAGTAATCACGTGCTGAAGTTCAGGGCGTCACAAGGGTGATGTTAAGGGTGTGGATGGTGAAATTATGCTCTTTTCTCAAGGACAATAATCACGTCATGGTTTTCAGGGCGCCACAAGGGTGATGTTGAGGGTGTGGATGGTGAAATTATGCTCTTTTCTCAAGGACAGTAATCACGTGCTGAAGTTCAGGGCGCCACAAGGGTGATGTTAAGGGTGTGGATGGTGAAATTATGCTCTTTTCTCTAGGACAGTAATCACGTCATGGTTTTCAGGGCGCCACAAGGGTGATGTTAAGGGTGTGGATGGTGAAATTATGATCTTTTCTCAATGACAATAATCACGTCATGGTTTTCAGGGCGCCACAAGGGTGATGTTAAGGGTGTGGATGGTGAAATTATGCTCTTTTCTCAAGGACAGTAATCACGTCATGGTTTTCAGGGTGCCACAAGGGTGATGTTGAGGGTGTGGATGGTGAAATTATGCTCTTTTCTCAAGGACAGAAATCACGTGGTGAAGTTCAGGGCGTCACAAGGGTGATGTTGTGGGTGTGGATGGTGAAATATGCTCTTTTCTCAAGGACAGTAATCACGTCATGGTTTTCAGGGCGCCACAAGGGTGATGTTGAGGGTGTGGATGGTGAAATTATGCTCTTTTCTCAAGGACAGTAATCACGTGCTGAAGTTCAGGGCGCCACAAGGGTGATGTTAAGGGTGTGGATGGTGAAATTATGCTCTTTTCTCAAGGACAGTAATCACGTCATGGTTTTCAGGGCGCCACGAGGGTGATGTTGAGGGTGTGGATGGTGAAATTATGCTCTTATCTCAATGACAATAATCACGTCATGGTTTTCAGGGCGCCACAAGTGTGATGTTGAGGGTGTGGATGGTGAAATTATGCTCTTTTCTCAAGGACAGTAATCACGTGCTGAAGTTCAGGAGGTCACAAGGGTGATGTTAAGGGTGTGGATGGTGAAATTATGCTCTTTTCTCAAGGACAGTAATCACGTGCTGAAGTTCAGGGCGTCACAAGGGTGATGTTAAGGGTGTGGATGGTGAAATTATGCTCTTTTCTCAAGGACAGTAATCACGTGCTGAAGTTCAGGGCGCCACAAGGGTGATGGTAAGGGTGTGGATGGTGAAATTATGCTCTTTTCTCAAGGACAGTAATCACGTCATGGTTTTCAGGGCGCCACAAGGGTGATGTTAAGGGTGTGGATGGTGAAATTATGATCTTTTCTCAAGGACAATAATCACGTCATGGTTTTCAGGGCGCCACAAGGGTGATGTTAAGGGTGTGGATGGTGAAATTATGCTCTTTTCTCAAGGACAGTAATCACGTCATGGTTTTCAGGGCACCACAAGGGTGATGTTGAGGGTGTGGATGGTGAAATTATGCTCTTTTCTCAAGGACAGTAATCACGTCATGGTTTCCAGGGCGCCACAAGGGTGATGTTGAGGGTGTGGATGGTGAAATTATGCTCTTTTCTCAAGGACAATAATCACGTCATGGTTTTCAGGGCGCCACAAGGGTGATGTTTAGGGTGTGGATGGTGAAATTATGCTCTTTTCTCAAGGACAGTAGTCACTTGCTGAAGTTCAGGGCGCCACAAGGGTGATGTTGAGGGTGTGGATGGTGAAATTATGCTCTCATCTCAATGACAATAATCACGTCATGGTTTTCAGGGCGCCACTAATGTGATGTTGAGGGTGTGGATGGTGAAATTGAGCTCTTTTCTCAAGGGCAGTAATCACGTGCTGAAGTTCAGGGCGTCACAAGGGTGATGTTAAGGGTGTGGATGGTGAAATTATGCTCTTTTCTCAAGGACAGTAATCACGTGCTGAAGTTCAGGGCGTCACAAGGGTGATGTTAAGGGTGTGGATGGTGAAATTATGCTCTTTTCTCAAGGACAATAATCACGTGCTGAAGTTCAGGGCGCCACAAGGGTGATGTTAAGGGTGTGGATGGTGAAATCATGCTCTTATCTCAAGGACAGTAATCACGTCATGGTTTTCAGGGCGCCACAAGGGTGATGTTAAGGGTGTGGATGGTGACATTATGCTCTTTTCTCAAGGACAGTAATCACGTCATGGTTTTCAGGGCGCCACAAGGGTGATGTGAAGGGTGTGGATGGTGAAATTATGCTCTTATCTCAAGGACAGTAATCACGTGCTGAAGTTCAGGGCGCCACAAGGGTGATGTTAAGGGTGTGGATGGTGAAATTATGCTCTTTTCTCAAGGACAGTAATCACGTCATGGTTTTCAGGGCGCCACAAGGGTGATGTTAAGAGTGTGGATGGTGAAATTATGCTCTTTTCTCAAGGACACTAATCACGTCATGGTTTACAGGGCGCCACAAGGGTGATGTTGAGGGTGTGGATGGTGAAATTATGCTCTTTTCTCAAGGACAGTAATCACGTGGTGAAGTTCAGGGCGTCACAAGAGTGATGTTGAGGGTGTGGATGGTGAAATTATGCTCTTTTCTCAAGGACAGTAATCACGTCATGGTTTTCAGGGCGCCACAAGGGTGATGTTGAGGGTGTGGATGGTGAAATAAGGCTCTTTTCTCAAGGACAGTAATCACGTGCTGAAGTTCAGGGCGCCACAAGGGTGATGTTAAGGGTGTGGATGGTGAAATTATGCTCTTTTCTCAAGGACAGTAATCACGTCATGGTTTTCAGGGCGCCACAAGGGTGATGTTGAGGGTGTGGATGTTGAAATTATGCTCTTTTCTCAAGGACAATAATCACGTCATGGTTTTCTTGGCGCCACAAGGGTGATGTTGAGGGTGTGGATGGTGAAATTATGCTCTTTTCTTAAGGACAGTAATCACGTGCTGAAGAACAGGGTGTCACAAGGGTGATGTTAAGGGTGTGGATGGTGAAATTATGCTCTTTTCTCAAGGACAATAATCACGTCATGGTTTTCAGGGTACCACAAGGGTGATGTTAAGGGTGTGGATGGTGAAATTATGCTCTTTTCTCAAGGACAATAATCACGTCATGGTTTTCAGGGCGCCACAAGGGTGATGTTAAGGGTGTGGATGGTGAAATTATGCTCTTTTCTCAAGGACAGTAATCACGTGCTGAAGTTCAGGGCGTCACAAGGGTGATGTTAAGGGTGTGGATGGTGAAATTATGCTCTTTTCTCAAGGACAATAATCACGTCATGGTTTTCAGGGCGCCACAAGGGTGATGTTGAGGGTGTGGATGGTGAAATTATGCTCTTTTCTCAAGGACAGTAATCACGTGCTGAAGTTCAGGGCGTCACAAGGGTGATGTTAAGGGTGTGGATGGTGAAATTATGCTCTTTTCTCAAGGACAGTAATCACGTCATGGAGTTCAGGGCGCCACAATGGTGATGTTAAGGGTGTGGATGGTGAAATTATGCTCTTTTCTCAAGGACAGTAATCACTTCATGGTTTTCAGGGCGCCACAAGGGTGATGTTGAGGGTGTGGATGGTGAAATTATGCTCTTTTCTCAAGGACAGTAATCACGTGCTGAAGTTCAGGGCGTCACAAGGGTGATGTTAAGGGTGTGGATGGTGAAATTATGCTCTTTTCTCAAGGACAATGATCACGTCATGGTTTTCAGGGCGCCACAAGGGTGATGTTGAGGGTGTGGATGGTGAAATTATGCTCTTTTCTCAAGGGCAGTAATCACGTGCTGAAGTTCAGGGCGTCACAAGGGTGATGTTAAGGGTGTGGATGGTGAAATTATGCTCTTTTCTCAAGGACAGTAATCACGTGCTGAAGTTCAGGGCGTCACAAGGGTGATGTTAAGGGTGTGGATGGTGAAATTATGCTCTTTTCTCAAGGACAATAATCACGTCATGGTTTTCAGGGCGCCACAAGGGTGATGTTGAGGGTGTGGATGGTGAAATTATGCTCTTTTCTCAAGGACAGTAATCAAGTGGTGAAGTTCAGGGCGTCACAAGGGTGATGTTAAGGGTGTGGATGGTGAAATTATGCTCTTTTCTCAAGGACAATATCCACGTGGTGGAGTTCAGGGCGCCACAAGGGTGATGTTAAGGGTGTGGATGGTGAAATTATGCTCTTTTCTCAAGGACGATAATCACGTCATGGAGTTCAGGGCGCCACAAGGGTCATGTTAAGGGTGTGGATGGTGCAATTATGCTCTTTTCTCAAGGACAATAATCACATGGTGGAGTTCAGGACACCACAAGGGTGATGTTAAGGGTGTGGATGGTGAAATTATGCTCTTTTCTCAAGGACGATAATCACGTCATGGAGTTCAGGGCGCCACAAGGGTGATGTTAAGGGTGTGGAGGGTGAAATTATGCTCTTTTCTCAAGGACAATAATCACATGGTGGAGTTCAGGACACCACAAGGGTGATGTTGAGGGTGTGGATGGTGAAATTATGTTCTTTTCTCAAGGACGATAATCACGTCATGGAGTTCAGGGCGCCACAAGGGTGATGTTAAGGGTGTGGAGGGTGAAATTATGCTCTTTTCTCAAGGACAATAATCACATGGTGGAGTTCAGGACACCACAATTGTGATGTTAAGGGTGTGGAGGGTGAAATTATGCTCTTTTCTCAAGAACAATAATCACGTGGTGGAGTTCAGGGCACCACAAGGGTGATGTTAAGGGTGTGGAGGGTGAAATTATGCTCTTTTTTCAAGGACAATAATCACGTGGTGGAGTTCAAGGCGCCACAAGGGTGATGTTAAGGGTGTGGATGGTGAAATTATGCTCTTTTCTCGAGGACAATAATCAGGTCATGGAGTTCAGGGTACCACAAGGGTGATGTTAAGGGTGTGGAGGTTGAAATTATGCTCTTTTCTCAAGGACAATATCCACGTGGTGGAGTTCAGGGCGCCACAAGGGTGATGTTAAGGGTGTGGATGGTGAAATTATTCTCTTTTCTCAAGGACACTAATCACGTCATGGAGTTCAGGGCACCACAAGGGTGATGTTAAGGGTCTGGAGGGTGAAATTATGCTTTTTTCTCAAGGACAATAATCACGTCATGGAGTTCAGGGCGCCACAAGGGTGCTGTTGAGGGTGTGGAGGGTGAAATTATGCTCTTTTCTCAAGGACAATAATCACGTGGTTGAGTTCAGGGCACCACAAGGGTGATGGTTAGGGTGTGGATGGTGAATTTATGCCCTTTTCTCAAGGACAATAATCACATGGTGGAGTTCAGGGCGCCACAAGGGTGATGTTAAGGTTATGGAGGGTGAAATTATGCTCTTTTCTCAAGGACAATATCCACGTGGTGGAGTTTAGGGCGCCACAAGGGTGATGTTAAGGGTGTGGATGGTGAAATTCTGCTCTTTTCTCAAGGACAATAATCACGTGGTGGAGTTCAGGGCGCCACAAGGGTGATGTTAAGGGTCTGGAGGGTGAAATTATGCTCTTTTCTCAACGACAATAATCACGTCATGGAGTTCAGGGCGCCACAAGGGTGATGTTGAGGGTGTGGATGGTGAAATTATGCTCATTTCTCAAGGATAATAATCATGTCATGGAGTTCAGGGCGCCACAAGGGTGATGTTAAGGGTGTGGAGGGTGAAATTATGCTCTTTTCTCAAGGACAATAATCACGTGGTTGAGTTCAGGGCACCACAAGGGTGATGTTAAGGGTCTGGAGGGTGAATTTATGCTCTTTTCTTTAGGACAATAATCACATGGTGGAGTTCAGGGCGCCACAAGGGTGATGTTAAGTGTGTGGAGGGTTAAATTATGCTCTTTTCTCAAGGACAATAATCACGTGGTGGAGTTCAGGGTACCACAAGGGTGATGTTAAGGGTGTGGATGGTGAAATTATGCTCTTTTCTCAAGGAAAATAATCAGGTCATGGAGTTCTGGGTACCACGAGGGTGATGTTAAGGGTCTGGAGGGTGAAATTATGCTCTTTTCTCAAGGACAATAATCACGTGGTGGAGTTCAGGGCGCCACAAGGGTGATGTTGAGGGTGTGGATGGTGAAATTATGCTCTTTTCTCAAGGACAATAATCAGGTCATGGAGTTCAGGGTACCACAAGGGTGATGTTAAGGGTCTGGAGGGTGAAATTATGCTCTTTTCTCAATGACGATAATCACATGGCGGAGTTCAGGGCACCACAAGGGTGATGTTAAGGGTGTGGATGGTGAAATTATGCTCTTTTCTGAAGGACAATAATCAGGTCATGGAGTTCAGGGCGCCACAAGGGTGATGTTAAGGGTCTGGATGGTGAAATTATGCTCTTTTCTCAAGGACAATAATCACGTCATGGAGTTCAGGGCGCCACAAGGGTGATGTTAAGGGAGTGGATGGTGAAATCATGCTCTTTTCTCAAGGACAATAATCACTTGGTGAAGTTCAGGGCGCCACAAGGGTGATGTTAAGGCTCTGGATGGTGAAATTATGCTCTTTTCTCAAGTACAATAATCACGTCATGGAGTTCAGGGCGCCATAAGGGTGATGTTAAGGGTGTGGATGGTGACATTATGCTCTTTTCTCAAGGACATTATCCAGGTCATGGAGTTCAGGGCGCCACAAAGGTGATGTTAAGAGTGTGGTTGGTGACATTATGCTCTTTTCTCAAGGACAATTATCACGTGGTGGAGTTCAGGGCGCCACAAGGGTGATGTTAAGGCTCTGTATGGTGAAATTATGCTTTTTTCTCAAGGACAATAATCACGTCATGGAGTTCAGGGCGCCACAAGGGTGATGTTAAGGGTGTGGATGGTGAAAGTATGCTCTTATCTCAAGGACAGTAATCACGTGCTGAAGTTCAGGGCGCCACAAGGGTGATGTTAAGGGTCTGGTGGGTGAAATCATGCTGTTTTCTCAAGGACAATAATCACGTAATGGAGTTCAGGGCGCCACAAGGGTGATGTTAAGGGTGTGGATGGTGAAAGTATGCTCTTTTCTCAAGGACCATAATCACGTCGTGGAGTTCAGGGCGCCTTAAGGGTGATGTTAAGGCTCTGGATGGTGAAATTATGCTCTTTTCTCAAGGACAATAATCACGTCATGGAGTTCAGGTCGCCACAAGGGTGATGTTAAGGGTGTGGATGGTGAAAGTATGCTCTTTCCTCAAGGACCATAATCACGTGGTGGAGTTCAGGGCGCCACAAGGGTGATGTTAAGGCTCTGGAGGGTGAAATCATGCTCTTTTCTCAAGGACAATAATCACGTGATGGAGTTCAGGGCGCCACAAGGGTGATGTTAAGGGTGTGGATGGTGAAATCATGCTCTTTTCTCAAGGACAATAATCACGTGGTGAAGTTCAGGGTGTCATAAGGGTGATGTTAAGGCTCTGGATGGTGAAATTATGCTCTTTTCTCAAGGACAATAATCACGTCATGGAGTTCAGGGCGCCACAAGGGTGATGTTAAGGGTGTGGATGGTGTAAGTATGCTCTTTTCTCAAGGACCATAATCGCCTGGTGGAGTTCAGGGTACCACAAGGGTGATGTTAAGGGTCTGGTGGGTGAAATTATGCTCTTATCTCAATGACAATAATCACGTGGTGGAGTTCAGGGCGCAACAAGGGTGATGTTGAGGGTGTGGAGGGTGAAATTATGCTCTTTTCTCAAGGACAATAATCACGTCATGGAGTTCAGGGCGCCACAAGGGTGATGTTAAGGGTGTGGTTGGTGAAATCATGCTCTTTTCTCAAGGACAATAATCAGGTCATGGAGTTCAGGGCGCCACAAGGGTGATGTTAAGGGTGTGGATGGTGAAATTATGCTTTTTTCTCAAGGACAATAATCAGGTCATGGAGTTCAGGGTACCACAAGGGTGATGTTAAGGGTCTGGAGGGTGAAATTATGCTCTTATCTCAATGACAATAATCACGTGGTGGATTTCAGGGCGCCACAAGGGTGATGTTAAGGGTGTGGATGGTGGAATTATGCTCTTTTCTCAAGGACAATAATCAGGTCATGGAGTTCAGTGTATCACAAGGGTGATGTTAAGGGTGTGGATGGTGAAATTATGCCCTTTTATCAAAGACCATAATCACGTGGTGGAGTTCAGGGTACCACAAGGGTGATGTCAAGGGTCTGGAGGGTGAAATTATGCTCTTATCTCAATGACAATAATCACGTGGTGGAGTTCAGGGTGCCACAAGGGTGATGTTGAGGGTGTGGAGGGTGAAATTATGCTCTTTTCTCAAGGACAATAATCCTGTCATGGAGTTCAGGGCGCCACAAGGGTGATGTTAAGGGTGTGGAGGGTGAAATTATGCTCTTTTCTCAAGGACAATAATCACGTGGTTGAGTTCAGGGCGCCACAAGGGTGATGTTAAGGGTGTGGAGGGTGAAATTATGCTCTTTTCTCAAGGACATTAATCAGGTCATGGAGTTCAGGGCACCACAAGGGTGATGTTAAGGGTGTGTAGGGTGAAATTATGCTCTTTTCTCAAGGACAATAATCACGTGGTGGAGTTCAGGGCGCCACAAGGATGATGTTAAGGGTGTGGAGGGTGAAATTATGCTCTTTTCTCAAGGACAATAATCACGTCATGGAGTTCAGGGCACCACAAGGGTGATGTTAAGGGTGTGGATGGTGAAATTATGCTCTTTTCTCAAGGACGATAATCATGTGGTGGAGTTCAGGACGCCACAAGGGTGATGTTAAGGGTGTGGAGGGTGAAATTATGCTCTTTTCTCAAGGACAATAATCAGGTCATGGAGTTCAGGGCGCCACAAGGATGATGTTAAGGGTGTGGAGGGTGAAATTATGCTCTTTTCTCAAGGACAATAATCACGTGGTTGAGTTCAGGGCACCACAAGGGTGATGTTAAGTGTCTGGAGGATGAAATTATGCTCTTTTCTCAAGGACAATGATCACGTCATGGAGTTCAGGGCGCCACAAAGGTGATTGTTTTTTTTACTCAATGCTGACATTTACCATACTGTATCATCTATAGTCGCTGGTAATAAATTATTATTATTATTATTATTATTATTATTATTATTACTATTGGCTCGAGATGTACACCTGCTCGGCGGTATACCGACTAGTGATAACATCGATTAATCGAGAATCGATTCAGAATCGATTTCAATGTAAAACGATTTTCAAATCGAAAAATCGATTCTTTTTAATTTTTAATTTTTTTGGGGTCAGTGCTGTACTTTGTCACGTGCTAATACGTGCTCATTCCGTTGTCCATATTATTTTGTATTGTTGATATTTTACCATCTGGACACAAGCTATCCCTTCGGTTATGTCTGACAGCCGAACGTTGACAGAAATACCCGAATGGTACCACAGTACAGTTCAAAGGAGTCTCTAGCAGCTATTTTTCACGTAAAACGCCGCGGGAAGGTTGTAAAACAAAGTTTAAAATTACACAACTTTTTTTTTTCCAAAATCAATTTTTGATTGATTCTGGAGCTTTCAGAATCAATTCCCGATTTTGAGAATCGATGACATCACTAATACCGACACCTTGTCTTGTGTTGCAGGTGATAGCAGATTTCGATAGGACGTTGACCCGGCCACACTACAATGGGATCGAGTGTTTGTCCAGTTACGGTATGTAGTTCTAATCATCGCGAAAGATTTTCAAAACATTCAAATAACTTTTTCAAGTTTAAAACCTAATATAAATATTTAGGCCTACCCAATAATTTTTCAGAAAAAAATTTCCTTAAGAAATATTGTTGTGTGATTTTTATTATTATTGGCTTGATGAATGCTTAATACGGTATTTCTTAAAAATGGCATTCACCATATTTAATAATTTATACATTTTAATAATATGTTTAAATGAAAGATTAGACATATGTACCGGTATTCAAAGTTGACTAGTCAAGTCAAGTTTTATTTCCATTAATTGTACATTACATATGAGTTATGACACAGTGTGAGCACAAATGACAAGGTATGAACACAAACCCTTAAGGTTATATACCATTAAGAGTGTATGGAAAGGTTTTTTTACCGTATATAACTTATTGAAAAATAAGTTAATAATATAATGCAAGATAAATTATAATAATCATACTGTCCATATGATTCACATTATATTCTTATTGTTATTCAAATGATAATCTTGTAAATCCTCCAATAAATGAAAATAAAATGAATGAATAAATATAAATAAATAATCAATCAGAATTAAAATAATCAATGTACCAGTAATATTGGAATTTTTCTGTGCCTCTTGGCATTTAGCCAACATTTGTCTTGTATATTATGTATTAATCAACAGTAAATCATAGGCAGCCTACTTTCGAAAATGTTAATAATTTATAATTATTGTTCACATCTAGGTATGTTCAACTTGTGCTCCACACTGCCAAAAACCTTTATTGAGCAATCAGAGGTTTTGTTTGAATTCTATCGTCCAATGGAAAACGATCCTGATATGACAATACAAGAGAAGTCTTTCCATATGGAAGAGTGGACTCGTAAGAAAGCTAATCTTCTTCATTTTGAGTTCGACAAAAAGGAGATAGATATTGCTGTGACGAAAGCTCATGTTGCCTTAAGGTCAGTTTCCATCTTGTGAACTTTTTATGTTGTGCTGCACTTTATTGAACGAGAGATACATCTCTACCTAACAAATATCCAGGACAGAAATAAACCATTGTTGAGTTTTATTCGAGAAGTCATCAAAATACACATGTTCCCATTCCTCGATATGTGGATATTTATTGCCATATTGCCAGCAGTTGTGGTTGCCATAGTTTGTTCAAAACACTCATCAGATAAGAGTTAGGGCCTATATATTTTTTTTCTCTATTGGTCACACATTGAATATGTCATTACATGAAAATTAGAATGTGAAATAAGGAATGTGATTGTTTGAAAAGTAGATCCAGGCCTATATACAAATATCAATAATCACAGACTGGGGAAACTATTTCACGTCTATTGAAAAGGAAAACACAGGACAATTAATAGTAACGAAAAGGAAGCTGAGCAACAGGGGGGGGGAGCATTACAGCCCGCAGGCTAATTTGCACATTTTCCCTAAAAATTTTGAATTTTCCTAATTTTCACAAGGTCATAAAATATAAATACAAGGTTGTGAATGTAGTTGAGGGCTAGATTGATGGACTGGAAAAATTCGAAATTATCACTGGCTATTTTATTTTTAAATATTCCCAACACAATCCATTTCTTAGATTGTCAAATACCTTGTTTAGTAGGTTATTCTTTATTCTAATTGATTCTCATTTTATCGCGGTATTCTTGTTTTGTACTCTTTATATCAATAGAGACAATAATGCATCGCAGTCGACTATTCCCGTGAACTGGGACGTTCATTCCGTCCAGACTAATCTGGGAGCAAACGTCACCTTGACATCTAGACACATCTAAAAAGTGTACTTTCAACACAGTTGAATATAGGTATAGGCCACCAGCACATGTAGCTGAGTGGTTAACACACTTGCTTCATGTGACCCGGGAGGCAGTGGGCAAATCGGACCCGGTTCGATCCCCGCTACCATCCAACTTTACAGGGGTTTTTCGTGGTTTCCCTCTATAGTCTAGGCTAATGCCGGGATGGTTCCCACAATATAGGCCACGACCGCTTCCTTCCCACTATCCTTCCCATTACCCATAAAACCTTCATCTCATCCCCCATCATCGCATTAATCATTCATCCAACACCAATAGATCTCAGTCAAAGAAAAAGATGAATAAAAAAATATAAAAAAAGGTATAGGCCCACTATTGACGTAGCATGTTACAACACAAGAACAATCAGTGATGTTGAGTGTTGCAACACACGGACGTAATAGGCACAACTATTGACTACGTACAGTGTTTGATTGTAGGGCAGGCACAGACGTAATGCTGCAGGCGCTCAGTGACAGCCACGTACCCGTATTGGTGTTCTCGGCCGGACTGGGTGACACCGTGCACAGTTGTCTCAGGAACGAGAACGTTATGCACCCTAACGTTCACGTCATATCCAACTTCTTGAAGTTCGATGGCACAAGGGTTGCGGGCATGCAGGGGGAGATCATACATTCGTTCAATAAGAACGAGAGTGCTGTCAAGAACACGGATTACTTTGACGTAAGTACGCCTGCATTTGGCTGTCGACTGGTTGGTGGCCAAAGACGGTTTCAAAACCTTATTACAGTGAAACCTCTATCTATCATTTTTCAAGGGACCAGGAAAATAAAACCATCCATCCAGGAAAACTATCCATCCAGGAAAATTCAACATTGATTATATGGGAGTGGGGCTAGAAAAAATGAATGATACATCCAGGAAAACAATAGATCCGGGAACGATGCATAGGGGTTTCACTGTATTATTATTATTATTATTATTATTATTATTTTTTTTCATTGTCATTGCTCATCATTACATGATATTTGTTTGACACGTCAGTTCATACAAGACATACCAAATACATTACATACTGTACATATTTACACACTTATAGGTTTGTTATTGCTATTGTGCAATTGAAACCAAAGTAATGTAGGAAATCTGAAAACATGCTTTGGTCAATGCAAGTTATCTGGAATTGAAGCTATCTAGTGAGGCCTACTAGCCGTACATACGCAAATGCATATGCGATATTTGGCAACGTTCTATGCACTCCCAGATCAAATGTGTCCATAACAGTTTTCAACCTTTTGATCAGGCATCAATACTTCTGAATTGCCATGTACATTATAGGCTATCCTGTAGTTACCCCAGCTTAGCTCAAATTAGATTATTTCTTGACCTTATTTTCAAGTTATTGATTTCAAAATGATTAAAAGATATATTTTTGAGTAATTCTATGTATATAATGCATTTGGGTATGAGCAGGATACGTGTAGATTGGAATGTCCGGAGTGAATACAGTTTTGTTCAATTGCAGGAGTTAACCGGAAGAGGGAACGTGATCCTGCTAGGAGATGCTCTCGGAGATGCGGGAATGGCAGACGGAGTGAAAGATTTAAAAGCGGTGCTGAAGATAGGTTTTCTTCAAAATCGGGTAATTTATTTTCTTTCAGTGGATTGTTGATTTTAGGCTAGTTGAAACGATGCAAAACTAAATCAAAACTTGATCCCTTTATTGATCCCTGTATCTTGATATACTTTTCGTGATTCTGAGTGAGTCTGAGTGAATACTTAATCTTCATCGGTACAGACTCCATGAGAAGTTGAAGTCGACAGCGCATATCAAGCCCAAAAGCGTTTTCACATTAACCATTAATGCAAAGATTGTGAATCACTAGAGATGTAGGAATAGACTATCAAATCTAAATATCTCTCGAGGATTTATATTTTGGGTTTTCTTTTGTTTCATGGTATTTCGTTTCATTCAACATTGAATTCTATTTCACTTTATTTATTTATTCGTGTCGTTACATTGCATTTCAACACTATTTGTAGACCACAGTGAAACCTCTATGCATCGTTCCCAGATCCATCGTTTTCCTACTTCTATCATTCATTTTTTTCTCACCCCACTCCCATATAATCAATATTGAATTTTCCTGCATGGATGGTTTTCCCTGCATGGATGGTTTTATTTTTCTGGTCCCTTGAAAAACGATGGATAGAGGTTTCACTGTACCTACTTATTTTTAATTCTGACTTTGCTTATACATGTAGTAATCATGTTTTCATAAAACCGTAGCTAAATACAGATACAAATACAAATACTATTTTCCGTTAAAATATGCGCGATTTTGAAGACAATGAGCTGTAATGTATGAAAAATTGTTTTCGAAAAGTGTGTCCAAATATTAAATTAACCGGATAAACCAATGGTCAAGTAGAAAAGAATTGTTACCGGTATCTCTTTCCTCAAATAACAGCTATCAACAGTGAGAGGTGGTATTCGGACAGCTTCTTGCCTCAGACTAAAAAGACCGAAATAATGTGGAATTTCTGTTGATAATCCTGTAGTTGTTGGTCTAGAGTTTGCAGCTCCTGTTTTTTCAGTAGTTTGTTACAAAATGACACTTTTCACTTGAAAATGGACCACCAAAACTGAATGTTCTTACAACTCTAACAATCACTGACATGTGAATATTGTAAAACAGTATGTAAGTGACATTTGTTACCTTCTTGCAGGTGTCAGAAAACCTGGATATTTTCATGGATCACTTCGACATTGTTCTAATTGATGACGACACAATGCAAGTTGCCAACGAATTACTGGACAGAATCCTATAACAGACTCATTCGTGTCTAGACCTGATGAGTAGTATTGCATTTCTTGCCAGGAAGATTTACAGACTGGCAAACTGCCAAATATGATGATGAGCAAAAGAAATGGTCACTCGAGTAAAATGGTAACACCATTTTTTTCATGCTCTACAGTTCAAACGGACGTAGAATCTTCAAAGCGTTGAGTGATGGACACACTTGCAAGTTTACGCAAGTGAAAGGTAAAAGTTGGCTTTGCTATTATTAGCACTCATTGGTGCAGGAAAATCGTATGACTTGTGGTCACTTAGAAGCGCGTACACTACAGTACCGTACGTACACCTGTTTTTTTTTTTACACAGCAAAAAAACTTTCCAAAGGATTTTTTCAACACGGAAATTTTATATTGGTGAGAATGACTGAAAGTCGACCTTGTTGTAAAATTGTCAAATACAGTATTTATTGATGTTGTTTTGAAGGAAAAATGTTATTTTCACTTTTCATGTCATAAATAATGCATACGTATTACTCACTATTACGTAGCATGTTAGTAGTATGTGATAAATAATTGGACTGTAGATACGGTATCAGCAGACTCGGCTGGACCGATCTTCTGAATCTAATTTTTTGGACAATCTTGACCAATTAGGCAATTATCTTCGTACTCTACACACTATACTATACGTACGATGCATTTCAGAAGTCAATTCAACTGTACATTTGTAGTCACGCAGACTTTACAGCTATTTAAAACATAAAACCTTGTTCTATGTTGTCCCTTTGAATATGAAGGTTGTCAAAGTAATCTTCAGGAATTTGAGAGACTATGCGAGTTCTCAGTACATTATTTTTCGGTTTATAAGTACAAAGGTTGTACTTATTTATTTCTATGAATGTTGGCTACCCTTCCTTCTGTTCAGATAAACCAGATCAAACTGTCTATTATATTAATTTCTGGTGTTGGTTTATGATACTCAAAACTTGTAAGCTATCCAAAACCAGTATATTTTAATGAAATACGAACCTGGTTTTGATCGAGATCTATAGTCATATGTTATGATGACTTCACTGTCACTGAGATTATTATTATAGGTTCATGTGAAGTAATTGTATCCTCAATAAAGGCTGAGGATGAGAACGTACGCCTACAATTGTTCAAATGGGAAGCCACAAGGGCGATATTACCATACCATAAGAAATAATTATAATGTGACCATTTTAACAAACTGTTATTACTCTAATAATTTAAGGCATAACGAGCATAACGTGCTGCTTAAAATGGAATTGAAAATCTTATTACATACTGTATTTTTAACTTCTTTCTTCCCCAATATTTGTTCTGTCTTTTTATCCATTTGTAGTGTGGAAAAGGAATTTTTGATATTGTAATGCAAGGAAACATATTTCCGTGCATAAAAATGACAGTTATAGGTGAGAAATGATTCCTTTCATTTGTATTTTATTTACTCTGGTTGTTTTATGATACAGATTAATCAAAACTGAATTGAAAATTACTTTTATTGTTTATGTAAAACTAATTCAATTTCCTTCCATGTAGGATACCAGTACCGTATAGTCTTTTTAATCTTGATGTAGTTTAATCCAGCATTTTTTCTGTTATAGGCACGGATAAGCATTGTTCAGCCCACATAAACTGTAAATACATCATTTATAGATGAACGATAATCCTTACATTGAATTAACATTGATATCAGTTATGTAAATTATTAGTGTATCAATGAGAGTACGTAAAACTAATACAGTAATCATTTCACATTCAAAAGAAACAACAAATTCTCACAATAAAACAAATCACATTAAAATGGTGATACAAATTACAATTAAGTTTGCCCAATAAGGGAATAACTAGAAGCAGCACTCAAGATATACAAACAAACATAAAAATGGCCAGAAAAACACAAACAAACAGAGGGTTGAGTAAAGTCTTACAATGTTGGGATACACGTATGTTATCTGAAATGAAATTGACCTCAAATCTGTTTCACAATTATATTTTATTATCTTTACAAAGCAATAGGATGTGCTTGCAAAGACTATGCAACGGTAATCCCATTACATTGAAGTAATCTCCTTCTATTTTCTCGATAAGACTCCCGCCAATTCCTTGGATTCCGTAGGCTCCAGCTTTATCCCTAGAACAAGCATGTAAGGAACAGTTGGTGAACATGTCCATATTCAAACGGGGGTATATGTGGTCAATACCGAATACATTATTTGGGATCAAATAATAATAGGAATAATAATATTGCAATATGGTAATAGCCTACAGTAGGCCTACTTTACAAAATTCCAAGTCATTTCAAAATTTGAAATAACGAAAAAAGCAAAAATTTGCAATAAACAATTTCAACATTATAGTTGAATTTTCAATAATTTCAGTGAAAATGTTACCCTTTGTCATTTCTGTTATTATACATGACGATTGATGAATGAAGATTTCTAATGTTGGTACAAGTAGCTGTGGTCTGTACTTGTATTCACAAATGACAGTTTGTCTACAAACCAAGTATATGTGAAAACTTCTTCTGTAACTGTTCTTAATAACAATGTTCTTATAACTGTTTCTTTAATTGTAGAAACTCAATGCAGTTTTTAATGTACAGTATAACTATTTTGGAAAATGTTGTATTTCTAATTGAAGAATCTTTGTCCCTCAAAAAAATATGGGGCGATATTTATATTTATTACGTCAGTCGTCGTCTTTTCGTAGATACAAAATAAGAACAAGTAATGTGAACGTAATCAGCTTACATTGGTTCCCCGGTCTCGATATAAGACTTGGCTGTCTTTGCGTCGAGTGATGTCATGAAGACTTTTGTCTCCTCGTAAAACTTGACGGTTTTCGTTCCTGTTATGAGCACGACTCCTGTGTATACCGTGTGCCAACGCCCTCCAAGCCTGCCAACAACACAACCACTATATCACATCCTCTATTTGTATTTGTCTATTTACAATTTCACGTATTTGTCTATGTACAGTTACGTGTAACAATAGAAACTTTTTTTTAAAATCTAACAATACACCCATTCAAGAATTATAGGTCCATGCGCTTACCACATCCAAAACTGCATTCCTGCAATTCAGTGGTATTGCACTATGACGTATGGGTAGATAATAATTGGTTCATAGCGTTGAAAACCACCTTTAGGGTGTCTTGTTTTATATCTTATTTGTCCCACTCTGATGGTATGTAAATATCTCTTTTGAAATGAAGAATAAACATCAACCACTGACATTGATGAACATCTTGACAATTGGAAATAAAATGATAGTATAAATCATCCTTACTAAATACTTAAATAGCATAGGATTTCAAATGCAGTAACTGAGTTCCCACTCGGCTTCCAAGTTCGCTATCGATATATGGATAGATGTGGTGATTTAAAAAATGTCAATGCCCATTGATTTTTATTAATTTGAATGGCAATTTTATCTTGCTATAGTACTCGACTATACTCAATACTTCTAGACTTTCTACGACAGTACTTACATTTGTAGCATGTCAAATGCAATCTGTTTGTTGCTTGGTTTGCCAATGACTTTGCCGTTGACGGCAACCATCGTGTCGGCTCCGATAATCAAGTCTGGATACGATGGTTCAGATCTGATTCTCTTTGCCACTTCCTCGGCCTTATTGCAAGCCGTTGCCATGACAAACTCCGATGGGCACTTGTACATGGTAACGTCCAGGTCCTCTTCGTACAAAGACGGAAGGATGTCAAACTTGAGTCCCTGTAGAAAAAAAGTATGATTGTGTGCTTGTTGCACTTGATTACAATTGAAAAAGAATTTGATAAATAGTATGAACAAATGATACACTTGCTATTGTCGTTTTTTTCTCACAAATACTATATTTATACTTTAGAGAGAATAATTATTAACATATTCACTAGACCTCGAATACCTTTTATTTGAAACTAGGGGGCTGCTCTATACTTTCACTTCAATGGAGAGTGCTGATATTTAGTACATATTATTAATATGATATTATATACAGCCTACACAATTTGTCTAGTCTACACTAATTAACGCCTCAGAATTATGTGCAAATGAGTTAAATTTGGATATAGGATCATTCAAACTATTTGAAAACATTAGACCTATATTTTTCACTTCATACTATGCTTACATTTCAATTGGTGAGTTCGGTAAACCATGTTGAGTCAAATCAGCAACACTTTATTTTCAATTACAAATTTCATGACTGAAATTATTTATATATGCATGCGATGGCAGTTAAATACTAGAGATGTTGTTATGAACAAGTCTATAAATAAAAATTGTGTAAGGAATTAAAATTTGACTTGCTGTTCCAACAGAGAAGGAGCTATTTCAAATAGTAACATTGGTGGCTGGTAAGTTTGAAACTGTTGTAGGCCCTATATCAACTGTCTTACTTGAAAATTCAGTAAAATCACCAATCAATCTCGAACTGCCTTTTGTGATGCTTGAGTAGCAGTAAATCACTATGCTAAATTATCGAATGTTCAAATATATGAGATTCAAGTTTGACACTGTCTAAATACAAAATGCTCACAATGCTCTGTAAAATCTCCTTTCTTCTCGGAGATGTGCTGGCTAGGACAATTCGCTTGGACGAGAGTAGGTGCCGAACGGGTTCCAGCATCCTTCAGCCAGTGTAGCGTTTTTGCTGCAACCTAGAACCAACGAGAGCAATAACTACATAATTGGCATTATTTTTAATTGGCTCCAAGATTATGGAGCTACGCAGTGGATACTATTGTGCAAATAGATTTGAGTGCAGCGTAGCTTTGCATGTAATTTCTGATACTACTATAACTAGGTGTACTTATTTTTTTCTTTTTTATATTGGGTTTTAACGACACTATACTGATGGCTATGATCTATTGGAATCGGTGGATGATGAATGAGATAATAGGTTATTTTATTAGGTGTTTTTAGATTGTGGGAAGGAGTTGGTCATGGCCTGTTGTTGAAGAACCATCCCAGTATCAACTTGAACGACAGGGAAACCACGAAAAACCCCTGTCAGGATGGTCGACTATGGCGGGAATCGAACCCCAGTCTCCCGAATGACGGTTCAGTGTGTTACCACTCGGCCACGTGTCTCGGTACTAGGCGTTCTATTCTTGAACATTTATTTATAGGTTAGGTTATCAATCCCACCAACAGGTATATAATAATAATAGTTGGTTCTAGCTGTACATACATGCGATGTGGACGATCAAACCTACACCCACCAAAAACAATATCTGGTGAGACCTTTACAGAAAAATCAGAAATAATTTGACTTTCCGGCTTACAGTATACAAAAATGCAAAACATAAATGATTGCATCAAACGTGTGTCTACCTGAAACTAAACAGTTTTCACAGTGGTACAATTAGATATCAGTAATTACAATCTGTAGAAAGCATCTGTCAACGGCAAGAACGACAACCTGCGTCAGCTGCGCAACACGTGCGTTGATGAACAACTTGTCAGTTGTTTACCAGTTGTACCAACCTGAACACAAATACCTTGATGATATTGCCGCCAAGCTGCAGTTCGTTGCGATCATTGGTTGGTCGGGATTTCGGAAATCATGATTGGTGTCGAAGGAGTTACTTCTATTTATTTTGATTAATGAGTGACATTTATATAAGACTAGAAGTTTTAATGACAAGGTAGGCATAGGTATTTGGTACTTCATCTTTTCGGTGAACTGAGTATTGATGTAGGCCTAGTGTCATCATTGAACACCAGCCTCAATGGTGTCATGCTACACATGTCTATTTGAAGGTTAGGCCTGATGTAGAAGTTCATTATTTATAGTTGTGATGTTAGGCATGTCCTAGACTAGACCCAGGCCATTGAGATTCTAACATTACAATCTCAATGCCCAGGCGTGGGGGATATGCCTATGAACTAGTCCATTACCTTAGATCAAGCGATTACATACTCAATGTGTAGGCTTAGTGGCAAAATTTAATGGTTTTATATGCCTATTTTCCCTTTGTGTGAATGAGGCAATAACAGGACAATACATACAAAAACCTGTTGTAGCAACTATTCTTGAGCCATAGAAGGACATTAGATAGATCTAGGCCTACTCTATGCTTACTCTGGGCATTGATTTTATAAGGTTCAAATTCAATGCTCTGGGCTAGAAAACACCACAACTTACAAATAGCATGTGACACTGTGTTAATCTGTTGACACTTGCGGTCCAAAATAAAATTTTGAATAAAATTTACGCACATTCAACTGCTGATTGTTTCATAGACAGATGCGTGTAATGCATGTGCACATTGTCTGCTAGTTTTTGTGTCTATAATATCTTTTTTTTTTTTTCAATAACATCGAAACTTGATACAAAATCATTGTTCCCCAATTAAGGCTATAGATGAAAAGTAGGATCATTTGGACGGGGCACCACAAGGGCGATCTTACCACCCCATTTTAATTATTTGAAACCAATGAACTTCAACACCAGGACTGCGCTGATGGTAACCATAACTTTCTGCAATATCAGTATATTTTCTTCAGGATGCATTTTAATGTAGCTTGGTCAACCACTTCTTGTGACTGCAACCTTACATGGGGAATTTGGGATGCATGCCCTGCACGCACTATCATTGAGTTTACGCTATTCTTTGGTGGCCAAGTCTTCGAATCCATCTACTCATTTGTATATTTTATCCATCAATCATACAGCCATTAGATACCAACAAGTGAAAATCAGAAATCAGAAATAATTCAGCCATTCAATAGTATTACCCACAATTCAATTTTTAGACACATTCGGACAAGAAATGATCTAAATGATCTTCTTGATTTAAAATGTCATTAAAATTTACTTAATACATTTTGAAATTCAATGTGGCTCTGATACGTAACGTCATCAAGAAGCTAATCGTGGTTAATGCTATGAAAGAAAACTGTTCTTTTTTTGAAAAATTTGTTTCAAACTTTCTATCCCTCTAAGTTCTAATATCCCAAGCATCATTTCAGTTTAAAAGAATAATATAAAATATTGTTACTTGTAACTAGATCTGGAACCATTTGGAGCCTTTAGGAACTGGAACCTTATTGTGAATGATGTAGATTGATACTTGAACAAGAAAATGAACCCCTATTTTCTAAGTGAAAACAACCAGAACCAAAATAAAACATGGGTTTGGATCCCTGTTAATAATTTACCAAGTATTAGATTATTGTGGGACCAAATTATTGCACCAACTTTGGGCCTATAACTGAGAATTTTACTGGTCAACATTGCTGAAAAAGTAGGCCTAGATATATTTGGGTACATGGGCCTACTTCATAATTATATGCTTTTATGATTAGTCTCAATCTTGCTTGATTTTAATGCGCATGTAGGCCATAGACCCTACTAGTATTTTTAAAGTAGGCGCAAACATGAAATATTAAACTTGTTGTTTGAATTATTCTCCAAACAGATTAATATGAGTGGCGAAACGTCTAGAAAGCGGAAGCTGAGCCCTGACAGTGACACTGAGCGTGCGTCTACTTCAGCTGAGCCTGCTCATGACAACAAGTGAGCTTAAACTACGAAAATGCTAATTATTTTTCCTTCGCTTGCCTAATTTCTTGGGAAATTGAGAGATTTCGATGGACTCATTCAATGATATTGCAGCAACTTGCTTCACAAAAGAAATTAAAAATATGTACTCTTTTGTTGTACGGTACCACAGGCTGGTTGTACTTGAAGTAGTCATTTATTCATCACTTGTTTATATTTAAAAGTAGGCCTATCCTTTTTGTAGGCCTACCCTGCATCTAATAATTACTTAATTAGTTGAAAAATACTTGATTAAAGTTCTTACAAAACTAGCCTTTACTTTTCACATTTCTAAAAAAATTGTTTGGATATAACAAAGGGTTTTTATTATTGAATCCTTCAATTCAAACGAAATATGAACTTCCGTTTTTTTCCTTCCGTCACTCTTCACATAGGTCAAAAGGCTAGTCTAATCATATTGTTTTTTTTTGCAAGTTGAAATGATTTGATTTGAATTTTGAATGAACTTTATGGTTTTTCGCTTACCTACGTAATACCGGTAGCTTGTATCGATTTGAATTTGGATTCCAGTTCTCTTCATATGGGAATTGAAATTTTGATTCAAGTCCAGTTCTTGTTAATTGGGAATAAAGATTTTGAATTGCTTCCACAAAAATGTCAATTAATTTCGATTTCGATTTCACTCCAAGTCCCTGGTTCTGCGTTTTCAGTGTGGAGAACCATGCACCAAGTGCGCAAGAAGTGGTACCAACTGTGCCGGCACAGGCCAACAAAGTGCTTCCACCAGTTGGACTTTTCTGGAAACTGATCAACAGTCCGATTCATCAGGTGTACGATACTCTGAATCATGTTCAGCTCCAAACACTTATGACTACAATATTAAACGCCACTAAAGAAAACCTGATATTTATACCTAGCGCTAATTGTTCTCTCGCTGAATACGATGCAAGAGAAGAGAAGTATGTGGGTAAGTACGGTACCTGGTATTGGAATTTTGAAAATCCTATTCAACAATCTTTATATTGATAGATATTTCATTCAGCAGATTGAAATACATTTTACAGAATCTGAAACTTCGTTCTCTCGCTTCCAGATATTGAATAATTCACATTAATTTTCAAATTTTATCTAAGCCTACTATTGGTAACTATAATTACCGTACTAGTTACTAATTATACATATACAATAACTAGGAAAACGCCATATATGCGTTGATAGACGAGCGGATAGTATTAGTATGTCGACTTTTTTGCCAAACTTCTGCCTTCATTCTCCAATTGGGTGACATTCAAGTTGGAAATGGGTGAAAACTGGCCAACTGCTTCGAGTGGTACCAATTTAGCACATTTTATGGTTTTTCTTTGAAATGGCTCACCCGATCAAGCTGAAAGTTTCAGAAATGTGTATCATAATGTAACTCAACTTCACGCAAAATTTCATTTTTTTTAAATAAAAATATTCTTTTTTTTCGACAGGTTATTGTAATGGGTATTTTTGAAATTTCTAAAATTCATAAAAGAAAAAGTTATCGTACGATAATGCTACAAAACTACACAGATCCAAGTTAGATGAGGAACCATAATGAAAAAAAGTTTGAAAATGATAGCTGTAGCCGTTTGACCTGTGGAGAACCGACAAAAAACATAAAAATAAAAAAATAAAAAACATAAAAACACACCAATTTTTTCAGTATGTCAAATTGAATCCTCGCTAAAGCTCGTCTAATTACAAGCAATTATGATCTTTAAATTTTGCCAGAACCTTTCTTCCTAGTGTTACACCCTACTATACAACGTCTATAGTCTATACTAACGTCGTATACTAACTATATATAACGTCTATGTTATTTTGATGTTTTGCTGCCGTAGTAGAAAAATGCCCCCAAGTATTGATGTGAGGCACAGCAGAAATGATAGAACCGACAGTTTGTAAAATTAAATTAGTAAAAACTCACTTTTTAGGTCTACTTTGTATAACTGCAAAGGTTAGCTACACAGAATTTCTCTACCTTATTCAAAATCGACTGTAAAAATCAACTCATTGATTAACTAGATAAAAATATTGAACCAAAACGTGGCATAAAACAGTGGTTGTAAAATAATATCATTTAATTGTGTTCTTAAATCTGCTCCTCTTTATATTAAATTTGTCCCCCTTGTAATTTCTGTTTTTATAATCAATTTGTTATGGAAATGAATGCAATTCATTTTTTCGTTTGAATTTGATCATTGTCAGTTGACAAAATGCAGTATCGGTAAGTTATCACATTGCAATTTATTTATTGCTCATCACAAGTTGTTTGTATTTGTTTAATTCAGTTGATAATTTGATATCCTGATCCGGTAGATGAAGGGACATATCGGACCCGGTTCGATCCCCGCCACCGTCCATCTTTACAGGGGTTTTTCGTGGTTTTCCTCTGTAGCCTAGGCTAATGCCGGGATGGTTCCCACAATATAGGCCACGACCGCTTCCTTCCCACTATCCTTCCCACTACCCATAAAAACCTTCATCTCATCATCCCATCATCTCATTAATCATTCATCCGACGCCAATAGATCTTAGTATTCATTACAGTGCGTCGTTAAAACCCAATATATATAAAAAAAATAATAATAATTTGATATCCCACAGATAAGCCCTTTACTAGGCTTTGTAGATCTTTTGAGAATTTGTATATGTAGCCTATATAATTATATAGTATATTTTTTTTGACAGTGAAAAGAAAAAAGGATAGGCACAGTTGAATTTGTATGAGGGAAACCTGAAAAGTGAATTTGTTTCAGCGTTCACCGTCTGGCTTCTCGGCCGTCTGTTCTACTTGCTCGGATCCGACGATTTGTCTCAGTTCCACGAGATGGCAATCGAGTCTCAAGTGAAGATCATACGAAGGCTGGAGTGCCAGCGGACGCACATGTTCCAGCCAATCGCTGACGAATATCTACTCTGCTTGACTGGTTAGCCGTTGATTTGTATTATTACTTTCGCACGTCATAACTCGGTGTACTTATTCATCATTCCAATGTTCAAGTTTGCTACCCTATGTAGCTCGGTCAACGAAGGCACCACTTTGGAAACTGAAGTTACCGTTGGGCTTGGGTTCGAGTCCCAAATAAAGCATGAGTGTTTGTAAACGTCCTTTCATCTATTATCACTTCATAATTTTATTATAACCTGCTCATTTGTACCCCCAAATAACAGCTGTTGGTGAGGTCATTAAGCCAACAATAGAAACAATTATTATCATCATCAATGCTCTAGTTACAATGAGGCTTCCTCTTTTGTCATGTGAGGCAAATGTACCAGAAAGTACAAATCACATTGAAGTCTTGAAACATTCAAAAGGAACCACTTTCAAATAAAAATATCAATTGATCTTCAGCCTACACTGGGAAAAATGACTGTATATATCAAGATTTTGATGTTTTTAAAAAGAAAAGTACCGTTAAATGTATGAATAATATTTGTTTTCTTTCGAAATGTAGACATTTCACATCTTCAAAAGCCTGGCAACAACGTGAAGCAGTTTCCCGTGTCGTTGAAGAGATTCGTCCCCAGCGTAGAGAGGATTGAAGACGACGACCTTGACCTGCGACAAGTGTTCATCGAGCTGAAAGACGAATCGCAGTGCGCTCGACTTCAAGTGTACATCCTCGACGTAAGTTCTTGTCATTCTCGGAACTACGTCTGTTACGATCGCACATTGTTGGGTTCACTTGTATCCACGAGAGATGAAGGCCATACCATTGAATACACATATGTATTGAATATGCTATTTAATATTTTTTAAATCTCAAATCTATGTTCGTGCCAAGTACGAATTTTTATATCTCACGTCCATAATTATTGCACGCATCACAATAATTTTGCTATCCCACTACAGTGAAACCTCTATATGCATCGTTCCCAAATCTATCGTTTTCCGTATCATTCATTTTTTCTAGCCCCACTCCCATATAATCAATGTTGAATTTTCCTCGATGGATGGTTCTCCTGGATTGATGGCTTTATTTTCCTGGTCTCTTGAAAAACGATGAATAGAGGTTTCACTGTACACGCAAAATCTCTTTCATTATTGACTCTTTCAATTTTGGCACCTCGAGCATGGAATGCGTTACCTGATGAGATGAAAATTCAAAATGAAAATAATTTCATAACTGAATGTAAAAAATTTCTTCTACAAATTCAAAGCGACAATAAATATTTTTTATAACACTGGATCATTATAACATCAATTTATTTATTCTTCATGACATAAGGTTTAGTTCCTATTATTGCATTTTTTTTTCTGTGGTAAATTTACTGGAAACATTTTGTTATACTTATAAGTGTATTGTTACGGTGAATTTGTTGTACGTTCTATGTTTACATAATGAATGACTCATGAGTTGTGCATTTATGTTATGAATTTGCTGTGTGCTTGCATTGAATAACATGATTGCCTGATTGGCAATACTGGTATCTCGGTGTGTACGACAACTGTATGTATGCATGTATGTATCCCTAGCTCTGTATTTTGTTATATTTTCCGTGTATTCAATTTTGTTTCAGAAATGTATGTAAATTATGTTTCAAACTGGTTAAATGTAAGAACGGCCCTGCCAACGTTCGCCAGCAATAAAGATCTTATAATAATAATAATAATAATATTGTTAAAAATACAACTCAATTACGACAACACAATGATCAACACTATTATCTTGTTGTTTGCTTGTCGCAGATTCTAGTCAAGTCGTTGGATGGATTGCTGGAGTTCGAGCCGCAGACGCCAAACAGAGTGTGGCTGACAATCTGCGAGCTGTTGGAAAACGCTCGAGTCAACGTGAAGACGAGAGCTCTCAGCTTCTCGGCAGCGATGCTCGTCAAGTCGGGGTTCTGTATGCATCCAGACGTGAGTGTCACATCCAGTTGTGTGTCTCAAACAAACCAAGCTGATTCATTTTCCATTGGGTTTAACAACCCACGGTAGCTAATATCTAGTGTCGTCGTTTGAGTGATTGATGAGATGATGAGATAAGAGTTTCTTAGGTAATAGGAAGGAAGCAATCCACAGAAAGTAGAAACCATCCCAGATTAGCTTGGATTACAGTTTGGTTTTCGTGTTAGGAAAACATGAAAAACTTACAGTTAAGATGTAAGGTGGCAGGTATCGAAGCCTGATCTGCCGTCATCTCTCGGGGGTTACATGGATATGTATTTCCTTACCGAGATACATTACTCCTGCAGCCGATAGCAACATATGCCCGTTCCAATCTCAGCAGCCATATTGGACATTTGCAAATAGAATATAAGCAAGGCATTCTATATTATCACTCATATAATTATGTCAAATATGGCAAAAACTTCCCGGTTTGTAAAGCGTTTGTATGCATGCCTTCTTAACGTTAAGTAACGTATCTCGGTGATATATATCTATGCATGGAGCAAATGCGCTAATACTAGGGTTGTCAACAATAACATATGTATACCAATTACAATGAATATTTCTTAAACAATACAATAATTGATTGATATACTTTCATATACACGTCAAGTATTTCTAGCTAGTATTATTCGTAATTGCGATATTCCCTCTCGTGTTTCAGACTCAGCGCAAATACCTCCAGTGCGTCCAGCTGATGGTGGAACAAGACCTCTACTACCAATCCTCGCGACCCGATCACGCTCAACTCCCGCGCGATCCGATGATGTCCGCAATACACGAGGTGTTTACGGCCGTCAACAGGTTGCACGGTACGACGTCGGCCCGCGACAACGCGCTCGTGTTCAACATACTGGCGGAGATATTGCAGGGCATCAAGATCAAGGACAGCTCGGATCAGCTGATGGAAACGTGCGGGATACTCGCGAGGAAGCTACTCGTCGCAACGAACAGCCCCGCGGAAGAGCACGTGGTCAAGAGGCTGATTGACAATCTTCCTACGTGCAAAGTAAGATACTTGTATCATCGTAAATTATAGATCTGTGCAAGCAGAGCAAATCAAATTTAATCGAGTTTCGAGCGAGATTCAGTCAAGTTCAGATATAAATTTAATTCGAGCAAGCGATCTCGCAAATCACGAGCAAGGCTAAACTTGGGATAGATGGGAAATCTGAAATTCACTTTATTTAACATTCTATAAACTAGATTGTGTTAAGAGTTTTTGAAAATAAAATATTTAGGACTAGGCCCAGTCTTAATTGGTACCAGTAATTATGTATTGTTTCAGTCTACCAATCTATCTCAATTTCATTCATCTAAAATCTCTGTTCATATTGATAAGTTTTTTTTTTCATTCTGTTTATAATTATGAACTTTACACTGCTGTTAATGGAAAGGAGTGAACATTGCCCAAGATACTTTGTTCAGAGTGGAAGATATCAACGTTCGTCTGTTTTGTTTACTCTCAATTTTACCAATGCCGGTAATGTCCGAATATATCACAAAAAGGGTTGAAGTTCATTGGTTTTAAATAATCAAAATGGGGTGGTAAGATCGCCCATGTGGAGTCCCGTTCAAGCGATCCCATCTTTCATCCATAGCCTTCATTGGGAACAATGATTTTGTATCAAGTTTTGATTTCACTAAAAAATGTATATATTAGGCCTAATAAGAAACCTAGTAAAAAATTCACTTCCAAAATTCAAAATGGTAGGCCTAAATCAAAATGAATGTATTTGTTACAAGTATTTTTTCTCACTCAATTACAAATGGCCTATAAGTGAATGTGTGATCCGTGTGTACAGCATGGCATGCACGTGATCGAATACAGCGTCCTCAGCGAGCTGCGGCCCTATACCACGCCGCCCCCCAGCGCCGCCCCTTCCGACGCCACTTCCAAGGTCATGTGTCGAGACGTCAGCCCCACTTGGCGAGAACTGTCGTCACGACTGAAACTGCACCTTGACTCACCAACCTCGCAACCCATCGCCTCGCTTCAAGTCATCCGTTCGATCGTGCTCTGCGCCGCCCGAGTCAACCTCGAGCTCGGCAAACCCGAGTCGAACGTGACGTTCTGTTTCGACATCGACGTGCGCCAGCTGTTGAAGCTGTTCATGACGACATTGTTGTTTGTGGACGTCGAAGACGGCGCGGAGCAAGTCGTGGCAACGTTGGAGATCGTCGGGGATCTGCTGTGGATGGCGGAGGTGCGCCAACAGACGGAGCAGGTGGCGCACACGGCTGTTGCTCTGATGGCGCTGCCGTGGCTGCATGCCAACATGTGGACTGACTTGGAGACGTTGAACAACGAGTATATCGTGCAGATATCTCGGCGCTTGAAACACATATTAACCGGTTAGTTTAAATGAAAAGAGCTTAGGTGAATACTGTGAATTGTTACAATGTGTCAAGTAGGAAAATACATTGGCCCGTTGCGTACAGTGGAACAAACCCTGTTGATGCGTTACTCAGGGGACCAGAGTAAAAAACTCATCAAAGTAAAAATCTTACTACATATAGAAACTATTCAAGATGAGGGAGCATTTGCTAGGGATAAAACTTCTGCCAAAGGTAGTAAATGTGCTATTTAATGAGAAACTTACTAAAGAGATTCTACTGTATATCATTCACAATGTGTTTTGATAACTTATAAATTATTAAATTCTCATAAAATAATTTATAAATTAATACTGCGCACTGCAGTAGAAACTGATGTCAGTTCGAGGCATGGGTTCAAGTCCCATATAAGGCATGGGGTTTTGTAAACGTCCTTTCACCTATCATCACTTCATCATTTCATTCATTAGATCATCCCTTCATTCATACCCCCGTATAACCTAGCTGTAGGTGGGGTCGTTGAGCAGCATTAAAATAATAAGTAATTTGTTTTAGATAAAGAAGTTCGCAAGCTGTGTCTGTCTCATGTGGCGTTCCCCATCTGCCAGCTGGCGCTGGGATGGCGCATCAAGTTACTGCAGTCCATCATAGAGGGCAGTGACGGCGCATTGGGAGCCGAGGCAGTCCACGCGGTCGTTAAACTGTTGTACGACCACGTCGGCGAGTTGACGCTGGTCGTACAGAGCGTGTTAGTGCCAGCGCTGGAATCACGCCATCGTCTGGTACAGATAGCGCTGTCGGAAGCTGTCGTCAAGCTCATCTGCCTCTTAGCGGGCACTTGTCGATACAAAAGGTACTTATTCTAGGGACGAATGATTTAATGAATGTTGGGGCTTAAAAGTGCGTCTGCACTGAGATCGGGGTACTTTGCCACAGTTATCAACGTTTGTGGATGACTTGAGCATATGGTGGGAGCGGGGAAGAAAGAGAAAAGTAAGAGAAGAAGATGTAAAATAAAAAGAAGACAATAGATGAAGAGGAAAAGTGACAAGAAAATAAATCAAAATACAGATGCAATGTTCAGTACTCCCTCCAAATACTTCAGTCATAAAATGGCTCCCACTCGGCCGAGACGGTCCAAACTCGGTCTGAACCCTCACTCCAGACCTTACTGCCATGGGTGACCCTTTTGGGGAGCAATTATTTATTCCCAGCAATAGCTGTGGAGATTACGGGGCCACACAAGCCCCCACACTGAATTGATTATCAATTAATTGGTCGTAGATATTCATATACCAATCAATCTGCATCAGTCGGTAATCAATCAGAATCGATGGATTAACAATTATTATTCGTTGGATTATTTAGGTATGTCGATGTTTTGAAATTCTCTTCAGAAGTTTGCACTGTGTTTCAAAGACGAATGTTGAATGGTTGTGAAAATGGAAGGTGGAAAATTTGTGATAATAATTTAATAATCAATGTGGCACAGCTATGCATCTAGGCACCCATTATATATTTTTACATACGTTTTTGATCAAATTGTGGATGATATTTATCAATTTCATTTGTTGCTGTTTTGACCAATCAATAATTTGATTAATCGAATGATCAGTTGGTCCGATCGACCAATATTTTAATCATAAGATAAACGATTATTAAACAAATTATCATCTTTCGTTGGAAATTTGATTGATCAATATCACTTTTTGACATCGAATGCTAACTCCAATGTACCGTATTTCTTGGTACCGGTATTATGTTTGTTTACGTAACACAAAAAGCTAGTTAGAAAAGATTTTCAGGCGGTTGAAGAAGTTCAGAGGAATCTCTAACCGGGAATCTGAAGTGAGAACAAAACTAGAAAGCAAAATGACTGATTTAAAAAAAAATAACATCAAAACTTGATACAAAATCATCATTCCCGTGTTAAGGAATATTATTTTGTAATGGACGATATGAGATGAATGATTGATGATGATGCAGGTTATGTTGAGGCTATGGATGAAACTGGAATCGTTTGGATGGGTCACGACAAAGGCGATCTTACCCCCCATTCTAATTTTTTTAACCCAACCTAACCTGGCTGCAGATCTTCAATAACATTCAGTATCAACAAATAATATTTCAATAGAAATTCAATAACTGGAGCACTTGGATCTTAATTTCAAGTCACACGTGTGTTAATGACGCAGGTTAATGAAAGACTCGCACGTCAACATAGAAGTGTGTTGCACCGAGTGCGACGCAGACACCCCGCTCGACTCGCCGCCCGCAGCCCGCAAGCAGTTCCTGATCAACGAGAGCGTGCTGAAGATCTTCCTCCGACTCCTGACCTCTCCGGTGCCGGACGTGCGCAGGAACGTCGCCTCCGCCCTCCCCCGCCTCTCGAACCACGTGCTGCAGTTCAGGGACAAGCGGAACCAGATGCCTCACAAGTGGATTCCGTTCTTGAGAGACGACGATCAGAGCGTTCGACTCTGTTTCTCGAAGGTGGGTGGCCGAACATTCGTCCTGTAAAATCTTATTGGAAACTTTGCTTGTGGGGTCAAATGGGGGTCTTCTCCCATATCTACTTGGGTGTTCACATTTCATTTCATTTTAATTACGGTCGATTTAGGATTATTATGTCCTGGATGGTTCACCCACAAATATTTTCAGAGTGGATATATTTCCTTCAACGCCGTTATTATTAGACACTTGTAGCCTACTACAATTTTTTTTCATTTTACTCATTGATTTTACATCCTTTATTTCCTTCCATTGTCTCTCTCTCATGCAGATATTATAGAGATTTGGATCACCATCTGTATCTACAGGTCCTGCCTATGATTATGTGTCTTACATCTTTCATATTAAGTAACTGCATTGAAAAAGAGGGAAATTTTGCAATTCGGTGGTGGTACAAAGCGTAGATTTACCGCTTCATTTCATGCTTTGTGATTGTGCTCATCAGGTAGTGAAGTACTTGGTATTCAACCGTCGCTGGATGGAAGAGAAGAAGAGCATGTCGGAGACTTTGCGAGAAGAACACATTCCTCTCAGTCAGTACGATCGTAAGGAACTCAGCCAGTCGGTGCCGTTGCTCGAGATACTCAACGAGACGCTGTTGGCGACGGTGCAAGATAGCTTGGAGAAGGGCGACAAGCCGTTACAAGAGTCTTTGCTAGCTACGCTAAACGAGATAGGCTGGTACGTATAGATGTTTATTTGTCAGAAAAGTATTTTGGGGAAAATTTCACTCACATTCTTCATCATAGCTATCATAGTAGTTATCTAGTCAGTTTTTGAGGCTTGCAGTGGGAATCTCACTGCATATCACAAAATAATTACAGAAGACTAAGAAAAAAACATGGGTGCCGATGTGCGTAACAAGTGGCGACAAATTTACCTGTTGATTAACTAACATTACGACAATTTCACCTCGTCATTCGTAACTATTTTTGAAAAAATATTGAATTGTCTACTTACATTGCAACTTCTATTCACCAAAACTCCTTTCTTCAGTTATTGATCTTAGAGTTTGGGGGGTCGGCATATATTCGGTACAATACGGTAATATTTTGTGTAAAGAAAAATGCAGTATGAAGTACATATTAGTCTCATTTTTATCTCTTTGTTCATCTAGCACTGTAACTCGTGGCGTGTATAGATAGATAGCCAAGTGACGATGTGTTGTTATGTTGGTAGTGTGCCGGTGGATTGTGTACTACTTCCGACCATCAGCATGATGATGTTGCTGATCGCTTACCCGTCCTCTTCGATGGCAGCCGCGGCTAAAGTCTGCCTGGCGTCCATAGCGGCTGCTCACAACTGTAGTCCGAGAGACATGTACGTGCGCTATAAGACAGAGCTATGTCATGTAAGTACGAGCAAACTGCTCCTTTACAAATGATGTACATGACCTATTTTTGTCGTTGTGGTCAATTTTGCGTGTGAAGATGTAGGCTACTTCCCTCATGGATCAGTACAGTCACAGTCTAACATGTGCATTCAAAACTAAACCGTTTAATATGAATTGAAATTCATTTCACAGATATATATTACATATATTTTCAAACAATCATGTACTGTAGGCCTATTGTATTTGTATTTAATTTACTCATTAGTCATTACAGATTGTTCTTTAAACAGGTGGTAATGATTGTACTTCACAAATTGTGAATTAAAAGAAAACAAACAGACTAACAAACAAACATGAGTGTACTCCGTACACCTAGTTTTCTTACAAGATAAATGCTTACGTGCTAACCATTTTCTTTTGGTACACTACAAAAGTATACATTGAAACCTCTTATCGTTTTTCAAGGAACCAGGGAAAAACATTCATGCAGTGAAGCATTCCACAGAAAAATTCAACATTGGTTACCATGTAGGCCTATGAAACTTTTGGGGGGACAAAATGAACAAATAGGAAAATCATTGATGCGGAATCCGTGTAAGATTAAAGAGATTGAAAAGAGTTGAGCCAGGTAATTTTGTGGTCAACCAGTTCCAAATTTGTTATCGGTACTTGATATTTATCATATCGTTTCTATCTTCGATAATCAAGAATTTAGTATCAGCCTTTTTTAAATTATGCCCTAAAATGTAATAACATATAGACAGGAGAAAGCATCGAGTCTTGTTCTCCGCGGTAATTATCCTTGCTTGTGTACCAGTTGTTTGTAGACATGGCAGTCTTTAACTACGTTCACGCCGGATACAACTTCTCCACGTCGCTGCACTTCATGGCTCGATCGCTGGGATTGGTCGGCTCCAGAGAGTTTGTGACCAATGACATCCGCACTTTCTTGCCGCACCTCGTCGCTTGCGTGGTGAAACATCCGACTGCCGAGCCGCTTCTCAACGACATTGCTCAGATCCTCGGCATTACCGTTAGCGAGCTCATCGAAGACAACTATCCCGTATGTAGTCTGTATTCTGTGAAATGGTTTGCTGCCCTTCCGGCTTGGTCAGTCAGAGCTCTGCTTTGGAAAGTGAACTCAAGCTGGGTGTGAGTTTGAGTTCTGCATAAGGCATGGGTTTTTGTGAACATCATTTATCTATCGACCAGGCATTGCTAGCATCAAATGACCGAGCTGTTAGTGAAGTCGTTGAACGTCACTGAAATATTTCCTATCTTTGTGTTACACTTTTGGATTGTAAACGATGAGCTGAATGTTCTGTTCATTTTTAGACCTGTTTCAGTTCCTATAGATGTTATTCTAACTGTAATTTCACTAATTTGACATTTTATTTTGTGATCACGTTTGTTTTATGATTTAAGGCGCAAAATGACCTAGCTGTCGACGCGCTTCTAAACCCTAACATTCATTCATTGTTTTATGATTTATAATGTTTATGCCACAGACAAGCCAAATGGGCTTTGTGTGCTTTTGTGTAGAAAAATTGTTACTTCCCCCAAAAATGTCAATAAAAACAACAACAGATTCTCGGCTTAATTACAATACAGTGTTTAATTATTTATTCTATTTTATATTCCTGAAGGTTTTCTAACTTTTCCAAGTTTTGATATATTTTTATTCTTGTTTAGTACATCTACCCTCACATCTACGTGTACGAGGAACCCGAAGTGATCAAGTCATGCTGCACGTTCATGGAGAAACTGAGTAATACGAGTATCTCTCATCAGAAGAAACTGTCGCTGAAAGTCATGTCCAACGAGCTGATCTTGCACTACAACGTGCGACCCGAACGAGTCCTATCGGGTCTCGTCGAACTGATCAAAGAAGATCCCAACTTCAGTATCGCTCTGCAAGACAAGAAATCTCGCACGTCGCTGATAGTAAGTCACGCAGAACTGGGCTTGTGTCCACGAAAGAAGAAAGTCTTCTAATAAATGAGTAATAACTGATACGAGTGGTCGGGTGGCTAGCACACTGAACTGTCATTCAGAAAGACCAGAACTGAATTCAGGTCAGGCGTGGGTTCGAGTCCCGCATACTGCATGGGTTTCTGTGAACGTCCTTTCACCTATCATCACTTCATGATTTCATCACCACCTGCTCATCTGTTCCCCATATAACGTAGCTGCTAGGAAGTCGTTAAGCAGCATTAAAATATATTTTTGTAAAAAAATCTCTGTTTCGCAGGCCGACTTTCTCTACCCTCAGTTCCTCGGCATTCTCGTCAGTTTCGACAGCAAGCTGGTGACAAAAGTCGTCTGCGAGTCTGTCAAAAGACTGGCACTTCAGACGTTGCCAGAACTCATCAGACTGATGGGTTCGAAGTACATCACCTCGGTGAGACTGAAAGTTCTGGCAACACTGCGCTCGGCTCTCAGGCTTGATTATAGCAACTTCCCGGATCTCAACTGTCTAGCGTGGGAGGCATTCGTACGCAATGTCGAGGTAAGAGTCGTTGTTTAGCGCTCAACATCTCAACTGAGTTTGTCGTTTGATTTTGATGATTGATTTGATCTTTCTTTATTGAATGGAAATATTCAATATCATCAATTTGACACTGATTAAAAAACTTGTAATTTTATCTCACATAGGCTTTACGCTACTGCCGGAACTTTTTTAATAACTCAAACCTGAGCTCTAACCACTCAGTCAGATAAGAAACGCAATGCTGCTAGCGGCAATCATTTGACTGCTTTCTCAACATATTTGCAGTTTCTCTTCCATTCCATTCCGACCATTTGATATTTCAGATATCAACATTGATCCAAAATTTGTATATATATTTCTATTAACTTTCAATATTAATATTTTGGTATCGTTTTCAATTTTTTTATCGAACAGCAACCCTTACTTGAGTTATTTCTATCAACGTTTTCGTAACTGTCCAGAAAAAAAGTTACCATAACTTGACCTACATGGAAATAAATATGTGGAAATGAGCTATGAAAAGGTTCCTATGCCAATAGATCTTGGTTATCAGTACAGTGCGTCGTTAAACCCAATATAAATAAAAGTTGAAATCCAGTTTCGTGGCTGTAATGTCCGTCAAAATCACCAGATACAAGCGCTCGGGCCGCTACTCAGCACCATCTTCGTCTCGCTCATGCCGCTACTCCAACAATTCCCGAGAGAAGTCGCCGCCATCTTCAACTTCCTCGTCGTCGACCACGCCTCCGTCCTGTCGCCTCACTTCATCGAGCTGTACTTTGTACCGCACCACCGTGCCATCACCGACGTGCACGCGCTCATCCAACGGGCGATCAACGACAAGGGTGTTGCCAGTTTCACCGGCACGATACGAGACATGCTCAAGTCAGTCACGCACGAGAACATAGACGTCAGGCTGTTTGGATTGCGCAGGCTCAAGTGTTACCTCAAGAACCAGCAGCTGTTGCAGAAGGCGATATGTCCGTACGACACGGCGGAGACCGAAGTTATAGAGGTAACAAATATAGACCTACTTCGGTGAACCCCTCGTCAATTCAAACTCGGTTAATCTGAAATTCGACATATTTCGAACTTGAAATCTGTCCTCAGCTAAAGATATAGACCTAGACATTTCAATGTTGATTATTATGGTTATTCCAAATTCAAGCTAAACCGTAATTCAAACTAATATTTCGACCCTTCAATTTCTTCAACACAGTTTTCAGATTGGATAATTTGAAAAAGTTTGAGAGAATTTCTCGAATTGATCATCATTTTCTCAGTAGAAGTCCATTCTATTTATTTACTCGTAAGAATGGGCCTAATCATGTCGCGGTGTGGTGTGTGTGTGTCATCCGACTGTGTGCAGTCCGACCTTGACGAGCACGAAACTGTGTTAAGCTCGGAACAATCGATCCTCAGTCAGACTCGGGACGGCCGAGCACCAATGATGCCTTATGATGATCGCCTGTCGCCGGAGCTAGTCAAGTAAACAAGATCAGTGAGGACTCTCAACGGTTTCTCACACCTAGTTTCGGCCAGTGGCATTGCTTCCTCTTCTACAATACTAAATTGATCAACTTCTGACAGAGAAGTGATATTCTCGTGGAAAATGAGCTTTTTTGGTTGGTCCAAATTTTTATGAATCAAAATCAATTTCTTTTGGTACCTCTCATTTCGTATTAACGAGGGTTTACTGTAAATCGTATGCAACAAGATAGTCCAATCCCAAACCATTGTTTCATCGGTTCTGATTCTGGTGACACCTACAATAAATTGAGGTTTTCTGTTCTACGTAGTATCAATAAAATTAGTATTTTTATTTATTGTTTATTTATTGGGTTCAGCATGAAAATTCCATGAGTTACCAACTCTTTATAGGACATGCTTTAAATATAAACCTAAATATAAAACAATGAAAGAACAAGAAAAACTCAGAATAGAAAAAAAAAAAACACTGAATGGGTAAAATAAAACACGAATATAACAAATATATAAGAGAGGCAAAAAGTACAAATATGATATGGTATTAAGAAATATGATAGGAAGATCAACGTTCATCTTGTGTATAGTAGGAACACTGTCTAGGGTATGGACGACGCTTGCATAGGCATATCGGGTTGTATAGGGAACACTGTTTTGAAAATGGTCGAACGGTGCATCTACACAAAGTCTTCTCAGAATTAAAACATTTTCTCAGATCTTTGTTGAGTAGTTCTTTCTTCATTTCTTTTTTGAAAGCACGAGGTTTCAGTGATTTCATGGTTTCTGGTAGCTCGTTGTAAAGAATGAATCCAAAGTGGTTGAGGTTATTTAATCCATATTTAGTTGAATTTGTTGCATTGATGTATAGTGGTTCTGGTGCTTGGAGGTTCCAAACGCTTCCAATTCAAGTAACAAGTAACTATTTTTCAAATTGACATTTTATCACTTGAATAAATGGAGGACTTCAGAATGGAAGAGCATTGAATTGGAGACAAAAAAATGAGAAAATTAGTGAAAAATTATTTTGCTGAAATGAGAGCAATTTTTTAGTTGAATGGCTTCATTTTTTGTTATACATTAATCTCATTTGTTAGTGTCTAAAGCATTTGTATGGTTATTAATTGAAATTGAAAACTTAATTCCAGAGCCTCCTGGAAACTTATATGGAACCCAATAAAAACAGGTCCGGTTGCGGAAAAGGTGAAGGTTCTTTTTAGTTCTAGGTTCCGTTTCAGGTCGTTGCACGCAACGAAAACATCATGCCAAAGTAAAAGTGAGAAAAAAAAATGAAAATTGATTGGTAGCCGTATTCGTTCACTGCATAATATGCAACTTCTTCTCGATTTTCATTTCTAATGAAAGCCAACAAAACCTTGGTATAGAAAAAAATGGGCTTGACATGGATTTAAAAAGATTGCGTTCTTGCCAGCCCTGATTGTGTAGTACGTATGTCAAGTAAACGTCGTCGGTTTCAGTTGATGGACGCGCTGATCAGCGGGTGCAAGGACCCAGACGGTGACGTGCGAATCGAGTGCGGAGAATGCCTGGGAGAGATCGGAGCGATGGATCCCGGCATCATCCCGTGGAGGATCTCGCCGCCCTCCAAGAACTCGTTCCCGCTGGACGTCAAGGACGAAATGTTTGGCTTCCAGGCGCTGACGCAGCTGTGCAAGGCGTACCAGTCGGCACGCGAGACTCAGAACATGGACTCGTTCTCATTGGCTATTCAGGTACGTCTAGTCTTAGGCTGACCATTTATTGAATAGAAAACTACGTTTATGTGAATTATAATATTCATATAGTAACGAGAAGCAACACCTAATGGGGGGAGGGGGGGAGGACTTTGGGTCACACCCATTACAGTCCCACGGGAAAGCTTTGAATTTTGTACTTTCAAAGTGATTTTTTTTATTTTAATAGATTTCACAAGGTCCAGGCCTATATCTAAATTGTAGCGCCTATAAGGCGAGGTGAAGATGAGTTGTGGATAATGTGAATATCATAGGTGTCTGAACTACCTATTTCTGTTTATAAATAGGCTAGTAACTATTTTTTATATTTTAATTTATACTCAATTTATTAATTATGTTCCATACTAATTATTAAAAACGGGACCATAGTGCGTCCCGGCACACCATTACATGTGTACTGTACAGTGAAACCTCTATCCATCGTTTTTCAACGGACCAGGAAAATAAAACCATTCATCCAGGAATACGATCCATCCAGGTGAATTCAATATAGGTTATACAGGTGTGGGGTGGGACAAAGTGAATGATGGAAGCTTGTGGGAAAACGACGGATACGGGAACGGTGCATAGGGATTTCACTTCCAAGTAGACTGCAGTCTGTTTATTGATTTACAATTAGATGGACATTGCCAAGTATATCAGATGTATCCGTTATCTCTAGGAACTTCTCAAGTTGTATGAATTATCGGCCAATACGGAGTCTCCCAAGTACGAGATATGGGACAAGTTTCCTACGCAGATGAAAGAAATCATGACACCGTTGCTGACTTCATGCTATAAGAGCATTTCCGGCATGAAGAAGAACTGGCCGACAACTATCTATGGGTTTGTAGTTGATACTTTTTTCTAAGGATAGCATCGGACGACCAGTTCAAATATCTGCTTTTCTTAATCGGGACCAGTTCAAATGATCAAAAACGGCCTCTATTTGTTACTCAGTCAGTTAAGGCATTGCTTTAGAAACTGAAGTCACCATTAGGCGTGGGTTCGAGACCTGCATAGGTATGAGCCTTTGTAAACGTCCTTTCACTTATCATACTAAATTCTGAATATACTGATTCATACTAAAATTCTACTTCAATAATAATTTCAAAATCATCAACGACCACCCATTTCATACTAGACTCAGACTAGATAATGATTATAAATTACCACTATTTAATAACAAGTACGGAAAAAGAAGTCTGTGTTATGCTGTTCCTTTCAATTTCAATAAAATACCCCAAAACTTACGAGATCTGCAACAATATTCTACTCTTAAAAATGGCATTAAAAAATGGTTACTTGAACGTAGTCTACTCACATGATTGTAAAATTAATAAAAAATGTTATTATTATTATTCTTATTATTTCTAGATTACTTCTAATCACGTATTCATTATAGGCCTACATTCACAGCATTATCGCCATCTATTATTTTCCCTTTATTATATTTATCTTAACCCATCACTGTTACACTGTGTTCATATAATTATTATTCACATGTATATTGTTTTGTATCACGTCTGTTCAAAATTCGCTGATTATACCACAGACAAGCCCAATCCGGCTTTGTGGGCCATAGTGTGGAATTGTGTATGTTTAATTAATAATAAATAATCTTTCAATAAAAAAAAAAAAAAAATCACTTTATAGTTACATTATCACCTTCTCATTTGTACCCCCATATAACGTAGCTGTTAGTGGGGTCATTTATCATTATTATTATTATTATTATTATTATTTATTTATTGTCAACAGAATACAAGTATTCCACAAGTGCAATCGCGCTGGCAACGCAAACGTCACGGCTTGCTTTTATTGCCGTTAACTGTCAGCCACTCAGTCGGGTGAAAGACAGTACAGTAAAAAACGCCATGTTTAATTTGCCTTGAACCATTCCGATTCTTAATCACGATTGAGATTTTTTCCAATAATCAACCTGCTTTTGAACTGGTTGGTTAAATTTTCCATCTGATATCATCCCTACTGTTTTCTGCTCAAATTTATTATAAGATTAGACTAGATTTCTTTATTAATCCACAGGATTTTCCATTTACAAAAATGCAAAATATATGGCCTCTCTAGTACAGTATTAGGTTCTATTTCACATTGTATTTTATAATTCAACATACAGTGGAACCTCTTTAGTACGTTTTTCAGGGGACCAGACTGAAAAGACTTACTAAAGTGAAAAACTTACTAAAGAGACTATTTAGCATGTAGCTGAGCTTATAGATGGGATCAAAAAATAAAATTTACCAAGGTGAAAAATGCACTAACGAGGGACTTACTAAAGAGGTTTTACTGTATTAAAATGATAGTAACTAGGCAAACGCGTTATGTGTTTCCGCGTTGATGGATGAGCTGGAACATATCAACTTATCTTTGGATTGGTTATTATATATATATATATATATACACCTTGAGATCCAAACCATTACATCACTGCCATCTTATTTTTCATTAATAATTTATATGATAATAAAGAAGGCTTTGTTTTAATCGTTTACGATCAAGTGGTGACACTTGTTGCTTTGATTTAATAGGTATCTTAATAGCTTTGAATAATTAACACAAATAACATTATATATTTTTTCCATCGAAACGGCTGATCCGATTCAAGTGAGAGTTTGGAATAATGTGTATCATTATCAGATTTAAATTCCCTGAGAATTTGAATCCTCTCAGATGAAATATTTTTCACGAATGTTTTCCTCTGGGTTATTCTAATGGGATTTTTGAAAACTTTGGAATGAGTTTTCTCAGAAGTGGTTCAACCGATCACGCCTCAAAACTATACAGCATCAAGTCAGATAGGGGTTCATGTGTGTGCCAAGTTCCAACTGATTTTGAATTTTCGTCTGACCTGTGGAGCGCGAACAAAAAAACAAAAAAAAAAAAAAAAAAAAAAACAGACACTTTTTTTTCGGTATAGTGTAATTGAGTCTTCGCTTCGCTCATCCAATTAATGATTCTTTCCAGCTCTATAGGACTAGTTATTGTTCATGTTCCAAATTATTCTTTGGTTAAATGTCTTGCATTTTTGTATGCAAGTTGAGCTGAAATAGTAATATCTACATTCAAATTTATTCTGATGTATTGATACTGTTTTATGCTATTTTAGGTAAACTATTATGACTTCATTTACAATTTTATTTGATAAATGTAAATAACCGTTCTTGCTTCGATGTTTCACGACATGGTTAGGTGGAAGAGCGGTTGCACAAACGAACCTCGCCCGTTTTGATTGTGAACTAAACATGACAAATGAAAACATACCTATCTATCTATTAGGGATGACATCGATTCTCAAAATCTGGAATCGATTCTCTGAGCTCCAGAATCGATTGAAAATCGATTTTGAAAAAAAAAATATTGAAAAAAAAAAATATTGAAAAAAAGTAGTGTGATTTGAAACTTTTTTTTCAACCTTCCCAAGGCGTTCACGTGAAAAATAGCTGCTAGAGTCTTCTTTGAACTATACTGTACCATTTGGGTATTTCCGTCAACGTTCGGCTGTCAGACGTAACCGAAGAAATAGCTTTTGTCCAGATAGTAATATCTCAACAATACAGAACAATATAGACAACGAAATGAGCACTTATTACGACGTAAAGAAGTACAGCACTGTACCAAAAAAAAAAAAAAAAAATTTTTTTTTTTTTTTTGAAAATTGATTTTTTGATTTGAGAATCGTTTTACACTACTACTACTACATACTATCTATCTATCTATCGACTCTGCTATTTCAATTTTAATTGTAGGCCTAGGCCTACTTTATAAATTAATTCAACTCGTGTGTACCGGGTTGCATGTTTCAGGAGCAGCTACAGCTCGTCGATGAGCGAGTGGGCGTGTTGTTGGGCTGCCAAGCTGATCTCGGCCATCGAAGATGAATTCGTGCAGTCTGTATTCAGCTCGTGCGTATTCAGCTTCAAGCGAGACTTGGAGACACTGCAGTTCTTCCTGCCGTATATCTTGCGTGAGTATACGAAGCACTTGATACGGCGTTACACCATCTGTTATTTATTTATTTATCCATTCATTTGTCTGTTACATCACAGAAAATGAAAATGTATATTTTTACCAGGGTATCAGACTCGTCTAAATAACTGAAAAATTTAGAAAGATTACAATAAATGAAATGCCAAAAAATGTTACACTGAAAGAAAATTTCATAATTAATACAATTTCACAATAAATCAAGTGAATGATATAGAATAAAAATCTTTCACATTATACAGTGCCTGATTTAGAAGTGTGTTTTTAATAATATAGACCCACTTGAATTTCTCACAATTCGTTATTGATATTTCCTTCGGTAAGTGATTCAGTGTTACGTATTGAGTTTTAATGCGTGTTTTAAGTATTACGGACTGGTGCGACAGTGTAGCGTATCTTCACTCACGAGAACACGCTTCCGTTGTTCAGCGTTAGTCGTTGTACAGAACATATCTATGTCAATTTGGGCTTTGAGGGACAAGTTCAAACGATCTTATTGAAGTCCCGCCCCAATTACACGTCAGCCAATAATAAAGCTGAAAAGTATTTCCATTACATCCCCCCCTCCTGCCAGAGGAGCGGAGTAGCATCAAATGGACTAACGTCAAAATGTTCGTGCAACATGGTATTTTTTCCACATTTTTGACGTTATTCAGATGAAATAACGACAAATTAATAATTTGACACTATTCCTGTGCAATAATGTCAAAATCCATCAATTTGACTTTATTCCGTTTCTGAGTAGGCCTACTTATGAAAATTGAATGTGATGTTGTTCCACTGGAATAAAGTTGAATCAAACGGGCGAAACCATAATTTCTTACGGGATTGAAGTCAAACCTGATACGTATTGTGACGTTAATCCAGTGGAATAACGTCAAAACACCTTTTGACTTTGTTCCACTGGATGAACGTCGGATTGCTTTTAAAAATGACCTCGCTGTCGATGCGCTTTAAAACCCTAATATTAATTCATTCACAAGTTTTGCAAAGAATATATTACATAAATGGTTTCACGTTTTTCCATATGACGCTATTCCATCTCTCCCTCCCGTCGCCTTCCCCTCTATTGAATTGTAAATTGAAGAGGGTTTACTGTAACAGTATCATATAATGTGCAAAAAATTCACAGTCACAGAATGTGTAAGTACAAAATAACCTTTCTTTGAAACGCCAGCAAACCGTAACATTCATTCGTTGATTCGTGGTTTCTATTTCAGTGCATACGCTGACGGGTGGCCCGTTGTCGGCCCGTCTGAGCATCATAGAGGAACTGGAAGCCATCATGACAGACAGTTGTTCGGCCTCGGTCAATCCGGAGGAGCTGACTCTGCTCCCGGTCTGGACCCCGAGCTTCTCCGGCTTCCTCCGGCCAAGTTCCTTCGACACTGAGAAACACGTCAAGATCTCCAACACTGTCTATTCGCTCATCGACTTCCTGTATCGCTGGCAGCGCGAGTACAAGGCCGCCAAGTACCTCGCCAAGGGCAGCTCGTACAATCCGATGGCGGACAAGACATTTGCAAGCGTTCACGGTAGGTCTACACTAAGTATAAATTTTTTTTTTTATAACATAAAAACTCGATACAAAATCATTGTTCCCCAATAAAGTTTATAGATAAAGGGTAGAATTGTTTGACGGGGCACCACAATACCACTCCATTTTAATTGTTTAAAAATCAATGAACTTAAACACAGGGCCTGCGCTGTCTGTGACCATAATTTTACGCCGCAGATACATGTCTTATACAATTATACAGTATATCATAAGGATGTCGGTGGGTAGGAATTTTCCTACCTGGGTACCCGACTTGTACAAATTGTGCCGCACAATCGAACGTTGTTTGAAATGAGTCGTGCTTGCAGGTTTCTTGAGTCAGATCAACATGCTGAAGATAGCCGCCGGCAACTACGAGACCCGCAACTACCAGCGCGCGTTGATCTACCTCGAGGAATACGTCACGTCAGATGATCCAGAGGCAATACAGAGCGAACTCTGCTTCTTCGCGGTACGCACACTCGCTCACTCGAAACGGTGACAACCGTCACATGCAGCGTAGTGGTTAACGCGCTCGCTCCGTGTGATCCGGGAGGTGAAGGGGCATATCGGACCTCGTTCGATCCCCGCCACCATCCATCTTTACAGGGGTTTTTCGTGGTTTCCCTCTGTGGTCCAGCCTAATTCTGGGATGGTTCCTACAATATAGGCCACGACCGCTTCGCACTGTCCTTCCCAATACCTAAGAAATCTTAATCTCATCATCCCATCATCTCATTAATCATTCATCCGACACCAATAGATCTTAGTCATCATTATAGTGCGTCGTTAAACCCAATATAAAATGGAAAAAAAATGGTGACCCCATCACAGTACTGTAAACCCTCGTTGGTCTATCTTGGTCAATCCAAAATTTGACATCAAAATAGAAGTCGGTCCCTGGCTGAAGGTAGGCATTTCAATACCCTAATTATTAGAGGATTAATTGATTTCATTTATATTAGGTTTAATGGCGCACTGTTATGATAACTAAGATCTATTGGCGTCAGATGAATTATTAATGAGATGTTGGGATGACGAGATGAAGGTAATGGATAGTGGGAAGGAAGCGGTTGTGGCTTATGTTGTACGAACCATCCCAGAATTAGCCTAGACTTCAGAGGGAAACCACAAAAAAAAACTTTGAATGTGGATGGAGGTGGGGATTGCACCAAGTCCGATAATGGCCTCACTTACCGGATCACATGGAGTGAGCGCATTAACCACTGTGTTGCATGTGACGGTGAGGATTAATTCTATAACAACAACAGTAGACAATGTTGAGTGTAAAGGTCAAGTTTATTCATTTTTCCGTAGCTATAAACATTGAAACAATAAAAATCTCGATAATAGGTTATATATGAATTGGGTGAAAGGGAAAGAAAAAACAGCAACTTACCAAGATTTATGAGTAGAGAAAGGCCTACTCATAGTGGAGAACTCGTAGATGGAACACAGAGATGAAAAGTACACATGACATTCTGACGTTTCGGCTAAATTGCCTTGGTCACAGTAGAGTAGAGAGTAAAGAATAATGGGTTACTTATATAAAAAATAATGACTTTTCTGAATGGCAACATATTTGTGGAGACTTTCCTACCGAGGTTCCCGTCAGATACTCGGGTCGAGGTGCCTGACGGTTGGAAGGAACTGCACAGATGGACCGACTCATGAATCTGTTTGTCGGATTGCAGAAGATCTACGCGCGGCTGGACAACCCTGACATGGTGGCTGCAGTCATGGCGCTACGCACGCAAGAGCCCTCGCTGGAAGAGATGATTCTCACGCACGAAGTCACCGGTCAGCTACAGGTAGGAGGGTCACTTCTCGCATTCACCATGTCTCACATTGGACTATAGTTACAGTGAAACCTCTATGCATCGTTCCCGGATTATACTTCACATAAATATCTCGCTAATCTTACAACGCATATATGCTGCTTTTGCCTAGTGATATCTAATACTAATCAAAATTTATCACCAAAAACTTGGACTTCCATTGACTTGTTAAATCCTTTGTTACTTATATTGGTCGTGTGTCCAGGACGCGGCAGCCTGCTACGAGCGTCTGGCCGACCAGGAAGGTCTCGGGCCGGGCTTCCTGCGCGGGATGGTGCAGTGCTACCTCGGCCTCGACCAGCCGTTCACCTCGCTGAAGATAGCCGAGGGGATCGCGTCCGAACGGCCCGACTTGGCACCGACCATGCACGAGGCCGAGGCGGAGACTTTCTGGCGCCTGCAGATGTTCGACGAACTGGACCAGCTGCTGCGTCTGCCGGAGCTCAGGTGAGACCAAAGCTACGCCACGATGTAGTGATACCAACCTATATTATCATAATATAAAAAAGGTGCTCCAACTCGGGTCTTGAAAGTGAAATATTTCCGGGGTCAGTTCCCGAGTCCAGGATCCCGATTGCCTGTAGCGCAACTATCGCGTTTATATATCGAACTATATAAATCAACAATACTCAACAATGCTATACACTGCTCAGTAGAATTATAATGGTAGTAGTTGAATTTGTTTCTTACGAAAATCATAGATTTTGTAAGTTCAACAATGCCACCGGTACCGTAGCCACTCTTATCTACATCTAGTTCACAAGAGAATTCGCCAAATCGGGACCTTTGGCGCTGAACTGACCGCAAGAAACCGCTTTGTAAAAAGCGCTCGCTTTGTAAAAAAACTCTGATAGGAAATGGTGTGAAAATAAGAAACAGTCACTATTGTGGGATGGTCTTTTGAGACCATCCCACAATTGTTGATCTAGACTTTGCAGCTCCTGTTGTTTTAGTAGTTTGCTACAAAATGCTATATATCTCATGAATACAGGCTACCAAACCTGAAAATAAATGCAATATTCCCACAACTCTTTCATGGCTGATGAACGTGTTTTATTTGGCGCTCACCAGGCACAGCCAAGTGTGGGGCGTTAACGTGGGCAAGGCCATGGTAGCCATGAAGCAGAACGACTCTCAGGCACTGAAGCTGCACCTCACCGACACGAGGAAGGCGCTGATTCACTCGCTCGGAGTGGCAAGCCTGGAGGAAGCAGCCTATCAGCAGGGATACCAACATATTGTCAGGTAAAGATTCAATTAAGAGATTCATCATCCACAACATTTCGCGATTTTCGCGGCTTGCGAAAAACAAACACCTCTAGTAGTGACGTAGGTATTAGCCTACTGATTCTATACAGATACGCAAACAGAATCAAGTAAAGGTATATTCATAGAGCCATGGCATTTTTACCGGCTGGCAATCTTGTCGGGTGCTGTGTGGGTGAATGATTTGTACCGTTCATACTACCACGGCAAACGATCGATTATATCGCGGACGCAGGGCAATTATATATTGAATCGACGCGATAACCATGGTAGCATCGACAGTGATCGAGCTTGACAGTTGATAGTAGGGCTGTGCGAGCAGAGCTTTTTGAGTTCGAGCGAGTTTCGAGCGAGATTGACTTTTTTCGAGCAAGTTTCGAGCACAATTTTAGTTCGAGCACAATTCGAGTTCGAGCAGAATTCGAGTTCGAGCAGAATTTGAGTTCGAGAACGATTCGAGTTCGAGCACGATTCGAGTTCGAGCACGATTCGAGTTCGAGCACGATTCGAGTTCGAGAACAATTCGAGTTCGAGCACGATTCGAGTTCGAGCACAATTTTAGTTCGAGCGAATTCGAGCACAATTTTAGTTCTAGCAAGTCCAAGCAAAATTTTAGTTCGAGTGAATTCGAGCACAATTTTGTTTCGAGCAAACAAGCTCAAATCGAGCGAGTGAGCGAAATTACTCAAGTTACACAGGAAATCTAGAATAAAAATCAGTATTTTGACTATTTTCTGAATTCAGATTTTAATCACAATTGAACAGTCAGTAAGTCGTAGTGGTGAAATACAAGTTATAATCAATATTAAATATAATCATACAAATATCTATTGTGTTATACATAGTGTACTTTACAGAACTTTTGCAAGTACAGAAATATTACTGGGCTAAATAAAGATGACATATTAGAAAATGGTGTTGTGCTTAAAGACACACATAATGAAAAAGACCATTTTCAAAATTGAAAATGATGCAGCTGTTACTTCACAGCACTCAAGTCGTAATAGAATCATAATTTGTAAATTTCCAGACATCACAAATCTGTTAATTAAGAAGAATATTACTTATTGGAAAATTGCAATTCAAATGCATACAAAGACAACAATGAATTACATATAGGAACTTGATATGGACCTGGTTACAAATAATAGACAGTGAACAAACATAAGTACGAGTAATCAAGGGGAATTAATGTACTGGTACACTGAAATCAGTAACTCATATGATATGGGACCAATTCCATCAGTATCAAAGTGAAACTTTTTTTAAAATACCATCGAAACTTGATACAAAATTATTGTTCCCCAATTAAGGCACTGTATGAAGGATAGGATCGTTTGAACGGGCAACTACAAGGGCGATCTTACCACCCCAAAGAATTGAAAATAAGATAACTCATTCAACAAACAATAAATCTTTAAGGTAATAATGTCAGGCTTACAAAACAATTCAAACATTCACAGTGGAGAGAAAAGCTGGAGTCGTCTTATCATCTTGATATTCTTTTTCTTGTGAAACTGTAAATCTGAATAAGTAAACCCTCGTTAATTCGAATTCCAAGGGACCCCAAAAATCTAAATTCGAATTAAAAAAATTCGAATTATGAAAAAAATGTTTTTCATTTGTATAGTACAGTAGTATACTGTGTGCGTGCAGTTTAATTGACCATGTGCGCCTCGCACGTTGTTTGTTCCCTCCTTCTTCCCCCTTGCTCCAAGGAAGAAAACTTGACAGCCATGTGGTTATCTTCAAGTCAAGTGTTTTCTCAGCAATTTTTACAACACAACAAGGAGTCCCATTAATACTATATATTATCATGCCATTCATTAGGTAACACTTATCACAGTCCGAATCAAATTACTGAACTGGATATTTGGATTAAAAAGTAAAAAGCGAGGCAATAAATATAAATATTAGGGCCTAGAATGAAATGAATGAATTATTCTCTCTATACATGCACTAGCCGGCTGATTTATTCATTATTGTTTCGTGTTTGTTCAATTTGAATTTCAGCAAAAATTACGAATAAAAGTTGACACAATCACGTCCATTATCCTAAACATTACCGCTCGGGTGTTTTGACCAGCCAGATGTCTGTCCATGACCGTGAAAAGACCCCCTGCCTCCCCCTCATCATACTAGCACGCGCTGCACATGTGGCTGTGACGTATCTCTAGCTTGCCGGTCGCCAGGAATGTTGATGACAAAGGATTTCACGTAATAAAATATCCAATTGTGAAAACATGTATTCGTAATTTTTGCTGAAATTCGAATTAAACAAACACGAAACAATAATAAAGCAGTAGTTTGGACTAATTATCAGTTCGAAATTCGAAATAATAAAATTTCGAATTATCAAAATGAATCAACATTGATATCCCTATACCAGCGGCTGGGGTCATTTCTCTGGTTCGAATTAGCGTGGAATTCGAATAAACCGAGTTATTTCATTATTTATATAGTGCTACAACCTGTCGCATTTCCACTTTGATCTCAATATTCAATAAAATGTATACTTGTATTGCGTTTTTTGTGTTGGGCCTATTTCTCATCCAATTGTTGTGAAAATCACTGAAAATGTGTATGATGGTGTTTTCATATTTCAAGTATTAGGCCTACCTATCCGGATTATATTCTTATGGGGCTTTCCCAAACTTTCCGATTTTTTTTCCTGAAAAACCGTTTGATCAATTTTTCTGAAAAACAATCCCAAACTATTTTGGTGTGACACCAATATGTCGTTTTTTTCCTGACCAGTAGGCCCATGCCGCGTACAGAATTTTAAAAAAAACACGTAAAAACGAAGCCCATTTTTTCGGTATATCGAATGGAAATTTTCGCTACGCTCATCTAATTAGTAATTATTGTTTTACGATTCAATCAATGTTTTAGGGTGTTCAATATACACTGTAAATCAAATTTATCTAGGCCCACTTATTCATTATGTCATTTATTGTTGAGGAATTAGTAAAACCAATGTCTGAAATAATCCATTCCTTAAGTAATAATAAATTATTTAGATCGACCAGGGGGGTTCCTACAATGTGCTTGACAACATGGTGTGATGACTTTCTTTCTGTCTTTGACAGAGTGGGTGTGTATGTATTGGTGAGAGGGGGGAGGAACTGAAAAAGAGAAACAGACGCGTGTGTGTCTGGTAAGGTCTAGCTACGACTCAGCAGAGCTCGCAGTGACGCAATCAGTCGCAGACATGCAGTCAGTCCTGTGACATCGTGAGATGTGATGCGTGTTGTAATCATTCAGCAGATTTATAATTAAAATCAAATAGGGAAATGGTTGAACAAGAAACAGAACTTTGTTACAAGTTTCGGACACGGTATATTCATTTAATACCAATCTGTTGAATGATAAAAAAGATGACAAAGTTATTCTTCCACTCTCGCTCGCTCGCTCGATATAGTTCGAGACCCGAAAGTGTTTCGAGACTTGTAGATGTTTCGGGATTCGAAAAAGTTTCGAGTTTCGAGACTCGAAAGTTTCGAGACTCGAAAAAGTTTCGAGACTCGAAATTTCGATCTGAAAAAAAATATTTTCGATCGAGTTCGAGTCTCGAACTCGACTCGAACTCGCTCGAAAATTTCGAGTCTCGCACAGCCCTAGTTGATAGTCCTTACGCAAAATACACAGATGAGTATAAACTTAGCCGTGATATCGTGTACGTCATCACGGCAAGTCTGTCGGCCGGCAAAAAGTTCAACTTTCCGACGAACTTTCAAGGCCACAGTGAACGACAAGCCCGGCGAGTCTGTGATTGGCTCATTCATTTTGACTGCCCTACAAATCCGTGCTGCCGTGACTCATGAACGTACCTTAGCGCCTACATCACGACTCAGAAAAACAGACAGGTCCTGAAGGACGAATAAATCAATTATAATTATGGAAATTGAGATGATCATTTCTAGTTTCCTCCAAAATTGGTAAAATAAATATATTCATTATTAATTCAAATCTAGTTCAATAATACTTGAACTCTTTACTTGAATTGAACACAAAATATTTAATCTTTAGTTTTATAATTTTTATATCTTGACCTGATTTATACAATGTAGGTCTAGTTGTGTCCTATGAAAATCGTGGACCAACAATAAACAATGAATGTGATGACCTTGGATAACGTGTCCGACCAGGCTCTACATGCTGAACGAGTTCGAGACGGCCGACCAGCTGGTGCGTGACGTCCTGGCCAGCAAGTCCCAGCTGTCCGTCTGCCGCCTGGCCACTGACCGGCTGTTGTCCGACTGGGAGCACCGCCTGGAGTACATCCAGCCGTCTGCCAGCGTGCTTGAGCCGGTGCTGTGCATGCGCCGCTCCATCCTGACGCTCGTGCGGGAGCTGGTGCGCTCGGAGGTACCGGACCTTGTGCCCACGCTCGATGCCGCTCTCGGGCAGTGCTGGGTGCTCAGCGCAGAGGCGGCACGCAAGTGAGTCTTACCTTAACCCACCCCAAGATGCATTGAGGCTTGCGTTTGCTGGTTGGATATGGTGACTCCACTTCCTATCCCTCCCATGTTGAAAATGTGTTACAAAAGATAATATAAAATATAAGAAGACGATAGATTGGAAGTGAAAGAAAATGAAATAGAATAGAATACAACCACAAAGTTCAGTACTTTCTTTGTATAATCTTTTAACTATAAACAAAAGAAAAGTCACGAAAAGGCTTCCACTCGACCGAGACGGTCCGAACTTGGTCTGGACCCTCATTCCCGCTCTTATCGCCATCATTGACCCTCTTTAGAGCGAATAAATTGCTCCCGGCGATAACTCTGGAGATCACGGAGCCACGCAAGCCCCCACACCATTTCAAGATATCCTGATCCTTCGAGAGGGAATTCACGATCTTCCCGTGTTCCAGAGCCGGCTACTTCCAGCAGGCGTACAACTACGTGCTGAAAGCGGAGAAGTACTGCCCACGGAAGGTGTTCGTCGAGAAAGCCAAGCTGTACTGGGAGAAAGGGGAACAGGACCCGGCATTCCTCACGCTGAGACGCGGCCTCGAGAAGTACGAAAGCCTCGCTTCTGGGAGCGCCTCGAGAATGGACTACTTCCATACCAAAGAGAATAGGCTGCTCAATGCTGAGGTATGTTTTGAGAAAAGTTCTTGAAAAAGATTATATATAAGCCTAGATACTAGATAGTGAAACCTCTATCCATTATTTTTCAAGGGACCAGGAAAACTAAACCATCCATGCAGGAAAATGTAACATTGATCACATAGGAGTGGGTTGAGAAAAAATGAATGAGACAAGCAGGAAAACATTGGATCCAAGAACGATGCATAGAGGTTTGGGTTGAAAGTAGGGTCACGTTTCAATATTATTCGATATCAGGGTTCCGATCGATTTCAAAATGAATCGTTCTCGATTATTTCGACATTGAATAAATTAATAGAATCATCATAGCATTCTATGCATGTTCTAGTTCAAGGTTAGGTTGCTAGTCGTTTGCTGAATGTCGTTTATTTTGTGTGTGTCGAGACAAAGGCAAGTCCTCACTGCTCATAACAAAATCATTACAGGAGGCTAAAAATACATTTTTTACACTGTAGGCCCTACCTGAAATATTTTGATAAATCCAATCTATATTTAGTATCATCATTTCGATGCTACAGTGAAACCTTTTTGCATCGTTCCCGGATCCATTGTTTTCCTGCTTGTATCATTCATTTTGTCATACCCCACTCCCATATAATCAATGTTGAATTTTACTGGATGGATGATTTCATTTTCCTGGTCTCTTGAAAAGCGATGGATAGAGATTTCACTGTATATAGGACGGAAGTCCCGATTTTTTGATATCTTCTATCGACTGCAACCCTATTTTCATTTTTATATTTTCATCAGTGTATTTACAAAAGGGTACAAAATAACATAAATTGGGCTGCATATGAGTACTGGAATGTAGGTTCCACAAGAATCAACAAATTTCAATTTAGCCCCTTTTTCAAGATTCTGTTGTAGTCTTGGCATTGTCTGTCCATGCAAGTCGTTGAAATGTAATTGTTGCGCAGGCCAAGCTGCTGATAGCGACATACAACGACAAGACGTTGAACGTGAATATGGAGGTGTCGGTGAAGAACTACAAGGAGGCGGTGGAGGTGTGTCCGACGTGGGAGAAGAGTCTGGTCTGTCTGGCGCAGTATTACGACAGGATGCTGGAGACGATGGACGATAAGGAGAAAGACATTAAGGGAGGGTGAGTCACCCAATACGCAAAATGCATGCATTTTAGATTTAGTTTTAATGAAGAGTGAAAACGATAATGAATAATAATATTGATTTGACATTTGATTCCCCCTCCCCAAAAAATGACGACTTTATTAGTTTTATTATAGGTTACAGTATGTATTTTGCGGCGTATTTAAGATGTATTTGGCGACGTTAATTTCAAATCTGTTCATACTTCAGTTACTTATTTGGTTAAATGATGGCGCTACTAGCCTATTTTGCTCACTTACTCGAGAACAATTGCTAGCTTACTACCGATATGTTTGGAGCAAGCACAAACGAGACCTTTTGGAGTGCGCCCATTGAATCTTTGCATTCGCATTAGTTTTGCTTTATCCACGAAATCATTGTGTGGTATCTATACAGACCATGGCCATGATAATGGAAATTTTAAAACGATCATCGATATTGAAAATAGTTTTTTTTTCATCACAAGTTTTAATCTACATGAAAAAAATATTCATGAGGTAAAATAATGTAATAAAATGATATGGTGTATCATATGGATGGGCATAAAGGGAATAAGGGCCCAGGATGTATGTTAGTGCGTCATGTTCCAGACAACTCCAGGTGTACATGATCAACCAGTTCGGCAAGTCGCTGCAGTGCGGCAGCGTATACCTATACCAGTCAATGCCGCGCATGTTGAGCATCTGGCTCGACTACGGCACGCGCCTCACGGAAGAGTGCAAGAAGTCGGGCCGCGAGAGCCTCCTGCGGCGCAAGTACATGACGCCGTGCCTAGCGACCATGACGCTCTTCATTCGTAAGTCCCGCGGAGACTTGTTCCTAGGTCGTTCGATCCAGTGACGATCAGAGTGTAAATTAATTACGATGGCTACGTCTCGACTGGTACAATTCTCGACTTGCAACATCCATCGGAAAGCATGAATAGCTCGAAGTGTGGCGAGTTGAGAATGGTGCTAGTTGAGTATTGTACCAGTTGAGAATTGTAACAGTTGAGAATGGTGCTAGTATCCAATCTGAAACTGGTGTAAAAGCAATTGTGTTGTCAAAAATGTTAGTTTGAATTACGGCTTAGCTAGGTTTCAGATTAACAATATTAATTAATATTGAAATGCCTATACTTTCGGCCGGGGACCAACTTCAAGTTCGTTATAGGTCAAATTTCGGATTAACCAAGTTTGGATTAACAAGGGTTTACTGTACTCGTGTGTTGAACGAAGAGTGTTCTTGTTTGATTTCAGAGAAGCACTTTGCTAACATACCAGCGTACATGTTCCTGACGGCGTTCTCTCAGATTCTGTCTCGCATCTGTCATCCGCAACCGCTCGTGTTTCCCACGCTGAAGAACCTCATCATAAACATCTTGTCCAGCTATCCGCAGCAAGCTCTCTGGATGACTATGTGCATTTACAAGGTACGTCATTCGTTGTTATAACCAATATTCGGAGTCTTCATGTAGGCCTACTCGGGATTTAGAGATCGTGGTAGGATGTCAGGAAATTGCACAAGATGAAGAATGAATTGCAACAACTAATTATAAGTGATGCCTTCAGTTCAAATTGTAGGAACCGATAATTACCCAGGTAATTTTTGAAAAATAAATTAAATAATCAAGAAATGATAATTTGTTGTATTCACATCATTCCTTTCAATTTCCTGTTTTATCAACATCAAGGCTTTCATCTTCGAGCTCGAAAAAAATGAAAATATACAACCTTTTATTGACTGTCAATCAGCTACCTCATAAATGTAAGTGATTTGGCATGTCTCTGGGTATATGAATGTAAAATAACCGAACCTAGATTCAATATTCAAACCTCGCATTATATCATGAAATAATTAACTCACTCACATACTTGATAGTTGGCTAGAACCAAGTTTCAAAACATGTTTCGATGTCTTGTTCTTTCCAGTCAAACGACAGTGACCGAGAGAAGAAGTGCAAAGAGATATTCGCTGACAAGAGAATCAAGGCGTTAGGTCGCCTGATCCCCGACTTCAACAGTCTGGCGGAGATGCTGATCGAATTGACAAACAAGAAACTACCAGACGTGAGTTGGCGACACTGAATTTTTAACTCTGGTACCACATTGGTTACGCGGTCAGGAACAGGCAGTGATATTGTCTAAACTTCTAACAAATGTAAAAAATCAATATAATTATTAAATTCAATCATTAAGATTACTAATAGCCAGGTATGCCACCTGATATTTACATATTAATACATGGGCAGTGGAGCACTGCCATTATTGAGGGGTCAAGATGGATAACTTTGTCATGTTTGTTATAGTTAGGCCTACTATATGATTAATGATTATACAGTGGTCAGCCGACCCACCTGACCCCCCCTGCTCTGCTGCCCCTGTATTATGACAGTACTTGAATATTAGTCAGGGTACGAAAATAACACACTGAGACGAGTGGATGAGTGGCTAGCACACTGAACCGTCATCCATTTGACTGAGGTTCAATTCCCGCCATGATCAAACATCCTGACAGGGTTTTTTCGTAGTTTTCCTGTCGTTCAGGTTTATACTGAGATGGTTCCTTGACAACAGGCCACAACCGACTCCTTCCCACTATCCAAAAAACACCTAATAAAATAACCTTCACCTGAATGAATGAATGAATATTAGGGTTTTAAGGCGCATCCTCATCATACCACTATCTCATATATCATTCACCGTCGCCAATAGATGGCAGTCATCAGAACAGTGCATCGTTGAAAAAGGTGAAAAAATTAACAAGAATAACATACGTAACCAAGAGTGACTTATAACAAGTTAGGCCCCCTAGTTCCCTAATTATTGCTCAAACCACTAATTATCAGGTGGTACAACTGGCTGTCAATAAAATTTGTATTTGTATTTTTGTATTTGTATTTATTGCCGTTTCTTATTAAAGAACAATATTAAAATTGTATAAACATTGTCAGAGATATTCAATGACATGTAATGGGAATTTGAATGTCCAACTCGTCACTGGTTCAGTTCCTGGTCATGGTGTATTGACTTGTTTTAGAAAGCGCACAAGTCAAACGTGACCCGGATTCTCCCCGCGTTACCTCGTATGCTGGAACACCCGAACTTCAGTCCGATCATCATGCCCGTCGAGCAGTTCAGGAACATCGTTCTTCCTCCGCTCAACAAGACTGGCGACGACCTGAAGATCCACAACCCTCTTTCAAAGTAAGACACGTCTATTATGGCAATGGCACTGACTGACAATGGCAATGACCTTGATTTCTCTGTTTTTGTAATTGTCAATTCCACCTTTATGGCGGTGAATATTGTGCGTAGACATTTTGGATTCTATGTTCTTGTCATATGTTGGGCAGTTATTGCTATACATGTTTTCATGTTATTGTTATTGTTGCTTATCGTTGTGAATGAGCCCAAAGAGTAAACACAATGCACACAGATAACTTCACTTTCACAATCGCCAACGATTGTTGTTTCAATCAACCTGAAGTTGGTCGTGTGAACGTTACACAAATTCAATCGCTGTTGTCTTGGAGTTGGGTTGACGAGGATAGGGACAGCTTCTGAGAACGTCAACCCAATCGGCCAACCAGCAGTTAACAACCAATGAGAATGCAGTACATTTTTAACGTCATCCGTCGTCCGCTACTAACTCTGATTTTTGACCTGACATCGAAATATTGATTTCTGACCATATTTTTACTAATTCCTGACTCGCTACTTCATTTACAATCCGCGTAATGAACGTTCACTGAGTTTTCGTTGATTGTCGTTGGATCGCAAAATGTTTGAGTGTGCCCAATCGACAGACCAATTCGGTTGGCCATGCCAGTGGGCGATTGACGATCAGAGTCGTCCCTGCCTACCGTGCTCTAGTAACTGTTGTTATTGCAGAGCGATGGTTTACATCCGGGGCATCGAAGACGAGTTTATGATCTTGACGTCGCTGCAGAAGCCGCGTAAGATCACGCTGAGAGGGTCCGACGGAAACCTCTACCCGATCATGTGCAAGCCCAAAGATGACTTGCGACGCGACTTCCGTCTCATGGAGTTCAACGGCATCGTCAACAAGTATTTGCTGCTCGACCCTCATTCCAGGCAACGAGGCTTGCACATTCGTACATATGTAAGCGACTTCTCCCTCTCTCTTTTTTTTTTCAATTCATTATAAGTAGAGACATATAAAAATAGCAGTTGTTATGAAAGCGATTGAATCTAAAAGTGCTTTGATACGTGTTTTTCTAATACAGTGAAACCTCTATGCATCGTTCCCGGATCCATCGTTTTCCTGCTTGTATCATTCATTTTATCTCACCCCACTCCCATTTAATCAATGTTAAATTTTCCTGGATGGATGGTTTTATTTTCCTGGTCCCTTGAAAAACGATGGATAGAGGTTTCCCTGTATTTGTTCATGTTTCAACATATTTGATGTTGAGTTGTTTTGTTTGAGTTGTTTGAGGCTCTCGCGATCATGTTTTTGAAAAGGCGACAAAGCGCTACAAACGTCTGATTCCGCTATGTTGTATGTTTCCATTTGTAAGTGCTTGCTTGTGTCACCAGAGTGTCGTGCCGTTGAATGAGGAATGCGGGATCATCGAGTGGGTTCCGAACCTCATCGGATTCAGACTCATCCTTGCTAAGCTCTATAAAGACAGGTCGCTGTATGTCAACGCTCACCAATACAAGGAGTTTATTCTCGGTAAGGCACACAGAGATAGTATAATTTACATAACAACTTACTAGGTAGTAGGCCTACTATATATTTGAGATTTTCAAGTTGATACATGACAGCACCAAAAATATAAAGGATGATAATTTGTTTGACGCATTGCTATTTGTCTTTTTTTCAGGCATCTAACTTTAGCATTGTTTGTACTTTGTAGTATAAAAAATGTATAATTTACACAAATATAATATGTTGATCTATATCTAATACACAACCTAATGAAATACCGTAAATGACCTTTTTGTTTTGGCATATTGTCAATTTTTTTTTCAATGCATTGACAGTATTGCACATTGGCTATTCTGAAGTGTTCTAGTGTTCTAATCTGCTAAAAAATACATAAGGCCTACTTTGTTTTAGTTCATTTTCCAAACTATGTTGTGCTTAAAATCTTCAAATTGATAGTTGCTATTGACAAAAATACTAGGGGATGTCGGAAGTAGGGATTGCTGACCAGTAGGTACAAAAAGTTCAAATTTCTATCACATAAATTCTAGCTGTTCTTTGTGGATTGTGAAAACTGAGCTTGCAAGCATGGCTACAGGTAACGGGTTTCTCTTTTTCCTACCGACATCTCAAAATGTCTCGACGGGAGGGAGTGAGAATTTGTACAATACATCCATTTCATTGACATACTTTTTCTCCTTGTATATGTACTTCGTAAACATTAATTCATGCAGTAAGGTCTAAGGCTCATGTTAGCTTCTGGGTACAACCAATTTGTGAGGAATTAGTGACAAGACTATTGTTACGCATGTAGAAGCTAGCATTGTGTGTCGGTGCTTGGCATGGTGATAAATGGACGTGCCTCGGATTGCAGATGTGTCCGAGAGTCTCATCAAGAAGAAGAAGGTGTTTTTTGAACAGCTGATGCCGAGACATCCGCCTGTCTTCAAAGAATGGTTCAAGGAAACGTTTACAGACCCTTGCAGCTGGTACGTAACACACTACTACTTTTGCTATTGTTTAAAACTTGGGCCTACTTAAAAGATATCAAAATTCTAATACAGGACACAAAATTTTGATGGCTTCTAAATGATGAGAAATAAAATGATTCAACTTCCTGGGTTTTCACATTTTCACAGGTAGGCCTACACAGCTTAGAAAAAATCACTCAGCTCTAAGTGGAAATTGCATGTGAAAATTAGGCAATATTAGTTGAATACTAAAAAACTAACTAACAATATTAGTTGTTATAATATTACAACAAATTATATAAATAACAATATTAGTTGTACTTATACAATCTAGAAAGTATTACAAACATCTGTGTTTCCCCAATGTAGGCCTATTAGAATTTTGATCTTATTCCGTTCGAAAGTTATCACAAAAAAATGATATTCCGCTAAATCAATTCCCATGCATTCGTAAAGGTCGAGAGTGGAGGAAATCATTTCTAGGAGCAAAATTGTGTGGAAATTCACCCAGTAAAGTATAAGTATAAATAACAGATAAATATAATCACTACTCTAAGCAGTTAATCACAGTGATATCATAAACAGTGACGTTTTAGTTCAAGTTTTACTTGTAATGTAAACTCCAAAGGAATTATTTGCATATTTTGTGATAGCTGTTTGAATGTAATGGTATCCAATCCATCGCAGATTGCTATTACAGGTAGGCCTACAGTGAATCCTCTATGAATCGTTTCCAGATCCATCGTTTTCCTGCTTGTAACATTCATTTTTTCTCACCCCACTTCCATATAATCAATGTTAAATTTACCTGGATAGATGGTTTTCCTGCATGGATAGTTTCATTTTTCTGGTCCCTTGAAAAATGATGGATAGAGGTTTCACTGTAAATTAATCAATGTTGAATTTTCCTGGATGGACTTGTTTTCCTGCATGGATGACTTTATTTTCCTGGTCTCTTGAAAAACGATGGATAGAGGTTTCACTGTAATATGTTAGGTCTACCAGTGTCACGGCAGAAAATGATGAGTTACTGTAGGGAAGAATCTCATCCTATAAACTAGACTCAATAGCCAACTGCTGCGCGAAATAGACAATTGGCGTCTCCTGAGAAACTGTAGTGCAGCATCTGATATGTAGGTCTATGCAGCGCTAGTGTACAAACATCTCTGATTTCTATTGCTCTCTCTTCTCTCTCTCTCTCTCTCTCTCTCTCTATCTCTCTTCTCTCTGTCTCTCTTTCACACTCTCGTCTGTTGACTTTAAATACGTCACTATGAGCAATTCACTAATTTGAATTGTTCGCGCCAAAGCCGTTGGCGAAAGGTTTTGGATGCGTGGGGACTATCGATACAGAGATTAGATGTTGAACTATACCTCATACCTTCAAAAACAAATGAAGATACAGTGAAACCTCTATTCAACGTTTTTCAAGGGACCAGGAAAATAAAAACATCCATACAGGAAAATCGTCCATCCAGGAAAATTTAGCATTGATTATGTGGGAGTGGGGTGAGAGAAAATGAATGATGCAAGCAGGAAAACGATGGATGAGGGAACGATGCATAGAGGTTTCACTGTAATTGAACATATACTGTACAATGGAACCTCTTGAGGACATTTTTTAGGGTAATAGGCTAAAAAAACTTACAGAAAAATCCATTCAACATGGGATGAAATAATAGAACTTACTATGGTAATAACTAATAAATATACTACTGCTACACAGAAGCTTACTAAAGAAACTCAACTGTGATATTCTTCCCCAACTCTATATTCTATCTTGACGACGTGTGGTTTCAGGTACTTGGCACGTACATCGTACATCCGTACGACCGCAGTCATGTCCATGGTCGGCTACATCATGGGTCTTGGAGATCGGCACGGAGAAAATATTCTGTTCGACCTAACCAATGGGGAGACTGTACACGTCGACTTCAACTGTCTGTTCAACAAGGGTGAACAATTTGACTGGTCAGAGAAGGTACTGTCACAACTTACAATTACAGTAGTTAATTATCCTATTCACTGTAGGTAGGTGTCCCTAGTAGACAGGACAGTTGGACTGGAATTGACTTTGTACGTGGACTTGGTAGACTGGATTTAGACTACTAACTCGTACTAGTAGCGGCTTTACAATAAAAATAAAAATGGGTAGACAAGGTTACGATTTAATGACATGTTCAGAATTTGCATGCATTTTTTTTTACATACTCCACGAGTCGGACGAATTGATCGATCTTCACGAAAGTGTATAGGCCTACCAACATTCGCAGCAACCCAGAGTAAAACTGTAGTTTTTGAGATTTTTGGGCTGGTTATCTTTTATTTATTCACCTAAAAGGCCTAGTTTGTGATAAAATTCTAGAAGAATAATAAGGCCTGTGCTGGAATAACAAAATCCCCCTAACATGTAATTTCAAATGTGGGTTGGTAAAACGCTCAAATACTGGTATGTTTTCATTTTTTTCTTCCAAGTGGCCTGTCCTCCTAAATTATTCAAAAGTTGATACTTTCTCAAGAAAAAGCATTGAAACATCTTGTTGAATAATCATAAAAATGTTCATTTTCCTTTGCACGGTATTTTAATCTGTTTCTCAGAGTTGAAAACGTGATCAGTGTTTGTAAAATTTGGTCTATCCCCGTGTCCAGGTGCCGTTCCGTCTGACCCACAACATGGTGTCCGCGATGGGCCCGTTGGGCGTAGCCGGGTCGTTCCGTCGGTCGTGCGAGATCACCATGTCCGTGATGAGGAGCCAGATCGCAACGCTCATGTCCGTGCTCAGGCCGTTTGTCTACGAGCCTTACCTGACGGACCAGGGATCGGCCAGGATGTCGTCCAAGAAGTACGCGTTGAAGGAAGATCAGAACAATGCGGAGAAGATGAATGAGAAGGCCGTGAAGAACCTAGCGAACATCGAGTCTCGGTTGAAAGGTTTCATTCCGAAGGGCAAGTCGGCGTTGTCGGTGGAGGGACAAGTAGATGCTCTCATCTTGGAAGCTACCGACGTTAATAATCTCGCTGATATGTATATTGGTTGGGCTCCTTACATGTGAACTTCTTGTTTGTATCAAACCGCTCGATACCTTTGTCCATGACAGGACTCGTGTATATTTCTGTAACTAGTTAAAATCTAGATATTTTATAAAACAAAACTTCAATCCAATATGGATCAAGTGTGATAAAAATGATGGCCTTATAATGTATTAACAACGTTTTAGTGTGTACCGGTAAGTATTATTTATGTACGGTATATGAATTTTCAAAATGAACGCATTTTTGATTAATAATTATCTGTCATAAACATGCGACTGATGACAACGGTATGAGTTTGTATGAATGGCGTTAGGTGTACCAATCAAAGGCAAGCGCAAATAATAATCTAGTAGAGTAAGTAGATATTTTTGGAAGATATTAAGTTATTAACCCGATATCTTGGGCCTATGTATAGACCTTGAGAGAGATATTGAATTGATTGCTTCAACTGGGCGGGTCAGTATGACAGTAGGTCTACAGTTGATTACTCAATAAAAATGAATCACATTAGATTATAAGAATGTAAATTATTCTAGAATTACCAGAGAGATCTGTTTAGTAATGCTGCCTTGAGTGTTCAAATAGAACAGTGGTATTATTATTTTCCTGGCATAAGATATTTGTTTAAATCTAAATGATGTAGGCCTAGTTATCTGTTATTCGAAGTAACCTATGTAACGACGTAACATATCCATAGACGTTGGTAAACGTTAGTTGCGAAGTAGCGAGCCCAGAGGTGGATTCCCTTTTAACGTTTAGTACGGTAGTAGCTAACACGAAATAAATCTCCTGTGTTTAAAAAGTATACTGTGAACCCTCGTTAATCCAAAGTCGGTTGATTCAAAATTTGATATATTTCGAACTTTTAAGTCGTCCCCGGCTGAAGGTATAGGCATTTCATTCTTAATTAATATGGTTAATCTGTAATTCGAACTAATATTTTGACCCTTCAATTGCTTTAGCACTGTTTTTGGATTGGATAATTAAAAATAGTGAATTCCTTGAATCGATCACTATTTTCCCAATTTCCATACTTTTTATTTGTCGCGCAAGAATAAGCCGTAGCCAGCTCAGCTGTTCGTTCGCTGCTTTGAATGTGTCATCCGAATGCGCTTGACGCTTAACGAGTATGAGATTCATTCCAAGTTCAAAACACTCGTTCGTCAGTAACACTCGGGACGGCCGAGCGCCAATGGAAGCGGGCTGTATGATCAAATTGATCAGTGAAGCGGTTCTTCACACGTCTGGCATGACTTTCTCTCGCACAGAATACGAAATTATTAACCGGAAAGTGTTGTTTTTCGTGGAAAATGACTTTTTTGGTTTTAAAATCGGAATTTTATAAATCGAAATTATTTTTTGGGGGTTCCCTTGCATTTTGAATTAACGAGGGTTTACTTACAGTGTATTATAGATAGATAGATACCTAGATAGACACAGCTGCTTGTGATATATACAACATATTGTGACAAGTATCAGGCAAGCAGGAAATGGAATGGTATTTTACTATTCTAGCTCCACTATATTCCCTAAGTATGAAGACTGAAATACCAAGATTGAAATAATTTCAAATAGTTTTGTTAATAACCCAATATATGGTCAGTTTAAATGATTGTAGTATTTAATTTTTTTTCAACTTGATGATGAACAATCTTTCTCAAAACGTCGAGTTGTCCTTATTTTTATTTTTACCTCTCTTTCGAGAAAATCGAACACATCCCTCATAAAAATCATAGTAAAACATACTTGAAAATCGGAATTGAAATTCCTAGTTCTTTTTCTAGAATTTCCAAAACGAACATCTCTCTAAACTGTGACGAAGGCAATAGCCAAAACATTAATATCTGTGTACATTTTATTTCATCTCTGTACATTTCATCTCATCTCTGTGTTCTATCTATAGGCTCTCCACTATGAGTAGGCCTATCTCTTCTCATGAATCTCGGTAAGCTGCTGTTCTTTCTTTCCCTTTCACCCAATTCATATTGAAGAAAAATCTAAAATTCATAGACTTTCATGAGGGATGTCGGACTTTGAAAGTAAATGAAATTTTCTTTTACAAAAAATCTATACATTAACTTTTGATACATCTTTTTTACTAATAATGAACAGACCATTTGATAGGGTGACAGTTTGTTCCAATAACCGGGATTTTCCTTGTTTTGAGTGAACGTCCCGTGAAGCTTCGGCTGGAACATACAATTTTCCCACGTGTTTTATATGTGTATTTACTGTATTGTAGTTTGCTGTATGTATGTAGTGTATGTACCATATATACTAGGAAAACGCTATATAAGCGTTGTTAGACGAACGAAAAGTCGTATGTCGACTTCTTTGCCAAATTTTTGCCTAAATTCGCCAATTGGGTGACATTTAAGGTATAAATGGGTAAAAACTAAAAACTGCTTCGAATGGTACCAATTTAGCACATTTCATGTTTTTTCTTCAAAATGGCTGACCCGATCAAGCTGAGAATTTCCAGAAATGTGTATCAAGATGTAATTCAACTTCACACAAAATTTCATTTTTTGGGGAAATAAATTTTTTTTCCGCCGTGTTATTCTAATGGCCGGGTATTTTTGAAATTTCTAAAATTCATAAAAATAAAAGTTACCACCCGATAATGCCACAAAACTAAACAGACCTAAGTTAGATGAGGAACCATAATTTAAAAAAAATTGAAGTCGATAGCTGTAGCCATTTGACCTGTGGAGAACCGACAAAAAAACATGAAAACGAACACCAATTTTTTTCAGTATGTCAAATTGAATCCTCGCTAAAGCTCGTCTAATTAGAGATGCCATCGATTATCAGATTTGATTACTACCTAATAATTGTCAATTGATCTGCATCAGCCAGTAATCAATTTACAGTCATTTAAAATGATTATCCACTAGGAAAACGCGGGATGCACGTTGTTAGACGAGCTTAGGGGTATAGAAATCTAGAATGAAAAATAATTTGTCAACCCAATCTACATCTACAGACCTTGGATCACTCCAAACGTTCAAAAACCTTACGAGAATCAGTTATGTCACGGCCTTCCTCTTCATTCATTTCAATCGTTTTGAATTAATTGGTGACACTTGTTGCTATAGATTTAATTGGTTCCCGTAATAGCCTAAATTGATGGGAAAATGCTTTATAAATGCGTTTTCTTCGTTATTTCTCATCCGATTGATGCGAAAAATCTCTCAAAATGTGCTTAATAGTTTCCTTTATATTCGGCGAAAATTTGAGAGGTCTTGAAAAATTTTGATTTTTCAAGTATTTTCCTCCGGGTTATTCTAATGGGGATTTTTGAAATGTCTAAAATTCATAAAAAAAAAAGTTACCACCCGATAATGCCACAAAACTATACAGATCTAAGTTAGATGAGGAACCATGACGAAAAAAAGTTTGAAGTTGATAGCTGTAGCCGTTTGACCTGTGGAGAACCGACAAAAAAACATAAAAAAACATAAAAACGAACACCAATTTTTTTCAGTATGTCAAATTGAATCCTCGCTAAAGCTCGTCTAATTATAAATGTATCTTCATTAGAGACTGCCATTCACATACAATGGCTGCCATAATTGACACAAAATGATTGATCAATGGAATCGAAAGAATGGTACTAAAATAAGAAATGTGTTATAAACTATAAGCCATGTAGGCCTAGAGGTTTCAATGAAAAAAAAAATATGTAGAGGCCTGTTTAAAGGGATAAAGGGGGGGGGGGGAAATGAAAATGTATTGATGTTTTGAAACTGCCAAAAGTCCACACACTACAGTAAAACCTCTATCTATCGTTTTTCAAGAGACCAAAAAAATAAAATCATCCATACAGGAAAACGATCCATCCAGGAAAATTTGACAGTGATTATATGGAAGAGGGGTGAGAAAAAATGAATGATACAAGCAGGAAAATGATGGATCAGGAAACGATGCATAGAGGTTTCACTATAATGTGCTTCCAAGCAGGATGAAGGAGAATTCAAGACATTACAGTGAAACCTCTATGCACCGTTCCCGCATCCATCGTTTTCCTGCTTGTATCATTCATTTTTTCTCATCCCACTCCCATATAATCAATGTTGAATTTTCCTGGATGGATTGTTTTCCTGCATAGATGGTTTTATATTCCTCGTCCCTTGAAGAACGATGGATGGAGGTTTTACTGAATACGATTTGACACAGGTATCAGGGTAACAGGAAGTGGAATAATCTCTTACTTTTGGTTCCATCGTTACTTTAGGACCTGCAATGCATAAGTAGGTACAGAAATTCCAACATTTAAATAATTTCATTAGTTCTGTTGCTAGTTCAATAGTAGGTTTCTGGAGCCAAAACTGCAATTGTTGTTATTTTTGCGAACTAACTGGTTATGTAGCACAGTTATGCGTGAGAAGAAAGGAAATGAATACTACAGTGAAACCTCCATCCATCTTTTTTCAAGGGACCAGGTAAATAAAACCATCCATGCAGGAAAGCCATCCATCCAGGAAAATTAAACGTTAATTATATGGGAGTGGGGTGAGAAAAAGTGAATGATACAAGCAGGAAAATGATGGATCCGGGAACGGTGCATAGAGGTTCCACTGTACAGTGGAACTTCTTTTATACGTTTTTCAGGGGACCAGACTAGAAAAATGTATTAACATGAAAAACTTATTGATGAAACTATTTAAAATGTGGAGCATGTGGGTTGGATCAAAAAATAAAACTTTTAACTTGAAAAATAAAAATGTATAAACGAGAAACTTATAACAGAGGTTCTACTGTAATTGTAAATGAATTAATAAATTGAAAACAATAATTATGAAAATCCATCTTTAAATTTGTTTCTCAAGGTCAAATAAATTGTCATAGCACAAAATAACCTAGATTTTGATGCGCCGTAAAACCCAAATTAATTTATTCAATTCACGCGTGGAGGCACCACGTACCATGTATCTTCTTCACTTAAGTAAGTACGAGAACTTGAGTTTACCTCGGGGAAAAGCTTAGAAGAGCTAGACTCATGTGCTTAATTATCATTTATTCTAGTGTATACATAAATGATGGCCAGATCCACAGTGAAGTCACACCTCATCGACTATTGTGCATCTCAGAAGAAAATAGATATAAGGAATTGGTCGAACATTTAAATGATTGTATCATTGTATCGAACGTCGTACGACTACTACCTGTAGAACTTATCTCCACCTTTGATAACTAAAATAATGAAAATTACAATTGTTTGGACATATATTAAGAATGAAATTTATTTTATTATATTTTTTTTGCTGGTCAAATTATGGATTATTGATCATTTCTCAGTCGTAAAAAGTTGATCGATTGATTGGCATGAAAATTTCTAATGAATGATGTAATTTTTTTGATATCGAGCAGCAAACTTTATTACTTGATGGTAAATAGATATGAAATATTGTGAGTTATTCACATTTATTATTTTCAGTCGTCTACCAAATTATTTAAATTAGGCTATGCTGTCAATGCTTTCTATCTTTGGTGAGATGTCTCAAATTTTGTAAGCTGATGAATGTTTCTGTATACACACTTTATATTGTGTCATATATTCTATATATATATATATATATATATATATATATATATATATATATATATATATATATATATATATATATATATATATTTATATATATATATATATATATAAAATATATATATATATATATATATATATATATATATATATATATATATATATATATATATATATATATATAATTTTGTAATGGACGATATCATATGGAAAGATATGTAATGGATATGTAATGGATGATTTACATATCCAATCACAAATCATCGTCCATCACAAAATAATATTCTTTAAATCAAGTCCTACTTTCCAATAGTATAAATATATATGTATATATATATATATATATATATATATATATATATATATATATATATATATATATATATATATATATACATATATATATATATATATATATATATATATATATATATATATATATATATATATATATATATATATATATATATATATATATATATATATATATATATATGTAAGTTATAAAATAGAATGGTTTTTTAATTGGTTTGTTCATTATACATACACTGTATTCAATAATTTATTACAGGTTGGTCATTTAAACCAACTTGATTAATAATATTTGAAAATATAAGTTTATAATCTGCATCAGCCTGTAATCAAATGAAATTTATCAATTGACTTATTATTCTTTAGATTATATATATATACACCATTGATTGTTCAGACTCTGTTCAAAAGTCCTTGAAGTGGTCTCTATGTGTAGAATTTGTCAAGTATCAGGCTACCAGGAAAATGGAGTGACTGTTCATTTACTCTTGGTCCAAGCTCTACTGTGTGAAGGAGCTGAATATAAGTATTGAAATTCCAACATTCTTGATTAATAATCTTACATGGTTCTGTTATTAGTTTATTAGCTAGTTTTCTAAGAATTTATTTCAATTCTTAGAATTAAACTACTAACCATGTAACCTCGCCCTTTCGATTGTTATGACTTTTGTTTATATGTGCATGATGAGTAAAGACTTTCTATTGTATTCTCATTGATATTCATTCAATTATATTTTTGCCAAGTACTTCTTTGAATAATGAATAATATATTATCTTGGAAACTTGGAATACAACTGTTTGATATTGAGCAGCAATCCTAATGTGTATTTAAGTCATTCATAAGTGATTTGTATTTAAATTTAAAACCTTATCTTCTACAAAAATATTTCACAGATTACTAGAGTGTGAGTGACATTGAATTAGAAAGAGCAGTACATATTCGTTTTATTATTATTGTTTTGCTCAACAACCCCACCAACAGCTAGGATATACGGAGGTACGAATGAGCAGATGATTAGGAAACTACGATGTGATGATTAGTGAGAGGACGTTCTACCAAAACCAATGCCTTATGCAGGGCTGTACATACTTGTTGGTAGTCGGGGGTTGATACATATCTCTTTTCATAATGTTTCATATGTTTTGTTGGATGATGATACTTAGGTTTATAGCTAAGCAAACTGCAATTAAATTCTAGGTGAATTAATTCATTGATTTATGGATTTTGAAAGGTTGCAGTGCATAATTTTTACAAGATGGATTTATAACATATTTATTGTAGTCTTATGTGTGTTGAATGAAACTGATGTAATTGTCGTCATATTCTTTCGATCCACTTCAGATATGTCGAGAATAGTAAAAACATATAATGCACTTGGTGTCCTTATTTACCAAAAGTATGTTTTTGAGTGCAACTGGTTGATGCATTTTGTCTCGTAGACATAAATTGTAGGTTAAACCAGGCCTTGGAGATGAAAATCCAACTGGATTATGATTTATCTTCAATATAAATGGTCCATTTATGTTGAAAAAAATTATTGTTTCAATTACCTACATGTTTGAGCTTTGAAAAACTTGTGATATAATGGTAATTCAAATAAAAATCTGCAATGTATAAGTTATTTCATTTGTCTCGTTTATGGTACCATCCTAATTCCGTTTTCCTCACTTTAAACTTTCAATTTAATTGATTATAAAAAAAGCATGAATTAAAATAGAAATAGATGGTTAAATCAAGGAATTAATGGTAACAATTCACTCACTGTGTAGTTTCATAAGCTATAGATCGTGCATTAGAGAGAGAGAGAGAGAAAGAGAGACTAGTCAACAAGGGTTTATAGCTAACTTCCTAGAGCCTGATGTTTGCCTGATACAAAAATTTGAATTCCTTCAATAGACACCGTCTGCGGTCAGTGGCAAGGTCCTAGAAGCTTACCTCCTAGAACATTATGTTTGCCGCCTACCCAGTTATATTTACGTGTACACCGAATCGATTTCCAAACATCAAATCGAAGACAATTTCACCCCTGGGTACGCGGCAAACATGAAGTAGTAGGAAGTTCGCTGCATTACATACAGGCAACTGCAAATTGAGAGAGAAATCTATATTGATACGCGGCAAACATCATCTAGCGGGAGGTTCACTGTTGACCCTTGCAGACAGACGGCTATAGCCCTGAGTACCAAAGAAATTAATTTGGGTATGAGGGAAATATGAAGTAGTAGGAAGTTCACTGCATTACATACAGACAACTGCAAATTGAGAGAGAAATCTATATTGATACGCGGCAAACATCATCTAGTGGAAGGTTCACTGTTGACCCTTGCAGACAGACGGCTATAGCCCTGAGTACCAAAGAAATTAATTTGGGTATAAGGGAATTATGAAGTAGTAGGAAGTTCACTGCATTACATACAGACAACTGCAAATTGAGAGAGAAATCTATATTGATACGCGGCAAACATCATCTAGTGGGAGGTTCACTGTTGACCCTTGCAGACAGACGGCTATAGCCCTGAGTACCAAAGAAATTAATTTGGGTATGAGGGAAATATGAAGTAGTAGGAAGTTTGCTGCATTACATACAGACAACTGCAAATTAAGAGAGAAATCTATATTGATACGCGGCAAACATCATCTAGTGGAAGGTTCACTGTTGACCCTTGCAGACAGACGGCTATATAGTTATACCCTAATTATATTTTGAGTACAATGCTATTGATCTCCAACTTTTATAAGGTATAACCTATAGTCATACAGGTATTATTAATTTCATTGTATTGTACGTATTATCGAAAATAGTGTTGTAGGCCTATGTATATTATATTTATTGTGTTTCTGTTATTATGTGCCAAATGTTTTATGTTGTCTCACAATTCAATATGTGTTAGTTATTAGATGACCAAATAAACCTGTATTTTAAAACTATTTGTTCACGTATTTTCCCTCGCCCTTAATTATGTTATATTTCAAAAATTGCTTTTCTACACCGACTGTGTGAAATGTCAAAATTGCAATATGAATGATAATTATGCAACTTTTTTCATTTTTTGCTTCTCTCGACAAAAGAAAATGTAGAAGACAATTTCAAAATCTCGTAACAACGAAACAAAATAATGAGAATGAATCTAAAAATAATTAAATGTGGGATTTCTTCTAGAAAAATGCATTCTGCCATTTTTAAGGAATACTTGGCTCAAATAATTTTTACCGCTCGCCGATCTCATCAGCAATTATGTCAACATTAATCGTTTTCACCTTTAGGCATCTGACCGGCACTTGCAGTGTAGTGGTTAACGCACTTACTTCAAGTGACCCGGGGAGGCAGTGGGCATATCGGACTCGGTTCGATCCCCGCTACCGTCCATCTTTACAGGGGTTTTTCGTGGTTTCCCTCTAGTCTAGGCTAATGCCAGGATGGTTCCCATAATATAGGCCATGACCGCTTCCTTCCCACTATCCTTCTCCTTACCCATGAAACCTTCATCTCCTCATCCCATCATCTCATTAATCATTCATCCAACGCCAATAGATCTTAGTCATCATTACAGTGCGTCGTTAAAAAAAACAACCCAATTTAGGCTATGTCACATTACAAATGGCAAACAATCATTATCATAGCATCATACAAAAATTATTTCACCACAGACTGTCAGTTTATAGCACAATTAGTACCAGGTACTAATTATGAGTACACATACTGGAATCATATTGATTTTTAAAATTTATTCGGCAAATTTCTGAATGACACATTATAATCAAGAAGACTGTTTTTGGATATTACTTCTTGTATGAATTGTGTCTAAATAGTAAATATAGATCTGTGGTTAATGCCAATGTACTTTTTTTCGCAGAGTTATAATTTTTTCTCTTGATATTGCATGGATGAAGAGAAATCCTTCGATTCTGGGATAATTATGTGAACTTATTATTTTCTTATTACTCATTTTAATATATTATTCCATGTTCTTATTATTTTTGGCTGACGATTCATTCAAAGGGCTGTACCGCCTGTTCGTATACTCGGCTATGCTTCTGGCACGCTAGCACAATTTTGTTGCAGGCTACTTTTTCTTCTAATTGAATGATTGAATGTTACGTTATTGTCTTATGGATAGCCAAAGAATGTCTAAAAATGATGATCGTTAGTTTTTTTTTTAAAACCAAAATAACGAACATGGACGTAGTTGGTAGTTATATATAAATATGTGAATAAATATAGGCCTATATAAATAATATATAAATATTACATAAATGATTATTGATTATTAATAATAAATAAATACGGACACCCGCTACTTTTTCCCCCCCTTTTTTTAGGGGAGGGGCGAGGGGAACTAAATGGTTTCTGATCCGCTCGTAAATTCGAACAAAATTCAACTCGTCTCTTCTAGAAGGCTGTGTAAATCACTGTAACCACGCCGCCTGCGTAAGCTTTCTGGCCTCAATCGAAACTCTTTGCTCTATCTACATTCCACCTCATCAGTCATCTTTGTTCTCTATCTCTTCAAGAAATAGCGTCTTGCTTTGTTGAAGGTGAATATTTTCAGCGTTAATAATTATTATCACTAGTTGTATATTAAATGATTGTTGTTGTAATTTATGTTGGTAAGAAAGCTAGCAAAGTTATCAGCACAACTTGATGAGAGTCAAAAATGCTACCATTGTTCATGAAATTCATGACACGTCGGTAGGCCCTTAGGCCTAGGCCTAGGCATTGAGTTTGTAGTTTTAGTTAAATAAAGTCGATGGCCTAGGCCTAGGTCTATTTTGGTGGCGCAAATTACGGTAAATTTGCCGACCCACGCTATTGACATACGTTAAGGCCTAGGCCTAGCCACTGAGGAAACTTTTCATTTTTCACTTTTTTACCAAACATTTGTTTTGTAAGAATTTCTATTGTGCCTTAGTAGATTTTGCAGCCTTTGAATAAATTATAGCCTAGCCTAGTCTTTCTAGCCTCAATACATTTATTTAGCAGTAGGTCTAGTTGGGCCCACTATCAGTTACGTTACTGGCAGGACTAATCAATTCACGACATTCATAAATGTCCAACTTAGTAACACATACTAATCTGTGATTTGTCTAGGCTGACTCCGTTGGGGACGTAGTGGGCGGCTAAACTTCGAGCTGTATGGTGACAACTCTACCTGCTTGTGGAAAATTCGAGGTCAAGGCTGGTGGCTGGCAAGATGATGCCAGGTAATAACTAAAAGGCATCAATGTTGCCGTTTTTTTGCATTGATCTCTCACTTGAATCAGTTGATAATGTGAAAGTTCGTGATGAGTACTTCTTGGCAAGTCCTATGAGGTTGAGAGATTTTGTGGTGTCATTTAATTACCATATCAAAAATGTAATTGAAATGTAGTCAATTGTAGTTTGGATCATCAGTGACAAACAATCAAGCAAATATGAGTCGATTAAATGTTGAGTGTTGGCCTATATTTAAGCCAACTCACTTGCTCCATGTGACCACTTTGTGGGCTAATCGCCAGGCCTTCTTGATCTATACTTCTTGTGGGAATTTAGAGATACTCTGATAGGTAAATGTGAAATTTCCCACATAACAAAGCCCATTTGATTGGATGTTCTGTTTTGTGACGTTTGTGGGCGGGTCAATCACTAGTCGTCAATTGCTTCCTCCTCACAATCTTTTTCACTATACTCCTATATGTATGGTAACCTTCATGTCATCATCTCGTTGATCATTCATTCGACGCCAATAGTTCTTGGGCCATCATTCCCTTGCGCCAGTAAACCGATATAAATTTTTGTGTAATTTCAATATAAACAGTTGGTACCATCTCATTATTAACCAATTTTTTTTGGTGGATCATCTTCTTTCGTGAATGCAAGTAGAGCTCCAAACTTTGATTCCATGGAAAAATTTAATACATTTTTAGGTAAAGTGGGGATTTTCAGTTGATGTTTGGTAGGCCTACATTCGAAATGAGATTTGCTATAAATATATTTTGTTGCTGCCACTCACTTCTCATTGCCATACATTTTCACAGTTTATGGTTCTTTAACAATGATAATATTTTCATTGTCCATTATGAATGACATAGAATAATCACCTACTCTACAGAATGAAATCCATATTCAACTTTTATTCATCTCTTCATTATTGTGTGATAACGGTGGTTACTTCATATTACGGCAATATGTAGAATTACATTAACTACCGGTACTTGTTATGCTGGGCTTTCATACCTGCGTTATTAGGATTGCAAATTTGCTAAGCAATTTTTTAAGCCTCCATAATGATAACGACCAATCAGTGATGAAAGTTACGCAATTTCTAATTGTTGAGCTTGCCTCAATTATTGTGGCCTCAATTAAAAAAACTTACTGTGAATAAGTTCACCATGCAATCAAAGCTGGACTGGCATTCCAATAAAATCAATAATACATAATTAGATTTCAAGATGCAGTAATTTATATTGCTATATTTCTCACATTACAGATTTTACCAGTGCTCAGTCTAATGCAAAGTCCAACAAGCTCTCGCAGTAGAACACACCAGCTCCTGATTGGTCCTTTCCAAACAGGCTTCACGACTTCTGATCAGCTCGATTACGACTGCAGATCTCCTCCATTATTTACTGGTAAGAATTAGAATTCCCTGATAGCTCTTGATGTTGGGCACACAGAAAATTTAGTAGGCTCAAATTTAAGGTAGAAAAAAAGTCAGGATTTTTGATTGAAATTGATGCCACTTGGGTAGGCCTTATCGTTTGACATAAAAATTTGGCTCAAAATCTGCCAAATCAGATCTTTCGTAATCAATAAGAATGACCAACCCTCCTTAATTCATGGTTCAATGGACCCCAAATTACCAATTTTGATTTAAAAAATTTTGAATTGGTAGGAGCTGTCAATGTTCTGCTTATGGATGGATTAAAACTTCTTAGGGACCAGACCTGCAATACTTGGAATCCCCTACTGCAAAATTGAAATAACATAGTTTGATTTGACGAGGTTTCACTGGACCGGTACTCACAGATTCTAATTAGGCCTACATTAAATGTGAAAACTTGTTGATAGCCTACTAGGGTAAAGTTATCGATTCACGTACCACGCCTATTTTGGGGGAGGGGAGTTTGGGGAATGGTGTTATTTTGCTAAAAACACGTATATATTTATGAAAACTCTTGGAACACCAAGAAATGACACAAATGCAACAACAAAAAACACTAAAAAATACCAAAAATGACGATGTCATTTTGTTTAACCACACACAAAGTGGCCATCTTGTCGAACATTCACGCATACCACAACATCATGAAAATGCACAAAAACACTTCCTACACAAATACAATAAATTGAAAAACGGCAAAAACTCACGTGCGTATAAACTCCCAATCCACTTTCCAGCCAATTTTGACGCTTTCAGATTAATTTGTCATACTCGTCACCATCCATAATTTTCCCCCCAACCAAGGTTAGAATAGTAACCTTGACCTCTAACCTCAACTGAAACAACACTAGGCCTATTACATGTTTACCGTTCTAATATCACTGATTTATCACAAAAAAAAACAAAAAAATGCTCTCAAACGACACTCCTCATTACACCGAGGGCAAATGCACTCCCTCCTAATTAAGCCATGCTCAAGAAGCCACTCTTAACTTATCCCATAACTCACAATCAGTAACAACAAACACAGTCGAAACACATCCGTATCGCATGATGACTGCCACACGAATGATCTATGAGTAATGATACAAGATACCTTGTCATCCGCAACATTTCAACCTCCAACAATAACGAACACACACCCAATAGCATTCTTCAAGCAATTACACATACAAACACGTGCTGAAATAACCAGCCTCCCTCGATAGCTCGGTCAGCTGAGGCACCGCTTCAGAAAGTGAAGTCACCGTTGGGCGTGGGTTCGAACCCCGCATGAGGCATGGGTTTTTGTAAATGTCCACTCACTGATCATCACTTCATACATACATAATCACCAGCTCATTCGTACGTATAACCTAGCTGTTGGTGGGGTCGTTAAGCAAACAATAATCATCATCTGAAATAACCAGTTGCTAACACAAAACGTCAACAAAAATGGCTGACCAAGTACAAATGCCAGATCAGAAACCATCAACTTCAAGTAAGTAAAAAACACAATGAAACAAACAAAACACAAAACGTCCAAACACCACACAATATATATGAACAAGATCTTTCAGAAAACACCAAAAACAAGAATATCGAACAAAAATTGGCGATGGTACGTTGATCAGTAAAATTACCAAAATAATAAAAATTAGTAAAATTAGCACTGGTAGCTTAGTACTCGCACGGTAAGAACGGAATTGACCGGCACAGGTAGCTGAGTGGTTAGCGCACTTGCTCCATGTGACCCGGGAGGTAGTGGGCATGTCGGCGGACCCGGTTCGATCCCCGCTACCGTCCATCTTTACAGGGGTTTTGGTGGTTTCCCTCTGTAGTCTAGGCTAATGCCGGGATGGTTCCCACTATATAGGCCACAACCGCTTCCTTCCCACTATCCTTCCCATTACCCATAAAAAACCTTCATCCCATCATCTCATTAATCATTCATCCGACGCCAATAGATCTTAGTCATCATTACAGTGCGTCGTTAAAACCCAATATAAAAAAAAAAAGAACAGAATTGAGTGATATGGTTTGGGGGCGCATTGACAGCGAGGTCGTTTGTGCCTATAGAGAAATAAGTGAACTTACAACACTGCTGAACACCAGTTGTACCAATTCTTACTTGAATGATAATCGGTTATCGGTAATCATTAGTCAAGGTACGAAAATAACATATATGTAACCAGAGTGCCTAGTCTTGAAATTCCACCAAAAACCCGCGGAAGTGTCCATGTACCTCTTGTCCATGTACCAAATTTGCGTGTTTGTTCTCATGATTTGGTCAAGTCTCAAATGAAAAGCGAGCCTAGTGGATTGCTTTGCTTTCAGATGATTTTACATGAGAACAAAATAGCCTCTATTCCGACCAATTGGATCTCTTGACAATCATGACGTTATATGTGACGACATGAATTTGAATAAGTACCGCCATCTTGGACATTTTTTTTTTTTTTTAATAACATCGAAACTTGATACAAAATCATTGTTTCCCAATTAAGGCTATGGATGAAAGATAAGATCGTTTGGACGGGGCACCACAAGGGCGATCTTACCACCCCATTTTGATTATTTAAAACTAATGGTCTTCAACACCAGGATTGCGCTGTCTGTGACCATAATTTTTTGCAGTAGATAAAAGTCTTTCAGTACAAACACACAAATGTTGATATCTTCCACTTTGAACTAAGTCTCTTGGGCAATGATCACTTCCTTCCCTTGACAGCAGATGTAAAATTGATCATTATACAAAAAGCACAAATTAAATTAGTGATAGGCCTATAATGTTATAATTAGGCCTATCGCTCTACTAATTAATGGTCGTGGCCAATTAGTACTTCATCCAAGCATTTGCTTCGAGGACTGTGGGAAACCACGAAAAACCACGTCAGGATGGACATGATGATAATAATAATGATGATGTTTATTGTCCTCAAATTGATCACTTACATGATATTCAGACAGTCAACAATGAAAATTTAATAACTAAAATTCTATAATAATAGACATTACAATCAAGAGTATTTTAAAAACTCGTCAATAGTATAAAAACAATTAGTAGTCAGGAAAGTCTTGAGTGATCTAGTGAAAGAGCTATTGACCAAGCTGCTTCAGGTCATATGGTACTGTGATGAGTTGAATAATTTACTTCCTGCATTTTGAAAATAAGTTGAATAAATATATTTCAGTTGGATTGTAGTTGATTTGTGTCTGACCCTGCTTTGAAGTTAGGTCAATGGATAGCTCTTCCGTTGCTTGACAAAGCCGTTTATGCCATAACTCGGAAAGATTTGAGATGACACTAATTATTATGTTATAGTATAGGCCTATATATTACTTCATCATAAGATATAAACTGATACTAAATTTAATTCTCGTGCACCCAAACACTGCTCGCATTTCTTTTTGCTTATGTTGTGACGTAAGAATTGTATTTGTGAATAGACCTAGACCTAACATAGGGCACAGATCTGCACAATAGAATTGTAAATATAGGTTCAATGACTTGATGATTTCGTTTAAGCTAGGCTTTGTTTCAGAAGGGAAAAGATTTATCATAACTTGCAATTTATGCTCTACGGATAAAACCCAAGCTAGGCCCAGATGTACGGTATTGGAAGGGTAATGTCTGTTACACATTTTAGTTTTACACAAGATTCAGAATTAATGCCTATAGTAGACAATATACATTGATGAATCGTTGATCGTATAAATCGGATGCATCAAATTGTTTTATAAATTCTCTCTTGTCTAATGGCTCGTCTTTCAATTGAATTATTCTTGAAATATTCATTCAGCAATGTGTCTGTCTTTACTGACCTGACAGTTTGAAAGTTGGACTATACACTGTAAGGTGCGCTTCACTTTCTCCGTGGAACATTTCCACCCGCTTCATTCTCATTATATAAGAAACCTTCATCTCATTAATCATTCATCCAAAGCCAATAGATCATAGGCATCATTATAGTGCGTCGTTGAACCCAATATAAATAAATGGAAGAAAATATTCATAAATGTTGACATTTTCGATTATGATGTTCAATTCTAGACATGAGTGACGGCCTACAAATACATTGGGATCAATTCAGCCGCCAAAAAGTATGTTTCCGAGGAATGTTCCGTTGGAACGACACAGCTTTGCATTTATCTAAAAAAACTTTACAAAAGAACCTTCATGTCATCTTCTCTCAAATCACTCCTCCGTCGTCAATAGATCTGTCATTAAACTCGACATGGATATAAATAATTCTTCGTGACATCTTCTCATCAATCTTTCCTCTGTCGCCAATAGATCTCGGTCATTAAATTCAACATGAATGTAAATAAAACTTCATGTCATCTTCTCATCAATCACTCCTCTGTTGCCAATAGATCTGTCATTCAACTTGAAATAAATTAACCTTCGTGTCATCTCATCAAACTCCTCCGTCGCTAATAGATCCCGGTTATTGAACTACTTGAATTACTTTTTGACTGCTGACAGATCAATGGAAAAACTTCAATATAAACTGAACTACTTGAATTACTTTTTTCTAGCTGCTGACAGATCAATGGAAAAACTTCAATATAAACTCATTTCCTATTGTTGCAGGTTGTCCCAGCTGTCTGACACGTGAGCACACTCGTTCATGTCATGCCGTTGCCAACTTCAGGATCATGTTGGGTTCAGATCGTCTTATCGCAGCAATCAATGCTGTGACTTCAGCCAGTCAAGCAAGCAGCTGGTCAAGTCAGCCTGCTGTGTTTTTTGGTTGGTTAAAAGTTGAATGGAACATGAATGGATTGAGACAAGAGTAATATTGATGTGTAAACAAACATATTGTGATTGCATGATTTATTGATATAACTTGTACAGAATAATTAATAAATTGATAAGTTACAATGACATGATGTGTTCTTGCTTGTGATTATCCTGTGACTCCCAGTACTCCCCGTGCAGCCTGCAAGGGAGGGGGTGGCGGGAACGTAGAGGTCATGGGGGTGCTTGACCTTGAACCCTTGCGTGCAAGAGAGGCTCATGTGGCTTCCGAGGAAGCTACGCAAGTCTCTCTTGCACGGTCGAATACAAGGTCTCACCCCAACCCCTCCAGCGAATCTTAGATGGTGGTCAGACACATGACAATGTACCCTTGAATGCAAGACAGGCTCATGCAAGTCTATCTCACACGCAAGAGTAGAAGGTCTTGCCTGAGAGCCATCCAGACCGTTCCCGTCACCCCCACAAGCCCTTTACCCACGACTCAGGTGCAGGCCCTTTAGCCACGGCCCAGGTGAGAACAGGCACCAGTGCTCATGGGTATCAGGTTTCTTTAAGCTCAGGGCAACAAGATCCCTACTCGGAGCAGTAGTTTATTAACGTGACATTACCTGGTCATTACTGTCATTTGTTGAACTCTAGGCTGACAAATGCCATTCTGAGCTTGATCGACTTGGATTAAGACATCAGGGCTGATCATACCACGCTAGGCTGGCCTACCCGGCTCAGGGATCATTTTATAGCAGGCTGAATCATACCTGGTTGCAGGCTGCACGGGGGACAGTTTACCCACATGCCGGTGGACCTTACCCAGCCAACACCTACATACTATCACAATGCACGACGCTCCAAGGAATGAATCTTCAAGGTAAGCTGTAGCCTGCAAGCAACAAAGAGGACACATTGAAATGAATAACTTGCATGTGAATCAACCAATATCATAATTTTCAATTGATTATGCTTTATAAAAAAATACTTCATGTTTCCATCAAATTTGAGATAAATCCAATTTTGGAAATTGAAAATACACAGAGTTATTTTTTGCTCTAAAATCTTTAAATTCAACTCAATTTTGCAACTGAGACCTGATTTGTGTTCTATATTGATCACTCAACAGATACATAACTGAAGAACTGAGAAATTGGACAAAAAATATCAAGTCAACAAAAAAAATTGCCAAAATGATAAGGGTTGTTTGTGCACACTACTTTTTGACCTTTCGCAATTAATTTACATGAACTGGTGAAACCCACAAGGTTCAAGTATTTTTTTATGATTAAAACTTCGGGATCTGTAAATCATCAGCAAATTTTGCTGACCTCGCCCCAGTCGTTTCCAAGAAAAAAGTGTCTGATTTACCAAAAAACTGCCATTTTCAGTTGATTCTCAGGATGGACTTTTGAAATAATGATATATGTGGAATTATGTTCAGATATTCAGATATAGAAATTAATCCGGAGGAGGAAAATATTTTTCACGACATTTTTAAATCAAAATTAACATCAGAAATCAATTTTGAAAAAAGTGAAAAAAATAAATGGTAAATTTTGATTTTGCTAAAATTTTGTGGGGCGACAAAAGGACATTCGAAAGAGCCAAATCTGTTGTTATTTCACAAAAAAAAAATCTTCACATGTAAATACAAGGATTCTAAAATTCCCTATAGGCCTCTATATGACAAATATGCCAAGTCATTTTTTGCTCTAAAATCTTTAAATTCAACTCAAATTTGCAACTGAGACCTGATTTGTGTTTTGAATCGATCACTAAACACATACATAACTACAGAACTGAGAAATTTGACAAAAAATATCAAATCGACCAAAAAAATTGACAAAATGATAAGGGTTGTGCACACTAATTTTTGACCTTTCGCAATTAATTTACATGAACTGGTAAAACCCACAAGGTTCAAGTATTTTTTTATGATTATAACTTCGGGATCTGTAAATCATCAGCAAATTTTGCTGACCTCGCCCCAGTCGTTTCCAAGAAAAAAGTGTCTGATTTACCAAAAAACTGCCATTTTCAGTTGATTCTCAGGATGGACTTTTGAAATAATGATAAATGTGGAACTATGTTCATATATTCAGATATAGGAATTAATCCGGAGGTGGAAAATATTTTTCACGACATTTTTAAATCAAAATTAACATCAGAAATCAATTTTGAAAAAAGTGAAAAAAACAAATGGTAAATTTTGATTTTGCTAAAATTTTGTGGGGCGACAAAAGGACATTCGAAAGAGCCAAATCTGTTGTTATTTCACAAAAAAAAAAATCTTCACAAGTAAATACAAGGATTCTAAAATTCCCTATAGGCCTCTATATGACAAATATGCCAAGTCATTTTTTGCTCTAAAATCTTTAAATTCAACTCAAATTTGAAACTGAGACCTGATTTGTGTTCTGAATCGATCACTAAACACATACATAACTACAGAACTGAGAAATTTGACAAAAAATAGTAAATCGACCAAAAAATTGACAAAATGATACACACTACTTTTTGGCCTCTCGCAATTAATTTACATGAACTGGTAAAACCTACAAGGTTCAAGTATTTTTTTATGATTATAACTTCGGGATCTGTAAATCATCAGCAAATTTTGCTGACCCCCCAGCTCAGTCGTTTCCAAGAAAAAAGTGTCTGATTTACCAAAAAACTGCCATTTTCAGTTGATTCTCAAGATGGACTTTGAAATAATGATATATGTGGAATTATGTTCAGATATTCAGATATAGGAATTAATCCGGAGGTGGAAAATATTTTTCACGACATTTTAAAATCAAAATTAACATCAGAAATCAATTTTGAAAGAAGTGAAAAAAATAAATGGTAAATTTTGATTCTGCTAAAATTTTGTGGGGCGACAAAAGTACATTTGAAAGAGCTAAATCTGTTGAAATTCCACCAAAAAAAATCTTTACAAGTAATTACAAGGATTCTAAAATTCTATGTGACAAATATGCCAAGTCATTTTTGCTCTGAAATCTTTAAATTCAACTCAATTTCAAACTGAGACCTGCCTTGTGTTCTAAATTGATTACTCATACACATACACATACATGTGATATCATGAACACATACATTCTACAGAACTGAGAAATTGGACAAAAATATGGTCACAAAAAAAATTGCCAATTTGATAAGGGGGCACTAGGTTTCAACTTCTCGAAATTAATTTCTATGAACTGGTAAGACCTACGAGGTTCTAGTATTTTCCAATGAGTTCCATTTTGGAATCTATAAATCATCAGCCCAAAATTCAAGCCAAAATTCAAGTTTGGAAAAAGTGAACAATTTCCCATAAAAAAAAGATTTTAGATTTGGCTCAAACTCTGTAGAACGATGAAATGACAATTGAAAAACTCGAATACGTTGGAATTTCCACTAAAATATGTTTTTTCCATTAGTAAATCAAGATTTCTAACATTTTCCATATGCCAAATCGTTGATGTTTGCTCTAAAATCTTCAAATTTCACTTTTATTTTGAAATGGACACCAGACCTGAGTTCCAAATCAATTACTTGATGAGTTTATAACTACAGAACTGAGAAACTCAACAGAAAATTTTGGGAAACTTGAAATTTTGCCCAAACGGTAGGCCTAAGGGTAGTTTATTTGGACAATAGTTTTCGACCTTCTGCAATTAATTTCTACGAACTGGTGACACATATGACGTTCTAGTATTCTTTTATGGATATAAATTCAGGATTTTCAAATCCTCACCAAATTTCGTTACGCTAAAAAAAGTTCTAGTAGCTGTTTCTAAGATAAACGTCGGTGATTTACCAAAGAAGCACAATTTCCAGCAAATTTTCAGAACAGACTTTTGAAATAACAATAATGTTAGAATTATGCTTGGACATGTAGAAAGAGGATTTAATTCTATAAATGATTTTTTTTCACAACCAAAAATTATTTTTTGCTCTAAAATCTTTAAATTAAACGTTACATAAAGAAACTGAGACCTGGTTTGTGTTTCAATTTGATCATGCTATACACACATAACGACAGAATAAAGAAATTCAACAAAAATCATTTTGAATCTAGAATCTGACTGTAATTTTGTAGGACAACAAAAGGACATATAAAAAAACGAAATACGTTGAAATTTTTCCAAAAGTATTTTTTTGCCAATAATTACGAGGATTCTAACATATTTACATATAACAAATATGCTCAGTTGATTTTTGCTCCAAAATCTTTGAATTGAATTCTATTTTGAAAATGAGACCAAATTTGAGATTCAATTTTTCAAGACTTTGAAACATAAGAACATAAAAACATAAGAATTAGTATTTCTAGTTGGACTAGAAAGTAGATTCATTTCAAATCTGCAATCTCCTACTACATGAAAACTGAAAATGAACGACTTTGTTTTCTACTTACTGGCATCGGTTTTGTAGTTCTCTATGTTGCATTCATCTTCTTCCCTCCTTCTCACTTCTTGCTACGTCCTCACTGCGTCAACTTCTACATCGTACTGTCGTCTCAGTTGCCTTCTCTTCCTTCTTCAACGGTCCTGCTACTTGATATGTGTACTGGCATCGTTCTTGTAGTTCTCTATGTTGCATTCATCTTCTTCCCTCCTTCTCACTTCTTGCTACGTCCTCACTGCGTCAACTTCCACATTGTACTGCCGTCCAAGTTGCCTCCTCTTCCTTCTTCAACGTCCCGCTAAAACGCACCACTACAAGTGCAAGTGAACTTGCACTGTCCCATGTTGACGGGCCTCAACAGCTGTAACAAAGAAATACTAGATTGAAACAACCACTGATTGACAGACGTCATAAATCGTAACACCCTTTTATTAGATTAGGCAACCCTTCTGTGTTGTCCATATATTAAATGAGCACTAGTGGGAATGTATTTTTCTGTTGCTAATAAAGACTAAATCAATCAATCAATCAATCAAGAGGGTTGTTTATTATTCGACAACATCAATCAGGGTGGCTGTGACTGCCCACACAAGGTTATGATCTAGAAGGCCTACTGGCAAGCCACGCCTCTCACCAGAGGTCAATTATTCTATACACAGAGGCCTACAAAAAATACCAACTATTCCAAACCACCAAATATCAGAGCAAAAAAAAAAATGTATAAGTAAATAATTTGTGAACATTTCAACTGTGGTTGGAATTGTGTGAACAGTTAAAAAGCCTGAATCTATCAAAATACTTTTTTTTTTGCTACAACTCGGAAGAATTTCAAAATTTAAAATTTGACAAATATACTAAGGAATTTTGCCATCTAAAATATTGTATTTAAATTGAACTCTATTTTTAACTGAGACATGTATTTTCAATTATATCATGGTACTGTTTTCTATTACATAACTAGGGCCTACAGATGTGAGAAATCTAGTAAAAAGCATTTTGACACGTTTGAAAATGGGGCAAAAACTCAAATAGGCTCAAACAGACAAATGTAGCATACTTGTTTTTTAACCTTGGCAATTAATCTCTGAGAACACGCAGTATTTTTTTTTCCAATATGACTGATCTAATTTATGTAGAACTTTGGAATGTTGAATATTATTGTTATGCTTAAATTCCTTGAATATTCGTGTAAATCCGAAGATATTTTTCCAAATTTTCTCTTCTTAATTAGGCCTATTCTCACAAAGGTTTTCTCAATTTCAAAATGGCTTTTCTACAAAGTGATTGAACAGATTGCGCCCGAAAAATATGCAGTGGGCCTATCGAGTTAGAAGATAACATATATGTGCATGGCAAGTTTATGCATGTTTATACGTCAATATATGCAGGTTCATCCCGTAATGGCAACAGCGTGCCAAAAAATGAAAACAAAAATAAAACCAAAAGAATAACATAGACGAATAATAAACAACAAATTACCAGTGGTAGAACCATTAGGAAATTTTACCTCAGATTCAACTACGAGTTTGCAGACCTCATATTCAGCCGCACATACTGATAGAATGAAGGCTATACGCTTGGAGTAGAAAACTACAACAAACAATTGAGAGTGTCATGTAAGTTAACTTGATAATCGGTGATGGTGACGTTAAGTATAAGTTAATACGTTATTGAGGTTTAAGAATACATAAATCTGATAAATATGCTGAACCCTTTTTTTGAACCTCTTTTTCTTTTCTTTCTATGAATAACCCTCTTTTCCCTTGTCATATTTTCCCTGTTTCAGGGATTTCAATGATGGACAGTGTCTGGTGGGCGAGGTTTGTGTAAACTGAGCAATGCAACTGTAATTCTACCACTCCAATCTCACCCTGCCTAACCATCATCCACTCCTATACATTCTCGTGTACATCCTGTACACGATTGGTTGAGAATACGGCAAAGGCCTATTGATCGTTTGTAATATTGTCGCATAGCGCACCGTAACGAATTTCAAATGTAGTTTTTGATTTTCCCAAAATAATACATAAAGACTTTTGGGCAATGGTTATGGGTGTTTTTTTGTTTGTTCTAGTGACTTATTGAAAGTATTTGGATGCACTTTCACCAAAAATCGCAGAACTTTATGGGTACCTTTACACATAATCTACCATGTTCACAGAAGTTTTAAACTATGATATTAAATACATAGCGTGTAGAGGCTTCACTCAGAAGACTCAATCAAGATCTACTAGGAAACACTATATAGGCCTATGAAATCAGCTAGAAAATACTGATATATACGAATAATATGAAAATTGGTCGCGATGACCTGTACGCCAATTTTACCTCACCGTTTGAGACGAGCTAGTGTCGCGAAGTTGGGTCAGGTATGGTATTATTCCACCCACTTGATTTACTTATCATAACTCACTTGATTCAGTAGCGAAGTCAAACAGAAACGGGGCGATCTGATGAGGGTAAGCTGGTGGTTCTCTCCACGGGTCTCGGCTGCATTGTCTTTTATTTATTCATTTTTTATTCATTCTCCATTTGATCAATACAATGTACCAATATGTACCAACCAGAGACTGATTACATTCTGGTCGTTCACAACATCTAATGAAAAACAAAGTTTATTACTTAACTAGGCCTATATTGTTATGCCAGATATATGATATTTTAGATATCAAGGTCTACAAGTTCAATGGCGTGGGTTATCCTCTGGGCTCACATAAATGCATCTTGGGTTAGGGTAGAGTAACCTAGGCCTATTGATGCTAATGTCACTCCACTAATGAGGCTTGATGTCACAGCATCAAGTATAATAGTATAGGCCTAAATCAAGATTGCATTCAATCAGATATAAAAACCTACATTATAGCATTGTGTCATAGGCCTAAGCCATTGAATATATAGTGATAGGGCCTACTCAATGCCTAGGCTACGGTGTATAATAGGTGAGGTGATGTATCGGGCTATCTCCGTGCGAGGAAGGATTCTAGGCCTACCAACAGTGCTGCTAGTTCCACCAAAATCCGTGCGAAACGCCACCGTGATAGGAGGCTAGTCATGTGGTCCAGTTGACGTAGACAGTAAACGTCTTGCCACGAACAATGACGTATATTTGGTGCGCGCATGCGTAGAGCGTGGCTACTCTGTCTACTATCACCGTGGTGTTCCGCACGGTTTTGGTGGAACTAGCAGCGGTAATTTTACTGATTAACATACGCAGGTCTCCAAGGTGAGGAGCCTCTAGTCGATAGAATAGACAGTAAATAAACAGTACTCGGTAATAATCAGTTTAATAATCAGTAAATTTACCCTGGCAGCACTGTCGGTGCCAGCCGAAATAGCCCGATACATTATCTAACCCATTATACACCGTGGCCTAGGCATTAAATTTGTAGTGGCCTAGGCCATTGATTTTGTAAGGTTGCCCAGGCCTAGGAACTCAATGGCCTAGGCATGGATTGTGAGAAAGTTAGGTTAGAAACCTAGGCCTATTAGCCTCTGCCTACTTACCATGATTATTGTTATCATCAGCCCTCTACTCATGGATCAAGTATAGCAATATACTGACTCTGATCACGATCACATTCAATCAGATAATAACACCTAGGGTCTACACTATTGCTAATAGTTTTGCCAAATACTTATAGCCTAGGCCTATATTTGGTTTTGTTATGTCAGATTGAACAAAAGATAAGAAGAAAGGACATAAATGAATGACCTTGAAACATTTCATATTCTTTGATCTTGTAACGATCTTGTAACGTTATTTGCACCGTGTTAGGGGTATTAGGAGGTAAATACAAACCTGTGACTCGGTGGTTGAGTCAGTAGGCATTGAGTAAATGAATATCCTTATGGGATAGAGTGGCAAAGCCCTAGTTAAACTATAGAGATATATACCTTTATATATCCTCATAGTTAAACAGTCTACAGATCCTGGGAAAAAGCTTATTATTTAGACGTAGTGTTAGTCAGGCCGAGTGAGTTGTGGGCAAAAACAGTGATTGTTGATGGCATTAGCAATCATCGGGTACCTATAGTCAGCTTAGCTTTAGCTCCGGTTCAAACCGATAACGTTGGGAAGAAAGTTTGGGGGTACAAAAGGGTGCAGGCAAGAGAGGTTCAAAAAGCTTTTGAGGATAGGTTTGAGAAGTGGTGTGAGATTGACGAGCGTGATGTTGAAGGTCTGTGGTTCAATTTTCGGAAAGTATATGAGGAGGTTATATGTTTCATTCACATATACAACGTGTTTCAATGTTCAAACTTTTTGATTCAGGCCATTATTAAAATTAATGTAAATTTTCTTTCCCAAGAGCAGTTGCAGAATCATTGCTGGATCAGGTCCAATGAATTAGTGTCTTACTTCAACTTCACTCTTATTTTTCATTTTAATATTCAACCATTTTCTATTCATCTCATTGTGACACAGAATGTGTGAATTCCAGTATCTAAGCATACTGTTGAATGAATGAATGAATCTTTATTTACTCAGAATACAATACGTTAGTAAAAGTACAAGAGTATTCGGTGGTAAATGTCCCAATATCTATAATAACTAATAATATAATATAATTCTTAAAGTATAAATCTAAAATAACTTGAAAATTCAAATTGCAATAACCTGAATAATTATTTAACAATAGTCTGATGTTCTCATACTTCAGTCTTAATTATAGCCTTAACCTAATTCTATATTTAATACTCTTTGCCTGAAGGTTTTAGCTGATGGCCAATCTTCAAATACCTTGTGAGATAACGCGTTCCAGTCAACGACTCCTTGAGCTACCATTGAATTCAGACCCTTTCTCATTTGTCTGGTGTTAAAATAGTTAACATAGGAGTTAACTGTTAACACAACAGTTAACTGTTGTTAAAATAGGAAAAACAGTAGGGCCTTTATTGAATATGATAGGTTTTCTTAAAAACCTAATAATTCACTTCCAAGGGTGAATTTTCTCCATCGTTTAATTTAGATACCAGGGGGGTCCTTACCACAACTGTCACTTGAAATAAAGTCCTAGGTCTAGATATCTCCTGAGGACTTTGATGGGATAATGTTTACTAGGAGAGCTAAATACCATGACAATACAAGATAATAACAGAGTCACGGTCTCTTGGATTGCAAAAACTTGACATATTTTGTAGCTCACCTCAAGAGCAGTGCTAGAATTTTGTGCTGGCAACGATGGAAATACACAATAACTGGACATGTTGCCATGATACTTGGCTCTTTTAATGAAATTTATCAATCAGTCTTGTAGAGCTAGTAAGTCCCAGGACGTTATTTCAAGTGGCAGCGCAGTAAGGGTCACGATTCCTAGTGACATTCTAGCTGGGCCAACTTCATACATGAAATGACTCAAATATAGGCCTACGTAGGCCCTATTTGAAAAATCATTAAATTAATAATATAATACAAAAATTATGATTTTCAATCTCTACCTAAAATTCTTCTTTCTCAACAATGGCAAGTGATTGTAGCTTTTATGTTCATGTTTCAAATCAAATTATTCTAGTAAATGGTTTGTTTTTTCTGCTATCATCTTGTTTCATGGTAAGTATTAATTAATCAATATTACAAGATATTTTGAAAAAAAGTTCTACTCAAGTGAAAAAAAACACATGTATAGTTCAAACCAAAAGCAGAAGTCCTTCTGCTACCTGGCTCAACCAGGGGCAAACAGAAAATGGTCTTTTACTTTTGGTTCAAGCTGTACAGCATCTCTACAAAACACATTTGAAGAATTTGCCATTCATTTCTTGCGACCTTCACGTTTGCTCAACAATCGGGCACATTTTTGTGCATTTTATGTATGCTCTGTCCGAGCCTACTATGTCAACAATTACCTTGATTGACAATATTTGATGGCTTGAAAAATACCAGAGGTGGTTGGGATTATTACGTAATAATTTTGTCACACCATTCAGTGCACAAGTAAACTGGTTTCATAATTTTTACTTTGAATAGATGAATGTTAGGGCTTGGAGGCAAGTTGAAACCGAGGTCATTTTATGCCTGTTTTTATTTTTCCGAATTATTTCATCCTGATTAAAATACTGGATGAGAATTACCGTACATAATGAATATTCTTCACGATATTGATACAATAGATTTTATGATTTCATACGTTGTCCTGTCTTGACTTGAAATATCCCTTGCCGTTCCACCCCATAAAAGCTGGCCAACTTTGTTTATCGAATGGCAACACTGTCGAGCACCGTTCGGAGCGAGCAATGTTGCTACATCGACACGTGACGCGTAGCCGATACACCGTCATCTGTCCCAGCGATATGTTGAGAGGATCGAACGAAGCCTTCTTGTCCGTGTTATCCGAGTTGGGTGGTGATTTGGCAACGTCCACACATTCCGCTGCAATGGCTGCCTCGACGCTGTTGGCATCCATTCCTAAAAACTTTCCTGGAATTCAATGAATGAGAGCCGGTTTTACAAAGTGATGATCAAGTATTAATTGGTTAATTATTACTAGAGGTGTTTGGAAATGGTTTTATGATTTCATGTTTTTGCAATCTGGATTTGCAAATTTCGGTGTTTGGCGGTATTTTTTTTTTATCTCATCCAGAAATGACATTTCAAGAAGGTTTACAAAGAAAACCAGGATTACACTGAACCCTCTTCAATCCAAAATGGAAATGACACCACAAACATTATTTTGGTTCATAAAAATTCAGATTAAAAAAATTTCTCTCAGAAAAATCATCTCTCTTCCCCCGTAGAAATCAATCAAGTTTGTATTGCGCTCTAGAGAAAGCTTTGCTACTGCGCAAAACTACGTAAAAGAAACCGCTGAGAGGGGCCTCACTGATCCGTGTGTAACCGACCAACTATGATGACTCGCAATCGTCGTATGGCTTGCTTCTATGGACGCTAGGCCGCACCGAGTACATATGACGAACGAGTGTTCCGAGCTCAGCATAGTATCGTGCTTGTCAAGGTAAAATTGCACACAAACTGACGGAACACACAAAGCAGCTTACAGCTCAGCGGGCATCGGCCTATTCTAAGGCGGCAATTTAAGAAAATAATGAATTTTCATGATAAAACCATCCAATAAACGTGTTACAAGATATATATCGCCATTTCTTGTTGATTTCGGTGTTATAGAAGCAAATTTAGGAATATTTTGCTCATTTTCGTGACTTGGAAATTATATTAATCAATCAAGAATTTGAAGAAACGTGCTTAGGCCTATATTGTTGTTTCATCATCATAAACAACAATTCGAGATTTTGAGGCTTTCGAAAAACATACACCTCTAATTATTACTTCAAAGGTACGAAAGTAACATCTGTACGTAACCTAGGGTGATGAGTTAATTCGCTAATTATTGCTGAGCTCACTACAGTAATCATCAATTGGCAAAACTGGCTCCACTTGCTTGAATTAGCTTGAGTAGCTCTAACTGGCAGGACAGAGTTGTTATCACCATGGTTACCCAGGCCATGCTACATGCTATTTGGTCCCTATAATCCAGTTCCACAGTCATGACGTCAGAAATGAATTCCGCTCACGAGTATTTTGTTCGGCAAGTTTCAGCTTGTTTTGTATGCACTCTCGGTATGGGTCAGGAGCAGGTGGGTCGACTGCTGTAGGCAGCCAGTACGTTGCAAAGATAACGTCAATATTGTCGTTACCACCAAGAAGAGACGGAGCGAGAGTTCCTAGAAAATTAAGTTCAGTTTATGTTTTCTCTATACATTTTCTACACCTACATCTTGTAACATGTTTCATTTTATAAGTAGTAGGAAGTTCACTGCATTACATACAGACAACTGCAAATTGAGAGAGAAATCTATATTGATCCGCGGCAAACATCATCTAGTGGGAGGTTCACTGTTGACCCTTGCAGACAGACGGCTATAGCCCTGAGTACCAAAGAAATTAATTTGGGTATGAGGGAAATATGAAGTAGTAGGAAGTTCACTGCATTACATACAGACAACTGCAAATTGAGAGAGAAATCTATATTGATACGCGGCAAACATCATCTAGCGGGAGGTTCACTGTTGACCCTTGCAGACAGACGGCTATAGCCCTGAGTACCAAAGAAATTAATTTGGGTATGAGGGAAATATGAAGTAGTAGGAAGTTCGCTGCATTACATACAGACAACTGCAAATTGAGAGAGAAATCCATATTGATACGCGGCGAACATTACCTAACCTCCCAGACTGACGGCTAGCTCCGATTAACAAACTCGGGTATGAGGGAATCATCTGGTGCACGAGCTTTGCGAAATAAGCCCTTGTAAACGTTTGCAGACAGCTTTGAATGTGACAGAAATCTACTTTTGTATCAGGCAAACATCAGACTGTGGGAAGTTTGCTATATTAGCCCTTGCAAGAGACGACTGTAGATCGCTGAGGATTCTACCCAAACCTAAGTTTACGGTTAAATTCTCAATCTCTATATATCGATTACTATATAATGAATTACCTCAATGAATTACTATAAGTGCATTTATTTCATTTTTTGATATAATTGACATATTCAAGATCTACTTCTATAGCACAATTTATACTTTTTATTCATCATCTTTGCTTGAAATTGAAAGTATCATTCTTAGTTTTTTAATAATAACGTTGAGGAAATGGATTCAGGAGAAAGCAATGAACATAACAAATATATAACACATTTTTCAGATTTTATTTCTATTTCTGTTACAGTATCACTCCTTCCTGTATCTCATTATGCTTTGAATTCAACTGTGAATCATTACACATTTAATTATCATAGATGATATATTGAAATGATTGAAAAATTCCATTTCAATACACAAATACTCAAATTTATATTGTACTAATAACTCACTTGGATCGGTCGGGCTTACCAAAAATTTGTTTTGTATCTACAGAGATTAGCTGGCCAGAAGGTAAATTCAATCTTCTAGGACTTACGACTTACTTTTGGAAAAACTGAGTATGATCTTATTAAACTCATACGTATGCCATCAATTGCAATTTCACTCAAGAATGCTAAAATACAAATACAGTTTTTAGGATTTCCATATCAAGAGAATGTTTAGTTTTCTTGTGCTTATATTTCGTGAATTTTTATTACTCTATGGTTTCATCTTACGATTAGTATTGTATTTTATGCAAGTACAGTACGTAGAAGGTTCTTCATTGCTCTTTTTAATTGTATACTGTCAATTGAATAGCTGAAATATGCTGAGTAGAAACCATCCATTTTGATTTCAAAAATCAAAAGCAATCCATCTTATAAAACTTAGTACTTTTTGACAGAATTATTTCAAGAAGTGCTGGCAGAGGTAGAGATTGCTTGATCCAAGCCTCAGGTATCGGTTTTACAAGAGATGGATGATGGCGCAGAGTAAGAAAAACTTGTTTCTCTCAGTCTGTATCATTCATCTCTCATATCATTCATCACACATTGATGTTCTGCAAATCAAGTCCTACTTACCAAAATTGTTTCACAAGACCAGTCATCTCATGATGACTTTGGTATCCAAGTTGATCATCAACTTAAATCTTAGATCGAGTTAATCAATACATATTATTGTGAAATTGCATTGAAAGTTGAAGCTGCCGAGAAAAACCCCATGTCCGTGCGTTGCCTCCTGCAGTGATGTTTTCTTACCTCTTCGACTCTACCTTCTACTAGATCATAATACAGGACTACAATCTGAATACAGGATGGGAAAATGTCAAAAAGAATAAAATTAAATAGCAACTTTTCTCTTTAATAAAACGTCATTACATTTCTGTCAGCTGCGAGCAAAGCTTCCCCTTACTCCATACAAGAACAATGATATACATAACCAAGATGCTAACAAGGAGAGTGAGTAAGAATTAGATGAATCATTTTAATAATAATAATAATAATATAATAATAATAATAATATAATAATAATAATAACAATTACAGACAAAGTTACAAATAGCTCTATCTCTTTTTTTTACAAGTTGCACGCTCGCCCAAACAGCGACTACAAAAATAACACGTGCCTTGTCAACGCGCCCACGGTATTGGACACGATAATATGGATACAAAAATATGAACCAAATGTACATTTTCCATTGTGGGTGTTTCACCTAGGTACCTACAGTTCATCTATCTATTATAAACAGTGGTGGATACTGTCAACGATCTACCGTACTGTTGATAGTGCAGTAAATGTCAACATTTTGCCTGACAAAATGGAGATAAACCCACACTTTACATAATAGTTATACCCTACGATTGATAGAAAAAATCTCGGACCCCAAGTAATTCTTAGCCATACACCTACCCTGGTTTTGTTCAAAAACTAATCATTTTCTGTACACAATAATATACACATGCATGCTTTGGTTTATTCAGTTATAACAACGGGCTCGTTGGGACGGCCCGTCTCCTAATCATTGTTCAGTCAATGAGCTCACAACATCAAGTACAAAACGAATTGCACACGGAGAATTTCATTGCGTTTCAAAATATCGCCACTTAATCCAACAATACACAAGCTTCTCTAGGGTTCACAAACCATCCGTCACGCCAGCTAAACACAAATATATCGACAGCTAGTAATCATAACAAACGGGTAGTTTTTGTACTTCATCAATCACAGAATAACAAATTGTTCAGACAATAGCAAGAGAAAGCCTGGGCCAATGGTACAATAATAATTACGCAAGAGCTTAGTACAAGCCATAAGCATTACGGATGAAAACTTCCGAGTCGATTAGTATTTGGATTCATTCTTCAATTGGAAGACTATTGCAAATTTGTCTGGCATGATCAAGTTGTGGCTGGCTTTCCAGTACGCGACTGGGCTCGACATATTACGAAAATAAACCCTATTCAAGCATAACTTGAAAAGATCGTTCCTCACAAAAATAAGAAAAGCCCAAAACTACATGTAAATAAATAACCCAATTTGGAGCTCAACTTTGTATAGGTACCAGCTTCTAGAATTGTTTTTCTGTTATACCTCACAGGCGTTTGTGAGTGTGTGTAGGGGGGGGGGGGGGGGATAGGCTAAAAAACCTACATTTGCAAATATAGTAGTTTGCATCAAGTCTTTTAAGTTTAAGTCACTCATTTCTTATTGTTAACCAAGCTAAATACAGTTACCTTTATACGTAGGCCAATATACGTGTGTGTATGTTTTATATAATATATATATATATATATATATATATATATATATATATATATATATATATATATATATATATATATATATATATATATATATATATATATTATAAATACATATATATTTATATATATATGTATACTATATATATATATAAATATACAGATGTAATATGTATTACATTGCAAACTTTATACCAGAATTTGTAACCAGATTCATTTAAAAACATTATGCTTTGATTTTAAGTAAGGATCACCTACCTACATAAATTTCATGTAGCTCTGCTAAAATAACCTATCAGCTGACACATTCTATTGGGAGGGCAGCACTAATGCACCCAAATTTTAAACATTTCTCTAAAAATATTGTTTATATTAAAATATAATATGTATTAGAAATAATGTAACAAGCCGAAACGGCCAAGTAAATGCGTTGAAAGTGCAATACTGCAATAGTTCAACATTTTTTTTTTTTTTTGATCAAAGTTCATTTACGTAAGAGTCAGCAGCACTAATTATGCAGACAACACAACTCCTGACATAATTCAGCCACCGTTATCAATGGATAACGTTCTGTGCAAGGATGAAAAAAAAAAACGTGCTAGACACACTAAACGTAATGACATGAGCTGCGTACGATGGTCGTACGAACGAAAACAATCGTAATCCTCTGTATCGATGATTTTACATCAAATGATTGAAATTGATAGAATAAGATATATAATAGTTTTTCTGAGAGTGTATAAATTTATAAGTATTAGCCAAGTTTGAACAAAGTGAAAGAAGGTACAGATAACAGAAGGGTACAAACACATGTACAGTCAAGTATTGAGGTTGTTTGTTACTTGTTTCGAGGTTGGCAGTTTAATTGCTCACAAGCGGTTCACTCAACAGTTCAGCTTACTGCCCGTGCAAATTCACAATCACCGTCATCATTTCTATAATATTAGCTTCTTCAACTTGCGGCCAAGATTTGTCAAAAATAAAAACTATGATTCATTATTAATGCACTTTTTTGTTGTATAGTTCTCTAGTTCGATACACACTACATGTAGCTTCCTACTGCTAGTTTTACGTGTTATTCTCTTCGTTAAGCAGCAGGATCTTAGTTCAGACTCTACCCACCAGTGTCACTTATCACAGTTGAAGCTTGCGAGTAAGGCCGTATGTCTTCATTCAGACAACAGTTTCTGAAGTAACGAAGACTTTTGATCACCGGGGTGCGGCGATTCCTCCATAGTATTCTGAAAACATACCACGTAAAACGTCACAAAACACATTCAATACACGTGCGGAAATGTTTCCACGTCTATTATCGTAAAATTACAGTTCAATTTACCATGTTTAGGCTCGGTATTACCAAATCCAGTTGGCCATTATCTGAGAGTTGGTGAAAACAACAAGTATGGGTAACCATGGTGATAACAAATTTGAACTGTTCAGTTAAAGCTACTCCCACATTGGTTGGTAATACAGGCACTTATTCAAGTACATTGATCTATCACGGCTGGGGGGAATGGTTCCAACCAATGAAAACCGTTTTCTCAACTAATCTATTAAATATTGAGACCTGTTACATTTCTAGACTTTTCCAGGTTCGTATCAACCCTGTTCAAGCTAATCAACAGAAACAGGGAGTGAGCAGTAACGTAGTCCAAGTGGAATCATGAGAACTAGTTGTTGTTTATCGCGAGAATGCTAAATGGCGTAAACTATTGATTTCAGCAAATTTTTCAACAGAGACTATTATTAAAGATAATTTTGGTCACAGACAGCGCAGTCCTGGTGTTGAAGTTCATTAGTTTTAAATAATCCAGATGGGGTAGTAAGATCGCCGTTGTGGTGCCCCGTCCAAACGATCCTATCTTTCATCCATAGCCTTAATTGGGGAACAATGATTTTGTATCAAGTTTTGATGTTATTAAAAAAACAAAAGAACAAAGACTTGGTCTGATTGGAGCACATAATGAAGTGGTACGCTTCTTCACTTTATGGTCAAACCATCGGCCGTCTGACAAACTATTGGTTCACGGTGTACTGTCATCTTTTCTCAATTCAAAATTCGATGGACCGAAAACCCATTTTGAATTACAGTGAAACCTCTAGGCATCGTTTCTGGATCGATTGTTTTCCCGCTTCTATTATTTATTTTGTGTGACCCTAGTCCTTGATAGTAACCAATGTTGAATTTCCCTGGATGGATCATTTTCTAGCATGGATGGTTTATTCATCCTGGCCTTTTGAAAAACGATTGATTAGAGGTTTAACTATACGTATAAAAGTCTGAATGGCTGAAATATTCTCACTGTAGTTTGAATCAAAGCAAAATGTGAATTAGAATTTACTTCAAATCGTCACATCGAGTGACACTATTTCATATATTTAGGCCTAGTTTTGCAAATACACACTTCCACCAAGAAAACTAAAATACAATACCTACACTTTTTACACGTCTCTTTTTTATCTTTGAAATAATACATTGGTCCATAGTAAAAAAAGGTCATGGAAATAAGTCTCATTTCAAAGATGGTAAACTGTGGCCAGTAAGCAATTAATTAATGATGATGAAGGCACTACACACGCACAAACACAAGATGGAAACCACATGCCCAGCTAGTTGTAACACATTTACACACTGTTATACCAGCGCGAGTCTTCACAAAATACCACAGACACCAAATTGCTACATTTACACATAGCTACAAACTACTCTGTGGTCATGTACCGGCTTTGCTGAGTTGTTCATTATTATTATGATTATTGTCATTATTATTAATAACATCATTTTATGGGGGCACTGAAGAGCGTATACCAGATAAAGTCGACTCGGTCGTGTGACATGGGCTTCGGGGTACTTTTCAATGGAATGTGGTTAGGGTTCAGGTAAGGTTGGACACCCAAAGCCATGTCACACGATCGAGTCGACTTTATTCTGGTGTAGCATCTTCAGGTGACCTTTATTTTATTTGGTTTCTGCTTTGGTATCAAGTTGAGTGAATATTGTCAAGTATTGCAGTATAAATTTGGTAATATTAATGCAATGAAACAACTTTGCATTGGGGGGTTCAAACCGACTGACATAGTTGTGTGATCAGCAGATTGATTGCTGAATCTGATTCAAAATTATTACGCAGCAAATCAGAGGCGGCATTCTCTCGATAACTTCGACTCCGCTAAGGATGTGCAGCTTTCTGCGCTGCTATCTAGTTATTTTAAAGCAATGGGCAAGGTATTAAAAATCATCAACAATGCCAATCAAAATGTCCTTTGATAGCAACATTATTTACTTGTTTTCAATTTAATTCATCAGACATTGAGCATTTTGTATTCTGTGATTTGTTGTATAGTGCATAATGTAAGTCTGTGATTTGTTGTATAGTGCATAATGTAAGTCTGTGATTTGTTGTATAGTGCATAGTGTAAGTCTGTGATCTATCTCAAATTGATATTATAAAAGATATTGACAGGCGTCGTAGATAACTTTGGCTAGCGAGTCAAAGTTGGAACTTCTTCACACCACTTCGTAGCTCATTTTCTAGGCGGCTAGGTCTACCATGGTTACATAACATCTATATCGAGACAAGAAACATTTTCCAAGTCTAGACGCAGCTACCGGTACCTTGCAGTCGTACTTAGCAAGACGGTGTAAGAATAACAGCATTTGAACGTTGCGCTATTTACTACAGCCATAACTCACGTCTAAGCCCGTGTCTCTCAGACATAGCACAAATACAGTGAACTTTGGCGTTCTGTCGAATGTAAAGCTGTGTGTTTATTTATAGAAGACCAGTACCAGTAAGTCAAGGCTCATCCAAAGGAAACAATACACAGGTGTTACACAAATAGGTTACGTATGCAGGACAAAAACTGCGACACTTTGTTAACAGCAAGACAACATGCACGGAACATTGTAAAAACATTGCATATCAGCACCAAGCAGTTAGTCAAGAGTACATCGTCACGTTCACGCCGCACTTGTAACTCATACGAGATCAAGCGAGGAAGAGTTGCGGGCCGGTTCATCTGTGCCGACATGTTCAGCGGTCAAGATGTTCTGACTAGAAACTCTGCGCAAAGTCTTTCACTATCTCTCCCATCGTTTCCGAGCTTCGAGGTAACGTAGCGACACATGTATCCGCGAAATAAGAAGGTTGTCTACCAACTGAATAATTGTAAAATTTTGGTAATTGTTAAAATAATGAACCTTGATGATTAATGAAACTTGATGAAGTTTCTGACAATTACAGCTGTTGGAAGATGCAGTTGTTTCGTATAATAAATCAAGTCATTAAAAAAATATGTTTTCTACAAATAGGCTATCATAACTCATGCCATTATGATTTTTCTATTTTTTTTTTACGTTGGACAACCTTCTTTCGTAGATACACGTATATTAGTTACATTTAGAAAGTCATATCTTTTGCAATGCTAGACAAGTTGTTTCTCGTTACACGCAATTTAACCGCGTTGTATACGTTAGTAGGCAGGCAGGCAGGCACACAGGCAGGCAGGCGGGCAAGTGTTTCTTTTTGTCAATAAATGAACCAGGTTCAAGCCTTACCCGTGAGGAGAGCCCCGGCTGAGGTGAGCCAGACCCGATGTTACCCCAAAGTTTGGGGCTATCACTGGCACCTGGACAAGAGGGCAACAACACACAACAAATGAAGAAACAGCTCTCACGTTTGCTCGCTCGCTCGCTTGCCAGCGAGGCCAACTAGCAGTTTCCAATATGTAATACGTGAACGTGCAATACACCCAAATAAAGCTTGTAGTGACCATCATTCAGAAACATACTTATTACTCTGGCATGGATTTTGAGTTGATTTATCGGAAAAAACAGTGTTTTCGTTGACTTTCGAAAGTTTGAAATATCAGAATTATATCAAGAGAAAGAGATATTTCAAATACCTACAAAATGGTACGCATTAAAACGATTGAACTCAAATAATTCAGTTCACCCAGATATACAGCTAAGAACATACGTTACTTAGCTGCAAAGCTCTGAATCCAATGCGTACGGTTTTGCAGGTACAGTGAAATCTTGACGTTTAATTCACGGAACCCATTGTGTTCCTCATTCAATCGTTTACTTTCACCAATGTTTAATTTTCCTGCACAGAAGTTTTTTCTTGGTCCCTTTGAAATCGATGAATAGAGGTTTCACAGAATCAAAAAGATCGGTGCTTCTACGAAAAAAATCTGATATTTCATAATTCGAAAGTGATCACCTAAATCAACCCCAATGCGCAATCAACCATCTGATAGCAAACAGGTACAGTGCTTACGACGTGAATATTAATATTGGACAATGCTAGCTGTAAACACATACAATAAGATGATTTTAAAAAGGAAATTACCCAATTATTAACACAGAAAAAAGGTGGGTGATATTTCTTCCCATATATATTTACACAGGTGCTGAATATAAATACAGTATCAAGTTCTGATGTAATGTAATATTAATGACATAGTAAAGAGCCCAAGGAAGACAGATTGTGAGAGCCTTATAAAGTGTGTTGTTCCTGCCAAGAAATACACCTCACGTTATACAGTCACGCCAAGGGGAATTCCAGGTCCATTCAAGCAGGCAATGTAGATGGCCTTCGACACAGCATCTTTAATCGTCACAAATATGATGAACGTCAACAATGCCCGTACGGTATTACTGTAAAAAATCTAGTTTGGGTGAGACACATATTTTTGAATACCTATGAAATTGTATGTATTGTTAAGGGACATCACAACCCTGAAACTACATTTTAACGAGTAACAACAATATTCACTGCCATAATTTTGGAGAAAACTGAAAATTAAAATTTTAATAAATTTATTTGTCCTCCGAGACCCGGCCTTTCTCCGAGTCATGACGTGGACATTACTCTTTCTGTTCATGTGTGTATTTGGTTCGTATACAAAGCGAGTGAAAATCAAGGCTAAATAAGTGAATTTCTTTGTTGATTTCATCAATCGAGAATGAAACTTTATAAACATGAACTCGTTCATGCTGTGGTTTCCAATTTTTTCCTTTGTTTAGGTGCATCTGATCTAATTATTAGCAATTCATTTTGGCTCTTTACGCAACTATACAAAAAAACTTTGAAGTTATTCTGGTCTGGGTAACTACAGTCGAGTCTGGAGTGGGGTGAATTTCAGACGTGTCATTGAAATGACGACCAAATATTCCAGAAGTAATTTTTCCACAGAGTCCTATCCATTATTCAATACGGATAAAATGATTAAAGATGATAATCCAGAATCTGGTTACAACAATCATGTGCCTGGTTGGGACAAGGAATTACCCTGGAACGTTTTTATTGTCCTAGTAGTGAAATCCAAAGTGTAGAGACTGTAGCGTACGATGATCGTAGATACAAGGTGCCCGCAGATCATAATTACAAACGTATAATACGAATGATTTCAAGTGAGACCAAACTGAGCGTACTTTCACGTAGAACTTTTTCAATGACCAATGCAGATTCGTAACAGAGAAGACGTTTCAACCGATTTGCTCCAAGACAGACTAGAGTATACACACGATGTGCACGTTAATTATCCTATGGCGCAAGCCATGTCTCGGAATTGTACAACGTAACACTAGGTTCCCTCGATTTGATCGACCGACTAAATCACATAACCGGTATTCGAGAACAGAGAAAAAGACGTAGGCCTAAATCAATCAATACGAGACCGACGGAAAATGTATATAAATTACGTTTTCCAATCACAGACGCTGAAGAAATTACCAAACAAACATTTTTGAATCAGGTAAGGAAGGTCAGAGGTCAACGTACAATTCCCGCACAACTTCCAAGCTTACCGGTCGGTTGCATCTCGTAGCTTAGGCCCAGCGCTTCAAGGTCAACAGGCGAGACTTGCTGCCCTCCGAGCTGCATCTGCTGTTGCTGCCGTGACCCCATCTGACCTTGCTGCTGCGACCTCGCACCGACCACGGCCCTGAGCTCCTGGCGCACGTACTCGGACGTCATGCCGTTGTTGCCGCCGCCTGCAAAACAACGCCGCGGTCAGACGGGAGCGCGCAACCGAAAACGTCGCGGTGAAATAGTGATGCAAACGATTACCGCAGTCAATCATCTCGTTCGTATATTTATGAGCAAAGAAATCTCACCTCTCCATGGCAACTAGAAACTATTTGGAGTATTTGAACGTTATAATTTGCTTAGTGCTCGTAAAATGAAAAATGATCTTTGCATCTCAATTACAAATTGATTTATTGAGGTCTTAATTTTACCACAAGCAAACCCATAATCTGTGCAATCCAGATGTGGTATTCTAGAACTGGTTGTAAATGACTCGATCATAAAAGATTTTGAGAGAGTAGTCTTGTACGCGGATATGAACGTTTGTATTATTATTTCACCGATGATCAGACGTGTTGTACAAAGCATGGTCGTGTAACATGAAACAACGGATTGTAATGCACCACAAGCAAGTGAATGTTCTGACCCGGAATGAGGTGTTATTGTAATGCCGACGCCTGGTTTATCAATAACTGAGCGGGACAAACTGACATACGTGTCAGATTTACAGCCAGGCTAGTTGAGACAGGGTCCCTAGCTCATGTATTGATTTACCGGTATATATTTTCAAACCAGTCATCGGCTACCACGATATCAAACCACAAATTATTTATAGATAATATAACGTACTTGGAAAAAAATAAAGATGACAAGATTAAATCTCGACTGAAAAAAATGTGCGTCCATTTCCTCGTGATTTTTGAAACTGTCTGAACTTCGTAATATTCTACATGAACATGTAGGCCATTTTGTGCTTAAAATACTTCATCAATTTACCGTTGTCTCATTGAGGACGAGGTCAAGGAAAATCAGATATTACTAACGCTAATTGAAACTTGAAAAATAGGCACTTGAAGGCATGTTGTATTTTGTCCATGCTACATATAGTTCACGATTCATGATTCACAGCTAACATTTGTGGTTTAATATCACGGCTACAATCCCAAACCAGCCCATGTCTCATGACTACGGTAGATGGGTCTACTGACACTCCCAAGTTGACAACACATTTTGATTGGCTGACGTTAGCAGACCTTCCACAGGCTCAAACGTAGACTATGTTTCCCTTGTACTTCTGAGCAAAAAAGTTCGTAGCTCTTCTAGTCTATTTGCGTCAAATTCTAGATTCAAATTCAATTTTTTTAATAACACTGCAGATAATGTTTTGGTAGGCCTATTAATTATTATAAATATTCAGTGGTCAAAATAATCATTTGAAGTAGAACTACGATTTCTGTAATTGGTTTTTGAATTAACGTAGGGCCTACTCACTATTTTTTTCAAATAAAATCACGGGGCAAATTTTGAGTTGTTGTATTCTGATTGAACGTTGAAAAACACACCGGGTATTTTGAAGCCGAGGAAAATATATTGAAGATTTTGTATTATTTTCCTAGGTAGGTATTTCAGGCACGCTAGTTTGCAATACCACTCGGCTCATGGCTTCTAACCGTATTCTACAGTGAGATAAGACCTTGTTAGAGGCGTAGCTTACCGTCAGCAAATCAAACATTTAGTGAAGTTGCCGTTAACAGAGGGTAGGCCTAGGATAATTATGACGATCAAAGCACTTCCAGAAAAATTTCTGTATTCATCATAACTTAGCAATTTAAGCAACATGTGCACGATCCTGAAAGATTACACTGAACATAGATATTTCATAAGATTATTTAAATTAGGCAGTAAATTAAAAATTTACAGAACATTTATTTGCCTGTTGCTCATACTTGATGACAGTACTGTCACAGTTGTAAGGAATCAGGCCGCCAGTATACAGTATAAACCTATGCTGTAGAATAGCACTAGTAAGAAGAAACTGCTCTAGGCCTAATTTAAATAATCTTATAATTACACTAAGGCTATAAAACATGTATTTCACAAGACAGTAAGGACCAGTTTACCACTAGTAGGATTTACTAACGCTCTGTTAGCTTGTTAGCTTCAATCTAACGGAGCGTCACGTATACTGGTGATAAACCGGGCCCGTGACAGATGACGAGAAGCATGATTGAGTGTAGTGTGGTGTTGATGTATTGATGATGAAGTGGCGTACACACATTATCCCACATTGTGGTGCAATCTGACAATAACTAGCCCCATTAGACGCGCCACTGAACTGCGCGCAATTCAGTCCGTAGAGTGCTCCCGGGATGGGGGGGCGGGGGATGGGACAAGGAGGCGGGACAGGACGTTAGAAGACAAGCGTTCAACTCATAAAACACAAACAAGAAACACATAAAGCACAACAACACAAACAGACACAAACAAACAAACAAACAGAGAGAGAGAGAGAAAGACCGACAGAGGAGTGGTAATGGACGCGTGACTCCCCCGTGATGATAACTCTAGAAAGGCGTGAGGACAAACACATGCGCTCATCACACGAGGGAAAGCCGAGGACGAGACGTGGTGAGAGAGAGAGAGAGATAGATAGAGAAGTGGTCACATGACAGTCCGGAGGTCACATGACTTACCACCCGGCTGGTGATTGGTTGGGGGGCGTTGTAGGCCGCGTTCGCTCGCCCCGTATATTTGTAAGCTCGCCTGATCGTAACAAAACTGCTGGCCATCTGGCTGGTTATGTGGAAGGTACATCATGGGATGCGGACTGGAGTGGTGGTGGGGATGGTGGTGGGGGTGGTGCGGGTGGTAGGGGTGGGGATGGTAATGCCGCGGGGAGTTAAGTCCACCTGTAACAGGCAGGCGATACTGGCGGTCAGTTCAACTTCTGCGTACGGCCACTGCTGATACGACCCGTTGCGTTACAGCAGGCGTATCGGAACTCAATCACGTTCAACTTCATTTGTTCCCATGTTCAGAATGGTTGAGCAAAGTAAATACGAGCAAAGTGAGTGCTTTAGACAATAGCTTAGTGACAAAAAATAAGTACTTCGTAATTAATTAGAAACTTGCCAGATAAGACTAGGCATAATGAAACGAGGTTTCTGTTCAAAATATAATATGAGAAAGGTAGCTGATTTTTCGATACCAGAACACTTGAAACACTCGAGGAAAATATTACTCCACCCATTCATAAATATCAATGGGGAACGGACTGGCGAGCTTTTTTTTCAATTCTCAACCATTCGATTGGACAAGACAGAAGAGGTGAAGTGAGGGATGTTTCCGATACGCCGGACGTTGTTGGTTCTCTGACTACGTCATGCACAAGTCTAGAGAGAGAGGAAAGAGAGAAAGATCACGTTATGGTGCCGCAGTCTCTCGCAGCGCCCGCCGAGCCACCGTCTGCTCACTGCCGCAGTCGTCGGAGGAGAAAAACACTCAACGGCAAACCAATCAGTGCAAAGGGTTCGTGCACAGCTCAAGAGAAACTTTGGTTTACTGAAGCTTGAAAAAATATAATGTACGTAAAAATCAACCTGGACAAAATAATAAAATGCCACTCTCAATCAGGTCAAACTACTGGGGTTTCAAACTACAGTAGTTATACTAACAGTTGCAATTCTACGACAAATCTAGAAAAACAAAACAGATTACGTTACTAGTAGAGTAGGTAGTAATTACTGATGATATTACAGAAAAATTCTACTTGCAAGCACAAGTGAGTCGATTTGGGAATATATCAGTTACCGGTATCTGGAGAAACAAAATTCCAATCAGCTAGAATGACGAATCTTTTCAAATATCTACAAAATAGTACGTAATCCAAAGAACTATTCATCTCACATCACATCTCACATAGTTTTTACAGGGTATACAGCTCATCAATTTTCTTTAGCTATTTACCTGCAAAATCTATAGGACAGGCTAGAGTAAATATGCAGTGCAAACTGTAACATACCAGTTTGCAGATATCGGAATTGAAAAGCTCCGTCTTTCAATTATAGAATTAGGAATTTTGTTCTCTCACAACGTTGAAAAACCGAGATCGACTGCCATGCACTAGTAAGTAGAAAGTCACAGCAAAATGTTAAAGAGGGTCGTTGTGTTGAAGGATTCACAGAGGAGTCGCCATAGATTGTCGAGTGTCGACTGCGAGACTGAGGGGACGTACAGTCGCTCGCTGAGCGGCAGATTATTCTGGCCAGGTTAACGTGACGAACCGCAACACGTCAATAACGTGGAGCGGTCGGGGAAAGCTAGCTTGATCAAGTTGACACATTTGTCGCATTATGTCGACAGTTACTATCCAAGGTTGTGTTTTGAAAATTTTCAATTAAAACCAAAATAATAAGTTTTTTGGATTTGTAAGGTATCAATTTAACAAAAGCTATTTATTAAAAGATGAATATTTTGGTTTACTTCGTCACTGTACGTGCAAGTGGGCGTTGATTTAGTGTACAATCCGAGTTGTGCCAATAACTTTTGGATGATGCAAGATGGCATAATCAATTCATGGTATAAAACATCTCTTTGATACGTTATTATTAATATGTACTTGGAAGAAGACACACATTTGGACACTAATCTAGTTTAATAAGTTTCTCAAAAAGCATTCAACTATATATCCAAGAGAAATATAGTGTACAATGGAATTCAAACAGCTCAAAATGCTCAGTACATACCGATAGCTAGCTACCGAAATAATGAGTGTCTGCCAAATAAGAAATTAGAGGAGCCTACCTCGTATCGTTCAAAAGTCATCGGCAATAGGCGGATATATTGTTAAATCAACTACCATGCGCTTTTCAATCACTCGGAAGTAGTCGGTCTACAGAAGGTTGAGATGCGGTTTCACACAATAATTTGGAAACGGTGCTAGGTGAATACTCGGGCGTAAACGAAGTTCGGAATTTATCAATAACTTTTTCAAGGAAACTTGAGCAAATTGAATAGTAACACTTACTGTAATTTGATTAAAACAAGTGATTTTCAATTAAAAATAGTGTTTCTTATGAAATCAGTTTAAATCTAGTTACAGATGAATAGATCAAGAGGTTAATTGCGAATTACTGCTAGCAGTGAACGGGAGTCAGTATTATTTTAGAACCAAAACACCGTAGCGAAACTGTGAACAGTATCAAGTAAATGCGTAAAATGACAGAAGTACAGACAAGGGGAAGTAAGTTGACTGATCTTCAACCACCAAACAATGGCTGTTCGTCCAACGAATCAACGATATGAAAGACTTTCACGACTACTCTGGTCGTCGTATGGAAGCAACTTGCAAACAAGTTTCTTTACAGTTTGCTAAAATTACAATTGATCACACAAGTCATAGATAAATAGTTATTTGTAAATTATCGATCTATATTCATCTATGTCTCCCATATCGTTGATATCAACTCGAATATCGATCAAGTGAGCCACACTCAACGCTAGGCTTATTAGGGGTTGATGTGGCCATCTTTAATGGAGATAATATTAATGTCTTAGTTGTAAAATACAACCACCAAAGAATTAATATAGCGATCGGGAGCACACTTGGCGTAATACCAGTTATTTGATGATAACTTTCCAACGGTATGAGATACTAAAATTAACCAAACCATTTTAATATCTACAAACCTTACGATTGATGTTTGCTCAACAACCCCATCATCAGCTACATCATTTGGGGGTTTGATTGAGAAGGTGAAAGATGAATGATCTTAACAAAACTAGGATTGCCAATTTGATAGAATAATTGTAAATGATAGTGAAATTTTTACTTTTAAAACTACTATATTGAATGTGTTGAATTGAAAAAAGCTCCAATCATGGTTGAGAATCAGAATGGTGCCAGGTAAATGAACATGAGTCGCTGAAATAATCAAAATCAAACGGCATCGTTAACTCGGTCTTTGTGTGCGAGAAAGAGGTGTGATTCAGCTAGAAACTGATTCAAATGACCGAACATCAGTGAAATTCAACTCTCAACATATACCGATTTGAAGATAATGAAATGATATGTGTTTCCATTACTGTATATTAGAACGCTGATATCTCATACCATTCGAATGCCAACGCCAGAATACTGATATGTCACCACATCGTTCTCAATCAGACAAATCATTATAGTACAGGTGAAGATGTTCACGGGTGACTGCGCACCGCAGCGTCGGCAGCGTTGCGTGGTGAGGAGCTGGAGGGGGTGTGGTCTTACCTGGCAGCTGTGTGGTGGCGGAGGGGGGAGCGCTGATTGTACGCTGGAGCCGCAGCTGTTGCTGTTGGAACTGCTGCTGGGTGGCGTAGCTGGCCTGTGTCGGGGAGGCGGGGGGAGGGAACTGGTCGGGGGGATACTGGCGGGGCGCGCCTGGGCTGGGTAACGACCGGACCGACGGCAGCTGTTGTTGTTGCTGTTGTTGTTGCCGTTGGGTGGTGAACGTGCGGCCGGGAGTGCCACTGCTGTAGCTGCCCTGGAAACGCAAACGACCAACGTATTAAATCGTTTTCACGGCTTGGATAGTTATTTTTGGACTGCATTTAATGAAAAATAAAAATGTGGTAATTGAGCTAATTGTTAATTAAGCTATAAAAATAATGTTGGTCACCAAAGTTAGGCCTAACAACCAGTTCAATCAGCTAATTATCGTTCAATCAACATATTTATCATTCGTAAAACTGAACCTTGATATACGTATTGGTGTTTTCTGGTCTTTGAAACATGCAAAATCGTGAAACGTAGGCCGGTATAACACAAGGTATGCCAATACATTAATAAATAGGCCTAATGGCAGTTTCCCTGCTGAAATATTAATTTCACTCCAGTAGGCCCAAGGCTATATTTTTCAATTTTCCAATTGATTTTTCAATTTATAATCAAAAATTGGTAAGATCGTTCTTGTGGTGCCCTATTCAAATGATTCCACCTTGTCATCCTTGGCCTCAATTGGGAAGCAATGACTACCGGTATCACATTTTCAATATTCATTAAAAAAAAAAAAAAGCAGACTCAATTGCTATATTTCTGTAGGCATCCATGTAATTTTCTGGACTTGCAGAGAAATTACATTTTCTGGTTGAAGACCTTGAAGTTGGACTTGACATCACATTCACTAAATAATTGTGCAGCTATTGGCTTGCGGAATAATTCCATCTAGCATTATTCAGACGGCCGGCAGAGTTCCGAGCGTCCTCGTACGGCTGACAATCGACTTACGGTTAGCTGGGCGTTGAGCATGGGGTTCTGTTGCTGTTGCAGGCTGAGTCTTGCCGCGGCCTGCCAACTGCTCGTACCCTGCTGGACTTGACCCACTTGCTGACCCGCGTAACCCTGTGTTTGACCCTGCAACCACACAAACACACGTCGTCAAACATCGGAAACGTCATCCATCTTGGTAAGTTCACTTACACGGTACAGACGGTGTAGGTTAATTTACAGTGAAACCTGTATGCACCCATCGTTTACCCGCTTCCATTGTGTCCGATATGACCAATGATGAATTTTCTTGGATGGATTGTTTTACTGCGTGGTGGTTCAATTTCCCTGGTCACTTGAAAAACGATGGATATAGGTTTCACTGCACATTGAAACGTAGCAGATTAATGAACATTTTTTACTATTACGAGCGAGTTGAAATTAGTACGGAATCAATTGAAGATTAATACTATCAAGATTCACATTGGATCAATTAAGTTTCCAACGCACAATTGAAGGTATTTATTCATGTTATATCAATTTATAGACTGGTGTAGGACAAGTGAATAGTCCACTTTGGTCTTTGTAATCATGGGAAAGAAACGACTGTGGTCTATCTAGTATTGAGGAACTATCCGATGTATTCACTCAGACGATGTTGGGAAACCGTGAAATAATGGGAATCTAGCCCCGGTTTCCCGGACAACGGTTCAGAATGTTAGCCACTAATCCACCCATCTCAATGTTGATGATATGCAGTAGTTTGTTAGTTGTAACTTTGCTTGCTCAGCTGACAATGACGTAAGTCAATTCTCAGCCTAATAGGAGTACCCTACCCATATCATGCTATCTGCGAGCGCATTACGCGACTAGCTTGAAGCAACACTGCGCAGACGGTTGTAGGTTTTTACCCGTCAGACTCCCACTGCATGAAGCAGGAGTCAGGACTGGTTTATACCTATGTTGCTATCTCCAGGGATGTTTGACAGAATACCAGGGAGTTACGGTAGGCTCCCAGCAAGTCCCTGGAGTGAGGGGGGATAAACAAGAGTCCACTACGCAACTGGGAGACGGTTGTAGGTTTTTACCCGTCAGACTCCCACTGCATGAAGCGGGAGTCAGGACTGGTTTATACCTATGTTGCTATCTCCAGGGATGTTTGACAGAATACCAGGGAGTTACGGTAGGCTCCCAGCAAGTCCCTGGAGTGAGGGGGAATAAACGAGAGTAACTACGCAACTAGGAGACGGTTGTAGGTTTTTACCCGTCAGACTCCCACTGCATGAAGCAGGAGTCAGGACTGGTTTATACCTATGTTGCTATCTCCAGGGATGTTTGACAGAATACCAGGGAGTTACGGTAGGCTCCCAGCAAGTCCCTGGAGCGAGGGGGGATGAACAAGAGTAACTACGCAACTAGGAGACGGTTGTAGGTTTTTACCCGTCAGACTCCCACTGCATGAAGAGAGAGTCAGGACTGGTTTATACCTATGTTGCTATCTCCAGGGATGTTTGACAGAATACCAGGGAGTTACGGTAGGCTCCCAGCAAGTCCCTGGAGTGAGGGGGGATAAATGAGAGTCCAACTACGCAACTAGGAGACGGTTGTAGGTTTTTACCCGTCAGACTCCCACTGCATGAAGCAGGAGTCAGGACTGGTTTATACCTATGTTGCTATCTCCAGGGATGTTTGACAGAATACCAGGGAGTTACGGTAGGCTCCCAGCAAGTCCCTGGAGTGAGGGGGAATAAACGAGAGTAACTACGCAACTAGGAGACGGTTGTAGGTTTTTACCCGTCAGACTCCCACTGCATGAAGCAGGAGTCAGGACTGGTTTATACCTATGTTGCTATCTCCAGGGATGTTTGACAGAATACCAGGGAGTTACGGTAGGCTCCCAGCAAGTCCCTGGAGTGAGGGGGAATAAACGAGAGTAACTACGCAACTAGGAGACGGTTGTAGGTTTTTACCCGTCAGACTCCCACTGCATGAAGCAGGGGTCAAGACTGGTTTATACCTATGTTGCTATCTCCAGGGATGTTTGACAGAATACCAGGGAGTTACGGTAGGCTCCCAGCAAGTCCCTGGAGTGAGGGGGAATAAACGAGAGTCTAACTACGCAACTAGGAGACGGTTGTAGGTTTTTACCCGTCAGACTCCCACTGCATGAAGCGAGAGTCAGGACTGGTTTATACCTATGTTGCTATCTCCAGGGATGTTTGACAGAATACCAGGGAGTTACGGTAGGCTCCTAGCAAGTCCCTGGAGTGAGGGGGAATAAACATGAGTCCAACTACGCAACTAGGAGACGGTTGTAGGTTTTTACCCGTCAGACTCCCACTGCATGAAGCGAGAGTCAGGACTGGTTTATACCTATGTTGCTATCTCCAGGGATGTTTGACAGAATACCAGGGAGTTACGGTAGGCTCCCAGCAAGTCCCTGGAGTGAGAGGGGATAAACGAGAGTCCAACTACGCAACTAGGAGACGGTTGTAGGTTTTTACCCGTCAGACTCCCACTGCATGAAGCAGGAGTCAGGACTGGTTTATACCTATGTTGCTATCTCCAGGGATGTTTGACAGAATACTAGGGAGTTACGGTAGGCTCCTAGCAAGTCCCTGGAGTGAGGGGGAATAAACATGAGTCCACTAACCTGCGAGATCCTTGGAGAGAGCTGAGACTGTTGGAAGGAGGGGAGACTTCCGGGACCGGGGGGATGGGGGGAGAGCCTGGCCTGATTGCCACCCTGCTGGTTGCCGGGAAAGTTGTTCATGCCCGACGGAGAGAACCCTTGTTGCTGTTGTTGTTGCTGTTGTTGGCCTAACGGAGATGCGAGCTGCGAGTGGGGTGAATATGGCTGCTGACTCAACCTGAAAAAATTGTACACGTACTTTAGTCTGTGAACATATTTGTTTCTCACAACTTTCATTGTTTAGTTCTGTACGCGCATCGTACGAAGCAGTACACACTTGTAATTCCACATTTTATATCACATCGAGAGTATTTGAGTAGACTATTCTAGTCAATTAACATAAATATTAATTGGTAATTATCAATGGATTTACTTAATATCATATAATATATTTGAGCCACCCTCATAAGTTAGTAAGCTGATAATTGTAAACTGCTAATTGTAAACTGCTAACCATTTCGATTTCCTCGGAAGAGGGTTAAAGGAATTATTGAATAAATAAATAATAGATGATTATCAAATAAACTCTGAATTTTTTTTTCATAGTTGTGAGTGAGCATTTCTTAGAAGGCATTAAGGCCTCACAATGTTATGAATCATTCATACTAAATAGCATTAGGCCTTTCAAATGTGGGTACAGTGAAACCTCTAGCTATCATTTATCAAGGGACCAGGAATAAAAAAAAATCCAATCAGGAAAACGATCCATCCAGGAAAATTTTACATCATTGATCAAATGGGAGTAAGGTAACAAAATGAACGATGTGAGAAAAACGATACACGGAGGTTTCACTGTACCAACATTTCACTCTACTTCAACCGTAGCCACCAGATGGCTCTACACGCACCTCGGTCCCGGGGACATCTGCGCCAGCCCGCCGTAGCCGGGTGACAGCTGCGAGTCGGGAACGCTGGAAGACCTCTGCAGGGACACGTTCGGAGCAACCGTGTTGTTCAGCAGGCTCTCCATGTTCTGTATGTTGGGCGTGAGCTGGTCGTCTCGGGCGTTCGACGGTATCAGCATCTGCTGCTGTTGTTGTTGTTGCAGCAGGCGCTCCTTCTGCAGCTGCTGCTGCATCATCTTGTTGCGCTGTTGCAGCAGCTGCATCTGGGACGTGGTCATGCCTGCGGAGAACGACTCACGTTAACAGCTGATAAAGAGATGCGGTCGCTCAAGTGCCGCAGTTGATTGAAAAGTTGAAAAACTGAATTGCATGATTACTTCTGGGCGTAAATGGAATGCCTGATTTTGAACACATCGTAAGGACCATCTTGGCAGGATATCTTTGAGAGGATATATTTCATTTTGGGATGTCAATTAGATAAATATGCCATTGTTATTCGTTAACGTTCATTTTGGTGGATACTGCATGTAGGATTCCTTATGGCATTATGTTTTCAACAGTACGTTTTAAAACTACGTTCCTAGCTGAATATTTGAAAACAAAACTTGAAGATAATTATGATTGTTGATTATTCAATGCCTTTGCTAACATCCAGGTTACTTGGGGGTGCAAAAAACTACCTTTTAATGCGGGACCTATCGACGACCAAAACCAGTTTCTAAAATAAAATCATGACTTGATAGAATGATTTTCAACCAAGATCATCGACCAAGAACGCACGATTTTGCAGTATCAGCAATGAAAAGATCCGCGGTTCCAGTTCCTACTGAATCATAGCAGGATTGTCCCCTTGATCGCAACCGACCGCGCGGAAACCTCACCTTGCATGTTGTACTGCGGCGCCTGTCCGCGCTGTCCGGGCTGAGCGCCGTAAGCGCGCGGGCGCTGCGGGTAGAGCGGGGGCGGGGGGAAGCCCTGAGAGTTCTGATTGGCCGTCGTCGTGTAGGCGGGTGGTGTGCCAGGCATGGACATGGTCGGCGACGACGGGCTCTTGACGACGCTCTCGCACGACATCAGCGCCTTGGTGATCGCGTTGATCGCCATCTTCTCGTTCATGTCGTGCTGCTGGTAACCGCCGCCCGCGTTTGACGGCGGCTGCTCCATGCTCACCACGTTCGGGTCGCCGTCGTGGACAAAGTCGATCACCTCGTCGAGGATGTCGGAGAGGACGTGGTCGAACTGGTTGTTGTCCCAGGTGTTGGGGCTGTCCCCCCCGCCGCCACCGCCCTGAGCGAACGACGTGTCCAGGGTCATGTGGTTACGTTGTTGTTGTTGCTGCTGTTGTTGCTGCTGTTGTTGTTGTTGCTGTTGTTGCTGCTGAATGAGCAACTGTTGCTGCAGCTTCTGCATGTGGATCAGGCCGGCAGTGGCTTGTTGCTGGTCGTTCTGTTGGATCGTTAGGAATTGGCGCTGAGGCTGAAAAGTAACGGTTCGCGTCAGTACAGGTCGATTCACTCCAATCAGAGAAATGATTGATGCTGGTTTGGATCTCTTCCCAGTACAGGTATGGCAGCAAAGAAATTAGGTGGGCCTACTCTGGCATTCAGATAGGGTGCTTAATCTAACCATATTAAAATGAATTGAAGTGAAGAAAATGAATACCATGCAAGGCTATCACAATATTACAAAAAAAAAAAAATTTTGTAAATTTGACCATTTAGCAAATTATAATTAGTGCAAATGATGAATGATTAAAAGCATTAGAAAAGAGAAAGTGTGAATTTTGAGGTTATAAAACAATGGCATTTAGGATTTTATGACTGTTCATGGAATTCAAAGTGGAACAAAAAATGTGTCAAGCCAGTACAAGTGGCAAGTATTTCATCCATTCTGACTGACCGAAAAAAAAAACTACAGCAAGCTATGAAAACGCTCCTCTATTAAAAGTGGGCATTTTTGGCTTACTGAATTTCAAATTCGAGAGTCTAGAATTGCTGACTCACCAGTCTCTGTTGCTGCTGCTGTTGTTGTTGCTGGGCGTTAGCGTGGTGGGCGGGCCGCGCCGCCTCCTGCGCCGCCGCGGACGGAGTGGCCTGCAGGTTGGCCTGGCGGCCGACGTGGCTGTTCTTGATGCGGTCGATCGAGATCTGCGGCGTGGCCGAGATCACCGACGACGGGACGCTCGGTATCGTCGTCTGCTGGGACGGCGTCTTGGCCAGCAGCGAAGCCAGCATGCGGTTCTTCTCGCACAGCTTGCTCTTGCCAGTCTGGGACGAGCTCACCTGCGTTTAGAGAACGGTTTTACGTTAGGACAGATGTGGAAAATTCGAGTCCCAAATACAGTGAAACCTCTATGTATCGTTCCCGGATCCATTGTTTTCCTGCTTGTATCATTCATTTTTCCTAGCCCCACTCCCATATCCAATGTCAAATTTTCCTGGATTCATCGTTTTCCTGCATGGATGGTTTTATTTTAATGGTCCCTTGAAGGTACAAAGTGTCCCGTGGCAAAGAAATTCATACTATGACCTCGAATTTGGTTGATTTGTCATTATTTTCCAAGTGCTACTCAACGACTTTGAATGAATGAATATTAGGGTTTTAAGGCGCATCGACAGCGAGGTCATTTAGCGCCTGTCTCAACGACTTTACCAATAGCTGTATTACTTGGGGTATGTATGACTGGGTAATAATAGAACGAAGAAATGGTTACAGTAGAACCTCTTTAATAGTAAGTTTCTCTTTAGTATATTTTTCACCTTAATAAGTTTTATTTTTTGATCCCACCTATATGCTCCCACAAGTTGAGGAGTTTCTCTAGCAAGTTTTTTATATTGTATTGTATTTTCAATATTACTAAGAGCCACATTGAAGACTGACCTGCGGAACGTGATGCATGACGGACAGTTCGGTGGGGCGTTTCGAGGGTCCTCCCCCCTCGTCCCCCTCGTTGCTCGGCCTCTTGCGTCCGCCAATCAGCGAGGAGACGGTCAGCATCTCGCTGCCGGGCGGGGACGTCGTGATGCCATAGTTCTTGAGCAGCGGGTCGTCATCCTGGCCCGTGTCCATGTGGCTCTTACTATCTTCCGGGTCCTAGCAAACAACGCAACGCTCAGTCTTCCTCCACAATCCAGGACCCTTACCGCAACTGACACTTGAAATAACGTCCTATGCCTAGCTAGCTTGAAGAGACTTCGATTGATTTCTATCCACTAGTAGAGCCAAGTACCATAGCAACAAGTCTAGTATTTGTGTATTTCCATTGTTGTTAGCACAAAATACCAGCACTGCTCTCGAGGTGGGCTAAAAATAGGTCACATTTTTGTCTTCCAAGAGACTGTGACTGTTATTATCTGGTATTTTCATAAATCATTTAGCTCTCTTAAATAACATAATCCAGTAAAAATCCTCAGTCTTTTGGAGCTTACTGGGCCTAGGAAATTATTTTAAATGGCAGTCGTGGTAAGAGTCCAGCTTTAGCATCACTCACAAGCTCTGAAAGCTACAAGCTATAAAGTCTCCTCACTTCGCAGCTGGCGTTAAAGCGGGCTACTTTTATTCCTGAACGTTGGACATTGATGCACTTCAACCATTTGTCATCAACCTAGGACTAAGACAAGTATTCCGAGACCCTACATACACCTAATTGTCAAACAACATCCCCACCCTGAAACTAGAAATCGTCGTCTCGACATGAGAAATGATGATCAATTCATTTGTCATACACGTTCCGACCCTTTTACTAGGTTTTGACGTAGACATCACTCAATTCTATTTGGTTCTCTACAGGTAATATCCAATGTCTCGGTGTCTCAAGATTCGTTGGAGAACTCAGGTAAAGCAAAAAAAGCAATCAATTTCTACTCAAACCAATACCTGCATCTCCATCTAAAATCAAGGTGATTTACTGATTTTATAATATAAAGTCAGTGAAACACATTGCTTTATGAAAAGTACAACATGGTTCATCAATTATTGAGCGTCAAATGTATGAAGATATGGCTGGCTGCCTTTTTAATTTTATTTGTGTCAAATTATATTCAGATACCATTGTGTTTTATCTTCAGAGATTATTTACATGAACAGCCCTTTCCTGAATTCATCGTTGTAATTTGAGAGATGGTTATGATTTTTTTTTAAATTTTCAGATATCCTGGTATTGCATACCGATAAATATTTTGTAAAATTTTACAAAGATTAGGTATGCACAACAAATAATAGTAGGATGTATTACATGCAAGAAGTAACAACGAACTATAATGATCGACTTTTAGCATAAATTCTTCTTTTATGAAACTCGAGTTTTGATGTCTAATCTACTGTTCAAATAAACACGAAAAATCAATATTTAATGTACGGTATCTAAACTGATGCAGCATCACTGCTCTGAAGAAACGATGGGATATGAAATAACGAGAACCCAGTATAACTCGAGTGAGTATGTCAGTCGTTTGGTCCGACTTACCTTCAGCAATTGTTGGAAAAGCTCGTTCTGTTTCTTTATACCCGGCACATCGTCGTCGTCACTTTTGTTCAACAGTTTCAACAACATGTTATTGTTACCACTCGACGTCTTTCCCCCCGCCGCACTGCGATTCGCTGGCGACACTTGCTCCTCCCCCCTATGTTCCTCCTCATCCTCCTGATCGAGGAGTTCTTTCAATATCGGATGCCTGTACTTAGATTCCCCATCCCCACCCGTATGGTCCATCGAATCGCCGCCCTCCTCCCCACTCGTGCTCGGCCGTTTCGTCAGCAAGTTCCTCAAGCGGCCGGAATCGCCAGGGTTCGATAATTCACCATTGTTCACTATTTCCACAACACTGTCTTTACAGTCTTTACCACTATCCTCCATGAAGTTGGCAGGCGGCTCTGCGGGCGGAGAGAAGGGGAACATGTTGTAAGCGGTGGTGGTGGTGTGGTTGGCGAGGGGGCTGGGCTGGGTTGCCACGGAGTAGGGGTTGATCGGGCTGGGGCACATGGCGCTGCCCGGGCTGTAGCTGGGCACGCTAGGGGGGCGGGGGGTCGGGGTCGACACGGGGGTCATGCTCTGCCTCGAGTCGGGACGGTCGGTCCAGCTGGGGGTGTGCGGCGCCTCCGTGCTGCTGTCGTTGGCGTTGATCAGGTCCCAGGTGGAGTGCGGCAGTGGGAAGAGGTCGTTGAAGTCGTTGAGGCCGAGGTCGCTCGAGAAGCTGGGAGCGGTGGGGTCGGACGCGGGGACGAAGCCGCTCGAGGAGACGCGGCTGCGGGACGTGGTCTGGCCGTTGACCGGGCCGCCCATCAGGGGGCCGCCCACAGAGCTGTTGGCGCTCGACGGGCCGGAGCTGGTGCCCACCGACAGCAGGTGGCCGCACTCCAGCGGCATGTCGTTGTCCCTGCAATCAGGCAAGAACTCGTTGTAAGTGACCAGACGTAATAACGACAAGCTGGGAACTCATTAATCAATCAACATCTACCACTCTCAAAGTACGGTGTGATAATGACAACACAATTTATGCAATTATTTGTTGATTTCTGTCCAACTATCATGAGAGCAGAAATCATAAATCATGAAAGAACTCACTCACTTGAAGTGTTTCTTGATTAATAAGTGCAAATAATAATAATGATATTCATGTTGATATAATTATTTGGTCCATTAAGTTAACATTGGAAATAATTGAGCAGATGACACTGACATTACGCAAATAATCACATAGGATATAATAATTCATACGTATTGCTCAGCACATGTTCTATAATTGCATCGCGTGATTTAGATGTCTGTATGACGAGTGACCAACGCAAGCGCTTGAATTTTTCATTTGTAACAGAGGGAATGTTATACAAATTATCATCGTTAGTAATTATAATTCAGTTATACAGTAGTTTCAGTTGTAATTATCGCTATTATAGTTGAAAATTACCAAGTTCTTGGCAATGTTCTATGCTGGTGCACTCCAGAAAATTTTGTAGGCCTACCAACTCATTATGTACGAACAATGAACCAACAATAATTGCATTGTTTAATCTTAAGGACAGTGATTCATCAACGATATATTTGTACAGCTGTGATATTTTAAGAGTCTATGAATTTTCAAGACGAAGTTGATGATAAGAAATTATCATAAATCTCAGATTTCAATCTTACAATTTTTTATCTTTTGCACTACATCTTTCAATAATAATAAATAACGAAGTAGTGTACCACGAGAACTGTATTAGACCCTAACTGTTGGACGTGTACGTGGTACTTGTCAATGAAATAAAAATAAAAATAAAACAGTCTGTTAGTCAGTGTTAGTCTGTTTTATTTTTATTTTTATTTCATTGACAAGTACCACGTACACGTCCAACAGTTAGGGTCTAATACATCTTTCAATAGCTTCAAATAGGCCCTACTCAAAGTTGCAGTGAGATAACATCATTACCAGTACCCTAGATTTTTCAATTAATTAATCGATAGACGAATATCTTTCGTGGATACAAGTGTAATAAAGATAGAGCCCAATCAAAAGTTGGCGTTTCAATGATAACAATAAGTTTCAAAGTTATTTTAAATGTCATTTTAAAACAATTGTCAACTGCTTATAGGCCCAGTTGTTGTGCCTGATTTCCACTGGTCAACGTATCGACCAATAGCTTGAGTTCAACCCTTGAGCTCCTACCATTGAACAGGCAGTTACACGGATCAAGGCTTGATGGCAACTTGACGTCTTAACAAATATCAGCTGTTCGAGAAACGGCCAAATTGAAATGTCTCCCGATTGACTAAAGCAATCACGTGATTTCTCCACATGAAAACAGTGGGTCTTGCGCGACAAGAGATGCGCAGCAGGATGAATAGTCTCCTCTGATTGGCTGATTTCTGTCGAGCTCGATCGAAAATAGAACAGGACCAATAGAAAACGGTTGATATCAGCCCTGCACGTCAAGGGTTTTTAGATCAATTCGTCAATACAGGTACAATACAATCCAATTGATAAAATTTCGTCTACCCGATGATGATGATTATTGTTTGCTCAACGACCCCACCAACAGCTATGTTATTCGGGGGTGCGAATGAGCAGATGATTATGAAAATATGAAGTGATGATAAGTGAAAGGACTTTTACAAAAACCAATGCCGTATACGGGACTCACTGAAGTCATTGTTGGGCGTGCCCAACAGTGACTTCAGTTTCTGAAGCGGTGTCTTGGCTGACCGAGCTACCGAGGATGGAGTCGATGGCTTGAGCCCAAGGGTTGAACTTGAGCTATTGACCTGTGTGAATCAGGTTCTAGAATGAGATCTCAACTCACTCTATAATGGAGTGCGTGGACATGATGAAGTCAGGCTCGCTCGAGTGCGTGGCGTTGGCCTTGAACAGCTTGGACTTGGTGACGACCTGGACGTGCTTGTCGGGCGTCGTGATGCGCAGCTTGTAGGGCGCGCTCGTGCTGTGCCCGTTGTGCAGCGTCTCTTTCAGGTGGTTGCCCATCTTGGTCAGGTCTTCCTGCTGGTGGCACAGCTCCTGGATTATCCGGCCCACCAGGTCCTGGAACAAAAGCAGGACGTCAGTGGAGAGTGCAAGGGAGGTGATTAAAAATAGGAGCCCAGAGAGGAATAATTAATATTTGCAAAAATTATATGGCTGATCAAAAGAGTAACATTTCAAAATTGAACCCACGAGACATGACCTATGTAAGAGTACGGTATAGTATCAATTATAGTCGTAATACAGTATTGTGATCGTTAAAACTACAAAAATAATTTGTATTACAGTTTCTAAATAAAATTAAAATTTAGTACCGGTAATCCATCTCTCTATTCTCATCATATAATAGCAGAAGTTTTAGGGCTCCAAATCGATCTCAAGAGTGTGGGGTCCGACGCTACTCCAATGTCAGCCGTTGTTCTATGACCCTGTCTTGTGAATCGCTTACAGCGTTTTAATATAAAGCAAGTGCATATTTCAACAATGTCAAATTAGAATTGTTTTCAAAGTATTCATCCACCTACTGTATGTATGGCCGGGTTTTCAATAGTTCGTTAAAAAGTAATCAACTGTTGACTTGTTATCTACCTTGATTACCCGTTTTATTTCATTTCCATTAGTATAAAGAACTTTCAAAGTTCTACTGAGAAAAAGGCCTTTGGAAGCGTATGACTTCTGCATTTTCACCTTTCTTGATCAAACGCGTATTGCGTAGTAGTACAAATATCGCTACGTCTAACTACGGACATCATTCGACTAAAAGAGAAGAGTGTTTACTCACAGTCGAATGAAGATTTGAAGGCCAAAATGTTTTAGCCCATTGCACTGGTGATGGTCATTCAACCAAGATCAATTTTGAATGAAAAACCAGCCATATTTAGGCCTATTCTAATGGTTTGACCTTCGCAGTATAATATGTTACAAGCTTGCGGTGTTTTACGAAATACAGATAACATTTGAATTTTAATTCAAAGTGCTAAAAGAAGTAATCATTAGAAATAATCTCGGCATTTAGCTAGGCTTTAGGATTCAACTACAATTATGCAAGATACAATATTGAAGGAATTCTCGTTATTAATTTACAATCGCTATCAACATAATACCTGAACGCCATATCCGTTACGCGTAATAAAATTGTGCGTTCGCCTTACCTCGTCAGTGACCGAGGAAATGTCGACATATTTCATGACGCGAAAAGGAAACAAATAGTTTGGCAGGTGCCTCTCTGAGATAAAGAATCGATACTGCAGGGAACAAAAGGAGAGTGAAACACACAACGGTAACAATACATTGGTCACAGCTCCGGTCCTGATAAAAACTGTAAGATAAGATAAGATATTGGAAAGAAACAACACTACTACGAGCGTACAAACAAATGCTTCCATTCTTTCACTATTCTTACATATTTATATGCACGTATATGGCCTTTATTATGAATACACCAAACTTGTTTGTTTAGTGATCATGTAGTTTGAAAATCCAACTCAGTATGCCACTTTTAATATAGGCCTTGAACCTTTTCATTATTGATAAAAACAGGCCCAACGGCCTAACCAGAACTGTTACTTCCAGCTTAAATGTACACTCTATTGCAATCCAACTTCTTACTTACTCCTTGGATTAATGAGAAGTAGGCCTATATAGGTTCTCTTCAAAGTTGGTAATGCAAAGCAGAGTTAGGAGAATCAATCAAAAATCATATAGAAAAATGAGAAAATTAACAAGAAAATAATCAGAACCTTTTCAAGTTCTGTTGCTAAAGTGAATATTATTGTTATAAAGAATCGGAGACTGTGAAAATTATTGATTTTTCAAATAGCCTTGGCACACTGTCAAATTGTTTTTGTTGGAAATTAGATTGATATCATTAAAAGAACGGTATCATTCATATCAAATTAATGAAATTATTACTCTCAACACACCAAATTTCATAAATTAAACATGTTAATTTTCATTTTTCATATACATTTTTTTGTATGTGTGCTAAATGCTAATGTACTCCATCTTATACCCGTCTTCTACTTGGCTCAAGGATTAGCGTGAATTAGAGTGTACAGTAACTATTTAGGAATACCAATTTTCTCTACTTGAAATTCAATCTTGCCTACTACGACGCAAGTGCGTAACAGGAATGCTTGGACACTAACAAGCTAGGTGTTGAGAATGTTGTGAATTACCTTATTGAGGTAGTGCGAGTACGGGGGAGACACGTTACTCGTGTCGACGCCGATGATCTGGCCTTTCACGTCCAGTTTCATAGTGAACTGCTGGACAGGCTTCTCGATCCGTCGCGCCACGCACATCAGGCACGGACCGATCTCGGCTGATTCGGAGGTCACGTCACCACCTAAGACAAGGACACGGTTATAAGACACGGCGGAAACGATGAGCAGTTATTAGCTTGTGTATAACGAGATTATATGACAGGAGGCTACACATTTCTCGAAATCAACTTTTTGAACACTTACGCGAAGAGTGAACTAGTAAATTTGGTGTACACCTGATTTCAGATTTCAAGGGATTTTAGGAAGATTTCATGGCAAGTGTACACCAGATTTCAGGAGTTGTTAATCCCTTGCTCTTACGCTGATGAACATCAAATTTTCAAAAAAAAAAATGAAAAATAATAAAAACAAACAAAAGCAACCCTGATCAGGTTTACCAGCTTGAAGACGGCGGTTAAAGTACGGTACCTCCATTTATTATATAATTATTTTTCTACACATATCTTACTTTTATCAGCATATTAGTTCAAAAAGATGTATTACTGTATTTACTGAATATTCAATTCAATTTACTATTGAATACAGTATCTTGTATTGTTTTATTTTTTTTTGTAACCAGCGTGGTGCTTGATGCACGCTACTCGTGCATTACTAACAATTGAAACAAATAAGACATATAACACTCTTCCAATACTTTTATTGATACAAAATGAATATTCTACGTTTTCAGCTACACTGAATGAATTTTTACAGCTAGTAGACTGTTGCCTCTTTTCTCTTTTTAATCCCATTTGAACTAATTGGCTAATGTAATTTTTGCCCCGTTTGAGATTATCATTTATTTTCCCGTTCATCATATGTGATGTATGATGCTGTTTTGCAAACTGTGCTAATGAGTGTGTTAATTCGTGTCGATGACTCAATTACGAAAACATTCATAAGGAGACCTAGTAACTTAGATTTGTTATTACGTAAGTGAGAATGTGAAATTCATTGGCAGTGTGTAACCATTATGAACGGATCAAATTAAAGTCGAGTTCATTTGATATTTTATAGGCCTAATTGTACTTCCAAGTGTGAATTGAATTAGTGAATAGACTAGTACAATATTTGTGTGGAAACCACTAGTTATTATTAGGGATGTGAAAGAAGAATTTTCGAGTTCGATTTCAAATTTAGCTGAACTCAAAAATTTCGAGTTCAATTTCTTTTTACAATTTTTCTATACTTGTATTGTTTCGAATATGAAACAGATTATTTTTTTCGAATTTTAGGGTGAAGAGAATACTAATGATATACAAAATTGGCCTGAATTTTTTTTTTTGAACTTGAACTCGAAAATCGCACTTGAAACTCGAACTTGAATTCTCAAACTTACCCACCCTTAGTAATTATTACTACCGAGTACCGAGGCAAAAGACTATAGTATCCGACAACGTAAATAAAACAGGAGTGTGTACAAGCAGATCCTACTCTGGTGACATTAGAACAAAGTACCATCATCACCAACTCACCTTCAGACTTTTCATTTGGGTACGGGAGAAGAGTGGAGGAGATTTGCATTGTTTCGTATTTGGATACTCGTTGTTGCTTCTCTTCCATCGTCTCGTTCTGCTCATCCGAAGGCTTCACCAACAATCTGCAGTTGAAGCTGCGGCTGCTCTTCTGCGCAGGCAGCTCACTCGTCCAACCTACACAGAAACGATTACACGTCAGCGCTAGCATTCCTAACCGCACTTCTTGTCTGTTCAATGTAGCGATATTGGACGTGCAACTATGCAACTCCAGACCAACTAGATACCTTCTGAAGAATTAAAAAAAGGAGTGGCTGTAAAGTTTCAACTTTAAATTATTCGAGAAATACTTTCAACATCAACTGACTGTATATAATAAATACCGTGGACAAATTTCAAACTGTTCTGGAGTAGAAATTGATTTACTTATTTTCTTTTTTTTCAAAGTTAGCATTATTATTATTCCATTTTTAGATTTGATCAACATTTATTTTGTTTCTTGTTCTATCGCGATTTTATTATTATTTCAAATATATTATTATTGCTGATTTTTATATTTCAATTAATTGAATTTTAGTACGTGTTTTTAGCAATCTCAAGTGTAAGAAAGAATCTTCAATGAAAACTCTGTATGTATATATTTATATTCAGGACTACTGTGAAATAAAAATAGAACGAATGTTCGTCTTAGTTATCTAGAATATTCAGATTGCAGCAACTTTCAAATTTCTAAGCTCAACTTCGGCCCACTTGATCAAAATTCTAAGAACAACTTTCCCCGATGAAAGCCAGCCCTCTTGGTAGGCCTCAATTCGCAAATAAATACAAACAAGTAAGCGATGTGATCTGCAAATGTTACAAGATATTTTCTTTAGTCCTTCAGAAGACAACGATATTGGTCCGTCATAATTAGTGTGCAATTCATGCCTGCCCACGGTACTTGGGCAGAGACACGCCTATCTACAAATCAATATTTTCACCTCACTTGAAAGATGTTCCTACACAAGACCCAATACAGTTATAATAGTAACGAACAATCAGGCACACCTTAGCAAGCAGCAACAATATCTCCCACTCAATCTCAATTATGCTGGTCATACCTCAAATACAGTTAGACTTTATTCAATGCTGTGTGGAGAGCATCTTTCAGATCCAACTGCCATTAATGACCATGATATTCAAGTTTGTATCAACAGAACTGCCACACTTTGATTGTACAACTTGTAATTCAACGATGCTTTGAGCCGAGTTTGTGCGAAATAATTCCATCAATGAGGATACACGCGCTAATAAAACACCCTAATTATAATTAATCAGACATTTGCTTCTTGTTACTAACATACTTTGCTACTACGTATTAGTAGAACACATGTAGGGCCCATACAGAATCATCATTTTCTTTTGTAATTTACCCAATTATTACCGGATACTAATAAAGCGTCTTTCACATGCGTCCGTGATTCGAAAAGTCAATCGGACACAATCCAATGGGAGCAATTTGAAATGATTCCAGTGACTCGTTGTGTTGGTCCAAGGTGGATTATCATTACCGGTCATTGTGAGTTTGGCAACATGCAGAGCAGCAGAAAGACTACATAATACTTTCAAGGCCGCCTCATTCCACGGACAATACAGAACAATCAATGCCGGATCACAGAGAATAACAATTCACTGTAATAAGTATTCTAGACTCAGTAATTTGAAGAACCATGCTCACAGCCTGTTTGTTTCACTAATTTTCTTATTTATATCAGTCGTCTACAAGACTTGATATTGTGAATATATTCAAGAGTTTCTTTTGCATTAAAGAATTGAAATACAGATTTTTTTCATGTATCCCTACTTTTATAATTTACTATTTTTCATATTTTTTCATCATAGACATTACTTATGTATATTATCTATTGTAATTTCCATGATACCCTAAGAGAGATTGACAATACCTGTCTCAAAAGTTGAATAGTTTTGAAATATTTTATAAGACGTAAATGGAAAAATATTGACTAAAAAACTGGACTGGATGACAGAAAAACACTAAAAACCGGTCACTGCTCAAAGAACAGAACTATAAAATTGGAAATCTTGGTAACGACATCTGAATTCATTGAAATGCGCCGACAGAGTAGACATTTTCTCTGTACGGAATCATAACGCAAGTTTCTTTGGTAACAAAGCACGTTATATTTTCCGGAGAAAAATGACGCGGTTATAAAACGTAGTTGACAATCTAGTTGCGATCGAGTACTCACCAATTGAGCCTATCGTTATCGGCACAAGCAGGGAGTTGAATCTCGCGTGGTCACCATGGTGAATTATGTTATAGATGCTCTCGCCAAGAACGTCGTCCTTGGAATACTTGATAAACTGGCTAACGTTCTCCGTGACATATTCCACTTTGCCTTCCGTGTTCACAACGAATAAGAAGCCCTCTAGGGCCTGTAACAACACAAACACAACGGTCAGACATAATATCCTCTCCATGAGACGGAACAAGTTACAGATTCACCGTCTCTCCCAACAGCTGACGTGATGGTGGACTTTGATGTGAGCTAATGAGCAATGTGGCCATCAGTTTATATTTTTGAAACGGAGATATTAACTAGGTCAGGGCCCTTATTCTAGAACTGCAAATTGAATAAAAGCGTGACAAAAGTCGGAGCACATATGATATGCCGTGTTAAAAGTGTACGGAATTGTTGTATCAGAACAAATAGGGGCTGGTCGCTTTCATTTCGTTTCGGAGTTACAGAATAGCAGCTCGGACATAATTCATCATTATTAAAATAATCATCAAATTACAATTATTATTAGGTCTATGTGGTAGTATTTTGGCAAAATTGTGGGACCATTCAACTAACCAGTTAGGGTCTAACATTTTATTAATATTTTATTTAGGATCTAGAATTTCTTATGGAATAAGTCTTGAATAATCTAGTACCGATGCGGTCACATAAAGTGGTCGATCAAGCTACAAGAAAATCCATCCTTAATTTTTTTTTGCCTATTGAGATTATTGGAAGACAATGCGCAAACGCACTCCACGCATAGAATGTGAAAAAATTTGCGGTTGAATGTGCATATATTTTATTTAAATTCAGGATTATATAATTTTATGTGACTGCAAATGTACATTGAGCACGGTTTTATTTTCAGCTCGTTTATGACATGCAAGGGACCACATCACGTATCCACCCACGGTGTACAATAGTTTAGGTGATGTATCGGGCTATCTCTGTGCGCTGGAAGGCTGGTACCAACAGTGCTGCTAGTTCTATCAAAATTCGTTGGAACGCCACCGTGATACGAGGCTAGTCACGTGGTCCGGTTGACGTTGACAGCTGATGTCTTGCCGCCAACAATGACGTAATTTGGTGCGCGCATGCATAGAGCGTGGCTCACTGGCCTCCGATCATCGTGGCGTTCTGCATGGATTTTAGTGGAACTAGCTGCACTGTTGGTACCAGCCGAAATAGCCCGATACGTCACCTAAACAATTATACACCGTGGATCCGCCTCATGGCGATCTCACAAGCTATCCAACAAATTCCAACTACGCACCTCTAAGAGTAAAGGGCCAAACACCTCGTTGGGGAGTATGGTCGGCTTGGATGATGACACCTCGCCCTGTTGCACGGCATCGCTGGCGGCGCTGAGGCCTTCCTGTTGTCTGATCGTTCGTATCTGGTCCACCGTCTTCTGAAGGATTTCAGTCTTGTCGGGCTTCGAGCTCATACGGTTCATGTCAGCAACAGTGGCGGAGATCAGCCGAGCCAGTTCCTCGATGTACGTGTTCTCTTGCATGCGGCGGCGCTTCTCATTGTCGCGCTTGTTGCTGGAACAGAATGGATCGGTTAGCGTCTCCGATCGGGCGCAAACTGGCTGAAAAGGACTTCAGAGGCGTTTGAAGTGGGGGGCCAGGAAAGAAAATGTGAATTAATTTTTACCAAAAATGTCCGGAATAGCATATTAAAATCGAATATATCACGAAGTAACCTGTGACGGAGTGTATACATATATATATATATATATATATATATATATATATATATATATATATATATATATATATATATATATATATATATATATATATATATATATATATATATATATATATATATATATATATATATATATATATATATATATATATATATATGGTATTAAATCACTGAAACTAAATTAATTGGAGGCCCTAAACTGTGCTGAACAGAGTAAAGCCTGCATGGGCCTTGATCCGCCCAGTCCGCTGCCCACCTCTAATACCAAGAAGTGTCGGTAAAATGACGTGTAACTCAATCGCCAGACAATTGTGGGATGAATGGACCATCATAGCGTCTGTGCACGTGCAATAGCCATATACAGCCAAGTACGAGTGGGATCGGCCCAAAAAATCAAACAAAGATAAATTCTGAATTTGCTAAAATTGAGAAAAATTACCATCCCATAACCTGTAACCAAAGATTTTCCTATCTCTTTTTCTAAGCAAAAAGGTGTATTCTATTTTATACATTATAGTTTTTATTCAGTGGGAAATACATTGAAGACAGGTAGTGAGAATAGTACAGAAGCCCCGTAACAAAATAGAATATAGCAGGGCAAGATTCTATTCTACAATTTTGTAGTCAATCTTCTACGTTTGTTAGTCATTTGGCATTATATCTTCAATCAACAATTAAATACAAGACGATTATAAGGCAATTATAATTATAAGACTACTTTTCACTTTTCAATTAATTAACCACAGCATGTAACATCTTAGTCGTGTTGTGCTGTGAACCAACGGAAGACTGTACAACCAATTTGTGTGCGATGACTATTGCAACAATATTGCACCGGTTGCTACACAACCTTGTCGTTGCCACCAAGTCCAATATGGGATTGAGAATAATTGGAAGTAAGAATGAGTACACAATTAAAAGAATGCATGCTTACACAAACACCTCACCCTGGGTGGGGCAAAGCCCCCCTCACTTTTTTACAGAACTGGCAGAGTCAAACGGGTTGCTAATCAAATATTATCATTAATTATATAACCCAATGGAAAACCCATCCTAATTAATTTCATTATAATCACTATAGCTTGCTTCTGAGAAATAACATACTAAATTATAAATGAGTATTTAATAGCTATTTAGCAGAGAAGATATGATTGCAATGTGTTTGGTATATGATCATCTCAAGAGTGCTCATGCATCTTTAATGGATTGGTATCCATTAATAGTAGTTGGGAACCATGGTTACATATGGCCTACTCAACTACGCTGGTCTTGAGAGCAATTCAGACACAGAGACATTTAGAGTGCAAACATATTGTATTGATATTCCGCTAACAAGTACTGGTCACGTTGTTGAATAAAAACAATAGTAATGGTAGGGGAATGTAGATTAGGAGAGAAATATAGGCAACGATGACGCTGATACACCTTTGGGATATAAAATCAAATAAGAACTTGATAGACCTCAATGAATGATTAGATCAAATATGAGAAGTTAAAATACTGATCAAATACTGACAAAATGTTCCGTCAGTTTTAAAGTTTGGTTGTAAGAAACCACTAATATACCAGGTTAGTTCAATTATAGTTACGATAGCATAATTGGGAACTGGAACAGGCCAGAAATGAACAGTACATAGTACAAATAACATGGAATATAATAGTAATAAAGATATAGAAAAGAAGAGCTGAGGATAATGGTGATAATGTATGAGTGGGTACGAAATAAACCCTTCCTCTTTAATATCGAAATTAATTGGATAGCGAGTGATCCAAAAACAAGTGTATATGAGACGCATCAAGATGGTGCATTTGTAATGCGTTGAGGTTATTATGTGAATAGACCATGTTCTAGTATCCATTTTTGAGGTCATTTTTTAGAATAGAGTGCCGGTAGTTGAAGATCTCGTAAATTTTGTGGTATTTTAAAAGACATATCTATTCAATACCACCCAAATGATGCGAAATCAAATTATTAACCGTGGCTTCTTATACTGTCACAGGCCTACAGCAGATTTTTTTTTTTTTAAATTAGTTTATATCAAGGTGAAAAGTATTTAAAGGGCATCACAACCCTGAAACTAGATTTCATCGAATAATGACGATATTTATTTCCATAATTGCGGAGAAAAATAGAAATCATCATCTCAGTTTCAAAAATTGCATTTAATCTATTCGTTCTCTAGGACGCGGCCCTTCTTCCGCGTCGTGACGTAGACATTACTCGATTCTGTTTATGTTTCTATACAATGATAGGTAATGCCCACGTCATGACTCATTGTCTCTGGAGGACAAACAAATTGATTATAATTTCTGAACTTGAGATGATGATTTCTAATTTTCTCTAAAATTGGAGAAATAAATTTTGTCATTATTCGTAAAAATCTTCTTCTTAAATCTTAAAACGTTCTTTAATATAATGTTGAATGGTTTCTATTCCTATACCATCTTGAAGATATTGAAGACATCTATGTGTTTCTCGTGTATCAGAATTTTAATATCTTATAGCATTCAGACGTTATCACAAAAAAACTGATATTTTGCTCAATCGACTCCCTTGCGCTCTTCAACGCTCGTAATGTTAAGGTAGGCCCACAGTTGACCTGAAATGGTGTGTATTCAACAGGCAAAGACACCAATCGTGTCACGAGCGTTTCCCAATTGGTACTCCAATTTTGTTCCGGGCCAATTAGCAAGCGTTTGTAAATTGTTCGGTTATAAATGCATGTAAGATACTGGTAGGTAGGGGTTAGACTAAATAGTGCTTTATAGATTTCCATGATCACAGTCACTCATGTTTAGATTTGTGAAAATGAATATAAAAAATTCAACTTTTACACACACTTGTAAATGTGCAAGTATTTCATTTAATTTATTTATTTATTAGTCCATATTGATCATTGCTTAGGATTATGCAAACAATATATGGCAAGTCATGAAAAATACATCAATTAAAAAATAGTAGCAGAGTACATGTTATTTTTCATAAATACCCAACACACACACTTTGTCCAGTAATGAAAAAATTATGATTCAATGATGAATAATAAACTGTAGATGAACATGAATATAAAATACTACTGACTTGATAGTGCTATTTCTATAAAACTTAACAAGTAATCAATCTTCTAAGGAAATGATGACAATGAAATAATTAATGGTATATGCTCCTAAGCTGGGCCTGGGGCATGACAGCAATGCCAATATTTCTCGATGCCTTTGCTTCGCCCCCCCTCCCCCTCACCACAAAGACTGGAGTTTTGTGACTTATCAAAATAAAAATGTCTCCAAATTGTGTACTCATGAACCAAAAACAAATTAGGATAGAAAAATATCTAAATTTGCTGAAATCGAATCAGTTGGATATTTTCTACTGGAACTGCAATAATAATGAACTTAAATTGAACAAATGTGGTACACTTGTACCCACGATCGACCTGTTCATACAAACATAACAAAAACAAATTTCACAGTCACATTTTCTTATCACTGGTATTTCGTTGTGATATTTTACGATATATTTAAAAAAATTGTTGTGGTGTTTCGTTCGTGGAAGAATGTTGTGATTTTCAGAACGAGTTTGCCAATAAGAAACCCCACTACATCTTTCAAAATCGCCATATTCCCAAAGTCATAGCGCGAAAATGTAATTATCAGCGTATTTATAATTTTTCAATTTGTTTCATGGATTTAATGATGCACAATACTGGTAAATATCACAGACTCACTCAGTTTACCTAACTGAAACCGAATCACTACTTTGAAAAGAATTTCAGTCAACACATTAAAAGTTGAAACGATTTTCAAGATTCACAGTTTGCAGCGCAAGACGCAGCCTACGTCACAGTTAACCACCAACTAACTGCCAGATAACAAGCTGCCTGTTCAGCTACTAGACAACTCATTGTTGTGTGTGCTGCTCGTTCTGATAGCACGGTTATTGCACAGCGTTTGTAATCGGCCAACACTTGTTTGAAAACAAAGTGTGAGGAATTCGTCGACGGGTGGAAACAATACAAGTGACGACTGGCTGGTCACGTGACCGTGTTAGTCGTGACGTAGGTTAGACAAAACACGAGCGACATACAGACTTGTGTTCACGGAAGAAGAAGGTCGTCTACCAACTGAATTGTTGTAGAAAACTTGGGTGATTGTGGAAGATTTATAATAGGAACTAATTAAAGTTTCAAACATTTCAAGTGGGTCTTGCGAAACACAGATTATTTTGATGCATTCTTTAGAGTTTAGAGCATGCTCTTTTTTTTTCTTTTTTTAAATAACATTGAAACTTGATAAAAAATCATTGTTCCCCAATTATAGCTATGGATTAAAGATAGGATCGTTTGGACGGGGCATCACAAGGGCGATCTTACAACCCCATTTTGATAATTTAAAACTAATGAACTTCAACACGAGGACTGCGCTGTCTGTGACCATAATTTTCCGCCGTAGATAAAAGTCTTTCAGTATAAACACACGAATGTTGATATCTTCCACTTTAAACTAAATCATGCACAATATGTAAGGGTTGTGTAACGGTAATTTTCTATATTATAACAAAAATAAATCAAGAAGATTGCCCATCTACGTTCAAAGATAGCTGATTATTTTCAATATTGAAAACTGAAAATCTCAATTTTTGTAGCTTTTGCTCTTCAGCTATATTTTTTCACAAAAATATATCTCCAGGTTATTTAAATACGCATTGTTCTTATTTCAAAGCTAGCTAGGACAATCTGACCTAATTTCTCAGTATGGACTTGTTTTCCTTTTTAAATTGAAAAATGCTCGAATGCAAGATGTAGTTGTGATTCTAATTCCAAATCTCGTTCTGGAAAATGACTGACCCTTCAAAATACCACGGATATCATAACGGTGGTATAAATGTATTTGTTATGTTGGTGGAACTGACAGATGACACTATGTCATTCGATTTAACTTGAATTATTGAAAAGTGTGCACAATTATTGTCCCATGGTTCGATATTACACATTGCAATGTTTATAATAAGATTAGCTTGAAATTAGGTGCTACAATTCGATATGATATGGGACTAACAATAAACCGCCAACCTACTTGAAATCGATACCACGAAAAACGACACATAATACTTGGAATCACGTGCTCTTGAACACAAATCAATACAAGAGCAACTGTTTTTATATACATCATTTCTTTGTGATGAAAACGAAATAGTTTTAAAATCTACAGCTTGGCCTGCATGGTTTAATGAGGGTTTATTCGATTTAAAACGTTTCCTGGAGCTAATTAATGAACAGATAATATACTACGTTTCTGGGACAATATATATAAAAAAAAAATCCAACAGATTTTTTTTAAACCATCAATTTTGAAAAATGTTACTATCCAAGACCAAAATTAATTGCTATATATAATCAATTGAACACGAACGAGAATAATATTTGCATTTGGTCATTGATTTACACATATTCATTAACGTCGCTAGGTCTTGCATTTCTGATCAGTGATGACATAAGTAACGTAGGTAAGTAACACATGACGTAATAAGTGAACATAAGACGTAGGTTGAAAATATGTCTTATACTGCTAAGTAATGCACAAAGACGATGTCGTGATTCTTAGCAATTGACGACTCGCAGTCTCCGCCCCCATGACGTCAGAAATCATACCATCTGATCAACAGGGCTGTGAGAACTGTAGTCAAATTCAAATACCCAATCGGGGTATCTTGAAATGACTACAAATGATATGATCTAACTGGCTGACTGGTAAAGCCACGCCTATTTCGAGTCGTCAATTGTCTACAACTTTGTGCACCGATTGGATTTTCCACGAGTAAGCCTACACTTGCGGTCATATTATAATGGACTTTTCCTGAAATTTAAATTTCAAATAAAATTCACAAAATCTATGCACATTCTACCACTATTATTTTCATACGTAAATTGTATGCTACTTTCAGTGTCTATAATATACATTTTCTTCAGGATCTTGCGGTCACAGAAGAGATAGTTTATTCCGGAATGCATTTTCAATTTAAATAAAATCTACACATATAAAAAAAAAAATGGCACAGGAAAGATCCGCTTAGGAACGAATTAATGTCTTTCGAGTCTACACCCTCATCCAATCAACGTCTTGTTTTCCAGCCCTGAATTTGAAGTCACAAAACAACATATCCAATCAAGGGGACTGTGGTATTGTGGTTAAATCGAGGGTATCTCTAAATGACCACAAATGATCTATGTAGATCTAACTGCGAAGTGTCCATTCGCCGGACAGGACGTAGCTTTTATATTGGTTTCAGTTTTGATTAAATTAGATCAGGATGTTTTTTATGTATTTATTATTATTATACTCATACAGTTGCGCATACAAGCACGGTGGCAAGTTCCCTATCTTGGTCACGGCTGTTTGACCGCCTCCCTAACCTTCTTACGGAATTGATCTATCTTTTTCTCATCCCCCTCTAATACACTTCTATCCTAAGCCCATTCCAGTCCCTACCTGTCTTATTAAAGAAAGAAAATTTGCCTACATCTAATCTTATAACTACCGGTCTATCATGACTTCGCCTACCCCCACAACCCGACTCATTCCTTTCAATCAACCTATTGAACTCTCCCAACCCCCTTCTTCCAATTCCCTGAAAAAATTACATATCCAAATTTTCTCCAAAATTCTCAATCCATTTCAGCCCGAGCACGTGACCCGTGATCGAGCACCGTGCTCGGGCCCAGAAGGCGCAGTGGCCAGGGACGGTTGGAATCGACTCGTGACGTAATGACAATTCACTTACATTTGTGACTGTTGAGATTTGTTGTCGGTTTTCTTCCTTTTCTTATTCACTCCACCAGAGACCGCTGTACTCATCTTCCACAGCGGGTCTTGTAGATCACATGGGCCGTGCCTGGAACAATCAGAAGCACAAAGTCAGTCGACAGTCGGCATGGAAGCAACAATAACGTGACGCTATGGGTTTAGGGGGGACCTTTTATTGAAATGGACGACTCGCGACAGTCGAATCGTATTTTAACGAGAAGAAAGCAGAGCAACATCCAAATGGAGGGGTGAGGCGCGGGGTGGGGGGACATGACAAACCCGTATAGGTCCCAACACAATGCTCACAACTTTCTTGCATTTCTTGCTTATATCGGCTACAGCCCAACATGCAAATGTTGAGAATTAATTTTGGAATTAATTTTTCTTTGCCTACGGTTTTATCAGTTTCTATACGGTCTCTTATCCATAGAAGGCGAGGAAGAGAGACGCTATGAGTGATATGAATGTAGATTAATACACAGGAACAGTGTGTAATTATGACTACATCAAAATATGTGTAGGCTATATATCTCTCAAACCCAGATAACAATTAAATTGGGCCAGGGGAAGAGCGTGTGTATCAAGAAAATAGTGAAAAAAAATCTACGATCGACGTGGAAGACGGTATAATGCCGCAACAATGTATCTAGAAGCCAGGGCGAGGCGACCCTAGAGCAGGCGGTCGGTGTTGTCGTCAACAATGACGGAAGAGCACCATCGCGGGGGTCGTTACCCGAACAAGACGGCGATAACCACGGGAGTGTGAGAGGAAGTGAGATAACTGGCTGTCTATATGCTGCGTGTATACTTCCGACCGACCCCCGCATCAAGTCACCGAAATAAGCGACAACACTATAGGAGAATTGGATTAATCGGCGCATCTCATTGTGGGGGAGACACTCAGCGAAGTTGGGCATGTAATATATTGTATATTGATTGTCACTGTCTCGGGGGTCTATAATGCGATCAAGCGGTGTTTCTTGAAAGAAATATAGCAGCTTGGACGATCCTAAATAATATAGAATTGAGACAACCTCGTGCGAGTTTTTGAGATTAAAAAGTTGAAAAAAAAAATATATATATATATATATATATATATATATATATATATATATATATATATATATATATATATATATATATATATAAATATATATATATAAATATATATATATATATATATATATATATATAAATATATATATATATATATATATATATATATATATATATATCGGCCTACACAATTCCATCGTATTAAATTCAAATAAAATTCACACATTTTTAAAGAGTGCCCTCTGACAACATTAAACAAAATACGCGATGACACGGAAAAAGGACAAAAAATATAATGAGCAAGTCTACATATAAGCACCATATGTAGGCACCAAGAATAAAAGACGCCTGAATGCACTATACTGAGGACGACACGCGTTTGCTGTCAGTCAAATCATCACGAACGATAAAATACTTGATTTCAATAATTATGGAAATATTGTTCAACTGTCAGCCCAGCTGTCAGTGATAACACACCAACTAATAAAGGCGATCCAATCAGCTGGCTTACTAATCCAGATCATATTAAAGAGATATAATTACCAAGATATGCCACTCTATATGGCAGAACGAAACTAAATTATCCCAACAGTTACAGACCCCTCGCCTGTCTGCAATTAGTGCCACTTCCGACCACTGTAGACGCGGACGTGGCACGCTGAAGAGCGTATATCGGAATAAAATCGACCTGGTCGTGTGACATGGGCTTCGCGGTACTTTCAATGGAATGTGGTTAGGGTTCAGGTATAAGATTGGACACCCAAACCCATGTCACACAACCGAGTTGACTTTATTCCGGTATACGCTCTTCAGGCACCCCACGCGGACTGAGCGTCAGTCACATAATCCAGCTCCCTTGCAGCGCTGTCCAACGCTCGGAAGATGCACCCCATGCCGAGGGGTAAGAAGAGAGTGGAGATATTGCAGAGGGGAGCAGGTTTATTTCAACATTGAGTGACGTATCTTGAAAGTATATCCATCGTTTATCCTCTCTTCTGTATACCAGGATTTAGCTCCTTGACAGCATGCAATGCAGTCTTATCTCAGGAGGTATAAACTACCGTATATATGCCATGTGATGTGTGCTCTCCATCTGTACAACCAAAGTAAATATATTTGTGTTGACTGTTCTGTAATCTGTCGAACATTCGATGAAGTCACCGAGCTGCTGTAGAAACGGAGGTCAAGTCGGGCGTGGGTTCGAGTCCCAGATACGACATCAACAGATTTTAAATACGTAGCCTTGCTATTGTTGTGGTCATTAAACAAGCAATTATAACGAAGAGCCAATACTTCGAGCAGACTAAAATCTTATCGAAACGCTTTGAAGGGTTGACTACAACTCCTACCACACACTGTTCATTAAAATATGCAAATCATCATCTGTTCAATTTTCAATTTCTAATTATTGTTTTTGTTTGTTATTTATTGTTTTAGTTATTGTTGTATCTGTTGTTATGTGTTATCATCTAGGGTATACACTTTTCCTTCAACTGTCAACTACTTCCATGACCTCTCATTGGGAAAAACTTCCCATATGACATAAAAGTCGATTCAGGAAAATACCAAATTTTTTGAAGAAAATGCTAAAAGTGTCACAATTTCAATTCGGTAGAGATGCAGCTATTTTCCAATACATACAAAGTTGTAGCACTTCACATTTTATAGTACTAGTCTACATTTGATATATGTTTGTATAGTCTTCACATGTAGGCCTAAATCAGGTAGATAATTTCATGTGTTGATACACAATTTTAGCTCTGTGTACACGTGGATAATATAGGGCACGAGTTTGTATTCGGTGACGGACGATTTGCCATGGTAGATGCCAACCAAACTGTCCACAAAATTGACAGCATGAATTGTGCCTCCCACTGGAGTTCAACAGTTTCAAATCTAGGTCCATGTCACTTTAATCTATAAGAATTTAAAAAGATCTGCATGTCTACCAAACTAGAAATATGATTGAAAAAAAAGTCAATAACTCAATTCTAAGGAGTGTCAACAAACGGAATCCTTCTCACACTATGATTACTGCAGTACTTCCGGCGACGCTGAGAATCATTGGCGCTCTCCGACACTTGAACTTATTAAAGTCCTCACAACACGTGATAGCTAGTGTAATTACACTTGATTGTATGTGTGATTTCTCGTTACCATATCAGTAAGATAATTCTAATATCAGATCATCAAACAGGCCCACAGATTGGATATAGAAGTCGCATTGTCTGCCAAACTCATTGGCTTACACAAGGTATATCGTCGGAAATACAGATCTTGTATCTAAAGTGTATTGGTGGAAGGAACCAGTAGTGGCTTTTCTACAGTAACTAGCCAATCATCGTCAAGTTCGATGCGCATACGAGTTTTATAATGGTTATTTTCCAACGACTGCAACATATATAACCAAACATCTTTCCGGTCCAGACGACATTGCCGAGTCTTCCGTGGCTGATACATCATGGGATTCCAGTCGACATCGTGGACATCGCCTGGTCGGTGCTGATTCTCCGTCAATGCGGGGCGTTGCGATTTGCATAATAATATCGCCGTTTTCAACACTTTTCCTTTGTATGTTCCGATCTGTGATTTATTACAATGGCAACAAAGCGTCAACGCAACAGTAGCAAGTCACACCTCTATTAGGAAACAATTACCAGTAACTCGGGACACTCCAAGACTGTGAAATCTGTCACACTGGGGTACGCTTGAAATGCCTTACGTAAGATCTCAACAGATAAATCAGTGCATGCTCTCCTAATATCAGATCAATAAAATTCTTCGTAGCACCGAGAAAAGAAACCTTACTGGCAACGTGATGCGTTGACAAAGCCTCGTCGTCAAGTAAGTGTACGTACCTTCCATAGTCTGCAGGGTTGGCGGGGCGGGTAAAGTTATCCGGTGTCCTTTACCAAACGCACAGTAACCATCCTGAATCACACTCTCGACCGACAAAACCACTAGCCACGTTTATAATATCGTCTATAGAAGAGCGTCGTCCAAGTTCAAAGAGTCCATGTGACTCGAACGGACTGGCCTATGCTGGCAACTATACTGACTGGTGGGTATGCACCATCGCTCGCAATGGCACAGCGTCGGGCCGAGCGTCGAATCAATACGCGGGGAGGCGTCGGCGTCGGCGGACGACGACGGCATCGATTAGTCCGTCGCGCGAGGCGAGTGGGCCGTACCGGCGCCCTCGACGCAGGCCCCTCCCCGGTGCGCGCGAGAGTGAGAGAGAGAGAGAGAGAGGGGCGTCGGTGGCGGCGACACACATACAGTACCACAGGATAGATGTTTGATATTGAGGTAGGTTGGCAGCCGTGGTGGTCCAAACTCGTTAGATATTTAGTGGATCACGAATTTCGTTGGATAATACGACGGGATAATCACAAATTAGAACAGTCGGTGGAATGAGTCGAGCATTTATACTGTTCAACGCAGGTGGCACGTACCTTGTCTAAATATAAACTTGACTAAGGCTGAGGGTTTGACTTTTTTGCATTCATGAGCGTCCATCTTGTCAACATGTAGCATCAGTACAAGCTTATCTCCCCTCTCTCTCTCTCTCTCTCTCTCTCTCTCTCTTTCTGTCTCTCCCGCTTCTTGTACATGTTCCATTGCATTACATGCCCGCACCTTTTTGGCTTACGTGATTCAATGATCACTCCACCATGTCGTAGGAAACGTTTTGTTTTCTCCCCGGGTACTTCAATAGAGTATAGTACGTATACCATCTAGACAAGCCAATTCGTATTCCCAAATGACCTGACCGTTGGTGGGGTCATAAAGCATGGATTAAACATAAACGATAGATGGAATATGAATGATGAAACAGAGATAGCTCATTTGAGGGTACAAATGAGAGGTGCTTGAAGAGTGTCTACCGGAATACAGTCGACTCGTTTGTGGGATTTAGGTGCCCAACCTTACTTGAACCCTTACCACATTTTACAACCATTCATTCAAAAGTACCCCGAACAAATCCCATGACATACGACCGAGTCGACTTTATTCTGGTATACGCTCTTCTTCTTCAGCAACCCCCAAATGAGAGGACGTGGATGAACGATGTACACAAAAATCCACATCTTATATGCGGGACTCGAATCCACGCCCGACTTGCCTTCAGTCACTCCTTTCTTGCCTATCGGCACCTCATTTCAGTGCTGATGGTATACCAGGTTATTTAAAACCTATAACCCAAAATCTTGTCGGGTGTTGTCAAATTTACTAGTCGTTTTGCTCTATGGCCAAATCTTGCAGGTCAGCCTGCTCAGGATTTTTCGTTCTGATCATTTGATCTTGGACTATGCTGATTTATCCTAATTGAGGAGGTCTTCAATTTTTTCAATTTCTTTCCAGTTTTATTCATTCGTTCATTTTTCTCTTTCTCTAGTCTTCAGTTTCGAACACAAGACGTTATAGCTGTAAGCTGACTGAGCCACACATGCGGTTTCACACAATCCAATCATATACTGTGTGCACATTGCACTCCGACCGACACCACCGGGAGGTGATCACAGTGGACTCAAACGACGTCGGGTCACGGTATGTGCGACAAGGTGCAATGGGGATGCAGTCATCGATTGGTTCGATAGAGGCGCGGATCAAAAGATCACAAGATAACGATCTTCTCTCGATGACGTGCAACTCCTCGGGGGGACATCGACGTCGGTGCTGCCTCCGCGCGGCATACGATGACAACATACGTGGGTAATTGAGTTGATACCATGGTTCAACAGAATCTTACACAATCTGAAGAAACCCGTTGGATGTGAAAGATGAAAATATATATATATATCAATATTGTAAAGTTGATATTTCGTAAAACCAAGTGTGTAGCACGCGACGTGACTTCCCCGTACAGGCATATTGAGTGAAGAGGTTGGTACAGGGAAAGGTTGAAAGATGATAAGAATGGCCAAATCAGAAATCAGGCCGTTGACTAGATATACAAATACACAAAGTTTCAGTAAGGACTACTGGGATTAGCTATCAAACACTTCCATTCACGTCAATCCGAGGAGTCAACAATTTGACATTCTGGTGCACACCTGATTTTTGATTCCGTTGATTTTGTTGATTCCGTTCATTATTTTCGACTCCGTTGATTTTATCTTGATTCCGTTGATTTTATCTTGATTCCGTTGATTTTTTTACTCATTTTTTTCAAAGTTTCGATTTCAGGAGTTGTTAATCCCTAGCCTCAACCGTCACTTAGATTGCCATTCATTAGTTAAATAATTCAAGGTATACGTATGGACCTGTATACCGAGGGTGTTATTATCTCATTTAATTGTAATTAATAGCCTAGAGTTAGGCTGAAACGTTTAGTGAATGCTCAATTTCTCCGCTGAAATGGCGGGAAAGAGACGGTTGTGGTCAAAATATAAGAGAACCATCCCAGTATTCACTTCTACCACAGATAATCGAACTCGATTATCAGTGCTTCTATACGTGAGCAACCACGATAAAAACTCGGTATGGAAGGTCACCGATGACGGGATTCGAACAGCGATCTCCTGAACGACAGTTCAGTAGCGACTGATCTATACCCGTCTCAGTAAGGAAGTTGGCAACGTGCCGTTGATCGTGACTCTATAGTCTCGATCGTCGTGACACGATAGGTTCGAGCAGAAACTGCATTGACCGACGATCGCGATACACGGTCGATCAAGCAGACATAATACATAACAATGTCGTAACCTTGATCATATAAGACAGAACTTTGCAAAGAGATAAGAACTTGTTCGGGTGGTTACATTTATTCACGAGTGAAGAAGGACGTCTATACCACATAAATAATTGTAAAAACTTTATCGGTAGAATCTCAAACTTCAGCTTGGAGCATCGAACGTTTTTGGAAGATGTAGATTCTAATCGTCATTCTCGTTCTGAAAAATGAAACTAGGAAGTGACCATACTTGAAACGACGTTCACTTCGTTCAATTTTATTTATTTATATTGGGTTCAACGACGCACTGTATACGGATGACTGGGATCTATTGGCGTCGGTGTAGTCATTCGACCACTCGTCTAAGTGAAACGACATTTCAAAAAAAAAAACTGCCGTATATGAGAGAATCTGACACCCAAGCTCAACAGCGATTTCTGAAGTGATGCCCAAGTTGGTCGAGCTACGGTGTGCGGCTTTCCTATGTTAGTCGACGAGCTTCTGCTTTCGTGTATACTATACCACCCCGTACCCACATGATCTGGTAGCGTAGGGGTGGATATAATATGTTATGATTTATACCTTTTGAGAAGGAAGTACATAGTTTAGTGGGAAGGACTCTGTCGTGGTACTCACTTCGGAGGGAAACACGAAAGGCCTCAACCAGAATGAGTGACTGGTGGGAATCGAATCTCGGTCTCATGAATAACGGTTCAGTATCAATTGTTTTTATGAGTCAATGATCAAAGTCACCAATAACGACAGATCTAAGTAGGCCCTATATATATATCTGATGACGATGCGTATGACGACAGAAAGCTTCACGTTCTATGATCAGTTTACTTGTTAGACATGTGAAGATGCTAACAAAAAGAACACACACATACACAGGATGTTACCGTGTTTTTCAGTCCCCATTTGAGAATATATACGTTCTTAAAAAAAAAGACAGAAAAAACCACTGCTTGTGGCAATTTTTCACTACTGTCTTCTTCAAAACGTCAAACACAACAAGAAATAAGAATTGAAGAAGAATTGTACAAGCAGATGAAAATATATTGTTTCATTGACTTTTCTATATACCCCCATATTGCCAAATTAATTCACTTATTCATACCGATGGGTTAACAACTCCTGAAAACTGGTGCACACTTGTCATGAAATCTTCCTGAAACCCCTTGAAATCCCTTAACATTTTCTTAAAATCCCATGAAATCTCCCTGAAATCTGATGTACACTTGCCATAATCTTACACTTGTCATGAAATCTTCCTGAAACCCCTTGAGAATAATCTCAAAATTCCTTAAAATCCCTCGAAATCATCTCAAAATTCCTTGAAATCCCTCGAAATCTTCTTGAAATCCTTCGAAATCATGATCGATGTATGTGATGATGATGGGAAAGGTACTTGATGGTATCAAGTGTTTTGCACAATGGAAATGAAGCGGTCGTGCCATACCAGTATTCACTCGAAATCCTTCACCGACATGACAGTCGACTATGACGGGAATCGAACCCCGATTCACCCAATCTCCACCTCTCCCAGGTTGATGAGAACACCATAACTACGCCCAGTTTGTGGTCTACGGAATTCTGAACACTTTCGTCACACAGATGATCCGTGCTTTCCATAACAACAGCACTCTCGGAGTCTAGACTCGGTTGCCATTGGCAACACCGCCGCGGTGTCTTCAAATGGCAATAGTGCAGAGCAGAGATTTGTTTGTGTGATGCGGCATGGCAACACCGGATTAGCACGGTGACCACTAATGACCACTGACCTATAGGAACCAATAGTCCATATATACACTGCAATTCGCGTCACTATTAGTTACTGGGAAAACGAGTTAGTTTATCGCGTTCATGGACGGATATGTGTGAAAAGCCAAAATTAATTGTTTTGTGTAGGATGACAATTTACGTTTTTGAGATCGTTTCCTTCGAATGCGGTAACACGATTCACTCTGTCAACGAATTTTCAATTGACAAGGACCAAATCTGATACATTGAAATAATTATATTTCGGAAAATGTTATTGTTAAAGGCTATTTCACATCATGTGTAGGCCTATTGTTGGTTTCATAAAAAGTTATTTTTTAAAATATAGATTTGTATTGTGACATTGACGTTTCTTATATCATGTGATTAATCAAGAATTAATGAATATACCATTATTATTGAGATCGAGTTATGAAGAGAGTATTATTACTTTATTCCACAGGCAACCCCTCAATGGGTTTTATGGACACTCAAGAGTGAAAAGTGTCAATTGTAATAATATACATTTATTATATGAAGGTAAAAAAAATTATCATTATCATAATCATGAAAATAAAGAAACGTACTTTGATTTGTAAGAAAGAAAACATTTTATTCAACTATTATACTGTCATATCTTTTGCGCCCAAGTTATACTCTTGGCATTGGTATTTTTGATGAACGCACGCAATTGAACAACCGTAGGTTCAATTCTATGTAGGTCTGTGCGATGGTTATAGGCCCACATGCCCCCGAGGAGCGCGTATAAAAATACAAACAAAAACACAGAAGTGGCAAATGCCATAAGAGTCTAGTGGAATCTTCACTCACGCTCATGTGTATAAGTTACTATACACAAGATTATTTTTCCCCGAGGGGTTAACAAATCTTGAAATCTGGTGTAGGCCCAACACTCATAATGAAATCTTTTTGAAATTCCTTGAAATCTCCTCGAAATCCCATGAAGTCTCCCTGAAATCCCTTGAAATCTGAAATCAGGTGTACACCATATTTACTTGATGTTTACCCCTCGTTTTTCCCTACTGATCATCAATATTTAAACACTAAAAATAGGTTTTTATTCATATTGCGTTTAACGACGCACTGTAGGCTACCGATGACTACGATCTATTGATCTAACAGTATAATGATCAGTTGTGTTAGTGGGCTGTAAAAAGTACTCACGCAGAACCAATGTACGTGTATTTTTTTACAGCCCACTAGTTTTGTCCTAGTTTGGCTAATAACCTTTCCAGAACTTATATAACTGAACAATTCAAATAGTTGTTTGAGAAAAAATAACGATAATACGCGTTCCAATCCGAAATTCTACAATCGAGAGAAGAAACAGTTGGCATTGGTCGGGACCGCCAACAATCACAGGCTCGGAAACGCCAAGTGTCGACAGAGAGCGCTTGTGCAGGTGGCGGCCGTGCAGCAGGTAGGCGAAGGCGAGGTATTTGGGGTGCGAGGGTGCACACAAGATCCGAGATCTAATAAACATCTGGATTTCTATTCAACGACTACCTTATACTATGTTGACAGTTTTATTGCTTTACGACGTACCGAATCAAAAGAGCTGAGCGAAGGAACAAGTGGTTATAATAAACCCGGCATAACTGTACAGCCTCGGTATACAGTCATGACGGGCGCATACATCGGTCGTGTTCGGCGACAACAGTAATACGTTAGACGTCAGCTTTTGTATGACTACAGTATGTAGCGGTGTTGTCGATTCAACAGGACACAAAGCGAAATGTCGCAATAATACATTTACATCTACTATGAATTTCTTCGTTTGAATGATGATGCTCCAATAAAAGCGGAGTGCCGTCATTGAAAAGCAGTTGAGATTGTTTTATTCATAACAATAATACAAATGAATCGAAATCACATTTGTTCGAAAACCCGAAAGTTTGACAGACTATATGTTCGAACTGAAGAAGAAATGGGTTTTCGAAGATAAGGGATGTCGGTAAAATGGGTTTTCGAAGATATGAGATTTCGATGAAATGGGTTTTCGAAGATGAGCGATGACGGTAAAATGCTGGGTTTTCGAAGATATGGGATGTCGCATGTCGGTGAAATGGGTTTTCGAAGATGAGGGATGTCGGTAAAATGGGTTTTTGAAGGTGAGGGATGTCGGTGAAATGGGTTTTCGAAGATATGAGATTTCGATGAAATGGGTTTTCGAAGATATGGGATTTCGAAGATATGGGATTACGAACGATTGGTATTTCGATAATTTGGCATGAACCCATAAAAATAACATACTGATTTGAATGTTATTCTACTATGAGAAATGCATCTGCCTTGTGAGTGGGTAGGTAGATCTAATGGAAACAGCCTGCTACCACAATCCCTCCTCGACCACCATAAATACCTTATTCCATAATTTTCGAACTTGTGGCTACTAAAATAGTAACCACGAAAGAAGGTTCCGAGCGACCGGGGCCCTTATACCACACACCACTATCGCACGGTTGGTTCGCGCTTTCAATCGTGCATCAAGTATATTGATACCATCAACTTCTAGCTTCGTTAGTGAGGACGAGCGTCATAGCATAAAGCATCGTATTTCATAATAGAACAAACAAACATTGCATGTTTTCTGTCTCAATGAAATCTTGATAAACTCGACTCCATTGTTTCCAGCTATACATAACTATAGAGTTCTGTTCGTCTTCGATAGCTTGTATTGTGTACGCAGGTAGTTTGCAGGCAACAGAAACGGTGTTGTCCCTGGGTCTGCGCTGACATGTTGTACCACGGAGAATAGAGTGTTCTTTTCACGCAATGAGAAAGAAATGTGATTGGAATCAAATAAATCAAAGAATGCTTTCAACACCAACTTATTTCGGAGTCGGTTATTTGACTTGAATGGGTAGCTACTAGCTATTGGTGCTTTGAAGTCATCGTGGAATGAATTCAAAGTGATATATGAAATTCACTCAAAAGAATACAACACACATCTAGAAACATATGAAAGTTTAGTCCAACTCAAGAATTGTCTTTCCTGAACCTTTCCAGAAGTTTATAGGCATTATAGGCGAAGATATCTTTGACTCTCAATTTTTAAAAAATATTCCCTTGCCAATTCCCATATTTCCACCCATTATTCCAATAACTTGACTATTCCCGATCTGGTCGGTGGGAACGCTGTTTGCCTCTAACCAACGCTAGCAAAGTTTTTCACGTGAAGAAAAGGGGCGAACACAAAATCATCTTCGCCAACCCAATTTGCGACGATCTCCATCGTCAATGACATGTCCAAGACATTGCTACTGGCCTTCACATCTCGTCACTCACTCACTCACTCACCCGTCCACGACTCCACCTATGGCTACCAAATGCCCATCATGCAACAGTTTGCAAAGGCAACGAGCTAATATCATGCAGATAATGAACATGCACATTTTGTATTTATTTCACGAAGCAACTTCACAAATTATCAATGAAACCTTATGCGTATTTTTTTACTTGCAACGAAAAAGCAGTGCGGTTTACAATCGGTGAAATTAATCGACATTCATTACCGGTACACGAAGTTTAGGCCTAGACGCCACCGACCATGGAAATCCGTATCCCTGGCTGTTGTTTAATCTTGGAGACCTTGACAGTTGTTATCAATACAGATACGCTATAAAGTTCGATTCAAACCTGGTGTTCCAATCAAATCAACAGGTTTATAAGACGAGTTTGCGTAATTTAAATGCCATTTTAAAACCACAGTTCGTTTTGCAATATACGTCTTCGACTACTGAATTATTACATATGCGCGAAATTTACATTCTAAATTTTTGTACTTATAGTAACACTTAGCCATAATGAATTCATGTTGCCTATGAAGAAGTGACGTGAAGCTATCTATCTATATTCTATATGACGACACGAAATATGTCTCGGAATGGATAATGTTGGTGTAGGGCTATTGGTATATATATATATATATATATATATATATATATATATATATATATATATATATATATATATATATATATATATATATATATATATATATATACATATATATATATATATATATATTTTTTTAAATAACATCGAAACTTGATACAAAATCATTGTTCCCCAATTAAGGCTGTGAATGAAAGATAGGATCGTATAGTGAAGTGTTTCGGGTTCGATCCCCGCCGTTAACTATCTTCAACAATACCTGCTTACGTTTCTATGTCGTGGCCCTCGAAAACGTCTTCCAACAACCAGAACTCTTCTGCAGCGAGATAAGAACATCTCTGATGGTTACAGTGTCCACGACAGAAAAAGATTGTCTTACAAATAAATAATAATTGTAAAAACTTCGGTACTTTAATAATCTCGAAAATGATTCAACGCTTTTCAAAGATGTAATTGCATTTCTCATCGTAAACCTCGTATACTGAAAACTCGCACAGCTATCCAAATAAAAGACGTCATTTTTTTCGTGGATTCAAGCGAGGGGTGAGCCACTAGTAAATTTGGTGTACATCTGATTAAGATTTCAAGGGATTTCAGGGAGATTTCACGGAATTTCAAGAAGATTTCATGGGATTTCAAGAAGATTTTAAGGGATTTCAGGAAGATTTCAAGGGATTTCGGGAAGATTTCATGCCAAGTGTACACCAGATTTAAGATTTCAGGGGATTTCAAGGAATTTCAGGGAGATTTCACGGGATTTCAAGAAGATTTCAGGAAGATTTCATGCCAAGTGTACACCAGATTTCAGGAGTTGTAACCCCTCGGATACAAGCACCGACACAAGCAACCTGATCGCACGTCGAAGAGCTAAAACTTCAATTACCGATATAGGCCCTACTCTTACCGGGTATTGCAGTGCATATTATACGAAGACTGTGTAACGTCATCGCTGATGCAGCCATTACCAGCACTCATCATCGGCTGCTGCACCATATTCAAACAATCCATCCGATCCCACATCTTCACCTCCAACTTCTACCTCCTCGATAACAACAACACACTCATTGCACCTCGCCACACGACTGTCACTCGACCAACACCTCCGAAAAACACTTGTCGACACTCAGTTTAGTAATCGAAATGACGTATTGGCACTGGATTGAGAGTAAAACGTAGCACACACACACACACACACACACACACACACGGATTAGTATGTAATGCGGATATTCGGATATACCGAAGAGCGACAAGCAGCACACACAAACTGACTGGCTGCTTTGCTAGCTGTGCTCGTCGTATCTCTCTGTCGACTGCCTCGCGCGGTGCGCTGTTGCCAAGCGTGTTGCCCCGGGGCGGGATTCAGGTCAGTAGGCCACGGTGGCCACGCAATGAGCACTGCGCCGGCGCACAATATTACGATTATTTCATATATATTATTATCATTATAATATTACATAGTCGATGGGTGATATACCGAAAATAATGGCCATGTGCTATAAAAACGAAAAAACCCTGCGTGCATGTCACCGAAAAATGGATTTAGGCCGGTGAAAATAATGATTAGAATGAAAAGTTCCCCGAAACTATATATGTACGGTAAAACAGTGAGTTGATTGAATAGTAGTTAGCAAGTGTGGATGTAAGTGCAAGTGCCGAATGTCAACCTTCGGGGAGACGCTCATGACCCATATATCTGCCGAAACCAGTGTAGGCTGGCTTTAGCACACGGTCATTGGTATTTCGGAGTGTATAGGCGCATATCCTGATAGCCGGGATTAGAACCCTAATCAGTTGTCGAATGGTACGGTATACAAGGGACAACTTTTTGTAAAGGAATTATGATTCTATTTGAAGAGCAACCCTAATAAAACGAGAATTTGTAAGGGTGTGTGTTGTGAATGACGGTACCATTTTATATAGGCCTATATATTAATATGGGAGACGAGATTGGCATTATGAAAAAACACTGGACAATTATCTAGTGAGAATAATTTTTAATTTTGCTCAATTTCCAATGTGAATAAAGTACTTCTTCTTTTAGAACGCATTTGGCGAACGCACATAATTCCCCATCTTCCGCAATATTTCACGACGCATCAAGTTGTTGGAGAGGCTAAGGCAATTCCGAGGGGTTAAAAACTCCTGAAATCTGGTGTACACTTGCCATGAAATCCTCTTGCAATCCCATGAAATCTTCCTGAAATCCCTTGAAATCTGAAATCAGGCGTGCACCAAATTCACTCATTGTTAACCCCTCGGGTAATTCGATGATCAATATACAGTATGTCGTCGGGAGCAATTATTTTCCAGATGAAGTGCGCAACATGATCGGGGTGGCTGTGCGTCGGACCGGAAGTCTATGTTTTCACCTCAACCGATCGCGATTTTCAGGTTATAGGGCTAAATGAAAATAGTTTGGGATGTGTTTATCAAGTTGACTAGATTAGTCAAGATTGGATAGCTTTAGGTTAATTTAATGATCGGGCAACAAAAACGAAAACAACGTCCGCAAGGTGTGACACAGTCAATGACCGGTTGAATAGAGGCTGCCAATCACCATTAATCTGTCACCTGCCGATTCGTATGCTTCTATATCAACAAGAAAGAAGTGAGGTGTTCCGATCGACCGTCCCTTCTATATCTCACCGATGGGTCGCGCCTCCTTTCGCGGATATACGTATATACCCCCAAATAACTTCTCATTCGGCCAACCTTTGACGTATTGGCCAACCACGAAAGAAGGTTTACGAATGACCGTCCCCGAATATACCATACCACTATCACACGGGTGGTTCGCATCTTCGTTCGCGGATCAAGTAAACCCCCCAAAAATCCATCATTTTTCCAACATATGTCGCATTAGCCGACCACCGAAGAAGGTTCCGATCAGCCGTCCCTCCATATCCCACAACACTATTACACGAGTGGTTCGCACCTTCTTTCGCTGATACAAATATACCCCCAATTAATCCATCAATCCCAACATATCTCACATTAGCCGACCACCAAAGAAGGTTCCGATCGGCCGTCCCTCCATATCCCATAACACTATCACACGGGTGGTTCGCACCTTCTTTCGCTGATACAATTAAGTATACCCTCAAATAACCCATCATTCTTCTAACATTTGACGTTATTAGCCGACCACCGAAGAAGGTTCCGATTGACCGTCCTCCACGATTGAGGTTCCGCACCTTCGCTCGCTGATACCCCCCTGAAGAACTATTTGCCGAACAGTCCAATGATAACAGCAACATGCCGTGAGAATGTGTGCTCGAGTTTGGCATCAGGTTAGTTTCGGTGTGAAACGCACGAGATAAGCCAATGTAAATACGCAGAGAGGACGAGGGTAAAAATGGCAAGACGACGAGAGAAGATGTCATAACAAGATAAGGGTTCGATCACGATCACTGGCAGAATCCACATCGATAACACTTTATAGGGCACAGTAGTGACATATGATAGCAATAATTTTTCCAGTAGATAGCAAATATGTTTTTTTTTTTTTAATGGTAAAGGACATCACAACTCTGAAACAAGGTTTTGATGAATAATGACGAAATTAATTTCCCTACTTTTAGAGAAAACTAGAAATCATCATATCAATTGAACAAATTACATTTTTTTTTGTCCTCCGGAGACCAGGAGTCATGACGTGGGCATTACCGATTCTGTATAGAAACATGAACAGAATCGAGTAATGTCTACGTTAGAGAAAGGACCGGGTCCTGGAGGACAAATAAATTAATACTATACAGATATTGAACAGATATATTTGTCTCCCGTATTAGACCGTTGATCCAAGATATAACTACTAACTATAAATGGTTGTACGAAGTTCCATAATTACATAATACGCGTCAAACAATCAATTTGATTGATTTGACTCTTTTGAAAAATACAGTTGCATTTCTTATTTTGAACCTCGTTCTGAAAATAACAGCTATATGCAAATTTAACGGTGATATTTGTTCATGTTGGCAGACCTTCTTTCGTGAAAAAAGTACATATAGGCCTACTAGGAGAACGTTAAAGTTAGATGAGCATTTTTGGTGAATTTTTAAATTTTCTAACGTATCTTATTGAGAAAATAGAAAATTGAAATATTTCTGAAAAGTACAGCAAGTGAAGATATTCTAGATTCATTTAATTTGGTTTTGGAAAAAAATGTTCTACATATATCTCAGTTTCAATTGCATTTTGAGTTACAGTTTCTCCTGCTGAAAAAGAGTTATTCTATATAAAAAAATACTTTTATAGTTTTCACCAAAAATCTGCCACGTCAGCTATTACATAGAATCCACTTCGGCGCGCTCCTGTAGCTAAACGCTTTTTTGTGTTTCATGAACGCATTACACGCCAACCCTTGTATTGTCGGCAGGATTGCCCGACCGCCTGACACTGGCCCAGTTCGGTATAAAGTAGGTTGGCGACCAAATATCAAGTGTATTTCGGGAACTCTCGATCGATTCCATCAGCCACGAGCATCGGCCACGATGGATTAATAATGTTTTCCATCGAATATAGGCCAAACTATAATACAGCCTATATAACATACACTATGCCTATAACATGGTCGACCCCCGTGGTTCATTCATCCAAGGTACTGCTTTATAAAATTAAATCAAGCGCGTGAGGGCTCGGGTTTGAGTCCCGCGTGAGGCAAGGAATTTTTGTAAGCCTCATTTCGCTCATCACAACGTCATCGTATCATCATCATTCGCACCCCATATAACCTAGTTGTTGGTGGGGTCGATAAGTCATGAAAAAATCAAACAAATGAAAAACGTAACAATAGTTAATGAAATGAATTCAAAATCATCAAGATGAGGGAGCAAAAAAATATATATCGAAACAAACCTGGAGCACTGCTTGATGAAACGTAAGCATCACTCCCCCTCCCTCCCCCCTCATCCCAACAGTTTCGACGACTCGTGTGAAATGCTTTCTTACTTCGTATATGACAACACTATCTAGTATAGATTTTACTTAATAGCTTCTTGATGAGAAATCAATACGTAAAGGTCCATTTTCTATATTTAAAAATCTGAAGACATGTAATTGATACTATAACCACTCACTAGCATATGCTGAAACCTATACAACACCAACAAATAACTTATATATATATATATATGTATATATATATATATATATATATATATATATATATATATATATATATATATATATATATATATATATATATATGTATATATATATATATATATATGTATATATATATATATATATATATATGTATATATATATATATATATATATATATATATATATATATATATATATATATATATATATATATATAATATACATCCCAAGCTATACATGAAGACAAAACCTCCCCTATTACCTACCAGTGGTGGGGTCGTTAGGCGGGATTTCTACTCTAGGTTCTTTTTAGACACTCAACATTTCTAACTGGCTCAATAGTCATGTAGAGTAGCCCTGGGATGGGTGTAGTCCTACGATGGTAAGTAGGCCGGATAGTGGTGGCCGATCAATGTGTGAAGTAGGCCTAGGCCGAAGTTAAGTTTGGTATAGGACCTAGAATCAAGGCTGTGTAAGGGTAGTAGAAGCAGTGTAGGTCAGTATGTCGGGTAGAGGTGCCCGGTGGTGATGTAGGCCACTGAATGCCACAGCTAGGTCTAGTAGGACCTATTCGGACCTAGAAGTTGGACCTAGAAACTGAGTGAGGTGGATGCAATTTAGTCAACTAGGCCGGGTATATGAGCACGATCAATACGTCATATGGGTTTAATAATGATATACAGCTAGGACTATGGACTATGGCCTATGGAACTTGGACTATGCAAACCCAAGTGAGGTAGATGCAATTTAGTTCAGTAGGCCGGGTAGGAACCCGATCAATATGTGAAGTAGGCCGCAGAATGTTGAATAGCTAGGTCCATAGGATCTGAACGGACCTAGAACCTACATCATGTGGACTCAAAATATTGTGGATGTCAGTAGGCCGGGTAGGAACCCGATCAATATGTGAAGTAGGCCGCAGCGTGGCACAGCTAGGTCCATAGGATCTGAACGGACCTAGAACCTACATCATGTGGACTCAAAATATTGTGGATGTCAGTAGGCCGGGTAGGAGCCCGATCAATATGTGAAGTAGGCCGCAGCGTGGCACAGCTAGGTCCATAGGATCTGAACGGACCTAGAACCTACATCATGTGGACTCAAAATATTGTGGATGTCAGTAGGCCGGGTAGGAACCTGATCAATATGTGAAGTAGGCCGCAGCGTGGCACAGCTAGGTCCATAGGATCTGAACGGACCTAGAACCTACATCATGTGGACTCAAAATATTGTGGATGTCAGTAGGCCGGGTAGGAACCCGATCAATATGTGAAGTAGGCCGCAGCGTGGCACAGCTAGGTCCATAGGATCTGAACGGACCTAGAACCTACATCATGTGGACTCAAAATATTGTGGATGTCAGTAGGCCGGGTAGGAACCCGATCAATATGTGAAGTAGGCCGCAGCGTGGCACAGCTAGGTCCATAGGATCTGAACGGACCTAGAACCTACATCATGTGGACTCAAAATATTGTGGATGTCAGTAGGCCGGGTAGGAACCCGACAATATGTGAAGTAGGCCGCAGCGTGGCACAGCTAGGTCCATAGGATCTGAACGGACCTAGAACCTACATCATGTGGACTCAAAATATTGTGGATGTCAGTAGGCCGGGTAGGAGCCCGATCAATATGTGAAGTAGGCCGCAGAATGTTGAATAGCTAGGTCCATAGGATCTGAACGGACCTAGAACCTAGACCATGAGGACTCAAAATATTGTGGATGTCAGTAGGCCGGGTAGGAACCCGATCAATATGTGAAGTAGGCCGCAGCGTGGCACAGCTAGGTCCATAGGATCTGAACGGACCTAGAACCTACATCATGTGGACTCAAAATATTGTGGATGTCAGTAGGCCGGGTAGGAACCCGATCAATATGTGAAGTAGGCCGCAGCGTGGCACAGCTAGGTCCATAGGATCTGAACGGACCTAGAACCTACATCATGTGGACTCAAAATATTGTGGATGTCAGTAGGCCGGGTAGGAACCCGATCAATATGTGAAGTAGGCCGCAGCGTGGCACAGCTAGGTCCATAGGATCTGAACGGACCTAGAACCTACATCATGTGGACTCAAAATATTGTGGATGTCAGTAGGCCGGGTAGGAACCCGATCAATATGTGAAGTAGGCCGCAGCGTGGCACAGCTAGGTCCATAGGATCTGAACGGACCTAGAACCTACATCATGTGGACTCAAAATATTGTGGATGTCAGTAGGCCGGGTAGGAACCCGATCAATATGTGAAGTAGGCCGCAGAATGTTGAATAGCTAGGTCCATAGGATCTGAACGGACCTAGAACCTACATCATGTGGACTCAAAATATTGTGGATGTCAGTAGGCCGGGTAGGAACCCGATCAATATGTGAAGTAGGCCGCAGCGTGGCACAGCTAGGTCTAGACATTACGACCAACGAAAAGATACGTAAAGATTCGTTGTGATCAATATTTCGTTACGTGCAGACGTTCCGCGTACGTGCAGCTTGTACATCACGCTATACACATCAGTCCCTGGCGAGATGTATGTTGCCCCGTTCATTATCTCTCTCCTGATTACTGGTTTCTAAACGACCCCACCAACTGTTATGGTTATTGAGGGTACGAATACGGGGGTGAAAAATGTACTACCCGGCGTTCATTTTCTAAGGATCGTTTGGTTTATGAAGTTATAATATATATAGAAAAACATCCTTCACCATGCGAAGTTGATCTAACTTAACGTTTGATGAACGGTGTTTTTGCTACAGTTTTTTAATCAGTTTCCAATGCAGTTGCAAAACATTAGCCACTCAAATCAACTTGACCCAACGTCGACATGTTTTTTCTTTTAATAACATCGAAACTTGATACAAAATCATTGTTCCCCAATTAAGGCTATGGATGAAAGGTGGGATCGTTTGGACGGGGCACTACAAGGGCGATCTTATCACCCCATTTCAATTATATAAAAATAAATTACGATATTTCTTGATGTTCTCGCTTATCCGCATCTATACTCTCTGTCTTCTGCAACGATGAAGCAACATCTCATGTGACTGGAGTACTCAATTCTCATATACTTGGGGAATATTGAAGCCACAGGGTCTTTCTCAACTAGCATACCGTCACTTCCGTCGCCAATGGCAATTAGCACACCGTCAACATGCTGTAACGTGCACAGTTTTTACCATCGACGACACACCACAACTGATACCGCGTCAAACAGCCTCCTGTATCCCTTGCAGTAGGCCTGTAATGTTGAGACTGAGACGAGTGGTCGAGTGGCTATAGCACACCGAACCGACTTTCCAATTCCCGCCATGGTCGACCATCCTGACAAGAGGTTTTTCGTGGTTTCCCTCTGTCGTTCAGGTCGATACTGGGATGTATAGCCTTAGCGATAGGCCGCGATCGATTCCTTCCCACTATCTAAAAACACCTAATAAAATAACCTTCCATCTTATATTCTCATCATCTGATATATAATTCATCGACGCCAATAGATCTTAGTCATCAATACAGTGCGTCAAGCAACTCAATATAAATAAATACATAAAAAAACAATCTTGAATAATATGTTGGTATAGTTGACACTATACGATCCGTGTAACTTCTCTATTATATGTCTTCAAAAGACATCAAATCGTCGAGAAATATATTAGAAGTCTGTCCATAAGGTGTAAAAAGCTATTCTAAAAAAGCCAGACTGGTTGTAGCATGTTAAGCGAGCACTCAGGAGCACTCGAATGTTTTCCACGATGGCGTGCAATGGTTATTACATTGTGTAGCGGAGCGGCCCAATCAATAGCCCCAGCATTCGGTCGTCGTCGCCATAGCAATGGGTGAGGGGGGGGGGGGGAGGAGGAAGGGCAAGGTCGTGTACCCTCTGTGCTGACCTTCTTCATCAGCTGTATCATCAACCCGCACTCACTTGACGGGTGTGTGTTACAATTGGATGAGCGTCAATGAAGACCGCAATTCACGGCATGGGAAAAAACGTGGTTCGATTCGAAATTGTGCTCATTTTTATCATGTTTTTTTTTCACAGAGCTAAACCGGTATTCAGAAGTACGGGGTTTGATTTCTTCCATGGTCAATCCACACAGTGTCCCTTTGTCGTTACAGTAAACATTTGGGATGATTTCCGAGGCGGTTACCCGAAACGGAGTTTCAGTCACAAAAATTTAATTAAATGACATTGGTGTCATCCATCATTTACAGACGCCAATAGATCTTGGCCATCATTAGAGTGTGTCATTAAACTTGATATACATTCATTAATCAAGGTGGACAATACACTGTGCAATAAGAATAGAGTCACAATATAACAAAAGGGTTTCAGTGACCCTGACATCAGTAATTAGAACTCGATCTTAATTCTTTCGTTCCGTACGCTCAATACTATAGCTAGTGCTGACTTTTGTATGGCCTCTACATGATACTATAGGAACAGATTTAGAACGGGTTTCCGTAGCTAAAAACTGAACTGTGTTCATTTTGTTTTCAATGACTATTGTTCGCCGCCACCAACAGCTAGGTTCTTTGGAACTACACGAATAAGATACTGATACACAGAGATGGGTGGACCAGTGGCTGGCAAGCTCAACTGTATAGGCCTACGTCATTCAGGAGACAGGAGTTCGATTCCCGTCATGGTCGGCCATCCTGAGAGAGGTCTTCCATACACAGGACACCAAATAAATTAGCTGTATCTTGTCTTCTCATCACCTCATTCATCATTCGCCGACGCTAATAAATCTTTGTCACCATTCTAGTGCATTGTTAACTCATTTAATTTTTTTAATTAAATTGAAACTTGATACAAAATCATTGTTCGCCAATGAATGATGTGGTCTGGATGAAAGTGGGATTTGGACGGGGCACCACAAGGGCGATCTTAACACTCCAATTCCAAATATAAATAAATAAATTCATAATGTATGAACGATGTTTTTCAAGAAACCCATGCCTTATGCAAGATCCCTTACGAATCTTACGTGCGACCTGACTTCAGTTACCCACGCAAAGTGTTCGCTGACTGAGCAAAGAGCGCCTTATATACTTTTGATTTCTTGAAAGTGGTGGAGGAATGGTCGCCCTATATTAAAAATGCCACCGTCTAGCTATAGCTATGACGAGATTATTACATATTTTCTGCAGTAATGTAGCTACAAGAAGATACAATACAAGCTGACAGCTTGTTTACACAAAAGCAGCGAGTTGAAAAGCAGCAGATTTCATTCGGGACAATGTCTACACCGTCCATTTGCTAACCGAAGAACTAAATAAAGATGTCCAGCCATAATTATTAGCTTCGTCACGTGACAATACTATCTATCAGCTGTGAAAGTGCTTTCTGTTATTTGTGGACCGCTTGTTTTAGCTTACAGCTTCATTCGGAGGGGGGGGGGGGGGGGCATGTTGAAAGGGAGGGGGGATTCTCTCTTTATACTTTCTTATAATGATTGATTGTCTTCTATTGCATAACATATATGTGTTACCAAACAGAGAATTGCATTATAATAATACAATAGGGCCCAATTGCACGAAACGATAATTGGTGAAATTGAGCAATAATTAGTCAAATTATCTTGTATAATCACCCTTGGATACGTTATTTTCGCACCTCAACTAATAATTAGCTAATTGGTGAATAATTTGGCTACCTACGCAGTCAGTTCAGGCACCGCTTTAGAAACTGAAAGCAACGCGCTTCAGAAACTGTAAGTCCCCGTCGGGCGTGGGTTCGAGTCACGCATACGGCATGTGTTTTTGTAAACGTCCTTTCACTTATCATCATCGTTTCATTATCACCTGCTTATTCTTACCCCCGTATAAACTAGGTGTTGGTGGGGTCGTTAAGCGAACAATAATCATTATCAGTAAATGATTACGAGTTCGTATATACAACCGACCCTAATACCTCGTTCACATTACAGAATTGAACTACAGTTAAGTAGATAACGTTATAATATGAACGGAACTTGGTTAGTAGTCAACTCTAGTTATGTTTTAACTAAGTTCCTAGAACTCGGTTAGCTTGACTGCGATCAAAATTCACCGCCTTCGCAAAGAGCAACATCATTCGTATCGTCACATTGTTGGTTTAAAGCAAGGCCCTCTATATTATTTACATCATTCGAATTTACAAGGAGAGATAATGGAGATATCAACAGAAAATCTGTAAATCTTTGAAATGCAATATAAAAATTAACAACCATTTCATCGCTGTCAGTGTGAACACTTTAACTCAGTTAAGAAGGGTGTCATCCATGATGCTAACTGCAGTTAGTGATCCTAGTGTGAACGAGGTATAAGAACACTAACAATGTATTTGTTTTTTAAACATTCGCAAGTCGTGTAGCGCAGAGCGTAACGCTATATACATACCGGTATGGACTATACCGAATTGCACCGGTATGACACGAGTCGGTATCATGGCTCAGAAGCACTTACCTGTAACAAGGAGAAACAGAATACATTAGTATAATAATACAGAGATGAAGAGAGAAGAAAGAAGACTCGAGATCTTTTCGACCCCACTGTGAATGTTTGAATTGTTTTCTAACCCTGACATGATTATCTTAAACTTTCTTGTATTTTAAATGAGGTATCTCATTTTTTATTATTCTTTGGGGTGGTATAAGATCGCCCTTGTGGTGCCCCATTCAAACGATCCCATCTTTTATCCATTGCCTTTATGGAGAAACAATTATTTTGTATCAAGTTTAGATATGTTATTAAAAAATGAATAAAAAAATATTTTAAGAAGTATAATAATAGTAAAACTGAATAGCTGCTATACCGACCGCGTCAACAACAAATTGTTGAATTTCTTGTACCTTGAGTTCTAATATTATAAACAGGGGGGTTTGAACCCCCGTATATAGAGATGGGCAATTGACCAGTCAAAAGCTTTTCGGTCAAATAAGCGAGATAGCAGTATAGGCCTACATAGTATATATGTCGCTGTGACGCTATTGTTAGTATCGCTGCTTCACGTGCTCGGGGGTTCGTGATTCAACTTCTGGCGCAGCAATTTTTGTTTTCAAACAAAATAACTGTATTAATAACTATAACAACATAATAAACAATATCAATAAAAATATTAATAAACTAATCAAGTGCAGGATTATGGTGATTCTTTTTAAATTTAACCACAAAAACGGAAACATCTACACAAATGTAGTGATTCTTCATCATTGTTCTTGAATTTAATACCATTTAAAAACCGACTTGCAGACAAATTCTCGCTCCCCGACTGTAATACAAGTTCCGAGCAAGTGACTAAAGTGTGGCTAGAAACAGGCGTCCTACACACTCCTTCAGCAGTCGACCTGTTTACCGCGAGACGTGTGTGTGTGTGTGTGCACTTGTCAGGTGCATGTGCAACCTGCACTTGCACCTTGCACTGCACCGCTATGCACATCTCCCGGCGGTGCAACGAAAACAATTAACTGTCATTAAATGGTTTACACTCGGGCAGCACGCAACAAGAAACGGATGTCCTAGAAGAAAGAGTACAGGTCACTTTGTTCATGGACTGGCTATGCAGTCATTGAGGGGGGGGGGGGGGGATGTTCCCCTCACAACTTGGCCTGACAGTGCAAGATGATGATGGTTAAATTGTTTGCTTATAACGCGAGGGGATCAACAACTCCTGAAGATCTGGTGTACACTTGTTGTGAAACCTTCCCTCTTGAAATTCCGTGAAATCTTCTTGAAAGCCCTTGAAATATGAAATCAGGTGTACACCAAATGTACTAGTTGTTTACCCCTCGGTTAGACGATCCCACTGATAGCTAGGTTAAACGGGGGTACGAATAAGCAGGTGATATTAAAATTATGAGGTGATGTTAAGTGACAGAACGTTTACAAAAACTCATGCCTTATGCGGAACTCGAACCCACGCCTAACGGTGACTTCAGTTTCTAAAGCGGTGCCTTAGCTGACTGAGCTGCGGAGGGCGGTTCTGACACTTCCAATAACGTCCTGAAGTTTTCACAAGTCAAAGTCCTATGATTGTTTGGAGTCTAGGACGTTTGGTAAGGGCCCTGGATTATTTTGAGGATATATAATAGAGTGATGACTGATTAGATGTTTTTCTATTTGTGAGGTATAGTTAGTTGTTTGTTAGGACTTGTGAATGTTGTGAAGTTTAAGAGGCTACTTTACATCTCACAACCCATGAGTAAAACCTATAGTAAAACCTATAGTAAAACCTTTAGGGGGACGCAAAAAGCGCCAATACAGGTCTTTAGCTCCCAACACATGGTGGGTAAACGGTAGGACCAATCAGTCTAATTCTTTTTGCAATAAAACAACAGTGAGTATATCTGTGCCTCTACGTTTCGTAAAAATCATAATTCTATATCATATTACTCGGAGAAAATCGTAAAAACAATGAAAAACAGGTAGAAACACGTTGATTTTTGAGAATTATATTTTGAAAGGGTTGAAAACATACTACGAACTAAAGCTCTTCGTACGAGTACGTATTGAATACTATAGTGATCATCTAACCGAAAACTGTAAGTTGATACGGTGATTTGTTTTCCGTTGCCAACTTGGGCCCCGAACGTCTGCAATCAAGCCGGTAGGCAAGATGTAAAGCGGCCTCTCAATAATGTATACTTTTTAGCACGGAAAAAAATACTGAAATCATATTATTCGTTGTCATATCTCCTAGTATAGGCTCACACAAAACTGAAATTTGACTCATTCTTTATACATATTTTTTGATATCCTGAATTTATAAAATATCTGTTCATCATTAGAGTTGTGCATACTGTATATAGTTATTACTGTGTATAGTTTTTTTTCCTGTATGGCAATATATTTTGTGTAAATATATTAAATAATTACCGTACATCAGTAAACATGTATTCGTACCTTTTTCCGTGTATTTTATTATAATTCCATATTTTCCGTATTGTTTCACAGCATATGTGTGTACAAATGTTATCGGGTTGAATGGAAGTTGAAAAAATATCATAAAACACTCGCATCACCATTCAGAACAATGTATAGGAGCACTGCTGTGAAACCATGCAAACAGTCAAGATAAACAAACTGTTCAGTCAATGTAATTCACTGCAAAAACAGCAGTTAGTTAACGCTTTTTTTGTCTGTCTGTATATTGCGTATCAAAATATGCCGAGCTCGGTTGAAATAGTACAGACCGGTATCAAAGAATATATTTGCTTTCTTCCTAGTACGAATATTATATCTTGAGTTTACTCCCCCAATATGAATGTTAAAGAGTCCATGAAAGTCGATCTAGCGAAATACCAGTTTTTTGGTGATCACTTTTCAACGGTATGAGATATCAAAATTCCAATACGCGAGAAACACAGGTGGATATGATAGCTTCAAGATGATGTAAGTTATAACTATTCAAGTCATGTCGCTTAGCTGTCCAGCGTTCAGCTGAAAAACACATTTTTTTAGCTGTATACATGACTTAAATAGTTGAAAGTTATATCACCTTGAAGCCATTATAATTATCTGTGTTTCTCGCATATTCGAATTTCGATATCTCATACCGTTCAAAAGTTATCACCAAGAAACTGGTATTTCGCTGAATCGACTCCCGTGGACTCTTAAGAGATATTCCCACTCCATCAAAAATGTTTAAGAATAGAGAAGATGGTATGAATATTATATTTACTAGACGTAAAAATGAAATGACTATCAGTTCAATCCTTTCTCGAGCTGCCTATCGGAATTGCTACAAACTAAATATTGGACCAATCTATAGACATACCTATATTAAATCTATACCATCTTTATTAATTTATATTGGGTTTCACAATGCACTGTATTGATGACTCAAGTCCATGCTAAACGATCCTGAAAATTAATTGCACCTAAAACAAAACCAGGCCCAACGTATACCCAAAAAACTTGACCCGCCATTTTAAAAAAATCGCAATAATTTTACAAAACAACACAACAATACAATGTCATGGTGCGGGCAAACTGTATATAGTCATGCATCTAGAAGATTTTACTCTCGAAAAGAAGTTATACAAACGCGAGCAAGCATCATAGCGAAGTATTCGCAAACTGAATCCTGACAGTTTTTTTTGTGTGGTTTCCCTCTGTCGTTCAGGTCAATACTGGGATGGTTCAACAGGCCATGACCGACTCCTTCCCACTATCCAAAAACACTTGATGAAATAACCTTACATATCAACATCCCATCATCTCATATATCATTCACCAACGCCAATAGATCGTAGTCATCAGTACAGTGCGTCGTTAAAACTCTATATGAAAAGTATTGGCAGGGGTGGGAAACACAACTGGAGGCGGCGAGTAGAAGCGATGCCAGTAAATGACACACTTTGTCCACCATTGAAACTCGGTGGAGATGTCAACGCGGAGGCGCGAAGAAATCAGCCAAGCACGTTATAATTATAAATTCAGTTAATTAACTACCAGTTAACACCCTTATTATAATCAGAGAGGGAGGAGGAAGGAAGAATTAATAAGTCAAAGGAGACGAGAGCTAATTATATTTCGAAGAGTTGGGTATATATCAATCGCTTGACGAAGAAAGAAGAAGGAGAAGAGGGTAAGTGAGAGGAGAAGAGGGAGTGAGAGAGAGAGAGAGAGAGAGGGGACGAGAAATGCATGAGCTCCTACATTATGACAGCATATAGCCGTGTACCAGCTCTCTTGTGAATGTAAAACTAATTAAAGTCACCGTTTTAATAACTTCCAAGGGAATAATATTAGCGCCAAACAGATCGTAGTCATCATCGGAGTACGTCGTTAAACCCAAAAAGATGAGAATATTATATTTGACACTTCATTTAGCTGTACATCTGTGCCATAAAATGGACGATCACACCTCATTCAAATGCACCATGAAAATGATGGATTCTTACATTTAAAAAAAATTAATTTAATTTAATTAAAAAATTAGAATTTAAATCTACGGGCTATATAATTGGAGCGCTAAATCTAAAAAAAATCTCTGCTTCTCAGTCAGCACCGAATGTAGTTATATAGTTACTAGTAAGTTTAGTAGTTGGCTTTGATTGGTAATAGGGAAATATGAGTGCTCTAGCTGCAGTGAGAGCATGTTAAATTAGATCCTTCACCAGAAACAGGTCTGCCACCCGACAAGCTTGATACACACTGCTCGAGAAGAAGCAAATCATAACGCCTGGCTCCTTCCAATCAAATTAGTGTCACATTAGGTACCTGCCACTCGAGAACAGCTAATTACAGTGGCAGCAATATCGTCGACAAGCGCCACGTCGAAAGGCGCGCTTTGTTTGCCCGCTCAGAAGACTGACAACAATTTAGATACTCGCACGTTAGAACGAGCAGATATTATAATTATACACTTGTAGCCGCGAGAGATGGAGGCACCGAGCGACCGTCTCCCCTATTGGCTAACACTAGCGCACGAATGGTTCAAGTCGTCATCTCTCTATACCATATTATACGACGTAGGAAATAACAATTTTTCATACCATTTTCTTTCATTCAATAAAATAGGAAATTGTTGAAAATGTATTTCCTTTATACCGTTTGTATTCATGTAGCTGAAAGTATCGAGGAAAGGAACTTGGAAGAGAACTGGAAGTTTACAGAGTGAACTGTATATATTATGTAATAAGTATTTTTCGGTGGTTTTATAGACCAGTCTCTTTTTGACTCATTAATCTCTCCCTCCTCCTGCCTCTTAGGGGTAATCTCTTTTTTGTCTGTTGAAACTGAAGGAGCCAATAATTGTAGTTTACTACCTTCGCAGTTTGTACATTGTACAGGTGGCTAAGTCTTAATTCTAAATAATATCAAAATAATAATAATTAAATACACAATTTAAAAATATACACTACATAAACTAAGTCCATTCCATCCATTTCACCATTCATCATCATTTGTATCACTCTTCATTCTGCATTAACGAACTATCCCAATATTCCTTTTAACGACTGCGGAAAATCACGAAAGACTTCTGTCATCATGGTGGATCATGGCGGGAATAGAGCCCCGGTCACCTGCATGACGATTCGCTATCCACGTATAAGTTGATCGAGATCAGTGGACATATCTGGAGGATCAGTATTTGAACTATTTACCAACCTCATAGGCCTACATTGCAGAAACATCTGAAATAATTTAGTTAAAAGACATTACAACCCTGGAAACTAGATTTTAACAAATAATTATGATATTTATTCGCAGTCCTGGTGTTGAAGTTCATTGGTTTTAAATAATTAAAATGGGATGGTAAGATCGCCCTTGTGGTGCCCCCTCCAAACGATCCTACCTTTCATTCTTAGCCCTAATTGGGTAACAAAGATTTTGTATCAAGTTTCGATGTTATTAAAAAAAAAATCATTTTCCCTAAATTTAGAGGAAACTAGGAATCATTATCTCAGATTCAGAAATTACAATTATTTTTTTCGTCTTCCAAAGACAATGAGTCGTGACGTATGCATTACCGATTCTGTATAGAAATAGGAACAGAATCGAGTAGTGTCTACGTCACAACTCAAAAAAAGGGCCGGGTCCTGGACGACAAATAAATAAATGGATCATAATTTTTGAAATTGAGATGATGATTTCTTAGTTTTCTCCAAGATTAGGGAAATAAATATCGTCATTATTTGAAGAAATCTAGTTTCCGGGTGGTAAGATCGTCCTTGTGGTGCCCCGTCCAAACGATCCTATCTTTCATCCATAGCCTTAATTGGGGAACAATGATTTTGTATCAAGTTTCGATGTTATTAAAAAAAAGTTTCCGGGTTGTAAAGTTGTTTCTTGTATGTCCGTAAAGAATGAAGATTATCAATAAGAGAGTAAAACAAAGCTAAAAGCGCGTGTTCATGGTAGCGGATTGGTCTGATGTTTCTGGAGGAAAAAATATGGCAAATTCAGAGTAGTCAATTTATGCAAGTCATCCCAACAATGAAATCTTCCTCAGAATTCTCACAATATGTCAAAAGAGCCATTTACATTATTGTACATTTCGTGCACAAGTTTTTTTCCAGAATTTTCCAAAAAGCAGATTAGCAATGTGATGAATATATGCCAACTTTTCAATGTTAAAACACCTGTATACCGTCATTTATCTTCACCTTTGAATTACGTTGTGTGTTGTTAATTTTTTAAATCTGTTTTTTTTTTATGTCCTTTAATCAGATTAATATCACGTTAACCCGCCCCTTTGAAGTCACGTGATGTATTAACGTAACATCCAATTAAGTGGGCAGTTCGTTATGGGAGTTTTTGAATTTACCCATCATGCGTATCTTTAAATTATTGTTACCACGCCTATAGTCGTTAATTTGAAAAAACGAAAAAGTTGAATGGATTTTTATTCATTCATTTCTGTTGGTTTTAACGACGCATTCTTACTGATAACTATACGATCTGTTGGTGTCGTTGAAAGATATATGAGATGAAGATGTGATAAACTATCATTTATTATTATGTGTTTTTGGAAAGTGGGAAAAATTCGTTCGTGGCCTGTTGTTAAGGAACCATTCCTGTATCGAGCTGAACGACAGAGGGAAACCACGAAAAACCCCTGTCAGGATGGTCGACCATGGCATGAATCGAACCCTATCTCCTGAACGACGGTTCAGTGTGCTAACCACTCGACACATTAGTATAATAGTGATGTGTCAAAGAAATGAGTAATCTATTCTCTCAAATATGCTCAACCTTACATCTGGAAAATTCTCAGCTCTATAAATGCCTATACGAATCACTAGACAAAACCAGATTTACAAACTAGTTTCTATAAACGAGCGTCATCAGCATTCTTGTAATTCGATGTAAATACTCCCAGGTTACGCTGACTGCAATTATCCGCAGACAAAGCATTGTCACTCGGGGTGTATACTTGCTGTAATTAAGATCATTGAAACGAGACACGAGTTCAATACATTTCCAGACACGATACTGGTTACATTGAATACACATTTTATTGAAATTACAGCAGTTTATTGCCGGCACTCGAGCGTAATCACGGCACACGTAGTCAGTAGCGTTCGCGTACATGGAGGAGTGTAAAGAGAAGCTCTGTTGTCTGGTGGGGTTCATGCTTGCCCGTCATGGTCGACCATCCGACTGAGGTTCCTCGTGGTTGGGGCGCTGAAGAACGAATACTGGAATAGCGATACTATACTAAGAGTGAAGGAGGGCTTGGCGCCTTAGACAAGCTACTTTTTCGGGGAATTCGTTAGAGCACAAATGAGCTTAAAATTGTTACTTGGTATAGTATCTTTATTCCAGTAGTCACTCTTCAGGCGCCCCAAATTATAATTAATTCATTTTTCCTACAGGACACGCCCCTTTTACCAAAGCATTACCTGATTCTGTTCATGTTTCGATACAGAATCGGGTAATGCCCACGTCATGACTCTCAACAATATCTGGAGAACAAAGAAATGAATTATAATTTCTGAAAATGAGAGGGTGACTTTCTAGTTTTCTGTAGAATTAGGGAAACAAAATGACGTCATTATTCATTTAATTCTAGGCCCAATGTTGTGATGTCCTTTAATTGTCATTTTTACCCGTGTACAGCTACACAAATATAACGATAAAATCACCCTTCGCAGGTCTGTCAACTAAGGCACAGCTTTAAAAACTGACTGGAGTCACCGTTGGGCGTGGGTTCAAGTTTGGCATGGGTTTTTGTATATAGGTACTTTACTTTCACTTCATTTTTTTTTCTAATATTGGGTTTAAACGACGCACTGTACTGATGACTACGATCTGTTGGCGTCGGTGGATGATGAATGAGATGATGGGATGATGAGATAAAAGGTCATTTTATTACGAGTTTTGGATGGTGGGAAGGAGTCGGTCGTGTGTTGTTAAGGAACCATCCCAGTATCAACCTGAACTCCAGAGGAAAACCACGAAAAACCCCTGTCAGGATGGTCGACCATGGCGGGAATCGAACCCCGGTCTCCCGAATGACGGTCCAGTGCGTTACCACTCGGCACGCGTCTCGGTCACTTCATAGTTCCATTGTCACTTGCTCATTCGTACCACCGTTCGTTAAGCGTTCGTTAAGCAAACAAGAAACAATGATAATATGTTTGATATGTTCGGTATAGGCAACCACCAACGCACGTATATACACAAGTTTCCTCTTTGGTCCATAGCTCCACGTCGCCAAGGGTAACATATCGCAGCTCGACAGCGCATGCGTCACTTGACGGTATCGGTCTTAGATCTCGCCGTGTCTCTCTCTCAGTCTCTCTCACTCTCGTCGTGTAAATGCAGAGGAATGCGTTGCAAGAGCATGGCGCATTGCCAGCAAGCGCGTCTGTTAGTAAACAAGGTGGTAGAGAGAGAGAGAGAGGAAAGTGAGAGAGCGCGCACAACACTAAATGTTAATATTATGGAAATGAGGCGTACAGAAGAGGAGATTGATGGGAGATGGAAGAAGGTCCTAACCTAGGTCACAGTGCTCACAACCCAATTGGCTACTACACCCAATTCAGTTGTATCCTCCTCGACAGTATCCGGCTGGCTGTTGGTATACCTGTCCCGGCACTGGTAGCTCGGTGGTAGCGCGCGTGCTTCAAGCGACCGGGCGTTGGTTCGATCCCCGCCACCGTCCATCTTCAAATAGGTTATTCGTGGTTTCTCTTTGTATAGCCTAGAACCCTATAGGAGAATGCCGCGATGGATCCTACAATATAGGCATCTTCCTTCCCACTATCCGTCCCATTTCTCAAGAAACCTTCATCCCATCATCTCATCAATCATTCATCCGAGGTTATTATATCTTATTATCATCACAGTGCGTCGTTAAACCCACAACATAAGTACCAGAAAAAGGCAGTCTACCAGCATAACAAACACAAATATCACAGTTATATATTTTTTTATATACATAATTATCAACATCATACTTGATCTTCTTTCGGGGTAGTAATACCGAAGTTTTTACTCTTATTTCGTTCATATAAACGACCTTCTTTAGTGGATACAAATAACATCTGTCAATCCGCTGGAAGGTTGACATTGACACCACCATTGTTGCAACACAGAATGAGCATGTTGCACTAGTGCCATCTAGCGAAGAGCTCGACCTCACATTGGATAGATTATAGATAAGTAATGTATTTTTTAGTCATTGTTCTACGGATTTGCACATAATACAAAAATAGGAAATATCAAAATTTGAAAACTAAAATTGAAAATAAGTACGGTAGCTATAGAAACACTATTGATACAGAATACACGGTACGGTAGGTTGAAAAAATAATCTGGAATAAAAGTTGCAATTGGTGTTTTTCTACGTACACGGATGGACAATGCAGTTCATTTGAAAAAAGTAACTGTGTTGGTATTAATTGGCTATACTGGTACCGTACTTACATTATTTTCAATCATTTTCATTGGGTTTTTCGATAAGATATATTAGAGTATTTTTGTATTATGAACCAGATGATGGAATCAAGATTAGGTTAGGTTTTCAGACAGTGAGAAAGAAAACGGTCGTGGTCTGCTTTTGAAGAACCATCCCAGTATTCACTTTGACGTCAGAGAAAGAGAGAAAGAGAGAGAGAGAGAGAGAGAGAGAGAGAGAGAGAGAGAGAGAGAGAGAAAGAGAGACCATTAAAATATTCCATCAGTACGATCGACCATGTCGGGAATCGATCCCCAGTCCCATGCACGACGGTTCAGTGTGCTAGCGACCGATCTCCAAGTGTTTGCTAACACATTACTAGCTCAGTGGACTCGGCGATGGGTAAATTAAAAATAGCTAGAGGCAACTGTAATATCGCATCTGCACAAAAGTTGTGGGCTCATAGACACACTCAAGTACCCCGACAGTGTGATTTGATTTATAACCCTGGGACAGCTCAGAAGTTATTACTAATAAATGTACATGAGGCTATAAGCCTCTCTATGACGCCTGGCGTTAAACCACAAATATATAGATGGCAGTGTTTGATGATGGTGATGATTATTGTTTACTTACCGACCCCATCAACAGCTAGGTTTTACGGGGGTACGAATGAGCAGGTGATTATGAAATTATGAAGTGATGATGCGGGAGTCGAACCCACGCCCGATGATGACTAGGAGCGGTGTGCCTCAGCTGACGGAGCTAGCTATACCGAAGGCGGTAAAGTTTGGTTGATAAGCTCGGTGATCACGGTGGCCATTAGAAAACTTGATGACAAACTTTCTGTTGTGATTTTATTGTGTTTGAAGATACACTATATACATAATGGCAGCTAAGATATATTGGCGTAGGATGAATGAATGATTAATGAGATGAAGGTTTCTGAGGTAGTGAGAAGGATAGTGGGTCGTGATGTATATCGTAGGAATTATCCCGGCATTTACATTATATAGGTTACAGAAGGAAACCACGAAAAACCTCTGTAAGGAACCGAGGACCCATCTACCCTCATCTCAAGCTCACATCGAGCAGGCGCGCTGGCACTGAGCTACATGTACCGATGTAAACTTGCTAATTTTGCTGGATCGAGAAGTCCAATCGTCAACCGCTCGAATAGGCGACAAACGGTCAATCGTGTGTCGGATCTTATATTAGCAACTCGGTATCAGCTCTTCCAATTCGCTGCTGAAATATATTTACATCTAGTTTGAAAACGGATGTCACCGACTCCCACCCAGACCCAGCTTTGAATCAGCTATTTTAAGACTTATATAGGACCCTAGACTCACTTTTTGACAGTTATTTACTATTATATAAATTTATATCTCAAGAAAAATGATAATGACGACAGATGCTAAGTGGAGTGGGTTTTCCGGAATAACTTGACTCCAAGAAAAATTCAGAAAATTCATTATATATATATATATATATATATATATATATATATATATATATATATATATATATATATATATATATATATATATATATATATATATTCGTCGAGTGAACGAAACAGGGAATACGAACAAAGTGAATCACAGAAAATAGACAAATACTCTTGTCTACAAACTCCACTCCAGATGAAAAGGAATCATTAGAATTATTTAAAAAATTCATTCAAATTTCAATAAATATAATTGAATAAAATTATTCCATTTACTTCTATAATTTGCAGTGGTATAATTCCAATAAGTCAACAATGACAGCACTGTTAACTGGTTAGATTTGTACTTGTTTATGGCAACTCATAAATGACAAGACTTGAATAACCTGCATACAATTGCCTCTGTAACTTCATTGTCAACACTCTGCAATAGAACTCACTAATAACTGTAGACCAACGATAAAATAGCCGACACGGGCAAAAAACGAACTATACCCCAGCTGTAAGTCACTGTTTGGACTTTGGAGGGTCAAAAAGAGCAGCAAAGTAGTCACAAACGACGATTTAGCCTGTAATATGACGTATTATTTTCTTAATAAAATGAAATCCCTTCACTTAAGTCAAGTGCAAAGAGGAAACTCCTCTTTTGTCATGTACAAAGGTCAACCGGTTTGTGGTTGGGGACAGATGAAATGGCTTTACACAATTTTTTTACTATCCAGCCACCTGCTGATTCTATACAAAGTTGTACAATACAAAATGTATGTAAATTGTTATCCGATTATATGGAAGGTACTGGTTTTTTGAATAATGCTCCATGACCCCACCAACGATAGGTTATATGGGAGTATACAAATGAGCGGTTTATAATACAATTATGAAAGGTGAAAAGACGTTTACAAAAACTAATGCCTTATACATGGGGAAGAGCATTGGTTATTTGAAAGAGCAGTAATTATATTTTTATTGCGATCAATTAATGTAAACCTTAATTTAGTTTTTTTTTGTTCCCATACTGAAATAGTCAATTGAATTGAATTGAAAAACTACTATCAAGTTCAAATTCTCCTAGTGGATTTCGTTTGGTAATAATTTTAATTCCGATCATTGCCCGATTTTGCCGCAAGGTGCAATTAAAAGAATGATTATGCTGCGCTAGCATGGAGCAGTGTATAATTTAACATACTGACTAAAAACTGTCATCAACTTCAAATTGTTCAAACTAATTGTGGTTGAAATTATAGTGGTGTAATACTCCTCAGGAATACAAAAGACATGGATATGAATTCATAACAAATTTCACGTAATAGGGCCTACCATTGTTTTTCTTACTCGTAGAGAATGTATGAGGAATTTACATTTCAAACATTTTTAGTTCAACGAAAGAGTAGACTATGTTTGAAAAAACAATCATTTGTGTACTATTATAGCATCATTTTATTCTGAACTGAATCAAATTGGCATTAAAATAGTTTCTTACTATACATTTCGTTTCTATTACCTAGTTTAGAAAGTTATATATTTCTTCACTAATGTTTGGTGTTATATAGTGAGTTTATTTGTCCATTTATTTCTATTCAAACCATTTTGAAACGTCATTCATAATTGTTTCTTGTGTTATGGGAAATGCAGTAGAGAAAAACTTTTTCACCATTATGCAAGTTATATAATTCAGTTCATATACTTGGTGCTGCTTGGAGACAATTTGTTCAACGAATATTAAAAAATCGAAGTTGAACCTAAATAACAAAATCACTGAGACGTGTGGCCGAGTGGTTAATACACTGAACCCTCCATTTAGGAGACCGGAGTTCGATTCCCGCCATGGTCGACCATCCTGACAGGATGTTTTCGTGGTTTCCCTCTTTCGTTCAGGACAATACTGGGATGGTTGATTAACAACAGGCCACGACCGACTCCTTCACACTATCCAAAAAACGACAAATAAAATAACCTTTCACCACATCATCATATCATCTAATATATCATTCATCGACGCCAATATATCGTGGTCATCAGTAGAGTGCGTCGTTAAACCCAATATATTTAAAGAACAATTATAGAATCAAGAGAATCATCTCGAGAGAAACATATGTCTTCATATTGTTACTTTGGGATACAGTACGTACACTTGTATCCGCGAAAGTAGTCAATCCACATTACCAACCTAACCATCACAAATATCACCTACCACTGCATTGAATAGCTGTGCTTTTTTTTATAGGGTGAATGATTCTTCAGGATCAGATTTATTATGAAGAAGACAGCTACATCTTCGAAAGCGTCAAGGAATCTACTCCAAGAACTCTGAATATTTTCAGTGTCATCGAGACATATAAACGATCATAGTAACCCGGATGAACATATTGTAGTGAGACTGCTTCACACCGTGCTGAGAAGTGTCTTAAAATATAGTCAAAAAATGTTTCTGTTTACAAAATTTTTGTGAATAAATAAATCCCTAATAAACGTTCATGCCAAACTTCAATCACATTCTCCAGAAAACGGATCATTCAAAGTCGAAGTGTTAAGTCGTAAGTTAAATGCAAGTTATGTAATTTCCTTTGCATCAAGGGTCCAATTCCAATTTGCACATTTCAACCACTGTTGTACAACATGGATATGTGTGTCCACTTTGTACAAATATTAAATAAATGAATATATGAATAAATTTGTGAGAAGAATTGAATAAATTCCTTGAAAATCAAATGTTCAAATATGCAGTGAATTTCTCTTCAATTTACGTATAGTTCATACAATCATTTAGTCACACATCGGACAACTTTCCTCTTCCGTGGGTAATACCTAGTACCTAATTTATTAAAAATATATTATCAATATTTGTATTTGTTTTCTGATCATGCCTTTTTTATATGATTCAATTTCATATCTAGATATAAGTTCATCATTTTATATATATTTGTAAATATATATATATATATATATATATATATATATATATATATATATTATTATTTTAATTTTTTTTTCACCAACATCGAAACTTGATACAAAATCATTGTTCCCCAAGTAAGGATATGGATGAAATATTATTTTATATACAAAATGTCTGTAATTTAATTGTATTTTATATAGATAATTAAGCTTGATCCAGTGGTCAATCACGTAACATGACCAGTTGACAAATAAAGTTGTTGATCTCTCAAGCAGCACGCCTATGGCAGTTAGGCTTACATCGTCGACGAGAATGAAAAGTTGCACACAAACAATCTCTCCATCTGCAACTGACGTATTCGTATTGTATCGAAAGGTGATCAAATGACGGTGCTTTTTGTCACTCGCGACTACGTCATCGTGCAAGAGACAATGCGGGTCCTCCAATAAATACAGCTGTTACATTCGTTTCCGGTAACACCCTCTCGACACGGCAACTGTACTTGCACACCTGTCGAGCGGGTTGCAGTAACCGCAGACGGCAGGCGAACAGGAGATTACGAGTAGGCAATCAATTAGAGGGAGACAGACTTGTTCAACAATAATTGATAAGAAATATGGTTTATTTAATTTGTTATAATTTTATTCATCCATTTATAACTTGATAATTTCACGCATGAAAGTTTATTCACTGATCAGATCTGTATAAATGTCTATATGTCAGGTGCAATGTTGTTTATGCGCTAGTAATTTTTATATGAATAGATAAATATGTATATATATATATATATATATATATATATATATATATATATATATATATATATATATATATATATATATATATATATATAAAAAAAATATATATATATATAAAAATTATATCCATAATTTAATAAAAACATGGTGATATTCTTGAAGTTATCTTGATTTCATTTATCATTCATCATACCATAGACTAAAGAATTTAGCCTATTAGTCTACTTCAGTCTATGATCATACCCTTCAATTTAATTATATCTAGTGCGTTAATGTTAGTGAGTAGAAGCTATTTGGATTGTTAAAACAAATATCCAGCGAATTACTCCAGCTTCTTTTTTGTTCAATATATTATGTTGAAGGTTGAAAAGGGCGTACTAAAACCCTATGAACCCACAGTAGCCTATTCTTACAGCAAGACAAAGAGGGTAAAAAAAAAAAAATTGAACTGAATCAGTGTTACAACAAAGGAAGTCATGACAAACAAACAAACAAACAGATCAGGGGGGGTTGGTTTAACCGACTACGTCACACCGATCGCCCGTCTCGCCATTAGGAACGGTCGGGGGTGTCGTTTCGCCACGTATCGGTAGACATGATGATTAGACTCTCGAATAAAACGGTAAATCGGCATATTTCTATAGCTGTTGTTTCTGATTCGCGTGTATAATATGTCACCAACAGCTATTAAATACAGAATTAAAAATATATATGAATAGTATTCAGAATACAACCAACATTACGACCTACACTCTATCGAAATAGGTCTCGAATAGGAATAGATAAGAGGAATCATTTCTCAAGAATTTTGATAAAAATTCAATTATTAATATAATTAATGATTAAATAAATAAATGAATTTTATTAATATAATTAAATTTATTTGTCACATAAATAATTTCAATAATTTGTCAAATAAATATAATTTGTCAAATTGTTGTAGACATTTTGACAAGATCAGTAAACATTTTGAAAAATCATTTATATTCAATTAATTAATTTTCATTCCCCACCCTTCCCCTTTCTTATGCATAATTTTTTCAATATTTTTTTTTATTTATACCTCTACATGGCTCATGGTTTATAACAAACACATTTCTGATTTTAGTACCGCAGAGCTTTGGGTTTTGTTTGTTATTTTAGAATTTGTTACTTTTTCTCTATCTATTACCATTCTTATAATTATTTTACCCGTATATCTATTATTCTGTATCAATGACTGTTATTGTTCGTTAATGGCAGAGTATTATGTATCACCAATTTGTTATTCATCTTATGATCAGTTTAACTGCTAAATAAGCTAAATAAGTAAACATGTCAATCATAGCTCGCCAATAACGAAGGGAATCTTTGTAACTAGGCAGGGTTGTTGTGCGACGTAGCTAATTCGACAGAGAAATCTAAAAAGTTCAAACTCAGTTCTTTTTTAATTCACATTTTTATTGAAGGCATATAGTATAAGTGATTGCAAGAGTTATTTCCATTATGAATTTGATGTTTTTAGATTATTTCAGTTTCAATGTTTGAATATTATTATTGATTTCAGTCAACTTGGATAAAATATATTTTGAATAAAATGCAACAGTGTATATCGAGTCTGCAGAGAGGATTTACATGCTCAGATACCTATACCTTGTACCTTGTACCTTGTTTGGCGACAATAGTTGAGCAAACTACAAACTCGCAAATTTGGTGTAGGCTACACCTGATTTCAGGTGATTTCAAGAGATTTGAGGGATTACATGGGATTTCAAGATATTTCAAGAGATTTGAGGGATTTCAAGAGATTTGAGGGATTACATTGCATTCCAAGAGGTTTCGAGAGATTTGAGGAATTTCAAAGATTTGAGGGATTACATGGGATTTCAAGAGATTCGAGGGATTTCAAGAGATTTCAGAGATTTTTATAGATTCAGGGATTACATGGGATTTCAAGCGATTTGAGGGATTTCAAAGATTTGAGGGATTACATGGGATTTCAAGAGATTTCAAGATATTTGAGGGATTTCAGAGATTTTCATAGATTCAGGGATTACATGGGATTTCAAGAGATTTGAGGAATTTCATGAGATTTCAAGAGACTTTAGGGATTACATGGAATTTCATGGGATTTCAAGAAGTTTCAAGAGATTTAAGAGAATTCAGGGTTTTCAGGGATTACATGGGATTTCAAGAGATTTCAGATATTTCAAGGGATTTCAGAGAGTTCAGGGATTTCAAGAAATTTCAGGGATTTCAAGGGGATTTTAAGAGATCTCAAAAGATTGCAAGAGACTTGAGAGATTTCAAGGGATGTCAGGGATCTCAAGAGATTTCATAGATTTCAGGAGATTTCAAGAGAATTCAAGGGATTTCAATGGGACTTCATGGCACGTTTAGGCCTACACCAGATTTCAGGAGTTGTCAACCCCTCGCTTGCCACAAACTGACGAGACAAACTATATCATAAAATACAATCTTACACAACACTACAATAGATAATGATTTAATAAAACAAGAATCAAATGTGTAATCGAATGAAACGTGTCGATCGACCGTCTCAACTCATCCTCCAACAGTAACGATCGGTCGTGTAGATTCGCTACCTGTTATTACGCAATGCTAATGGCAAGTATTTCCGTGGGCCGGCTGTGTGTGTGTGTGTGTGACCGGCCTAGCAACACCGCCTCGCCAACTCGCTGTGACGTCACTGCGGGCTGACCAGCGCGGCACGCACTGGCAACACTGTCGCCGCGACACGGAACACTCGCGTCCAACCACCATGGCACACACGCGTCGCGACAACGGCGCGAGCAAATAACGTCGCACATTCTTTTTTTGAATTTTATTTTTGGGTTCGACGACGCACTGTAATGATTAATCAAATCTATTGACGTGATTGAATTTGTATTGGTTTTATTTACTGCAATTGCGCACGTTTGCGCGGCGGCAGTTGTTTTTTACACGACAATAATTCTCCTCCTGAACTTGTCAATACTTTCTGCTCCTCTTGCTTCTTTGTATAGCCCGTTCCTCTCCCTCATGTTAATGCATGATGAATGAATGAATGCAGGTATTGAATGAGTTCTTAATATGAATGAACAATGAGATGATGGAATGATGCGTTCTTGGGTAATACGAAGGATATTGGGAACCATCTCGGAAATTCAGCATATACGCTATGAGGAAAACCACGAAGAACCATCCTAGGCCCGATCTGCCCTCACCCATCGGTCACATGGAGCAAGCGCGTCAGCACTGGGCTACTTGTGCCGGTTCGTCATGATTATTTAGCGGAAAAAGATACTGAACTCTGTAGTGGTGCCTATACTGACAAAACGTAAGGAATTGACCATTTCCCCTGACTTCCAGTTTCTCCATTCATGCGCCAACTTTCCTTGCTTTCCCGAGACTTCTGAGGGTCTCTTCTCAATTCCCTGACTTTCATGTTTCGAGGGGGGGGGGGGGGGGATGGGGGGATCCCTGTGACAATTCCTTCATTTATAAAAGAGGTTCCATGTTTTTGTCCGCGTTTTGGATATGGGGATGCGGGTTTCTGGTTAGAACTGGGTCACTCCATTATTTGGTGTGTTAAATTGCTGGAAACGAATTGCCCTCTTTCATGGTACTGTATTCCTGAGCACAGTTATCCTCTGTTTAAGAAGAAATACGAATAAAGTAAATCGTTGCAGATTTCGAATTCTGGTCATTTTTAAGAAGAGTATAAAAGCTAGAGAGTACCAACCGCAACATTTTCGGTATTTAGATTTTAGATAATAATCAAAAACAAATGTCGACTAAAGATAGGCGTGGCATCATCAGATGGCCAGTTGGATAACTACCATTTGTGGTAATTTAGAGAGACACCCCGATTTGACATTTGAATTTTACCAGTTTCAACAGCCCTTGATTGGATGTTATGTTTTGTGACGTCAAAGGGGCGGGAAATGAAAGTCGTCGATTGACAAAAGGATATAAGTATTGAGAAGCAGATCAATGACTCCCCACCCCTCCAACATGACTGTTTGTCTCGTGCGTTACGCTGTAATGAGTTATTCCCTTGTGTCCGTCCGAATGATGGTAATGTGCGATAGTGCTCATGGTAGTCCTGGAGCCGGTTTTACCAACTGATGATTCGTGAAATTAGCAATGATTGGCGAACAACTCCTGGAATCTGGTGACACTTGTCATATGATCCCTAAGTCCTCTCGAAATCCCTGAAATCCCCAGAAATCACTCGAAATCCCTGGAATCTCTTGAAATTAATTGAAATCCCTGAAATCACTTGAAATCCCTGAAATCTATTGAAATCCATGAAATCCCCTGAAATCACTTGAAATCCCTGGAATCTCTTGAAATCACTTGAAATCCCTGAAATCTTTTGAAATGACTGAAATCTCTTGGAATCGTTGAAATCTCTTGAAACCCAAGAAATCTCGTGAAATCACTTGAAATGCATGAAATCTCTTAAAATCATGCATACACTCAATTTGCGAGTATTTAACCCCTCGTTGGCGAATTATCTTGTTATCCCCTTGGTTACGAATGTTTTATTTTCGTATCTTAATCGATAATCAATTAATAATTACCCGATTATCACTCAGTAAACCCAGGTCTTAATTGGGGAAACAATGATCATATATATGCTATTAAAATGAATTTTAATAATAATGAAACGCTATCTTTTTTGTCGTTTCTATGGATGGAAAATACGCTAATGATTCGTAATGATTTTTATTAACTGATATCGACCTATATATCAGAATATATCAGAAAATATATAATTAGTTTTCATAATGATATTAAAATGTGTGAACATGGTTTCCTCGAAAGAGTGTACAGCTTCACGCATAAGTAAAAGTATCTTTGCTACCTGGTCAAACCAGTTGACCATGTTATATTGCACACGATTCCACAGGTATCAAACGACAGAAACAGACTTTTATTTATGCTTCAATCCGTACATGATTAGTCTATGTATTTCACTTTGCGGAATGCACTTAACCATAATGACAATAGTTATACTTGCTTGTTTTAAAAACATGTGTATTAGTGTATACAAAAAGCTAATAAAACTAAACTAAACTAAACTATCTATAGCTCAATATAGCTCAAGCAAATTACATTGTCATTTTACCAACAGTATACAAACACATTATCACGATTTCTAAGCAAATAAGAAACAGAAGCATCCACACTATTTCGAATATAGTTAACGACATTTTGATGCTGCATTCTACACTTTCCGCACTGTTTTACAGATATCACCGACTATTACAACGTTTCTTTTCAAACAAACGTTTCAGCAAGTCCCAAGCGAGACTCCTAGTCGTCTATGCTAGAGGATGGGCACAACAGACAACAATCGTTTGTACTTCTTATTTCGCATCAACTGTAAATATACTTGTAAAAACTTTTGATAGCAGTTTTTTTCTGAGTATGACTAGCAATTCTCTTTGAGAGAATAATCTTCTGGAGAGGATCTTTTCAGGTTCGAAGAACATACGGATCATTGGATGAAAAAGTCATTAAGGATGATTGCTGTTTGTTTAACGACCACACCAACGGGTTATTGGAATGAGTGGACGATAGCTGAAATCAGTTTTCTTAGACCCATGCCTCACGCAGGACTCGAACCCACGACCTTCTCGATCGACTTTGCAGTTTCTGAACCAGTGCCTTAGCCGACAGACAGGACTGCGTAAAAAAAAGCGCTCCTGGGCTCGAAATTTTTTGAGACCCTTTACCCCATTTACTTATCAAAATCTATGTATTTGATGGTGAAATTGATTGTATATGAGTATTTTTTGACCATTATCTTTCAACACTTTCTTTATTCAAGAGTTAATATCTCACAATACGAATGTATATAATATTGAATACACTTCTTTTCAAAGAAATACAATTGTATATATAATAATTTTTTTATTTCAATGGGTTGGTGAAAATTTGACGCCCTAGGCCTGCCTAATACGTAATCTTCAATGATAATAACAGATGAAACTAAACGAGCAATAGTAACCGACACGTATAATTGTAGTACCGGTATATAAGATTAATCACAATGAGACAAGGTGAGATCATAATGAGAGTAAGAGAGATATGTACCGTGACTTCGCGCGACAAGAGAGAGAGAGAGAGAGAGAGAGATAGAGAGAGAGGCAGATAGAGAGAGAGAGAGAGAGAGAGAGAGAGAAAGAAAGAGAGACAGATAGAGAGAGAGAGAAAGAGAGACAGAGAGATAGAGAGAGAAAGAAAGAGAGAGAGAGAGAGAGAGAGAGAGAGAGACAGAGAGAGAAAGAAAGAGAGAGAGAGAGAGAGAGAGAGAGAGAGAGAGAGAGAGAGAGAAAGAAAGAGTGAGAGAGATAGAGAGAGAGAGAGAAGATATGAGCTGCAGCATAATAGTAATGAGTAATGACAGGCCAGCTTTCATAACACATCATCATTTGGCAGTACGCAACAATGAGATAGAAAGTATGAGCTATGCGCGTGTTACAGCCAAGACACAGTGTCTTACAGCTAAGCTATTGTACTATTCGTATTTAAATACTCTGGGCGTGTCGAACCGAAAACTAGTTGTATTTTATTCGACTTCGGGGCCCTTCAGGAATCCTGTCCATTGTCACTTCCGTAACAGATCAATCATTTCAATTGTCCTATCCACAACTTCCTATTTATTAATTGATTGGAGAATAAAATATACGCCATGTGGTATTCAGTATGGGGTAATGTTATTAAATGTGAATTACTAAAATTTATATCTGATAGGATAAGCGAAGCGAGGTCCCAATTTTAATTTGGAAAAATTATTTTCTCCTTTTGCGCTCCACCGGTAAAATGAAAGCACAAATTCTGATGAGACTTGGCATCGAACAACTAGACAATTTGGTGTATACACCTGATCTCAGATTTCACTGGATTTCAAAGAAATTTTTAAGGATTTCAAAAAGATTTCAAGGGATTTTAGGAAGATTTCATGACAAGTGTATACAAGATTTCAGGAGTTGTTAATCCCTCGCTTGGCATGAACATATGGTATCATGTAACTCGGTACTGTATAGTTTTGAGGCGCTATCGGTCGAACCACTTTTGTGTATACATTCACTATTTTCCTAGTACATATACATATCGCTCACTGTACAACGCATACGTTGCGTTTTCCAAGTATATATTTTAAAAAATTACTGCACTGTGATACTATCATAGACGAAATATACTACTATATTGGAAACTGAAAAACTTTATCTGCGGTGGAAAAATATGGTCACAGACAGTGCAGTTCTGGTGTTGAAGCCAATTTGTTTTGAATAATCAAAATGACGTGGTAAGATCGCCCTTGTGGTGCCCCGTCCAAACGATCCTACTTTTCACCCATGGCCTTAATTGGAGATCAATAATTTGGTATCAAGTTTCGATGTTATTAAAACAAAACAAAAAATATATATGCTCTTCGGGCACCCCACAGTCTTAACTGTCACTACCAGTAACCATCTTGACCTTATATTAACAGATCATTCCAGTATTCGTTCTAACGACTGAGGAAAACGACGAGAACCCTCAGTCTGTAGGGTCGACTCTGGCGGGAATCGAACCCAGCTCTGTTGAATGACAGTTTGGTGGGCACAGCGACTGATCTACCCGTTTCAGTATCCAACAGCGAAGAGGTACTAAAACTATATACGATCTTGTTCACTCATGCGGGAGTCGATTATGTACATTCGCAGTTTATTGGTAATAAGACTTGAAAAAGTCAAGTGCCGTCAAGTTTCATTTGGCAAGAGTGTGTATAGATCGTTTTAATACTTGTAAAACGTTGTGCACAGGAATTTATTAATCCATGTTTGAACATTTTCACAAGTATATATACACATAAAACACCAACTTTTTAATAGTATTACATGTAAAAATAGTATCAACTTTCAAGTATCGACTTTTCAAGTACATAGTTAACTGAAAGTTCAGAAAAAGTATTATTTTAGTGGTCGTAAAAGGAGATGTGTTTCTGCCAAGAAAAGTTCTAATGTGCAATATAAGTAATTGAGAAGCGATCACATTAAACTTGACATTTTGATGAATCATATTTTTTCCTTGAGAACTTGCATTAATGAATTTGTGGTATGTCATGCCTCATCAGGGTCATGTTGGCTGTTGCTGTAGCCTAAGGTGAGAAAGGTTTGAAAAGTAACATTCAAGTCATGTTGTCCATTGAAAATATCATGGAAGCCCAAAATGAATAATAAACACTCTTAAAAAGTCGAATTTTCCCTGAAATCTCATGAAATTTCGTTTCCCTCTAGAAACTGTAAACCACAGTCTAGGCTGGGTCTGTACATCCATTTAACTCGACATAACACATTTACAATACCGATTGTTCTAGTTTGTTTAGATTCCACCAGTTTGTTTTACTTAAAACGAATATTGAAAATAATCAATCAATCAGTAATTTATTACCCAATTGTGCCAACTTCAATCCGTGATGAGTCTTCGAACGTTCATAACCAGTAAAAAATGGCAGTTGTCAATATCACACAAAACAACTATATATCAAGAATATTATTCATTTTATAATGGTCGCCATATTACTTGAAAAGTTGACAGTATAAAACCGTTATCAAATCCCAACACTTCGGGTTAGATGGTATCGGGTACAGGCCTGGTGTATAGTAGGCCTATTAGTATAAAGTAATAATAAATTACTATTATTGAATTATGAGTTGATAACTGTTTATAAATAAAGTATATTTTATAATAGTTGATTACGTAATATAACGATGTTACCTAGATATGTTAATCGTAAAACTGTACTATACGGAATCAATGAACTATATAATAGGCATGGCAGTCGATTTAGCGAAATATCTTTTCTTTTCAGCTTTGGACAAGATATCATAATAAATATCAAAATACAATATCATGTAATTAGATCAATTTGTACTAATAAAAAATTATAATTATTATTATTATTATCAAAATTTGTATAGAGTAAAAACAGTCATTTTCAATAGCTTCACGATGGTATAAATAAAAACTATTACATTAATATTGCATTAGTTTTACAGGTATAGACCCTACAGCTAAAAGAATTGGCATTTTTTGAACCTTATTTAACATCATTTCGAAGGTATGAAAGAGTTCTGTGTCTATTGTATATTGCATTTTGATACATACTACTGGACCCTTATTCTCGAGATTATGAGATTATGAGATAAGATTATGAGATGAGATTATTATGCTATGGTATTTTCATAGCATTTTCGGTGAGATTACCAGGATTCCACCTAAATAATCTCATCTAATAATCTCGAGAATACGGGTCCTGTTCCAGAACTACCGTGAAAAGATGATATTTCGCTCCCGAACGCTCGTAATGGAATGGCCAGTATAACAATACCCATCTAGCAGTACTTCATATGATGACGTCACAGCCAAGAAGCGCTTTCAATCACTCACCTGCAACAGACAAGATGAAACAAATACATTATTACGACATCTTTTACACTGTTCAAAATATAACAGCAAAAAAACTTCTTCAAAATTCATGTTTATGGAGCTTAACGCAACCCCACCAACACACAGATAATAGTATGGGGGGGGGGGGGGCAGAAAACCGTACAAATGAGCAGGCGATAATGAAACGATAAAAGACGTTTCCAATGATAAAAAAAAACATGGGCTGTTTCAGATTTCGAAGTATAGTCTCAATTAGTAGTCGAGTCGAAAAAAAATATATTGATACAAAAATAATTATAGTCATTATTATAATCATGAAATTGATAATAATAATTAATATAATGATGATAAATTAATTAATAACGAATAGCTGACTATATACGAAAGAGTGAAAACTGTACCGAGGGTCCTTGAATCTTCGATATACCTAAATTTAGAATTTTATTTTGAATTTTTGAAATGTAACCGCAAAATTTAGATAAGTAATGAATACACAAATAAAACATTATTATTTCCTACATTTGATACCTTTTATATCATTGTTGAATATAGACTTGATAGTAGAATTTGATACTATTTGCTACTAGCTGACCAATAATTCGTCATTACTACATACCATCATTATTATTTCGTGTATACTTTTTTAGTGTTGTATCTCTATGTGTATATATATATATATATATATATATATATATATATATATATATATATATATATATATATATATATATATATATATATATATATTTATTTATATGAAGAAGCACGAATAAAATGATTTGAAATTGAATTGATTGATTGTCCGGCTACGGCAGCTCGGCCGGACAGTTACGATACCAACCGCACAATAATTAATAATGAAATGTATATTATTCTGCATGCAGTGTCGTTCACACGTCAAGCAGCGTTGCCAGTCCGTGCAGTAGAACAAACGACATCTGCATTACCGGGTAACGGGACAAGAGTGCGCGAACACGTTGGTGAATCAGCCAGTGAATGACTGTATACTGTAAGACATCGGTAATAAATGTTTACGATGTTTACTGAACGATGTGTCAACAACTGTTGATTGAATACATGGACACGAATTCGATGCGACCTTTACGGAATTTGCCTCTTTTGTGTGTTCGCGTTTTGTACACTTGTGCAGTCGCATAAAATGGTTGAACTAGACGGATTAAAAATTAAAATACATCCTGGAGAAAATGTATTGACCTATACGCACTGAAACATACAGAAATATATATATATATATATATATATATATATATATATATATATATATATATATATATATATATATATATATATATTCTTTAGGGCTTTGTGGACATCACGTGACTGTTAATTATTTATATGTATGATCTATCTTTATATATAAGAAAAGAGAAATATATATATATATATATATATATATATATATATATATATATATATATATATATTCATTCCAAGTGTGTAAAAAAGTTGTTGGTGAAATATACGTCGATTCATTTGAATTTTCTTACAAGTCTATTTTATGTGACCGCGAGTGTACGTACTTCTATATACGAAAGAAGAATGTCGTATACCAACTTGACCAAATTGTAGCACTTTGGTAATTGTAGAAAAACTCGCTAATCAATCAACACTTTTGAAAGATGTAGTCGAGTTTCTAATCGTAATTCTCGATTCTCGAAAATCTTTGTTGACGCTCAATATAGTACAGGTATACGTACAAATATAAGCATAATGGTAATATTACTGTTCGTTAGGTTCACGAACTTCCATGAAAACAAGTATAGACGCGGTATACATGTCAAAGGGGAGTTGACTCCGCAAGGATGTTGCCAAACTTTTTCACCTTGATAAATACATCCGTCCAGTTTTTGACAACATTATAAAAAATGAAAAATTTGATAAAATCGCATGAGAAAACAATGGTGGGAAAATATTACACAGAAACATTCATGAATCAACGTGAGGGTATGAAGACGCGTCGAAAGCGAGGCCATTATTTGCACCCATCAGATTCTCATGAATTATAACTTTTCATAATCGTACTAGTACAAAAATGAACAATAATTTCAAGTATACACATCTATCTATGGGACCACATTTAGCGTTTTCCCAATATGATACGAAGAATAACACGTACTCTCTCACTCTTACTCTCTGTTACAGAATGCACTGATACGGTCCAGAATAGGATTCTATTTTTACCTTGGGTCAACATTCAGCCACTTATACGCCCAGGTATATAGAATTGGATGAGGCGTTCAACTTCACCCACTAAATGGGCTAATGTTTCTCAATGTTTTCCCACGAAGCACCCCTTTGCAACGGAGAAAAGTGGTGTATGTACCCCTTACTTATTTCAGGCATGACCACAGATCATTGCCTGTACACTTCAAAGTTGTAGGTGCTTTGTTGGGTGGAAAAAGTGCTACCCCATGGAGCGCCCGCTCAAGGCATATGGCACCCATGTAGCACCCCGCATACAGAAACCTCGATGAGCGAGTCTCTTTTCAATTCCGAGTTCATGTGAGTGTTCTACAGCTCGTATGATTATTATTACACTTTTTCGATTACCGTATCGGTTCATATGATGAAAATATGATCATTAATTGTTATATCATGATTTCTGAAATATATATATATATATATATATATATATATATATATATATATATATATATATATATATATATATATATATATATATATTCACGTAGATTCTCGTGGCCAATATTGGATGGTAAACTAATTTCTACGGTGAAACCACGTACTTGAAAATTTGCGTCTCCACGTTTCGACGGAGTTTCACCCGTCATCCTCAGGAGTGTAGTTCGGTGAAAGCTCAGCCAACTATTGATTAGTTGGCTGAGCTTTCACTGAACTACACTCCTGAGGATGACGGGTGAAACTCCGTCGAAACATCCGAGACGCAAATTTTCAAGTACTTGGTTTCACCGTAGAAATTAGTTCACCATATATATATATACATACATATATATATATATATATATATATATATATATTTATATATGTATATATATATATATATATATATATATATATATATATATATATATATATATATATATATATATAGGGGCCTATATATATAATATATATATACACACACACACACACACACACCAGCTGACCAATCGTTATTTCATATGTATTACATTGAATGAAGTATAGGCCTATAGGGTCTACATACGATTAGTGACAAATAATTACATTTGATAGTTTATAACGCACCGTTAAACATCAATAATGATAAAGGAAGATAATCCGAAAAAGTATTTACTGCATCTTTCTACCGTTGAATTACGATTACGTTCTCAAGTATTCATATGTAGTTTGTAGTGTTATGTTATTGAAAATGTGTGAAGAATAAAATAATTTTTCGCGTACCCCCAGCAGCTATCAACTAGCGTACCCCCAATCGTACCACAGGTTGAAAACGCTGCATGATTCGGTAGGAATAAGCCAAATGAATTTCTAGAAATCTGATCCTAACATTAAAAAAAAGGAATTCATTGAAAAAAAACCCATCGAATTCGAAGATAAAAACGATTTAAATTGGTTCAATCACTTATCTAGTATGTTTTGGAAATAATCTCACCATCCCAAATCTTCAATTGAAAAGATACCACTATCTTATGCGTAAACCTGACCCATATTTCGCAGATTCATCTTCATATCAAATGAGGCTCTAAATGATAATCAATTGTCATGCATATATCATTTAATACTTGTCAATTCGAGACGAAATTTATTCATCAAATTTATTCTTGTACATCACATTTCTACACCTAAAAATAAAAAAAAAAATTATTACGACGATTAGAACATACTCTCGGCAATAAATAAATAGATTTGTTGAAACTTGGGAACCCGAACCCAGGGACGTCTTCTCATCCTCTGACCCAACTCACCCCCAGCCAATGCCGTGACATGTGAAAGACGGTGTAGGGTTACGTTGGTAGGTTAGGTTACGGCGAGTTTTTTGTCGCCATTTGATTGAATACTAGGTATTCAACACTGGCTCGACCAAGCAATGCCAGGATTACACAGCTTCGTATCAGAACGTTCGATCATCAACAGTTACCCAAAGTACGATCTAGGACTATAAGTATAAAATTGTCGATAAAATTCTCGCCTTCGGCGTATGGGCCTCCAGCGAGACCCCCACGCCTTATAATATCTACTCCATTACGATAAATTCTCACAAACATATATATATATATATATATATATATATATATATATATATATATATATATATATATATATATATATATATATATATATATAAAATTGTTGGTGCTCGCAATGGTCATCTACCGAAATCAATTGCTTAAATCAACGTTGACAAATTCACACCAGTATACCGTCATATTTTACCCATCACTACTTAACAATATTATATAAAAAAAAAAAATACCTAACACTTGTGAGGATCAGAAATAGACATATGGCCCGGACTCACAGAGTCCTATCTTTAGGACGTTGTAAGTCGGGACCATTTTACTGAGTTAGGACCAGTATTGGTCTCAAGTTGGAAATATTGCACTGAGTTAGGACCAATATTGGTTCCAACTCAGTAAAATGGTCCCAACTTACGACGTCCTAAAGATAGGACGACTCTTTGTGAATCGGGTTTTTGATTTGTCAATAGTTCGTTAAAGGACATGAAAATCTCGAAACTAGACATGAAAATCTCGAAACTAGACATAAAAATCTCGAAACTAGATTTTAGTGAAAAATGACGATATTTTTTTCAATAAATTAAGAGGGAGCTAGAATTCACCATCTCAATTTCAAAAATTGATTTTTCTGGCCTCTCCGGAGATCATGCGTCATGACGTAGGCATTACCGATTCTGTATGGAAACATGAACAGAATCGAGTAATGTCCAAGTCACGACTCGGACAAATAGGCCTATATTAGTTATACATTCTGAAATTGAGATGACGATTTCTATAGTTTTCTCTGAAAGCAGGAAAATAAATATTGACATGTTCTCTCTCTCTCTCTCTTGGTTATCTGTGTTAATTTTGACCAATCAGTTGATAGCCATGGATGACTCTATAACGGTGTGGTATGAAATTCATGGTTAATTCATTGAGAATAAGAGTTTTACCAAGTTATAAAGTATATGTGCACATTTGACTATATTATTATTATAGGATATATATATATATATATATATATATATATATATATATATATATATATATATATATATATATATATATATATATCATTTGAGACAGTTTAATAGATGCTAAAGATGACAAGACATACGGGTATGATGAGTCTAGTATATGATTTATATGGCTGGTAGATATCTCTATATATAGGGATCAGTAATGTAAATTTAGTAAGTAATTACTAAATAGGTCTACTACTTGAAAGTATTATGAAACTTATTGTGAAATACAATTGAATTGGACAACCGTCATCGATGCCTATCTTTAATGAGTATCTATTTAATCTATTTAATTAGTATATATCGAGTATCTATAGACGCGAGTTGATTTAGCGAAAAATCAGACTTTTTATGATAACTAGGGCCTATAACATTTAAAAATTATAATCTAATAAAAATACGCATTTTAAAAAACAATGAACCTATACATTCAAACCGATATGCATAAGCACGAACCATTCATCTATTCTGTGATTCAACAAACAAGAGACTGAAAATTTAATACATAAATGAACCACCCCCAAAAAAGGGTTTTCAGTTTGTATACATGTCAAAACCATCAGATGCGAGTCTAGCAACCCTTATATCTTGACCGTTACAAAAAGCTCTATTCACAACCAATTTCGATACGTCGTTGAAAAGTTATCAGTGAACAACCATAAAAAACTCTGATATTTCGCCGACTCCCACGTTTCCTTATAGCCATACATCATCATTAATTCATCTCAGGTAGTATTTTGATGGAACACTAGCAGACTGTGACGTATCAAAGCAGTTGTCCATCGTTTCCTGCAGCCCGACTCTTCTACACAACGACCATATGGCCCCATACCATCACTACACTTAGCGAGAGGGGGGAGAAGGAGGAGGAGGGGGTTATTAGGACGGGGGAGGTATTTTAAATGATGAAAAATCCTTCCTATATAGCATCTGTCTCTTCTCTCCCCTTCCTCTGTAACATTAATATGGTCGAATCCTGACCCACGGCAATGCCCCCTCTCCCCCCCCTCGTCCAACTGCACTGACATCAACAGGTAACAGCAGCTGTGGTAAATCTCATCACTACCTGCGCAATACACCGTGCGCAACACATGGCCGGATATCCTCGATGAACTGCCGGTGGCCCTCATCTCGTTACCCAAATCAAGTCTCTTACATGATTTGTAGCCGCGAAATGAGCGAACCATCTGTGCGTTAGTTGTGTGGGATAGGGGGGACGGATGATCGGAACCGTCTTATTTAGTGGATAAGTGTATATACGTAAAGTATACCCACCCACACTCATATGTGTGCTAAGCTAACACAGGTTCAACAGAACAAACACACACACATCGTAAATCAAACATGTATGATTATGTACTGCCACTCAACAAATCCCTGATTCTAGTTTTAGATCTATTAAATGAGAACGCAATGTTTGGCAGGTATTGTAGATCTGTTATTACTTACCATACCTTATTATTAGAATTTAGAACTTTCACACGAAAAAAAATCCGCGGAATTAATCGATTAGGAAATGTGATATGGACTTATGATCACTAATTTCAGATGACTTCTTGTGATTCCAGGTGTTCCTTACGATTATAGGTAATTTTTTTTGTATTCCAGGTTTTTATCTGTATTGTGTTTAACCATGCACTGTGAAGACAATTCTAATTAATTGGCGAATAATTAATGAGATGATGGGATTATATTAGGTAATGGCAAAGAAACGGTCGTGGAACCATCTAGGCATCCACCTACGGACTGCCGAGGGACCCACGAAAAACCTCTGTCAAGATGATCGGTGGCGGGAATCGAACCGAGGTACCCTCACATGGAGTCCGTGAGTTACCGCTCTGCTACCGCTAAGACCATTTGATTTCACTGATCACAAGTAATTTCATGGGACTTCATGTAATTCTAGGAAATTGCACAGCAATTGCAGATTCACACCTGATTGCGCGAGTTGTTAACCTCTCGGTTGAAATGAATGAGATGATTTCAACAAAATCGTCTCCTACAAGCAAGAGTCCATGGGAGTCGATTGAGCGGAATATTAGTTTTTTGGTGATAACTTTAGAGTGGTATGAGATATCAAAGTTCTAATACGCGAGAAGCACAGCTAATTATCATAGCTTCAAGATGATATAAGTTATAACTATTCAAGTTATGTCGCATAACTGTCAAGCGTATACAGCTACAAAAACACATTTTCAGCTGTATACGCTGGACAGTGCTTGACAGTTATGTGACACGACTTGATTAGTCATAACTTATTTCATATCGAAGCTATCATAATTATCTGTGTTGCTCGCTTATTAGAATTTTGATATCTCAAACCTTCCAGAAGTTATCACCAGAAAACTGATATTTCGCTAAATCGACTCCCATGGACTATTTCATCTTTTTTCAGGTTTTCAGTGTCAAGTTTCATCAATTAACCAAATTATACGAATTGATTCCAACTATTTATTCCATTTAGCACTTTGTAGGCCCACTTCTTATTTTTCAGTGCAATCAAATTGTGTGCTAATATATTCAAATACAGTTATTTCAAAATAACATGTTTTAGATTCCCAGTACCTGAATCTCTGAAACTGTTGATGATTATCACTCCAAATGTTTACCACATAGATATCAGTATGCCATACTTATGTAGAGATTCTTCTTGTTTCTATGTGACATAACATCAGAAGTAATTTTTGTTTGTTTCTTGTTTGTATTTATAGTTAAAATATCAGTAAGTTGGATTTTTAATGTCACACATTCCCAATGTGCACAACATTCGAAATGGTGTTCAGGAATCAGATCTTCAGTATGAGTGATTATTATTGCAATTGATGATGGTAATTCTAAAACTTATGTTTCTCCACATATTTTCCCACTCCAATATGTGCTTTTTTCATTATTATTTCATCAGTATATCATCAGTTATAATTGTATAAAAATGTGCTATTTTTTGGACCTTTTTCAAAAGAAATGAAAATATAGGCATTTTTTTTTTTTACATTATCCAGTGCATGTGTGCAAAGGTCTTATGTACCAATTGTGAAAATGTTGTGCATGTAGCTTTCAAAGTTTTTTAGCAACAGGTACAGAAAAAGTGCACATTTAACACTGTCGGTATGGGGCCTAATAAAATAAGATGGCTTCTGAAAGCAACTGAAAACCCGAGAATGCACAATAGAAGTCCAGATCGCAGTAATGTCGATCTATCTCCGTGACCCTAGACTAATAGCTCGCTGCTAATGTCTACGAACACGCCACTTGCGTATTACCAGAGTGCTTTGGTTTCCTATAGTGCCGTTCATTGGCCAGATACAATAAGCTCGGAGTCACTAACACAGCAAGTAAGAAATTGGTAGGAAATGATCCTGGAAGATGAGATGAAGCAAACACTCGGCGTGATTGGCTGGCTGGCTGGCTCCAGACAGAGCAGATCGAATAAAAATTCAGAATGAAAATAATTTCAAAACGGAATGTAAAAAATGTCATCTACAAATTCAAAGCGATAATTTATACTTTTTAGGACATTGGATCATAATAACATCAATTTATTCATTCTTCATTACATTTATAGTTTAGTTCCAATTAATGCTTCTTTTTCATTATTGCCTCTTTTTCTTTCTTTTTTCTATGAATGCTGAGTACTAAAAAATTGGTGGTATATTTAAAAAATATTTTGTTATATTTATAATTATATTGTTACAGTGAATTTGTTTTCATGTTCACATTATGTTTATATATATATATATATATATATATATATATATATATATATATATATATATATATATATATATATATATATATATATATATATATATATATATATATATATATATATATATATATATCTGTGTGTACGACAACTGTATGTATATTTATGTATCCTTCTGTATTTTGTTGTATTTTCCGTGTATTTAATTTTGTTTCTGAAATTTATGTGAATTATGTTTCAAACTGGTTAAATGTAAGAACGGCCCTGGCGAATTTCGCCAGCAATAAAGATCCTATAACAATAAAGAGGAGACAGCAGATGGGACCATTTTCATCGACGTTAACCCACACTTGACTCGTACTTTCACTCTCCCTTTCGGGTGGAACGAGGGAATAAAGGGTAAAATATAATAGTTCTATGATAAACCCAACACTGGGTATTTATAACAAACATCGAAATCTTGATATATACAATAATTAACTACCAATTAAGGATGAGGATGAAACCGTGAAACTAGATTGTAATGCACGATGAGGATATTTCTTTCCACAATTTTAGAGAAAATTATAACTCACCATCTAAAAATCAGAAATTAAAAATCAATATTCTTGTCCCTCACAGAGCAGGAGTCTTGACGTATATGCGTTACCGATTCTGTATAGAAACATGAACATAATCAAGTAATGTCTACGTCACGATTCAGAAAAGGATAGAAGACAAATTATAACACACCATAATCTCTCAAATTGAGATGATGGAGTCGGTCGTAGCCTGTTTGTTGTCAAGGAACCACCCCAGTATTGACCTGAACGACAGAGGAGAACCATCGTAAGGATGGTCGACTACGGTGGGAATCGAACCCCGGTCTCCTGAATGATGGTTCAATGCATCAACAATTCGGACATACATATCAGGGTTTTAGTTTTTATACAGTCACATATCAACATTCTTATTTACAATATTATTATTATTATTATTACACCCTACTTTTTGGCACTAAACGTATTCCTTTCTTACAACTTAGTCTGAACTTTACATATTATATTATATATTTTTTGTTATTTTTAACCCACAGATAAGCCTTCCTAGGCTTTGTGGAAAAGAGTTCAATTTTATTCTTATATGTATGTTCTTTGTTCTTTTGTGCAATAATAAAAAAAAAATCATACACACGGCATACGGTAGCTATAATGTATCATTTCATGTTTTTGTAAGAATAATGTAAATATGGTTTCTGAACACTGATTTATTCCTGGAAATAATGTCTATTGTAGAGAATAATTAAACAATTTCAACTGCTTCCTTTCATGTCTGAAGGTTTAACTTTGTTTTTCCTCATACGAGTAGATTTCTCTTGAAACACTGACAAGTAAGAAAATGAGAGTTATTACGTATAGAAATAATGACGTGTCAGTCATCAGGTGATCTGTGAATAGTTGTGGTTGGAATGTTCTTTTCGTGTATCTAAACGCTTTGGAAAACAACGAACTAAGCGCTTTGCAAAACAATGAACGAACCTCGTCAATATTGTCCACAGGACCCCTATTCCTGAGATAAATGAGATGTGAGAAAAATAAAAGTGAGTGAGATAATCGTTTTCTCACTCACTTTTATTTTTCTCACATCTCATTTATCTCAGGAATAGGGGTCTGAGATGTGAGAAAAATAAAAGTGAGTGAGAAAACGATTATCTCACTTAGAATGGCCGATTTACCATTAACAATCGGCCATTTTAAGTGAGATAATCGTTTTCTCACTCACTTTTATTTTTCTCACATCTCATCTATCTCAGGAATAGGGGTCCAGATGAAAGTATTTGTCAAACAAAGAGACTTTAAATGCATGGTGTGAGAATTTTATGGGATTTATTGGATATTTATTTTCGTTGGCTTTGTATACTCAAGCTGAATCTTACAGCAAATGGTTGAATTCTTTTCATATATTCATATACGACCCACACACTGAACCGTCATCCAGGTGACTGGGGTTCGATTTCCGCCATGGTCGACCATCCTGACAAGACATTTTTTTTGCGATTTTCCTCAGTTAGTGAAGCGAACGATCGCTTCCTTCCTACTATTCAGAAAATCTGATGACATAACATTTCATCTCATCTATTATTCGCTAATGCAAATCGTTGGTTTTTATTAAAATGGGTCATCAAAGCTATTTTTTTCATTTCCAGGAACATTTCTAACAAAGTTAGGTACGTGTATAAACCAGGGGAATCATGTCGACTTGGGCTTGCCAGACTCCAAGTTCTCTTCCCTCTACTCCTACTTCTTCTCCTCCTCCATTTCAACTCTTCTCATCACTTCTGTCTGTCCTTCCACCATTCAACGTTCTCTGATTTGATCCATTTCTCTCTTTTCTCAACCCAAAAGTGTACACAGAAATCAATCTCCATATGCAAGGGATAAACTAGTAAATTTGGTGTACACCTGGATCAAGATTTCAAAGGATTTCAGGACGATTTCAGGACAATTGTACACCAGATTTCAGGAGCTATCAACACCTCGCCTCCATGTATTTCAGATAACTATACAGTTTTACCCACGTTATGCTTCGTCCTAGTACGATGAGCACAGACCATAGTGTTAATGTGTCGAATAGCTGCGATACCCCGCCACGATGCACGATGGCAACATATAACACAGCCAGCGGTAACCAACGTGTTGCAACCGCTGGTGAAACCGCAATCCGGCAATTACCTCCGAGCAACGCTGCCGAATGTGCTAACAATTGCACGCTCTTTCCGCCACAATCAGCCTTCAATTGCATCAAGCCCAGCCAGCCAGCACAGCAAGCAAGCAGAGAGAGAGAGAGAGAGAGAGAGAGAGAGAGAGAGAGAGAGAGAGAGAGAGAGAGAATTCCGAGTGTGCGAGCTATGCGACTTTCCGTGGCCAGTGGGCAATCAGATCTAAGACACAGGCGCGCGGTTCGCGCCAAGTTTACAACAATGTTCGGTGAACAAGATGCAAGCAAGCAAAGAGACAATGTTGCAGCGTGACGAGAGAGAGAGAGAGAGAGAGAGAGAGAGAGAGAGAGAGAGAGAGAGAGAGAGAGAGAGAGAGAGAGAGAGAGAGAGAGAGAGAGAGAGAGAGAGAGAGAGAATGACGTCATAATGCACAATATCGTGGAACGGACAAAATAAGAGCAAACTATAAACTGATACTATTGTCATCGAACGACGTCAAGTCACTTCAAACTAATGTAATTAACAGGAGTGATGCGCAGAGCAGACCTGGAAGAACTCTGAACGCGAGGGGTAAACAACTAGTAAATTTGGTGTAAACTTCAGATTTCAAGGGATTTCAGGGAAATTTCACGGGATTTCATGACAAGTGTTCACCAGATTTCAGGAGTTGTTAACCTCTAGCCTGAACGTCCATGACGTCGGGAGCACGGGTATGCTACTAGCAAGTCTAGTTATACGGCGAACTGGTAACTTGTATCCACGATATATGAAGGAGCGCTATAGTGTTATGAAATACGGTGGACGGTTGTTCGGAACCTTCCTCTTTCGTGGATACAACTACAAGTGAAGTAGCCGTTAGTGTAACCCTGAAGTAGACTTAGCGAGGCATGACGACATTCATTTCCCTAGTTTTAGAGAAAACTAGAAATCATCATTTCGATTCCACAAATCGTAATTCATTTATTGGTCCTCTGGGACCCGACCGTTTTTTCAAGTCGTGACGTACACATCACTTGATTTTGTCTGTTTCCACACAGAATTGGTAATACCTACGTCATGACTCGTGAAGGGCAACAACGTTATAATTAAAATGTCTGAAATTGGAATGACAATTCCTAGTTTTCTATAAAATTAGGGATATGAATATCGCCGATAAGAATTAATATCCATAGTTTCTTTGTTATGATGTCCTTTTAACAAACAATCCATCATAACCATCAGAGTAGGGCCGTGCGGCCGAGTGGTTAATACACTGAACCGTCATTCAAGAGACCCGGCTTCGATTCCCGCCATGGTCGAACACCCTGACAGGTGTTTTTCGTGGTTTCCCTCTGTCGTTCAAGTCAATACTGGGATGGTTCCTCAACAGCAGGCCACGACCGACTCCTTCCTAATATCCAAAAACACATGATATAAAATAACCTTTCATCTCATCATCCCATCATCTCATTCATCATCCACCGATGCCAATAGATCGTAGTTATCAGTACAGTGCGTCGTTAAACCCAACATGGATAAATAAATAGGGTCCTAGTTGTAAAGTACGGCGGGAGCATTCACTTGCTCCCAGCATGTTTAACCACGACGATTACCGGTAACTATTAGCTAGCTGTTAGCGCATGAGGTCGTTAAGCAAACAATCAATCATAACCACCAGAGTGTATACTAAGATCTACGGCGGCTAGAACAATGTGTGCCACAGAAAAAGACAGATGGCAGAGCCGTGAACAGACAAAAGTAAAGCAATGACTGCAACGAACTACAACAATGCCCAGCCGAGGATATTATTAATGTGTAAATGATGGAAGAGGTGATATAGCTCGGCTGTTGCAACACCACTGATCACAAAACAAGTACAAGGACATGGGATATAATTTGCATCATCATCATCATTCAACGTGCGGTTCTTCTGCGTGCCACCAGTCTGCCTAAAACTGCTGCATAATTCCGCGGCCGGTGATTTACGTCGGCATCCAGGCAGGTACAAGAATTGCAACACCAAACTAGAGACACTCGCTCGCTTCCTCATTCGTCGCAGCGGCCATTGCGCATATATAGGAACAATCTGGCATGGCAGTGTTTGCTTTTCGCAAGTCACAAAAACGCTACAAGAATTTAAAAGTTTTAGAATTATTATTATTGAATGTAAGAACAATTAGAAGGCTGGAAAGATTCAGTTATGGAAGAAAGCGTTCAATACTTCAAAGATACAATTGAGCACGTTGTAATAGGCATGTTGTCTTATATATGTCTCTATGTCTTGTTTTACTTCGTCACCGTTTGTCCTAAACGTTATCGTCAATGTGCTTCATTGTATTGTTATTATATTTTATTATCAGAAATGTATTTTATTTTTTTATTGCATTATATCTAAGTGAATTGTTATTATATATCTCCACAGATAAACCCCATGAGGATTTCGTGGAACCTCAAAAGAGTACCCTTTATTGTTGTAACGCTTTCAATTGGAATCAATTGAAAAAAAAAATTATATCATCATTTATAAACAATATATATTGATTATCAATACCATTTTAATAATACTATACAATTGACCATTGTAGATGGGCGTGACTTTTACGAAGCAGGGGAAATTTGAGATACCTTGATTGGTTATTTCCTTATTTCCCCCGCTTCACTGTCCACTTGATTGGTTTTTATATTTTATGACATCACGAGGGCGGACGATCTAAATCGGTCAATTATGTCTAAATATCCTAAAGGACATCACATCCCTGAAACTAGATTCTACATTTTTAACCTATAATGACGTTATTTATTTTCACAATTTCAGAGAAAACTAGGAATCTTCGTCCCAGTTCGAGAAATTGGAATCCATTTTTTTCTCCTCCTGAGACCATGAGTAATGACGTAGACAATACCGATTCTGAATAAAAACATGAACAGAATCGACAATCGAGTAATGTCTACGTCATGACTCAGAAAATGGGCAGGGTCCTGGAGGACAAATGAATCAATTCTAATATATAAAATTGGGATGAAGATTTCTAGTTTTCTCTAAAATTAGGGAAATAAATATCGTCATTATTCGTTAAAAGCTAGTTACAGGGTTGTGATGTCCTTTGATTATTGAATATGAATATAATGAGATGGATGATATTTAGTACCGGTTTTAAAAAGAATCTATTTGTTGATTGAGAAACAGTTAGCGATTGATTTGTTATCACCCTTGGCAAGTGTACACCAGATTTCAGTTGTTAACCCCTCGTAAAAAAACAAATTTAATAGCTGGATACACCTGCGAAAATCACGCGACATACGTGAAATGGTTTTTACATATACCTTCTCAAATATATTTGTTTAGTCAATTCTCAAAATTTTGATGTCGCTCATACCGTTCCAAATTCATGACCAAAAAACTGATCGCTAAATCGATTTCCATGCGCTCTCAATTGCGTTTTCTCTCTCGGCTATGCACGACAAACATTCATTTTCATATAATTAAATACAAAGACAACCTACTAACCTAACCTTACTGAAAATGCTGGTGAGAGAAGATGGAAGATACAAAAATAAACTATGAGTATCCTACTGAATTTGCCTGTATTATTATATGTTAATACGAATACCAGTATGATAATATTATAATTTCCTTATCCATCTTATGTCCATATATACTTCTCACAACAAATGTCATTCACATTGTTCTATCATCATCATACCCAACAGTTACTATTGTTTTGAAACATATTATATATTTCGAGATACAGGTTTTATACCATCTTCTAATTATAAAAGAATGTCTAAAATGGAACGAGTATGTATATATTTAATTAACGTATTGAAGAAATACATAATATCATGTTTTACCGCTCAAAAGGGATGGCCAAAATGAGGGGGGAGGCCCCACTAAAGCAGTGTTAACTAAGGAGGTTACCATTCGGCAAATATTGAGATTTCAATATCGAATATTGATAGAAATATTTTCTAACATTTTTAATTTATATCAAATTTTAAAAAGCGAGATTGAGAAAATCTTGACAACCTATTATGGGTATGGTGATAAGTTGAGTTACAGGAAACTGAGGTACGGGTAAAGCTCTTTCCTATACCACTCACATATCCCCGGACTGAAGCTGATTTGACTCCGAAGTATAGTAATTACATTTTTATTGAAAGTACAGTTTGATTCATTTTAGGGTTGTTATTTCAGTTATTTATTTTCAGTTATTTGCAAGTTTTTCAATCGATATCTTATACTGTCTCGATATCGAATTTCATTATTTTTATGTGATGTGGTGATAGCAAAGTACTTCATCATATAAAGGAGGTCTTCATAGTGAAATATTTCCGGTGTCAGAATCTAAGTCCAGGGTACCGATTGCCTGTAGCGTCACTATCGCTTTTATATAGAACTATATAAAACAACAATACTCAACAATGCTATACACGGCTCAGTGGAAGTATTATTAGCACTTGCATTTGTTTTGCACGAAAATGATAGATTTTGTAAGTTCAACAATGCCACAGGTAGCGTATATAGCCATATCTATAGTTCATAAGCGAATCTGCTAAATCGCGATAGGCAATTGGGACCTTTGGCTCTGAACTGACCGCAAGGGACCACAAATACCATCAAGCGTCAATGTTATTACGTATTAGTATGTTGGTATCACTATATATCGTGGTACAGGCACGATGTAGTGCCACCAACCTGTTTTATCATAATATAAAGAAGGTGACCCAACTCCCATACTGATAGCATGGAAGGCATGCATTTGTGGTTTCTTGCGGTCAGTTCAGAGCCAAAGGTCCCGATTGGCTGTCGCGATTTAACGGATTCCCTTGTGAACTAGATGTAGATAAGAATGGCTACTGTACCGGTGGCATTGTTGAACTTACAAAATGTATAATTTTCGTAAAAAAACAAATGCAACTGCCAACATAATAATTATATTGAGCCGTGTGTAGTATTGTTGAGCACTGTTGTTTTATATAGTTCGATATTAAAGCGATAGTTGCGCTACAGGCAATCGGGACCCTGGACTCGTGAACTGACCCCGGAAATATTTCACTTTCAAGACCCGAGTTGGGTCATCTTCTTTATATTATGATGAAGTATATGTTGGTATCACTACATCGTGGTGCAGATATCGACGGCGATCTGTAAACTCCAAGTGGCCGCGAGTTGGCGGACTTTGGTAACCACACGAGACTTGCATTGAACGACCAAATAAGGCTTTCGAGCACCGCGTTATTCTCACGTCACGCCGTGCATGCATGCAGCTATCGTCTACAGACAGCCGTGTGCTCGACTAGACCAACAAACTAACAACAGCTTACACAAACCAGTGGTTAGCTGCTAATGCCACTACAATACCAGGTTTACAACTCTTGGTGGAGTTCAAATTAGTTGCACAAGTTACCGAATGGTGAAAGAAACCAAAAATCACTGCCTAATTATAGCTGCTAATTAATGCAAGGTACAATAGCTGGTCATGGTGTGGTCCAAATTGGTTGTAAAAGTTACCTAATGGTAACAAAAACCAAAACCAGTGGTTATAGCTGCTATGCCACTTCAATAGCAGGTTCACAACTCTTGGTGGAGTTCAAATTAGTTGCACAAGTTACCGAATGGTGAAAGAAACCAAAAATCACTGCCTAATTATAGCTGCTAATTAATGCAAGGTACAATAGCTGGTCATGGTGTGGTCCAAATTGGTTGTAAAAGTTACCTAATGGTATCAAAAACCAAAACCAGTGGTTATAGCTGCTAATGCCACTACAATAGCAGGTTTACAACTCTTGGTGGAGTTCAAATTAGTTGCACAAGTTACCGAATGGTGAAAGAAACCAAAAATCACTGCCTAATTACAGCTGCTAATTAATACAAGGTACAATAGCTGGTCATGGTGTGGTCCAAATTGGTTGTAAAAGTTACCTAATGGTAACAAAAAACAAAACCAGTGGTTATAGCTGCTATGCCACTTCAATAGCAGGTTCACAACTCTTGGTGGAGTTCAAATTAGTTGCACAAGTTATCGAATGGTGAAAGAAACGAAAAACCAGTGCATAATAGCTGCTAATTAATACAAGGTACAATAGCAGTTCGTGGTGTGGTCCAAATTGGTTGTAAAAGTTACCAAATGGTAACAAAAACCAAAACCAGTGGTTATAGCTGCTAATATATAAGTTCAATAGCAGGTCTCACAACTTACGATGAAGTTCAAATTAATATCAGAAGTTAGCGAATGGTAACAAAAAAATAGCCAAGATATGAGTAAAATTCAGGTGATCGCAACGACGGATCCTACAACGCAGAGATGATCAGGGGAGGAATATTTTCACATAATTTCTAGGTACAATACCTTACCTAGATCCTTAATACCTTACCTCAATACCTTAGAGAACATAAAATCAAGATCAGTCTAGTAGTTGAAATACCACTGCTTTTGGAAGTCGTTCATAATAGTTCAGAATAACAAGCAATTTGGATTGAACAATGCAGTGTATACAATTTTTATGAATCGAGACTAAATGCAATTTTAAAAGTCCAAAATGCTGAAAAAAGTGATTTGTGACTTGATAGATTCCTAAAAGAGTGACATATAATGATCCAGGGTAGAAAAAGTTTATCATTTGGTTATAAATAGTTATCAGTTAATTGAGTGGTTTCCGACAAAAGTCAGTGGCAATACTTTTACAAATGAGGCCTCTCATCTTCATTTATATCTTCATTTATATTCAGGTAAACGCCTATTCGATCGTGATGTCACTTACTGCGTTAGAAACTGAAATCAAGTCGGGAGTGGATTCGAGTCCTGCATCGGGCATAAGTTTCTGTAAACATCCCTCACATGTCATCCTTTCATTCATACTCCCACATAACCAAGTTGTTTATGGGATCGTTAAGCGAATAATCAATGAATAAATCTAGAACGATACACTGTCGAACACGAATTGAATAGGGTATTCAGCATCTACTGCATCTACGAAACTATAAAAAAAACTTTCATGTTTTAATAAACATAATTCCAAGTTGATTTGAAACCTGTTTTGTAACTTGAGCTACTCAACCCGTGAATCACCTATCCACTAGGTTTAGCTCAATAACTCACCGGTCAAAGGAAATTAAGTAACTTGATATTGGCGATATAAAGTGACCGGATTGCTCACAGTTATTCTTTTCAAACTTACAGTTTAGGTCGGAATGGACCAATCACAAGTTTATGTTTGAGAAAAGTGGGCTGGGTCCTGGTCAGTATAAGTAGAAACTGCATTTCACCCTCGAGAAGATAACAATCTCTCTTTTCAAGTTGATCAACACCTTCCAGTGCCGGTCAACAACAACAGCAACAATGTTCTTGCAAAATCACGTAACAGTTCCACAGCGATGGTTATTGTTCGCTCAACGATCCCACCGGCAGCTACGGTATTTGGGGGTACGTATAAGCGGATGATAAACCATATACCAAAACCCTCTACATGGACATTTTTGTAAACTTTCTACTAATCCTTTAACCAGAAACGTGCATAGTTTTTTACAAAAATCGGCTCATTCTTGGTATAAAATTGGATACATTGATAATTCATTCTATTCTACATGTAAATAACACATGCATCTTCGTATTATTGTACATGACCGAGAACGGAGATTAAAAAAGCGGCGACCATTTTTATGCCAAAAAAGTCACTGTATAGTCACTCTCTGTACATTGAAGGACAAAAATGACGGACATTTATAAGATTAAGAAAATCGGGTGAAGACTTCACCAAGATGTGTAATTTCGATTACATTCCCAACAAATATCTGTAATCTTACAAAACATATGCGTTTTCCTAGTCGGCAATAAAGCTCGAGTACACGGTATATAGTCGATCTGCCGGCAACTCGATGGTATATCCACGAGCTATAAGCAGGTTCCCGTCGACCGTCCCCTAGCGCACGGCTGGCTCGCTACTCAAGACGCCAGTGTGGAGGCGATGTCGAGATTGTGGAGCCGCGTGCATCAAGCCGGGGCACGGTCACTTGGGTCACGATCTCTCCACTGTACAAGCGCGATCACGAAGATGCCGTGGGATACACGCACAATCACACGTCATCGCCAACACGAGTGAGTGGCGTTGGTTTCACAAGCTAAGGAACAGACTATATGGCCATTTTCTGTTCTGTCAATTGAAATATAGGTCCAATAGACCCGAGGGGTAAACAACTAATGAATTTGGTATAGGACTTGAAGCATAAGTAATGGTCTGTTTCTGTCGGTTCGCTGTTGAATCCCATGCATTATAACATGGTCGACTGGTTTCACCTGGCAACATGGAGACTTTTACTTATGCTTCAAACTGTATACACCTGATTTCAGATTGCAAGGGATTTCAGGGAGATTTCACGGGATTTCAAGAAGATTTCAAGGGCTTTCAAGAAGATTTCATGACAAGTGTACACCAGATTTCAGGATTTGTTAACCCCTTGTATATAGGCCTAGCTAGCTCCAAGAGACTAGGACGTTCAATGGAAGATCAAAGTACCATGACAACATATCCGGTCTCTATGTATTATTGTTGTTGACACAAAATCCTAGCAGTACTTATGTGGTGAGCTACGATATATGCCAAGTTTTTGCAGTCAAAGAGACTGTGAATTTGTTATCTTGCACAAGATTTCTTTCTTGCACTCAATAACATATTTTTCTACTTCAACATATGCTATCATTATTATTTCACCTGTTCTTTGACCAATTCTCATCATTTTCATTGAACATTTTACGTACAGTGTAACAATATAAATTAAAAAAATGAAAATAAATAAATACTGGTAATGAAATATTTGTGGAATGTTGATCTCTCATACCTTTCAAGCGTCATCACAGACAAAGAGATATTTCTCTGAACCGGCTTCTCGAAATGCCAATAACTATTTCTCAATCCACTCTGGACCTGTAAACCGTGGTAACACACACAACGACGTGGGCTATACGCCATGTGTACACATACTTGCCCGTCATCTTTCTGCAATTATATACATCGTTCAGAAACGAGTGCGAGACGAGTGGATGCTGTACACCGACGTTACTTCCTTGTTACTGAATCGCACACCTTGGCCAGGCAGGCAGGCACTGCACACTGTATACCTGCGCCGCTAGCGACAACCAAAACTGAGAACTGACTTTGGAATTCGACAGAAAAAGTTACAGGTATGCATCTGTGCAGCGTTGAAAAGTAGACTGGTGAAAAGTTCCAAAAAAAAACGCGCTCATTTTCAACAATGAGATGAATATACTTTTTTGATTCCATTTTTGTTGTGATTATCTCAATATTTTTATCAACTTGCAAATCTGTCAAGAGTCTAATAGTGTTTCTTCGATTAGATTGCACAATGAACTCTGAACATAGATCGTATGAAATATTACGTTATATAGGCCTATATATGATATATTATTATATATTATTTTCCATTTTGTTACCATTTGGTCGGCCATACTGCATTTATAAGCGTATATTCTGCCGTCACTTTTCGTTTTGAATAGGTGCTATTTCACAGCTTCAAGCCCAGCTTGAACGAAGATTTGTCGACCATATCCTCAACCTTTTAGGTTTGGTTCGGTTAGGTTCATCTTTGCAGCTGTTTTTCCGCATGGTTTTCCTCTGTATAGTTTGGGTGAATGCCGGAATAGTTCATAGACTACAGGCAACGACTGCTTCCTTCTCACCACGTAAGAACCTTCACCTCATCGTCCCGTCATTCCCCAATTACCATTCATTTGAAGCCAATTGGTTTCAGGTAATCCAGCAACTTGAGTAACTTTAATCACATTGCGTCCCCAAACACCGATAAAATGAAATGAATTAAATAAATAACCAAAAGGTACTGTTTACTCTCTGTAATAGTTCGGGAACAGTTGATTTTATAATTTGAAAGAATTAATTTTATACGTGATAAGTTAACAAAATGGATGCTTACGGATAGCTTAATGGCCCCACCAACTACCAGGTTATTTTGGGGGTACGAATGAGCCGATATATGAATATTTACAAAACCTTATTCGACTCGAGTTCAGCTTCCAAGCAGTACCCAGGTTAAATAAGCCACGGACGATAATTCTCGCACAGTTACCGGAAACATTTTTTTTTTCATAGTAAAACAGGAAAACAATCTACTAACCCAACCCTACTGAAGGAGCTTCTTGAAGGTGAAAAAAATGTAGAAAACAAACAGAAAAAATATGTATGGTAGATACGCGTGTAACCGCTATTGTCCGGCTGTTGGGGGGCCTCCAGAGGGGGGCGGGTGGGGGTGGGGAGGGACTCACACCTCGCGGTATGTCACTATCAAGCCGGTCTCGTGGTGGGTTTTTTGTTCCAAGGCGGGGAGAAACAAAAAACTTGTATAAATAGGGAGCCCAGAACAGCAGGAACTCCACCCGTCCAACTAACATGCTATTTAAAACTGGGCGACAACTGCGGGTTCTTATACACTATATACATACCTGTATGCGCGAGAGAAAGTTTTCTACCAACAAAACAAAAACTAATACCGCATTGCTATATTTGCTAGTGATATTTTCAGGGTATTATTCATTTTCAAGACGAGGTTTAGGATACAAAACGAAACTACACCATTTAAAAGTGTTAAAACTTGAAAGGTGCAGCAAAGTTCAAGTGATGAGTTTTCACTTTATCACGTTGGTAGACGACTTTCTTTCGTGGATACAAGTATACGCGCGTTTCTTACGTCTCACAAGGGTATAGTCAAGTCCTGAAACCCATTTTCTGAATCGTGACGGTGAAGTGACAAGAGAAGATCAGTAAAAGTTTGATAATAAACAATGTCAATATCGGTCGTGAATATATTTTTCTCGCGTTTTCCATATCTGTCAAAGGTTCTTGTGGAAAGATTCCTCAACAACAGGCCACAACCGAGTCCTCCGCACTACGTAAAAACACTTACAAAAGTAACATTTCATCGCAGCATCTCGTCCCATCACCAATGCCAATAGATCTTGGTCATTAGTACAGTGCGTCCAAACCAATAAAACCGCATATAGCCGCCCTCGGTATAGCTCGGTCAGCTGAGGCACCACTTCAGAAACTAAAGTCACCGTTGGGAATGGGTTCGAGTCCCGCAAAAGGCATGGGTTTTTTTAAACGTCCTATCACCCATCACTTCATAGTTTCATAATCACTTGCTCATTCGTACCCCCGTATAACCTAGCTGTTGGTGGGGTCGTTAAGCAAACAATAATCATCTTGGTCATCAGTACAGTGCGCCGAAATAAATAAAACCGCATATGAGTGCGATCGGCTGGCGCCCTGCGTTGCGTACATCTCCTATTAGAGAGGGCAAAGGTCAATGGGACAGTGTTGACGTTTAATCATACTGCGGTCAACGCACAACAACGGACACGTGGTCGACACGTGCATTTTTTTTTTATGTAAATGGATTTAAAGGTGCACTGTCAAGTCGACTCAAAAGAGTTATTGGCGTCGTAGAGACGGGTGGACCAGTGGCTAGCACACAGAGCCACCGTTTTTATGACACGCGATAGGCTTTTTCTCGAATTCTCCCGGTTTCACAGTTTCTTTAAATTTCCAGGTCTTTCGACCATGTGCCAAATCCCCGACTTTTTTATGACTCAAAGCTCTTTTTCGAATTTCCTGACTTTCCCAGGTTTCCCAGTTTTCAGGTCTTTCGATTCATGCACCAAATTCACGACTTTTTATATCCACTCGAGGATCTTTCTCGAATTCCCTGACTCTTTAAGGTTTCTTAATTTCTCTGAATTTCCAGGTCTTTTGAACATATGCTAAACTCCAGACTTTTTCTATGATTCTAGGCTCTTTCTCGAATTTCCTGACTTCTCCATGTTTCCCAATTTCTCTCAATTCCCAGGTCTTCTGATTCACGTGCCATTTTTATGACATTTTTTATGATTCAAGGCTGTTCCCCGAATTCCCTTACTCTTCCAGTTTTCCCATTTCCATGTCTTTTGATTCATTTGCCAAATTCCCGACTTTTTCTATGACTCAAAGCTCTTTCTTGCATTCCCTGACTCTTCCAGGTTTCCCAGGTTGGTAAACCAATCCCGAGTATTAGAAAATACCACAGCAGCCGCGAATTGTATAGCTTGCAATTCGCCTTCTGACGCGTTCGCCTCGCCTATTAGCGAACACAATAGTCGGAATGACCGTCAATTTACGTCTCGCAAACTTTCACCAATCAGCATATCGCCTGTGTACCAGACCTGGCTGGCGATACGAACAAACGAGTGAAATCTCTGGCCCTGCCGCGCGGTGTTACGTCATCCTCGTCGTCGTCATACATGACGTCACGGCCTGCCAAGGTGTGTGTGGCTAACTCGCAAATTTGGTGAACACCTGATTTCAGAGCTCAATATTTCAGGTGATTTCAAGAGATTTCATGTGATTTTAAGAGATTTCAAGGATTTCAGGAGATTTCAGATTTCAAGAGTTTTCAGGGATTTCAGGAGATTTTGTCAGGCGATTTTGTCAAGCGATTTTGAAAGATTTCAGAGATTTCAATTGGTTTCAGAGATTTCAAGAGATGTCAAGGGATTTCAGGGAATTCAAAGGGATTTCACAGGGATTTCAAGAGATATCAAGGGATTTCAAGCGACAAGTGTATTTTAGGGATTTCAAGAGATGTCGAGGGATTTCAGGGAATTCAAAGGGGATTTCACAGGGATTTCAAGAGATATCAAGGGATTTCAGGGATTTCATGGCAAGTGTGTACACCACATTTCAGGAGTTGTTAATCCCACGGTGTGTGGCCCTCATGGCTGGCAAATGTGCACATTTACACGACATTTCATATTTACTAGGGTTACACCGAACTCTCGAGTCTAGGGCTCTTGATTACTCGTCTCTAGTCCATTAAAGGACATCACAACCCTGGAACTAGATTCTAACGGATAATGACGATATTCATTTCCACAATTCTATTCAAAACTAGAAATCACAATCTTCATTTTGGAAATTATAATCAATCCATTGGTCCTCCAGAACCCGGCCCTTTTTCCGAGTCGTCACAGACATCAATCAATGCTGTTGATGTTTCCATACGGATTAGGTAATGCCTACGTCATATGTAAGTAAGCATGGTCACTGAAGTACAAGAAAAATTGAGATTCTTCTAAATTTCTCTAAAATTATGAAAATAAATATCCTCATCACTATTAAAAGTCCAGTTTTACTGTTGTGAAGCTCTTTAAGATCATATCGCCGGCCATATTGCATTCAGGAGCGCACTCTGTCGTTACTCCAACTGGCGAATACCACGCGAGTCGTGTCAGACGGACGGCGACGTGCACCTCGAGATCCGAGGGACCGTGTGCAACAACTACGTCACGAGCGACAAGCGAGTCGAGTCTACAACCATCGGCAGGAGGGAAGTCTGCGCCGAGTACCATTACGGGGAGATGTACTCGTACCAACGAGAGGTGAACGAGGTGAACACCCGTGCGCTAGTGGTGTGGGATAGGGGAGACACTCGATCGGAGCCTTCATCTCTTGTGGATACAAGTAAAGCATGTTTGTCAGGTTACTATAGAACATAGGCAACTGTATGGTATAGGCAACTATACTGAGACGGGTGGTGTGGCTAGCACACTGAACCGTCATTCAGTAGACCGGGGTTTAATTCCCGCAATGGTTGATCATTCTGATAGGTTTTTGGTACTCTTTCTATGTCGTTCAGTTTCTTACCGGGATGGTTCCTTAACACGCCACAACCGACTCCTTCCTTGTGGGAAGGAGTCGGTTGTGGCCTGTTGTAAAGGAACCATTCCAGTAAGAAACTGAACGACAGAGAAAGAGCACGAAAAACCTCTCTCCAAAAACACCGAATAAATTAATCTTTTATTTCAGTCATCATTTACCGACGTCAATTGATACGAGTTATCAGTATAACTGAGACAATTGGTTGAGTGGCTAGCACACTAAAAACAATCTCTCGGGAAACCGGGGATCGATCCACGCCATGGTTGACCATCCTGACGAGAGGTTTATCGTGGTTTCCCTCAGTCGTGAAGTGTACACTGGGATGGTCACTCAAGAGTACGCCGCAGACATTCACGTCCCACTATCCAACACACCTAATAAAATAACCTTTCATCTCATCTTCCTATTACCTCATTCAAAATTCACCTACGTCAGTAAATCTAAGTTATCAGAAGACTATACGAGTCGTTCAAAATGAATAAAATTAAGCTTCATAAAATTATAACACCAACATCAAATTGTATCAGAAATTTGTATTATCAAGTTGCAAATAAAAATAACTATACCATAAAAAAAAAACTAGAAGGTTTTATGGTTTCCATATCATTCCCAGTTTTCAGAACGAGCTTTCCAGAGTTGAATTCCCGTCTCGTCGTCCTGATCTTCAACAAGTTCGACAGCTTTGCGCACGTCACCACATACAACACGACCGAGCTAGCCTCTACCAGAGACTTCTTCAGTCGCAGAGTCCACCTCGCGAAGAACAGACTATACGCGCCATGCATACAGCGTTCAAGATTCGAGACATTGACACAAAAACTGGTAACCTTCGAAGCCAGCCGTGGATACCAACCGAACAACAAATAACAGCTTGGTCGAGTTACTGCGTGTCTATAGCTGCGCAATACGATCGTGTCACGTGACTCGAACCCGGCTCTTCCGAGGGGTCGTAGACACGTTTTATAGCAATACATTCAAGATCCCTGCTGCACAACTGTTACCGCCAGACCATTCAACGACATTACCTTTTGACGGGGTTGGCAATTGTAACTACCCAGCTGTATAAAATACGGTGGGTTTTATTGGCCATTAGCCATCTAAAAAAAAAAAAATATTTCGACTACACCCCAAAACGGGTTGATTCAATTTGATGCTGTAGGTACATCTTTCCAATTGTGATGATAGGTTTTCGTTTTCCTCGAGGGGTAAACAACTAGTACATTTGGTGTGACACACCTAATTTCAGATTTCAAGGATTTCAGAAGGATTTCAAGGCATTTCGTGATAAGTGTACACCAGATTTAAAGAGTTGTTGACCCCTCGGTTTTCCCTTATGATAATTCAGTTTAAGCCAAATTGAGATGGAAAAAATCAATTGGTATTTTTTTTCATTGCATTCTGTAATACTGTTTTCGAACAGACGAAGTTTCAAAACAAACAGGTTTGTTAATATCTCCTGGAGTTTTTATTTTCGTCTTGTGAACGACATACAGGTCAAACGAAGTGTCCAATAAACTTTTCTGGACATTGATGTTATACCAGAATAGATAGCGATTGAATTCCACTAAATTGAATTAACCCGTAAAAAAGTACAGGTAGGCCCTATATACAACTCCAAGATAATCTCATGCCCTATGAGTCCACAGTCGATTTGGCAAAAAAGTTTTTTGGTGGTAACTTTCGAACGGTATGAGATATCAAAATTGAAATCCACATGGAAAAAGCATTCGGTGATGTTTTCAATTTCGTTATTCTATTGGAACGAAATTTTATGTTTCCAATATATGTTTCAACCAAGTTCGAAGAAATGTAGATGTATAGGCTTCAAGAAAATATAAATGTATGATACTGTGAAATTAGAAATTGACGAGTTTTCAAACAAGTTGGTTGTATATGCCTATACATAATGGAGGTAGGCCTATAGTGACTGGAATTGCACGTAAATCGAAGTGTTCTATGGCATTCGAGTACATTCCAGCACGCTCATCTTCCAAAGCATAGGAATACATAATATTTGGTTTCCAAGTAGAATATATAAGTTTGAACCCAATACTAATTGCGTAACGTTTCTGTGACAGCTATACTATTACCTATACTTCAATGGGAGGTATTCTCGAACTGTGTAGATTGTAAACGTAAAATCCAAGCCTACACTCAGCCACTCGACTAACGCGATCTACTATGTTGGTTTCCTCTAATAATCCAGCCTCTCCCTCTCTCCTATATACACAGTCTACATAATTAGACCCTCCAGTTTGACAACGTTGTTTTTATTCATTCAAATTACGTAACTCGTTCGAAAAAACATTTGTGGGTTTGGTATGGGCTCGCCTGCATTTTATACCCGACATTCCGACCAATCTTTAAAAAGAACGGAAGGCGATTTAGCGAACTGAATATACACTTTTGATAACTTTTGAGCGGTTGGCAAAATTAAAATTAAGTTAATCACAGATGATTTCCATACCGGTACCGGTACTTGAAGAAAACTCGATAACTATATATTTTCACGAACTATAATTTTCAGTTGTAGGCCTATTATATATACTTATATCCACGAAAGAAGGTCGTCTACCAATATGCACACGCAAACATCACCGTTATGATTGTATTTTAATGGTGTCCTATCTTTTTAAGGACGAGATTTACGATAAGAAACGTCACTCCGTCTTTCGAAAGCTTCCAATCCTCAAAGTTGGAGCGATATTATGTAAATACCCAAATTTGTACAATCTTTCATATGTTTGAGTTGGTTTACGACTTTCTTTCTTGCATACAAGTATAGACAGGTACACTATATATACAGCTGATCAAACAAATGAAAATTTCGGTGCAGTGAAAACTGAAAATTAGAGGAAGTAAGTTGAATATCTAGCTATCTACCTAACGTAATATCCAACTAATATCTCTTTTGCAGATACTGAAAACATCAGAGGTTGTACAAAAATGAAACTGGCATGTCTCAGACTTGCATAAGACCGTTCAACATACAACCAGAAGAACTGATATTGCATTGCTTTTTCGACCCCCATGAGGACAAGTTCTGAATGCATCTTTTAAATAACAATATTCCGGATAAAAAGTTCGATAGTATATATTTCACGATATACTGAAACGTGATCCGCCATTCAGGAGACCGGAGTTCGATACCCAGCATGATATACCATCCTGACAGTGTTTTTTTCGTGGTTTCAATCTGAATCTGAGTGAATACTGGGATGATTTCTCAACTAGAGACTATGACCGTTTCCTTCACACTATCCAAAGAGAACTAATAAAATAAGATTTCGTCCTATTATCTCATTAGTTATTTACCGACGCCAATAGATTGGAGTCATCAGTGAAGTCGTTGCCTATTTAAAGGACATTACAACCCTAAAACTAGATTTAATTGAATGACGACATTTTTTACATAATATTGGAGGAAATTAGAAATCATCTTACTCAATCTTCGAAGTTATAATTGATTAATTGGTCCACCAAACACCATGAGACATTGCATATAGGCATTACCGATTCTTTATAGAAACAAACAGAATCTAGTAATGTCTACTACGTCACGACTCAGACAAAAACCCGGGTCTTGGAGGAAAAATATATTAATTATTTCTGAAATTAAGATGATGATTTCTAGTTTTCTCAAAAATTAGTGAAATAAACATTGTAATTATTAATTAAAATCTAGTTCCGGGGTTGTTATGTCCTTTAAATAAATATTTCGTGTTACGATTATAGCATGCGACATCCTTTCCTTATGGTATTTAGGCTTTATCTACATCGCATCCCATACACGAAGCCTTACTCCGTCTGCAGGCATCCTCTCTCTCTCTCTCACCCTGCTATTTTGACAGTAGTCACATGACCGATACCCTGTAGCAACCAATCACAGCACAAGCTCGAGGAACTACTTATACCGAGCTATAAAGGTGGCCGAAGATCCCGTAATATAATGACCGGTTTTTTCGTCGGCAATCCAACGAACTGATTTCATAACATCCACACAAGATCTCTCCGTCTCTCTCTCTACGCCAGCTAACCTGATCTCTCAAAGCACGACTTATTGCTTTTAAACGAGAATAATAACGCCATAACGCCATCAGTCAGAGAAGATAAAAAGCTACTGTATCGATAAGATGTTTACCCAATCTTGGAATGAAATAGATTATACAACTGAATTATAAGATCATTCGAAAAACATTACACACAAAAATACTCACACATTCGAATTGTATTCTGACATTTGTGTGTGAAATTTCGTGTAGATCTGAAAAGGTATTCGCCGACTAAACTTGATGTCTATAGTTTTGTTTCACGGAAGATGTATGGTCGTCGACGTCGATAATCTTCAGACATTTTATACTGTTTTGAAAGATGCAGGTGTGTTTTCAACAGTAAACCTCGACTTGAAAAATCAGTGTCTCAAAATACCGCAACTTTACAAATACAGTGGTATATGCGTGCGTTCTTCATCTTTTGTGAATACATAAAGCGGTGAAATACACTGACATAAGAAATGAAATTGTTATGGCGAACTTCTTGACCGACCTAACACAACTGCCAATCAGGAACGTTCTAACATTATGTTCAAAATAAGAACAATATGGCAGTTGTCGAGGAAGATTTCGATTTTGACATTACCGGTATGGTCAGTCACCATCACAACTTCTAGAACAGTGCTAAATATTGCATGCTGCAGTTAATATGAAGTGAGCCTGTATGTAACCCACCTTTTTAGGTTCATGTTTGTGTATGTTTTAGGGTTAAGTGATGGGTATAGAGTTGGATATGAGTCTAATGGAAAGAGCGACTGTGTTAATTCACGGTTCAAACCTCATCCTACCTAACACTTGTATCCACGGAAGAAGAAATCGTCTACCAACAAAAAATTGTAAAAACTTCAGTTATCACATATTCTGGTTGTTAATTTAAACTTTCAACGCTATGAAAAATGTAGTTTCGTTTCTTATCATCAGTACCATCTTGAAAAATCATAACATCCTAAAAATATAGAGATATAGGCCTATAAAAGAATATGAGGATATAAAGATGGCATTTATGTTTGTTCGGTTGGTACTTCTTCTTTCGTGGATACAAGTATACCACCTAACATGAACCTGAAAACGTAGGGTTCACATATATACGACAATATACGTCGACTACTAGAACCACAGATAATCGATCTATGAGAACAACAGCAACAACAACATACCCTGCATTTTCCGTGACTGCTATGAACATGTGTCGTACATCCCAATGTGGTAACTACTCTGTTCTTGCACCCCCGAAGTCGATTATAACAATACAATTATCTATATCCAAGGTTATTATTCCCACTGTAATCCACCGCGTAGAACACCGACCGCCATCCAGTGGTTCATCACCCGCATACTGTCACCTGTTGCTCACGTCCTACTACGTCACACGGACCGAGAGGTACACTCGCGTCGCAGAGTATAGCGGTGGCGGCGGTGGCGACCCAGTTGCCGAAACGACTGGCCTCAATCCCGACAGGCACGGTGTTATGTCGGTTGGCAAATCGCGCGACGAGCTCTTTTGTCACACACTCACAAACAAACAATTCACTACGTCACGATCACAACAACTCACTTCATCAAGACGTTAAATTTATACGCCACACAATATTTAGTGGGAAATTATTATTATATATGTAATTCTAAACGCATTAAATGATTGGATTGTAGACCACGTTCTAAAAATTGTAATCCCTGTATCTATATTTTATTTTTAATCGAAGTCACAGCACAAATATGAATGTAACTAAAAAAAAAACGGTTGAATTTAATCAACAACCTGGGAAAATCTATATATAGCCACGGTGTATATTTATTTGTTTTTCTTCCAAATCACTTTCCAAAAGCAAATAATCACGTTATCATGTAGTGTGACGTCATTACCTCACAACTATGTAGTAACAACACTGTATAAAATGTCCGTGCGTCTTCTTTTGACAACACGTCACAAACACACTTCACCCGCGGTAACAAATCCACCAACACACACACACGCACACACACACACGATAATAACGCGTTACACTAGCGTTTTCCGGCAGTTTAAACTGCGGTAAAAGTGTTTCGTGGCAGTGATATATAAACCGCGCACGGCACCGATCTGACTGTATATCCACCGCGCAAGAGAATGGCTGACTGACTGATGGACGAGCGGCTGGCTAGCTGGCAATCGTGTTTGGTCGGATAACCACGAGCACCGACTCCGCTGGCTCCTTCCTTGGACTGGTAGAAACGAGACCGCGACAAACGGACGCGGCAACAATGTAGAGTCGTTCAGGCTGTTTTTGACGTTTCGCACATCGCGTACATGTGGCACGACTGGATCCGTATCGTGCACCGACCCCTACTAGAAAAGTCCTTTTTCTATCTGGCTTAACCAGTCGATCTTATGATTTTACAAGGGATGAGAAGAACAGAAAGTTTTTTTAGCCTAGTCCAAGTTTGGACGTTTCGCAAATCAAATACCGCACAACCCGTACAGTTTGAACCAAAAGTGTCAGTCACACTGTGCCAGAGTCCTTTTATTACCTAGCTAGAATAAATCAGTCACCCTTGTGGTATTGCATGGGATTTTTCAGGTATCAGACAAAGAGAAAACGGACAATTATTTTCGATTCAAGACCTAGATTAGAAGTCACATTTTTTTCGAAATAAACTTCTATATTGAAATAAAATCTACGTAGATTTGTACCTCCAATTTGTTTTAGACTGCACGTGTGGGTGTGTACTGCTTGAAGCAGAAGTAAAAGTCTTTCTGTTACCTGGTCAAACCTGTTGACCATGTTATACTACATAGGATTCAACAGGTATCAAACGACAGAAACACTCTTACTTATACTTCAAGCCCTACACTGTCTATTACTTTTATTGCGTAGGCCTACAATGTCAGTGCACTTTCTTATTGATGCATTTTGATGTGACCGACCAAATTATGTGTCCGCAAGTGTGCGTATCTTGTCGTAACACCAAATTCGTATTCAGTCCCAAAAAGTGCGATTCTGAACCAAACTGAGGCAATTGTGTTGAAATGTTCTAATGACCATTATTAAATGACCTACAAAAAACACGTGAAAATGTCCCCGATGTATACTAAAACTAGGGACTATGAAGCCAGAATTTTTATAAAAATTGTAATAATAAAATACAACTGGCTTTTTATGAAGGGTTGCCTGAAGACACAGTATAAAATATATGAGATGGAATAGAGATACATAGGTAGATAAAACAATATAATAATAAAACGACACGGAGTTCTTATGACGATACGGTACTATAAAATTATAAAAGGCTTATAGGCCAATATAACTGAAAAACAGAATAAAATGACTTATCGACACTTACGTACGGCGATCAGCGCAATCTTAATGACCTACTGGATTCTGTACATGATTTATGAATATCGAAATCGAACTTTTTGAAGCGAGTAAGCATATGGACTGTCACCAATCTGTAGCAAGTGTCGGAGATCTTTGTAGTTTGTTTTTCTATTGTCCAGCGAGATGACAGGTATATAAACATGTCAATCATCTCTACAGACTTCATTGGACTCATACACTGTTGCATTTCCTTCAAAATATATTATACTTGAGTTGGTTAAAATCTGAAAAAGTTGAAGTTTAAATAATCTACAAATGTAAACAATCAGAATGAAAACAACTTCATATAATACTATCGTCTCCAATAAAAATGTAAATATCAAAAATGACTGAGAGTTTTGATTTAAGCAATTTAGCAACGTCGCACCACAGCCCTTACTTCAAACTACAAACTTGTCTCCAAAATGCAGGAGAGAAGAGTTCCTTTGTTACTATTGAGCTATGATCGAAATTTTTACCTAGTAGTTAAGCTGATTGAAGGGATATGAACACTTGCCAGTGATTGGTGAGACAAGACTATATTAAATATACTTATAAATCCCTATGTAAACTAACATCACATTCTTACAAAAATAAACTTTCAAGTTTGTTTAGGCCTATTGCAGACGTCGAATAGTTTGGCTCAGTATGCACAAATGTGAATGCACGGGTGTAAATATTACAACCTATTTGCTGAAGTTTGGACAACACAAATGGTATCGTTTTGTTTATATTCAAAGGTATACTGGGATTTCTCTCACAAAGATAAGAAGGAATTAGTGGCATAAAGAAACGGTGGGCCTACTCTAATTTCGGTCGCTAGAAATTAAAAAAGAAATAGATCGGATGATGAATATTTACAAAAACTCATACCTTAGTGCGGGACTCGAACCCACGCTCGACTTGACTCGACTTCTCAACGGCAAAGCGTTAGCTCACTGAGCCAGAAGGGATTTCATATTTTTCTCAAATGTTTGTATAAATATGTTCAGTATAATCAGCCGGATAACCAACTGATTTGAATATTTATTTGACAATTCAAAACAATTCAAATTTATTTTAAATTAATATCAATTCACTCCCAACGTATGTTGCATAAATTGAATCAAAATATAATTATTCGTAGGAAGTAGTGTTCATTATATTTTTCAATTATTGCACGATTCATTTTTATGTCGACTTGAATTTTTTATTGGTTCAATAATTTGTTGATTGATTGATTATTACTATAGATGAATCGAAATAATTTTTGAATTATTCTCACAATGCTGTGATCATAAATAACTTCCATTTGATTCCACGCACGGTGAATTTGACTTCATTTTAAATTATTTATATTTAATTAAATCAATAAATCGATTGAATCAATAACTCTGAAAGTTATCAGAATTCAGCTTGGGGTCATTAAAATTAAAATATCTCATTATCTAATTACAAAGTATACCAAGTTTCATGTTGGTATTGCGATTTGCATGAAAGTTCGATATCTCGACTCCTCTATGACCAACAATCTTCTAGCATATTGTATTGGCCGAACTGACACAACATGCATATTATCAAATTTGTACGTGGAAACAGTAATTGCCATATTACATATCAACAGGGTCCAATTACCCACTATAAACCGTGTGTAAACGGCTTACTAACGACAATATCGCGTTCAATTATGACTACAGATAAAGTAGTGCTGCCGTTATAAGATACGACAGCTATATGTTGATGTGGGACAAACTATTAACAATGAGAATGTTTTCAAGTTGTTAATGTTTCATGGAAAATTTCCAGTTTTTCTTTTCCAGGAAAGAAAGCAGTATTTAAATGAACTTTTTTTTTTAAATAGGCCTATATGTATTTTTTTCATTTGTAACCAACTTTGAATTGCATACCATAATACCGGCTTCACAATAACAAATGTTGACATTATTTTCAATCGTTTGATTCATATCCTTTATCCCCATTCGCACTTCGCGCTCCAGAACTAATCGAGTGCAGTATCTAATAATTTGTACGTCTCGCAGGACATTTTGATTCCTAGCATTGTTTGCCCTCAAAGAATCGAATATAGGTATCTGTCATGTAACAAACAACAAACAATCGTATACATAGCAACACAGAGAACTGGTGGACTACCATAGATTGTGATTGGATTGGATATCAGTTGGTGGACATTGTTGTTCGTCTCTTTCGAGAATGTGTCATGTCACTTGAGATAAGCCTATATGGACATAAAAATGAAACTTTTCACCATATGTATGTGGTGTAATTATAGTGACGCTTGTTGAAACTTACTGCCCACATTCCAGCTGCGAATGTTTGGGGTTTTGCGGCACGTCGTAAACCCAAACATCCACTCATTCATGGGCTCAGTAAAAGTGAGGTTATGTTTTACGGTCCAGTTTCTTTGAGTCAATTCTTGAGGACCGTGGGCTGAAGTACACTGAACTAGTCTGGTAGGTCTGCACTACACATCGAGTTGTAACACAACACTAATTTTTGTGAACCTAGATACAGAAATTTGTAGGCCTGAAAATTGACTAATGACCATATAATAGCTCAGTGATTTAGAAACAAAAAAAATTTTGGCTACAAATTTTGAAACTTTCCAAAATGTACATAAATTTCACCTAGCTTATTTTCAATGTAAATTTCCAAAATTCGATTTCCAGTACGACATACTTCAAACGAGTGACGAGAATAAACAGGAGTGGAGATTAAACACTCATACGAGATTAGAACGCATGAATGTCGTTGTCCTTACTTGTAAATGTACCTGCGTCTGCACGAAGAAGCTCAGACTGCACGGTTAATAAGGCGCCACATACCTGCAAGCAAACAGAAACTAGGTTTAGAGATAAGTCACAAACTTCTGCAGGTACTTTTTACTAGGAAAACGCAGCACATTCGTTGACGCGTTGAAACATGAGCGAGATATTTCTAAGAAATCAAAAGCTACACACCTTGATGTTGAAGATATCAAGTCCAAGTCACTAATCGACATGTTATACGGCTCTAACTGTTTCTGCATGTTTCATTCTTTCATATATATTGGGTTTAACGACGCACTGTACTGATGACTACGATCTATTGGCGTCAGTGAGATGATGGGATAATGATATAAAAAGTGTGTTTTTGGATAGTGTGAAGGAGTCGGTCGTAGTCTGTTAATGATCATCCCAGAATTAACCTGAACGAAAAATCTCTGTCAGGATGGTCGACTATGGTGGGAATCGTTCTATTCATCATTTTAATCGTTATATGCCGCTCCGTCTTAGAATTAAATATTTTTCATTTTCTCAATATAATACATGTATTTTTTTGTTGAAAAAACGCAGGAATCAAATTTATTTACACTTACATTATAAATACATGTATTAAAAAATTTGAACGCTCTGTGGAACTTTCAAGCTAATCGAATTGAATTTGTAAATTGAAAATTTCACCCAATTCTTATGGGGATTTACAAAATTTTCATTCTTTTTTACAAACAAAATCACACCGATTTGTTACAAGAAAAAAAAACGATAGAGATACATATTGTGGTACCTATACCAATGTTCAGAAGAGGTTTCAAGTCAAATTGGAATTACTTTGTATCACGTGTAGAATACAATAATAACAAAACAATATACAACAATATATACAATATATACAACAATATATAACAAAACATTTATTACAACAACTCCTAATTTTTCAATTTTTTTCTGTCTTCATAACGCTCGTCTAAAAGGATTACAGGGATACATATTCGACTTGAGATTATACTAACTATATATAGGATATAGGTCGAAAATAAAAGAACCAATATATACCAAATAATGGAAAAAAAATACACCAACTAATAAGCAGCTAGAAAATACATGAAGCTCTAAAGTTGGCCTTCCATGAACGCGATTTGCGTTTCGCTTTCACAAGGCGGTGGAATTGATGCGAGCTCAACAATCAAAAATCGCGTAACTTTCGTCACTGATTGGTCGTTTTATCATCATGGTGGCTTGAAAAACCGCTTAGCGAATTCGCAATCCAAATAACGCGGATATGGAAGCCCAGCATTACGCACCATCTAGCGGATCTAAAGCTGTGGTGAATACTATAAATCGAATGCGCGCATTATGAGGTGCAGTTAAACTTGATGATAATAAAACTTCAAATTGTATTATCCCAACATATAGAAGGCTGTAAACCTCGATAAAAATAGAACAACATCCACTTAATCAGTTCGAAAGTTACGACCGAGTCGGGAGCTCATTGACTGAAGGATTTTTGTATGCTAGTCCGTGCTTCTTGCGCAATCTTGTTGGAGGCTACTTTTTTTAATTGAATTGACTGAATAGAGATGGTGTTTGTTCAACAAGGTTTTTGGATTGAATTTTTTATTTTTACAACCCCCAACAAAAAAAAAATTGGTACGAATTACACGAAAGCTATTCAGTCGAATGGTTCTCGACCAAATGATGGAAAGTTGCCTTTCTTCGGTTGCTTGCTGATTTCATGACGTAACATGTGATAGTACCAAGTGTTGTCACCAGGTTCGGGTCCAGCTTTTATCGCTACTAGTTTCAAATATTCATCGAGTTTAGCAATACGTTTGATCAAACAACAAGATAAAAATGACAGATTGATGCAAAAACACTAATAATGCAATGAACAAATTACAAAGGTTAATATTAGGGCATACTTGATGGATTTTTCCATATCGTTATAAATTTTTTTTTTTTTTTTTTTTTTTTTTAATAACATCGAAACTTGATACAAAATCATTGTTCCCCAATTAAGGCTAAATATACTTATACTTATAAATATTATAAATGGAAATATATTATAAATATACTTTTTAATCATTTTGGATTTCAAAAACGTGAAAAAGGCACAAAATTATGAAAAAAATGTGAAGCTATTTGTTGTGAATCGGCCCAGAGGAAAATGTTTGGGATACATGCAGGCAATGAGTAATCTAGGTCAAGTTTGAGTACTATTTATTTGATTCAATTCATTTTACTACGTCCTGACGTTACAAACAGGCAAATTATTGTTAGGCAGCACCAAGATGCATTGAGGGTTGCGTTGGTTTACCCGTTCCTTATGGTGTATCAGCTCAACTCTCAATCTCGTTCTATTTCCTGATTACGTCATACCGATCGCTTGCTAATAGGCCTACCTATATACTGTTGTTTTGTAGAGACTTGATGTCATGTCTTACCTCAAATATGTGCATCTAAGATGAAGTGCATATTGGCATCCAAGATGCGGGAGAAGTAAACAAATGCGGTAGAAGAAGGATATATTTACAGAATTTACTGATAATACAATAAAATAAAATATGAATACTCATTGGTTTGGGGTATGTGGACTTGACACACACGATTTCGATCACATATATAAACCGTCCAGAAGTTAGTTACTTGCAATATAACAATTGTGTTATTATGAATTACTTCACAATTTAAATCTCCGTTTTACTTCGTAAGAGACTGTCTCGGGAAAGTGAGCAAACGTAAAACGTCATTTTGCGTGTATTTCTAAACAGTTTTACGGTAGTTCCTTTTATCACTACTACACTACGCATGATCGGTGTGTCTAAAGATTTGGACGGTAAGTTGTTACTTATTTGTAGTATTTAAATAATTGGAACCAGCAAACCAACGTTGCGTTGGTTTGCTCTCTTGCTTCTTGGACAGCAACTGTAGCCACGAATTCTATATATTTTGTTGACAATTTTCATGACAATTTTCAGAGGTTTGAAAATTTTCAATTTTCAACATCAATTTCTGATTGTATATAAATTGTTACAGAAGAAATTAGACCTCGAATTCACTCTTAGCAATACTGTAACGATTGGCTGAGCCACCTCATACAGGTATTCATTCACTTACAAAATTGTCAAGGCTATAGGAAAAGTAAATTGACTATACAGCTGGTGAAATTTATGCTATTAGTTTTATTTATTAACAAAGCAACGGCTAAATATAGTCGACACACTATTGTCAAATTATACAAATAATGCCTGGGCCTACATTAGCACGTAAATGTATAGTAAAACTCGCAATGAAAGTAAAAATGATGAGTAAATAAGATGATTACTGCGGGCTTGGCTCAAGTTTTTGAACATTGATGGATCTTAGCTAAATGTTTAACTTATCGGCAATCACACGTGGGTGGGCAGCACTCTTTGAGTTCTGTCTCATTTGAGAAGGTTTTAGAAAACGCCCCATATTTGAAAAGCATAAATGAGAAAAGATGTTGGAGATTTTCATTGAGAATTTTCATTGCATTCACAATTTTCACTTTATTATTTCCACGTCCCATCACTAGTTGAGACACTACCTTCCGCTACACAAAGAAGATCGGTTTGAAGATTTTCAACAACACCAAAATATTCAAATAACTTACCAAACACAATTATCATCAACTCTATTTCAATGAAAAAAAAACTAGGCCGTAGAGAGATTTGATCCGCGGACCCACCGAGTATCAAACAAGAACACTAACCGGTCCACAATTTTACCATATCAATATTGGCGTGAAATGAACCACCCTTTCCGTGACGATCCCCTGAAGGACCGATTTTCACACCCAGACCCCACGAATCTAGTAACGTCCTGAAAATAACTAGGACTAGGCCCTACTACTTTTCAGACTGCCGAGTATGGAAAGGATACAATGGAAATCGATAAACGACGGTGCAAGTAGAAAGATGAAATAATTTATTTATATATACAAACATAATAGAACATGAATGAACAAATAATAATAATAATAATAATAATAGTAATAATAATAATACGGTTACTTGATGTGTAGGAAACATGCAAATACAATTATTAGACCTGATAATGGCACCCAATAAACAAATCAATCATTCTTTATGAATCAATCTCAAGCCTCGACAGATCTGATAAACCGACTGATAACGATCTTGTGAGCTAATCACAAGATTGGAGACGCCGACTTGGACCAGGCGCTAAATGATCTCGCTGTCGATGCGCCTTGGAATCCTAATATTCATTCACCAATCAAAAGGTCTGACACTCTGGCATCATCCAATCAGAATACCGACTAGCTCACTTGGACTAGTCACAGGGCTAGACTTGCATGCTGTCACATCGTGCTGCTTTACAGACGAGGTGAGTGTCACAACAACCACGCTGGCCTGACGGTCGACGGAGATGTAAGTGATTGAGAGAATACTGTTTGTTTCCAAGAGAACAACGCGTTACAACAGCGTGTATACGAAGACACAAGATGCTAGCAGTAGAGAGCTGACGGCACTTATTCCAGCACCACTCGGCGTGGTGGTAGGAGGAGGAGTGGTAGTGGAACCAGTGGCTGCTGTAGTGGAACCAGTGGCTGCTGTGGTGGAACCAGTGGCTGCTGTAGTGGAACCAGTGGCTGCTGTAGTGGAACCAGTGGCTGCTGTAGTGGAACCAGTGGCTGCTGTAGTGGAACCAGTGGCTGCTGTAGTGGAACCAGTGGCTGCTGTGGTGGAACCAGTGTTTACTGTGGTGGAACCGGTAGCTACTGGAGTGGTAGTAGGCGTAGAGCTTGACGGGCGAGTGGTAGTGGCAGTAGTGGTTGCTGTAGAAGAAGTTGTGGGCGTAGTGCTTGATGGACGACTGGTAGTAGGAGTGGTAGTGGCAGTAGGAGTGGTAGTAGTAGTAGGGGTGGTAGTAGTAGTAGGGGTGGTAGTAGTAGTAGGGGTGGTGGTGGTAGTAGGAGTGGTGGTAGTAGTAGGAGTGGTAGTAGTAGTAGGAGTGGTGGTGGTAGTAGGGGTGGTAGTAGTAGTAGGGGTGGTGGTAGTAGTAGGAGTGGTAGTAGTAGTAGGGGTGGTGGTGGTAGTAGGAGTGGTAGTAGTAGTAGGCGTGGTGGTGGTAGTAGGAGTGGTGGTAGTTGTAGGGGTGGTAGTGGTAGTGGGAGTGGTAGTAGTAGTAGGGGTGGTGGTGGTAGTAGGAGTGGTAGTAGGAGTGGTAGTGGTAGTGGGAGTGGTGGTGGTTGTAGGAGTGGTAGTGGTAGTAGGAGTGGTAGTAGTAGTAGGAGTGGTGGTGGTAGTGGGAGTGGTAGTAGTAGTAGGGGTGGTGGTGGTAGTAGGAGTGGTAGTAGTAGTAGGGGTGGTGGTGGTAGTAGGGGTGGTGGTAGTAGTGGGAGTGGTAGTAGTAGTAGGAGTGGTGGTAGTAGTAGGGGTGGTGGTAGTAGTAGGAGTGGTAGTAGTAGTTGGAGTGGTGGTGGTAGTAGGGGTGGTAGTAGTAGTAGGGGTGGTGGTGGTAGTGGGAGTGGTAGTAGTAGGTGTGGTAGTGGTAGTGGGAGTGGTAGTAGTAGTAGGGGTGGTGGTGGTAGTAGGAGTGGTAGTAGTAGTAGGAGAGGTAGTGGTAGTAGGGGTGGTGGTGGTAGTAGGAGTGGTAGTAGTAGGTGTGGTAGTGGTAGTGGGAGTGGTAGTAGTAGTAGGGGTGGTGGTGGTAGTAGGAGTGGTAGTAGTAGTAGGAGAGGTAGTGGTAGTAGGGGTGGTGGTGGTAGTAGCAGTGGGAGTGGCAGTGCTATCGCCGGTACGTCCCTCCATATTTTCGGACTCGAGCACTTTGTATGCACTGAACGTTCTGCAAGAAAGCGAAGTGGACGTTAAACACAAGTAAGGAACGAGTATCACATGGGTCACATAGTTTCCTGACAACTATATCTAGCGCGCCGAGTCATCATGCAGGAGACCGGGGTTTTATCCACCATGGTCGAAAATCCTGACCAAGGGTGTGTCCAAAAAATTGAATGGTTCCCTTTGATATCAGTGAACGAACGGTGATTTCCTACTATATTCAAAACACATGATAGAAAAACTTTTCATCTCAAACATCGTCCCAACATCTTCTCTTCCTTCACCGACGCCAATATCATTATGCACATGGTCTTCCAGATTTGTGCGAGAGTGCGTGCGTTCGTAACACGGGAAGGGGGGAGGGGGGGGGGAGGAGAAGGGATAGGAGATGAAGGAAGGGGGGTAGTTGGAGGGGGGAGTTACCAACTTGGCTATCTCTTGGAGTGATAGTAGGTCATTGCGTTAACACGGTATAGACTGGCGATGTGTAAAAATGATCACGTGTACAAGTGCAGGGCAGTGGTGAAGTGACGTGTTCATGTTTGAAACATGTGGGGTCAGGCAGGTCATAATTGAAACCCAATATAGATAAATAACAAGTATAAACAATCTATCTCACAGGCGCCTTAATCATGCTGTATTCTTTGAAATTCAAAGTCTCCTTTTAGAAGTTATAAACCGCGCCTAACGTTTAGATGAGTGAAGCGTCCTGGAGATCAGATTATAAACAATTTAATTTGTGAACATAGCTACAAAACAGGAATAAAAAATGAGGTTTAAATTTTGCTCGAATAGAATAAAAATTCGATAGATGATGAAATATTTTCAACAAGTTATTGTAACTCTCCAAGTATTTCTAGTGTAAAGAACAGTGTGATGTATTACATACATTTTGTTTCGGAGAGAAGTTCTGAAATAAGACTTGAGAATAGTTGCAGGCAATTCGGAGAATACGTTACTATATTGCACGGAGTAGGCCCTACTAGAACTTCAGACTGGGTTATAAGACGGGTAAAATACGCATTTTAGGAACAAGTTGGACGTGGAGAGATGTAGTTTCGAGGGGTTAACAACTTCTGAAATCAGGTATACACTTGCTATGAAATACCCTTGAAATCCCTGAAATCATTTGAAATCTCTTGAAATCCATGAAATCTCTTGAAATCCTTAAAATCCTAGAATCTCTCGAAATCACTTGAAATCTCTTGACATCCTTAAAATCTCTTGTAATCCATGAAATCTCTTAAAATCTCTTGAAATCCTTAAAATCTCTTGTAATCCCTGAAATCACGTGATATCTGTTGAAATCTCTTGAAGTCCCTCAAATCTCTTGAAATTACTTGAAATCCCTGAGATAACCTGCAATCTTGAAATCGCAAATTTCCAAGTTGTCAACCTCTCGAGTAGTTTTGAGACGATGAGGTTGGCAAGTTTGGCCAGCCAAATGAAACCCCAGGGAGCACATTATATAATAGGGTGCAACACCATCCCTCATAGACACATAACAACAAATAACAACTGATAACTACCACACAAACGTGTGTTTTCAATTTGATCACCAAGTTTCACATATTTGTTACTCAAGTTAACAACTGGCTACAAATTGTTTGTAGTTTAATAATAATAAAAGTCAATTTCACACAACTGATCCGAAATTATTCCCGATTCAACTTATTACTTTTATTAAATATAAAATTCATACCAAATCGACAATAAGAACTACGCCCGAACATTCAAAATGATATTCAATAATATGGTATCGTATAACTATTTTATCAAGATGTTTTTACAACCCAATACTACCCAATAAAACATGCGTAGACTGCGTTTTGAGAAAATGGAGCCAACTTTGATGGTATAGTATGGACGCACGAGGGAAAAGTCGATTCGAATCCCTTCAGGAATTAGGAAGTACTCATATTATATGACATTAGACCCTTCAGGAATTAGGAAGTACTCATATTATATGAAATTAGACCCATCAGGAATTAGGAAGTACTCATATTATATGACATTAGACCCTTCAGGAATTAGGAAGTACTCATATTATATGAAATTAGACCCATCAGGAATTAGGAAATACTCATATTATATGACATTAGACCCTTCGGGAATTAGGAAGTACTCATATTATATGACATTAGACCCTTCAGGAATTGGGAAGTACTCATATTATATGAAATTAGACCCATCAGGAATTAGGAAGTACTCATATTATATGACATTAGACCCTTCAGGAATTAGGAAGTACTCATATTATATGAAATTAAACCCTTCAGGAATTAGCAAGCTCACTCGGACACTGTAATTGTAAACACACTTACGTAATTACCAATCTGCTCAAATAAATAATACAATAAAATAATGTAAGCCTTGCGATGTTCGTGTCAATGTTGAACACTGTAAGATTGGCACTTGAGTCTCTCGTGTGAACATATACTATTATAAAGTTTAAACAGTCGACTTACCTGTGTTGCGGTGCGATGCGACTAGTTAGTGGTACTGAGTGAGCGTTGACCGTCGCAACCACCACGGCCACTAGGGCGACAACAAGAAGTCCACTCTTCATCTTGACTTGGCAGGGATCACAATGCTGACTGACATCGACATGTCGGCAATCACATTATATACCACTCGGAAAAACAATTCATATCGATTACCCATCAATGAATTACGTATGTGTTAATTGCACGGATTAACTGATTGTTTTGGTTAAAAATTAAATCTTCAAGTATTTAATCCTTGGAAAAGATAACATGCGAAAAATGTGAATAGTTACCAAGAAATCGGAGATAAAGTCATATATTGAAGGTTAATGTTTCTTGAGGTTAGCGAGAATCATAAAAATAATTTGTACAAATAATTAAATATATTATACGTGATGAATGAATAAGGATTAAAGAAGATTAATGTTGCTTCTATCGAATATTCCCGACTCACTAATAGATTAGATACCTGAGTGCACAATCTTGATCTACGTACGAATTGTTGAAATAGCCGATGAGTAATATAGATCTTTATTATATTATCTGATAAATGCGATTACGCCATGAATTATTATTAGTCCTGTAATAAGTCCGGATACCAGGCTACACGGTTTAATCAGCGTCACGTGATTTCGTCCTTCTGACGTCACTATTGATTAACAAAGCCCATCCGTCTTTGGGACTCTTACCGCGACTCCAGCATAGTCCTCGGCCTAGTTATGGCGTCAAGGAACTAGGACTATAACTCGTTAACATTTACAGAAATAACCAAAGACTATGGCAACATGTCCAGTAAATGAATATTTCCATTGTAGTTAGCACACAATCCTGGCACTGCTGAAGAGGTGGACAGAAGATTTGAAATGTAACTGACCGTGAATTTGCTACTATCTTGTGTTGTCATAGTATTTATTTAGTTCTTCAGTCAATGTGTACCAATCAAAGCCGTGGTCTCTACAAGAGACTAGGCTGCTAAGCCTAGGACGTTATTGCAAGTGAGAGTCGGGGTGAGGGCCAAGGCAAGCCAGCCTACGCGGTCTACGTCCAATGCTGAAAACGGCCTAGGCTGGGAGAGCCTAGAAAATTGATTGGTTGACGGTTATTCCTAGCTTTAGTTACTATGATAGCACAAGGTGAAAATAACGACATGGTCTCAAACACTGCAATAATGTGTCATGTATGATTGCCGGCGTGGTCAATTCATGAACGAACTTGCTTAACCACGTTATTTGCCCGAGTAATAATCACGGTGGGGCCTACTTGACGAAATAGCTTCCTGGACTTTCAACTGCCTATTGTAGAATGCTGGACCGTCATTCAGAAAATCGGGATCGTTTCTCATTGTGATCGACATTCCTGACTGAATGTTTTTCGTGGTCTGCCTGTCGTTCAGGTTGATATTGGGATGATTCTTCATCAAAATAAACTTTCTAGAGTTTCTACTACTATTCAGAAGCACCAAATAGAATAACCATTCATCTCATCTTTCAATCATCTCATCTATCATTCAGCAACGCTAATAGGCAATAGATAATAATCACAATTAAAATGCGTCGTTTAAACCAATATACCTTGATGAATTAATGTAATTCTACAGTTGATACGGACATAGATAGCTAGTATATATAGTACTCCGGGTAAAATAAAATTGTGTATCTAGTTCAAATTGAACTTCTAATACCGGTAGCTCTTCACCATATAACAGTGATTTACAAAAACCCATTCCAGAGCGCCACATACAACAAACTCGCTCATCCCGCGAACGAACTCGCACGCAGCGTTATCCTCGTGTCCACGTGAACGTTTTGATCAACACGATAAACCAATCGGCCGTGATGTTGCGTTAAAATGCTTTTAGCCGTGCAGTGTGAGGGGTTTAGTATCGACTGAGTCACCAGTGCTCCGACAGCAACTTGCACTAGCTGGTGATGACACGGTGCATGTTCGCGTCATTCGAACGAAATGGATGAAGGATGGATTCGATAGCGAAGACGAAAAAGTGTACGTATATAAATAGTCGGATTTGAGAGCGCGTCGTACAGAACCGTACCGAAAGCTCATCAGCGAAATAGAGCCTATTTTTAGTGGTGCATGAACGACCCCACTAACAGCTAGGTTATATGGGAAGTGTGGGAAGATCTTTTTTTCATATTGGGTTTAACGACGCACTGTACTGATGAAGAGATATATTGATCGGTGAATGATATATGAGATGGTGAGATGGTGAAAGATTATTTCATCATGTGTTTTTGAATAGTGAGAAGGAGTCGGTCGTGGCCTGTCGTTAAGGAACCATCCCAGTATTGAAGTGAACGACAGAGGGAAACCACAAATGGCACAAATGGTCGACCATGGCGGGAATCTAACCCCGAACTTCTGAATGACGATTCTGTGTGCTAGCCACTCGACCACTCGTCGCAGTGGGAGGCGGGGATGATGGAAATGGTATGATAGTGATGGTGATAATGAAATTAAAACGTGATAACATTTCTTACTTATTCAAGATCATTTAACTAAGATAACTATAAGATCAGATGACGTCGGATATATGATTGGAAAAATGATGGCATTCTAAGATGGAGGTTTCCGACGAAGGGTAAACTAGTAAATTTGGTTTAAACCTGATTTCAATTTTCAAGGGATTTCAGGGAGATTTCACGGGATACCAAGAAGATTTCAAGGGATTTCAGGGAGATTTCACGGGATACCAAGAAGATTTCAAGGGATTTCAGGGAGATTTCACGGGATATCAAGAAGATTCCAAGGGATTTCAGGAAGATCACATTACAAGTCAACACCAGATTTCAGGAGTTATTAACCTCTCGGTTTCCGGGGTAACGTGAAGGACCACCAAGATGGCAGCCGTCAATTGGCAATCATTATCCCTGCTGTTCTACGGACTTGCATATGACAGCTATCCGAATGGCGACAAAAAAAAAACGAGTGCTGTTCGGAATCACTCGGGCTTAGCCGACTTCGTCCCCTCAGCATGACGCTGTCAGAATAGGCTATCCGTTACTTGATGGGGGGAGGGGGGGAGGTTCCAACGTGAGCTTCTCAAGCAAGCGAAAAGAACGTGATTGAGATCGTCACGGTCTGCTATACGTGTCGTCACGTGAGATGGAGGTTCCGAGCGACCGTCTCTCTTATCACACACGACTAGCGCGCAGGTGGTTCGCGCTGGATACAAGTGTAGATATATCACTGCCAGCTTGATTCACATTTCACGATGTCACGGAACAGTTTAGGCACCAAATGAGAGACATTTGAGAGCTCATGGGAGTCGGTTTAGAGAGATATCAAGTTTTTTAATGATAACTCCCAAGAGGTATGAAATGCCAATACTATTATACAACGGAAACACACTTTTTACAATGATTCCAAAATGAGAACACCTAATAACTATCTATATTCCCACTTATATCGAGCCGCCCACGGTAGCTCAATCAGTATGAGGCACCGCTTCATAGAAACTGAAGTCACCGTTGGTTCGAGTCCCGCATAAGGCATGGGCTATTGTAAACGTCCTTTCACTTATCACATCATAGTTTCATAATCACCTGCTCATTCGTACCCCCGTATAACCTAGCTGTTGGTGGGGTCGTTAAGAGTACAAGAATCATAATCACGAGCGAGTAAATAATGAAAAGCAGCGCAGGTTTTGTTTTTCGGGATGAAAGCTGGCTTCGTGCATGTTCGGTCCATGATGGACAGGACATTTCAAATACAATCAGTTCAGCCAAAAGTATAAAGGTCCTTTTTCTACCTGACTAAACCAGCCAACCCTGTGACGCTGCATGTATCACACAAGTATAAAACGGACTTTTACGTTCGGTTCCCAGTTCTACATCCAACAGTCACTTTGAATCCTCCTGTAAGTCGCTCTCATGGGATTCAACAGACATCACACAGAACAGAAAACGGACTTTTCCCTTTCGTTCCCAGCTCTACACCCAATTCACTTTGAATCCTCCTCATAGATGCTCTCATGGAATTCAACTAGCATCGCACTAACAGAAAACGGACTTTTACATTTAGTTCACAGCTCTAAAACTCGAATACATTTTAAACCCTCCTGTTAAGGTCGCTCTCATGGGATTCATCAGGGATCACACAAACAGAAAACGGACTTTCCCCTTTCGTTCTCAACTCTACGCCCAAAAGACAGTTCAAATCCTCCTATCAGTCGCTCTCATAGAATTCAACAGGCATCACACAAACAGAAAACAGACTTTCCCCTTTCGTTCTCAACTCTACGCCCAGAAGACACTTCAATCCTCCTATCAGTCGCTCTCATAGAATTCAACAGGCATCACACAAAACAGAAAACGGACTTTTCCCTTTCGTACCCATCTCTACGCCCAAAAAAAGACACTTATTCAAATCCTGCTGTCAATCGCTCGTCGTCATTTGCATATCACGAGCACACGGACTATGCAGCATTGCAAAGATTATCCACAGCAGTGTGAGGTAATCGAGCTGCAACAGGGAACAAGTTTTATGGCTGTTGAAAGTGAGAATCACGTCTAGTCGTCTCATTTCATCAATGAATGCAATTTGTGCAGCGATGCCGTACGATGTGCACGGTCAGATGCATTCGACAAGCTGTGGATGGATGTGCAGAAACCAGTACCGACTCCCAAATCGTCTGGACACGGGGAATGGTCGGTGCCCGAGAAGCGGAACGAGCGACTGCTTACAAGTAGAGCCCGGATTTCATCCGACACTTTTTGTGGAATAACTTAATTGGGCCCACAAATCGTATATATATATATATATATATATATATATATATATATATATATATATATATATATATATATATATATATATATAAAAATCTTACCGAGAAACGTTAGTGACATATGCTCGTTTCAACCTCGGTGGCAATATTGGACATTTACAAATAGAGTCTAAGCTAGGCATTCAATATCATCACACATGTATATATATATAAATATATATATATATATATATATATATATATATATATATTAATATATATATATATATATATATATATATATTAATATATATATATATATATATATATATATATATATATATATATATATATATATTTATATTTATATACATATATATATATATATATATATATATATATATATATATATATATATATATATTTATTAATATATATATATATATATATATATATATATATATATATATATATATATATATATATATATATCCAGTATGGCAGAAACTCCCCGGCTTGCAAAGAGGTGTGAAGCTACTGCCGAGACACAAATATGTACGCCTTTTCAACGTTGAGTAACGTATCACGGTAATATATATATATATATATATATATATATATATATATATATATATATATATATATATATATTTATATATACATATATATGCACAAATTATCCAGCTGATGGTGGGTAGTCGAGCCCCCCCCCCCACAAAAAAAATATATGGTAATTAAAAAAAGGAATTTTGCCAACCCCACTCGAGAGACAAGTTGGCCCGCGGTCTCAAACAGCACCGTCATCACCTGTTCATTCGTTCCCCGTATAATCTAGCTGTTGGTGGGGTCGTTGAGCAACAATAAAAAAATTCATTCGTTCCCCCAGTAGCCTAGCTGTTGGTAGAGAGTCGTCGAGAAAACAATAATAATAATAATAATAATACATTATTTTTGCCAACCCTGGTCGAGCGGCAAGTTTACCACGGTCTTCAACCAGCACCGTCAGCATGCGATGACATACGGCTGGAAGTATGTGTTTTGCACACGGCCACCGAGAGCCTCCTCTTCCCACACAGGTAGGGTTGCCGTGCGAATAGCGCGCACGCAAACACCGCGCAGCTTGCAGTCGGGCGGATAGCAGGTGCCTCCAGTGCAGGTGGCGTCGCGAGGAACCGCCCAGCGACGTGGTAGAGGACGGACAGTTTTTACTTTTCATGATGAAAATGATATTTTTTTCTAATTTATAATGGGTTTATAATCAAGATGCATTGAGGGTTGCGTTGGTTTGCCGGTTGAAGATATTGACTTCACTTCCTATCTCTCCCATTTTGAAAATATGTATCAATTCACGGGCCACATCTTAAGAACTATCGATCGTGCGTAGATAAGTGGTGATAAAAAGAACTAACTTTAGGTTCACGTCAGCTCAGCTAATAACAGCTATCATCAAGTTTGTCAGCCTGTCGGCCATTTCTAAAAAACAACACTGGATAGAGTAGCGGTCCTCGGTTCTCAGAAAAGTACTCAGGAAATGGAACGTGTTTTCGAATAAGTGAAGCCACTGTCTCCAACCGGCAAACCAACTCAACCCTCAATGCATCTTGGTTCAAATTTTCACGGTAGTCGATTTAGAGAAACATATATTTGGTGCATGGCTTTTACTACGATTAATCATTGTTTGCTCAGCGAGCCCACCAACAGCTAGGTTATCCGGGGGTACGAATGAGCAGATGATTATGAATCTGTGAAGTGATGATGAGCGAAAGGACGTTTACAAAAGCCCATGCCTTATGCGGGACTCGAACCCACGCCCAACGGTGACTTCAGCTTCTGAAGCGGTGCCCCACCTGACTGAACTACCGAGGGCGGCGCTTTACTACAATTGCGTTTAAAAAAATGCTAATCACAAAACTAAATTATTCATGGGAGTCGATTTCCTGAATTTAGTTATGCATGAATAAAAAATCAGGTGTAGGCCTATAATAGAACGTCGAGTGTTCTCGATCGAATGGGTGGTGATCCTCCACTTCTCCACTTCTCCACTTCTCCACTTCTCACCATATCAAAGATTGTGCACTCACTCGCTCATTCCACTATTCAGTTACATTCAAGAACGTGTCTAGTATGATCCGAGTAGTCGAGTGGCTATCACACTAAACCGTCATTCAGGAGACCGGGATTCGATACCCGCCATGGTCGACCATCCTGACAAGTTTTTATTGTGGTTTGCCTCTGTTGTTCAAGTCAATAACTTCCTTAGCAAAAGGCCACAACCGACTCCTAATGCAAACACCTGTAAGATCTCTTAATCATTTGACTGAAGAATAAGAGATCTTATATTAAAATATGTTACACATTAATTACTTTTCAAATGAATATCGTTTATTTACGTATATGTATGTATACACAATACAAGAGGAGCAGAGCACCGTTAGAGGTGGTTACTTAGTGGTCAGGCATTGGGGTCATCACACACCTAATAAAATGACCTTTCATCTCATCATCTCATATATCATTCACCGACGCCAATAGATCAGTCATCAGTATACTGCATGTGCGTCGTTAAAACTCGATATTAATCAGTATACGTGTTGCTGTACAAATTGATTAGGACGCTCAAGAGCGTATACCGGAATAAAATATACTCGGCTATGTGACATGGGCTAAATGGGGGTGCTTGTGAATGGATAATTGTAGAAATGTGGTCAGTGGTTCAGGTAAGGCTTGACCGAGGGGTAAACACAACTAGTAAATTTGATGAAGGCCTGATTTCAGATTTCAAGGGATTTCAGGGAGATTTCATGACAAGTATACACTAGATTGCAGGAGTTGTTAACCCCTCGGACAAGAAGCAAGATGCATTGAGTTGGTCTATACCGGTTGGAGATGGTGACTTCACTTGACTTGAAAACAAGTATAGCCATTTCCTGAGTACTTTCCTGAGAAATATTGATCGCTGCCTCTATCTAGTGTTGTTTTATAGAAACGACTGATGGGCTGGCAAACTTGATGACAGCTATTATTAGCTGAGCCGACGTTATTGAGTAAATTTTAGTTCCTTTTATCACCACTTATCTACGCACGGTCAATAATTCTTTAAACGTGGACCGTGAATTGGAACATATTTTTAACATGGGAGGGATAGGAAGTGCGGACACCATCTCCAACCGGCAAACCAACGCAACCCTCAATGCATCTTGCCCATCGGGTTTGATACCCATGCAAGCCCATGTCACACAGCCAAGTATACTTCATTCCGGTATACGCTCTTCATGTGCCCCCGAATTGACATGTCACTCCAGCCACGGCCACGCAGCCAACCAGCGGACCGAAGCGAAACACCTTCACTCGACTCTGTTCTCAACTCGCAATTAGCCTAACCGCGTGCACACGGTACATACTCGACATCCACTGCTAATTACTCGCAAGTATTAATCAAGTAAGACTTGTGTTACTAGTTGGCTGGTTGGTGGGTATATATATAATTAAAACCTTGGGAGTTTGGTTCATTATACGTGCCTGCCTGCCTGCCCCCTGCCCCCCCCCCCCCTCCCCGTGACGTCACATCCCGCTGTTGTCGCTCCGGTAGTCATGCCAACCGCATTCGTATATCTTCCAGCAATATGCAACTTTTTGTACACGTTTCATAACTATATTTCGTTTCCACACAATGAATTCATATTTCGAATTAAAGTTGAGTGGAAATATATACAATTACATTGAAATGAATGAGCTTCAAGATACATTTAACCATTAATGTGACGTTAAGAGGGTATGTGAGTTGATATGACGAAATGCAGTTCATTGGTGATAATCTTCGAATAGTATTAGATACGAATTTATTCATTCAATCTTATTGGGTTTAACGAAGCATTCTACTGATGACTACAGAAGTTCTTGGATGCTGTTGTTAAGGAACCATCCTAGTGTTGACCTGAACGACAGAGGAAAACTACGAAAAAAAACCTGTCATGATGGTCGACCGTGACTGGAATCGAACCCCGGTCTCCTGAATGACGGTTCAGTGTACATTAACCACTCGACCACACGTCTCAGTATTAGATATGAAAATTCTAGTAAAGATGCAATACAGATATTTCAAATACTTTGAAGACGGTATGAGTAAAAACTATTCAACTTTTATTGTATAGATGTTCACCAGGACTGGTACACAACAAACAAAATTATAGCTAAATATCCATGAAAATGTTCAATTGACCACTAGTGATAGGCGTGGCTAATCGCCAGGGCCACCTTGATCATACTTCATGTGGAAATTAAGAGATACTCTGATAGGTCAATGTGAAATTTCCCAAATAACAAAGCCCATTTGATTGGAGGTTCTGTTTTGTGACGTTTATGGGCGGGTCAATCACTAGTCGTCAATTCTGAGGTGAGTATAATTTTATTCCACATCATTTTCAATGTATTATGGTGAACTGGGTTTTTCATGTATTAGAATTTTGACATCTCATACTGCAGTTCAAAAATTATCGCGAAAAAAATTATTTATTGCTGAATGGACTCCCAATTAAGGTCATATTTTTAGATCGGTAATTCGGTGATTCTCCGGTAATTTGGTGAACTTCGGTAACCTAACTGGACTTTACCAACACATTTCCCACTCTTCAAAGGAAGCTCTTCGAAGGAAGCTGTTGTGTTTCTAACCGTAAATCTATCCTGAAAAAACATCGAATCATCAAAAACGCGGATTTCGGACAGTTCCGGAAAGCAGTGACCCCACCGACAGCTGGGTTACCTGGGGGTAGGAATATGCGCGAGACCTTGACTGCCAGATGATGATACGAGGCCATTACCGCTGAATTCGTTGGATTGTTCGACGTTTTCGCAACACCTGCCCTGTTTTACAAGCACCGAGTAAAACCGAAAAGTGTATTCGACAGTTTTTTTTTTAAACAAACAGCTGCATGGCTATATGGGGGCTGAAGGTGTTCCTTGCTTCAATCCAAACACCTGGGGTTTATTGCAGTTGCCGAATTGGCAATCTTCCGATGGGGGGAGGGATGGGGGTCAACTCTATAAAGGAATTATATATACAACCACAGGGGGGGGGGGGTACAAGCCACAAAATGCGACAGAGGTACATATAAAATCTTTTTTTTTTAAATCTCATTTTGAAGTCTAGGGGGTCCATGGTCATCAAGTTCATTCGCTTATTAATATGAAGAACTAAAAAAAAAAAATGGGGGAGTAGCCCCACAGAGGAGCATTTGAAATCGTTTTTTTTTTCAATCGCATTTTGCAGTTTTGAGAGTCATATGCATATGACCAGCAAGTACATTCGCTTATTAGTAGGCCTACCAAAGATTATACTCTGATCTGGACTATGACTGGGTATAACATGCACAGTACACGATTAACAAGACAGCGTTTTAGCAATGGTTTTGCCAATATATAGCTGTGGATTAAAATTAGTATAATATAAGTTATGAGATGACTCTTCTACATTCTATTAGCGTTGGTGAATGATATAGGCCTATGAGATGATGGGGTGAAAGGTTATTGTATTATGCGTTTTTTGATAGTGGGAAGGGGTGAGCCGTGACTTGTCGTCAAGGAACCATCCCATTATTGACCTGAACGACCAAGGCAAACCACGAATATCCCCTATCCGGATGGTCGACCATCGCGGGAATCGAATCCTGGTCTCCTGAATGACGGTTCAGTGTGCTAGCCGTCACAGTAAAAGAATATTAAAACTTCAAAGAAAAAAAATATTTTTAATTATCCCAGATAGGCCTACCATGAAGAACAATTCAACAATAATGTTATACTGTGAGAAGATAATAAAAAAAATACCAGCACGAACTGCATACCGAGATGCGTGGCCGAGTGGTAACACACTGAACCGTCATTCGGGAGACCGGGGTTCGATTCCCGCCATGGTCGACCATCCTGAAAGGGGTTTTTCGTGGTTTCCTTCTGTTGTTCAGGTTGATATACTGGGATGGTTCCTTAACAGGCCACGACCGACTCCTTCCCACCATCCAAAATAAAATAACCTCTCATCTCATCATCCCATCATCTCATTCATCATCCACCGACGCCAATAGATCGTAGCTATCAGTATAGTGCGTCGTTAAAAACCCAATATAAAAGTAAAAAAACGAACCGCATGTTGAAATCAAGTGAACATCGAGGTAAGCTTGTGTGCCAAGTGAGTTTGGTCACCCTTGGCAGCGTGATGACGTAACGACTACAAGTACAACCTTCAAGACGTAACCTGAATACTGCCAACGAAACAGATGAAACCAGAAGCGAAACGGCTCTTACAATAATTGCACGTTGTGATTCGAGTGCACTGAATCAAGCGTCGACTTGTAATTCAATATTTGTGAATTACACACATTTCTTAGGCCACGTCTGAATAGATACTCAAATACAATCGAGTAAATAGAGATTATTCATTTTTTTATACATATATATATATATATATATATTGGGTTTAACGACGCACTGTAATGATCGTTAAATAATATTATCATCATGATTATTCATAAAATGATAAGAGTAATTATGATAATACAAAATGAAGAAAATGTAATGATAAGAAATGGAAAAAGACGATTCGGAAAGAAAAAAATATGAACGACAAAAACAAAATCGATTTTTTTTTTTTTTACCCAAACGAATGAATGTTGAATTGAAGATAGAACGGAAAATTAGGAAAATAAGAAGATGAAGAAAATATTAGAAACAGAAGGCGAATCTAGAAAGATGATTGAAGATTTTCACCCAATATAACTGTTGAATCATTATTATTATTATTCATCCCTCGACTTATTCATATGATTTTTAAAATTTGTTGAATGAGTTACACTATATCAAAAAATTTTAGGTGTTAATATCGCCTTTGTTTTGGTCCACGTTCACACGATTCTAACGTGTCATCTTTAGCCTTAATTAGGAAATTAAGGAGGATAGACGAATCATCTATGAATTTAGCAGTAGATAAAATTTATGTAGATTTATTTGAATTTTCGTTTTGATTTTGGAAAAAACATTACATGTAAGCGCAAGTGTGCATTGAAACACCTTGCCAATTATTTGTCTTCTAAAACGTGCCATGCTTGGTCCAAGCAGCTACCCAGCCTCCTAATCTGCCATTAGTACCGCTGCTGGAACCGCTAAGATACATACAATACAATACATCAATGTGCTAATTACCACACCTTACACGGCGTTATGTTAATCGTGCTACCATGCTGTCTGCTCCATCCTCTCTCTCTCTCTCTCTCTCTCTCTCTCTCTCTCTCTCTCTCTCTCTCTCTCTCTCCTCTTTGAGAAAATTATTTTTTCCGAGAAAAGCACTGTGATTTAAATAAAATCTGTGTATGTAAGTTACTTTACCGGTAATGTCTCCACTAACTGTAAATGAGTGCGTAAGTACACTTGCGGTCACATAAAATGGTTCGATCTGACATTAACATTTTATTAATTAAAATAAAAACTACTATAACCGCTAATTTTTTCACAAACTATGCGTGGAGTGGGTATATACACATTGTCTTCTATTTTTATTGAGTATAATATCAGTATATTTTTTTCAGGATGCACTTTAATGTAGCTTGATCGAACAATTTTACGTGACCACGGGTGTACGTCTGCAACAATGTACAGTAATTGCTGCAGAAGTCAAGTCATCTTGTATGATCTAACCATAGATAATACCTTACCGAGATACGTTACTCTTGCAGCCGACAGCGACATGTGATCGTTCCAATCTCGGCGGCCATATTGGATATTTGAAAATAGAATCCAAGCAAGGCATTCTATATCATCAAGTGAATATGGCGGAAACTTCCCTGTTTGCAAAAGCGGTGTGAAGTTACTGCCGACCGGCACATGTAGCTGAGTGGTTAGCGCACTTGCTCCACGTGACCCGGGAGGTAGTGGACATATCGGACCCGGTTCGATCCCAGCTACCGTCCATCTTTACAGGGGTTTTTCGTGGTTTCCCTCTGTAGTCTAGGCTAATGCCGGGATGGTTCCCACAATATAGGCCACGACCGCTTCCTTCCCACTATCCTTCCCATTACCTATAAAAGCCTTCATCTCATCATCCCATCATCTCATTAATCATTCATCCGACGTCAATAGATCTTAGTCATCATTACAGTGCGTCGTTAAAACCCAATATAGAAAAAAAAAATTACTGCCGAGACAAACAGGAACACCTTCTTAACGTTGAGTATAACGTATCTCGGTAATATCTATAATCTAACTGAGCTCGAGGGTGTCAACTCTGTCGATAACAGGTATAGGGACTCTATAACGGCGTCCAGACCTCAATCTGTCACACACATTAACCCATTTAGCTCCTATACCCGTCATGAAACTGCGATCGACCGTATTACCTGTCCAGCAGCAACAGCAACATGCAACCTTTTTTTATTGTTATCAATTTATCAAATAGATAATAAAAACACACTCAAGAACCAATAGAATCCACAAAGTCTACAAGGAAGAAAATTGACTGAGGGAGAAAAAAAAAGAATATTGTTGTCTGTATATTTTCAATTTTCAATTTGTAAATTGATTCATGTAGGAATGCGATTAAAAAAAATGTGAATATGATTGATAAATTTAGTGGCAACTATGATTTTTTTTTTCAATTGGGAAAACAAAAGTTAGAAACATTACAATTAACAAAATTCACATCGCTTATCCACAAAACCTTATAAGGGCTTGACTGTGGCGATAACATAAATAAAATAACTCCATAAAACACACAAAAAATAAGTTGAAAAACAGAGGGGAAAAAAGTGCAACCTGAAATTACGAAGGAAAACGAGACATGTGCAAAGTTAATCAATTGAAGAAAGGAGTAAGCACACAATGGATTACTGTGAAAAATGCTTGTGCAAAAACCCAAAATTCACACTTGCGCATGTAAGCATATGCGATAACATAGAAAGAAAAAAACAGTTACTGAAAAAAGTTATGAAAAAAGAAGTAATATGATTTATACAATGTACTATTATTCACGACATAATGAACCAGAGTACGAATAATACGTGGTGCGAATGAGCGGGTGATACGGAAACGACCAAGTGATCATAGGTGAAAGAATGTTTACAAGAACCCTAGTTTTATGCGGTATTAGAACCCACACCCGACTTCAAATACTTTGCTAGAGAACCGCAATGTTGAATGATAACTTGGAACAATCAATATGTCACCTCAGTCAGCTGCAGGCCTGTACTGTTCTTTTTTATTTCAACTGTAAATTTGAGTTTCTAATTTATATTCTACTCTGATCGCCTATTAACCACCAAACAATTCCAACTTTCAATCTGTTAAATAGCTAGGGATAGGATTCCTGGGTCACAAGAATAAATACTAAACAAACTTGAAACTCGTATATTCTCAAGTAAACCAAATATAAAGCATAGGCCTACACAGAATACCGAACACAGTAAATTAATGGATCACCACGCAATATATTACTATTAAAATATGGTAGGAACTTATATTTTTTTTAAACTTTTCTACCCTACTGTAAATTCCACGTGAATGAAGTTATAAGAGTGCATGCCAGAATGATGGAAAATAAATGTAATCATTTCAATGCATCGTTCAATTTTTGAACCGTGCCCAACTAGTGTAAGGAAAACTAGTCTTAACCAGTCCAAGGAAGATAAAACGTGTTGTAGGCGTACCGCAAGGATCCATTTTACGCTCTCCTTTATTTATACACTTACAATCAAGTGAAGCGAATGTTGGAGACTTATAAAGAGGGGAAAGATGACGGATGCAGTCACCATGACGTCTCGTCATACCGGCTTAAAACCCTCCACCCATTGCGCCTGCGTCAAGCGATTGTTGTCCGATAAGGGTGTATTAGGTCGAGAACCGTGGAGTGGAACATGTTGCAACGCGGAACTAATCCGCACCTGATGACAGACGGTATCGCTCGTACGGCACTAAGCTATATCTATCTACTCGACTAGAACTAGCAGACAGACTCGAAGAAAATATATTTCGTGGTTGTAAAACTATAATCCATCATCGGTAATAAAACTTTATATTATTTCCCGTCGATACATTTTGTTTAATCTCTGCTTAACGACCTCACAACTGTGGGTTATCTGGGGGTATGAATGAGCAAGTCTGATGGTGATGAAAAGTGAGAGGACGTTTACAAAAAAACTCATACCTTACGCCGGACTTGATTCCACCCCCGACTAGACTTCATTTTTCCTAAAGCGATGATTTAGTTGAATGAACTGCGGGGGTGGCCCCGTTGAATTGTAGAATTTATTTGGCAAAATAGCTCGAGTTCAGCTACACTGTGTATAAGCATTGCGTTTAAATGAGCAAGTCAAATCAGGTGTAGATTCAAGTCCCGCAAAACGCAAAACGCAAGGGTATTTGTAAATATTATTCATATCATCCGCTCATTTGAACACACAAATAGCAAAGCAATTATGATCATCAAGTATTTTTTACCGGAATTCATTACTCAAAAACAGCCAACACAATTATAAAACATCAAGTTATTAATATATTGTTCATTACAGTACGAGCTCATGTAAATAATTAAATTTACTCGATTCTTGAATGTTTTAATTTTTCAGTTTATGTTATACTCTATAGAATTATAACAAACTTAATTATAGCTCTTCAATAAAAGTTAGCCAACCGGAATGTTCTCAAAACTCCACAGTTGTATTCTATGTAGATATGAGCGTTGAAAACAAACTTCTATGACGATCAGCCAGGTCGGCTGACCTGGGTGTGGAGTGCGTAGTAATAAACACACAAGGCCAGAGGCAAATTCAGCAAGATTCGGACGGAGCGTTCACTTTGTTCATCCACGCTATGCCACGGACAGGAAGCAACGTTCTACATGTGACGGAAATCCAACATATTTACATTTAATAAAAGCTTAAATATTCAACACGCTGTTCAAATAATTGCACAGTTCCTGGTTTTTATATTAATCTGATCGCATTGAGGCCTGTGCCTGACAGAACAGACTGTAGATCAAACAAATCTAAATATCCTGATTTATATTACATTATTTATTGTGATGAAAAAAGGAATTAGAACGAGTAATGAAACGGTTTATATGACGAAATTTGTGTGCATAATATATTATTGAAGTTATACATCATAAAAGATGTTGAATGATAGAAAGTGATGAAAGATGAAAAGACGTGTACAAAAACGTATGCCTACAGCGGAACTCGAACCCGGGCCGGGAGTATTTTTTTTTAGCAAATAGCTGTTCAAAGCACGGTTGAAAATGAAATCTAAATGAAGTAATTATGAAGTATTTAAATGAGGTTTAGCTCGTGCATAAGGTTAAGAAAAAGGTTACTCTTCTCTTAATACACTATAGACTACAGAAATCAAATCAAATATATAGTTATACAATCTAGAAAGTTCATTCTCCGAAACACTGAAAATGTATAGGCCTATCTACCCCTTCACCGTTTATTTTCGTACATATCGTTTGATTTCTCTGGGCTGAAATTTAAAAAAAATCTTCATAACCGTAAATGCTCGAGGCACAATTATATTTCATTTTCAACATGTATATTGCTTTAGCTGTTTATTAAAAAAAAATACTTCCGCTGTAGGCATATGTTTTTTTGAACGTCCTTTCATCCATCATTACTTTCTATCATATAATATCTACTGTGACGTATTATGACATCGATCATCTATTATATGTAAAAAAATTAAATGGTCGGAAAAAAAAATAGTTAAAAAATAGTTATACATTATTTACATATTCATTTTCATCATGTTTGAACTGTTTGTTAAAAAAAAAAAGACTCGCACCCGTGTCAGTCCGGCTTGGGATTTCTAGAGCAGTGCCTCAATCAAACGGTTACATAAGTAAATGTATTGACCGTGGGGATGTGAGTTGATGATGAGGGGAGGGGGGAGGGAGAGGGGGGGTACAAAAACAAGATGAGTATTGCACACGAGTTGGCACAGTTTGGGGGCGCCAATGCTGGACGGAGGCTGTGTGTTCAATAACAGCTGGCGACGGAAACCACGTGACTGGCACGTGACTGATCGATCAGGCAACACGAGGACGGTAGGAAGTGGCATCCACACACGGGCGGTGATCGGGCAAGGGGGGCGGGGGGGGGGGGGGGGCAAGGGGGAGGTGAACAACTCGATCAAATCAACGGCCGGAACTGTTCGTTCACAGTTTCACACGATTAAACATACGTGTCTACACATTCAGATTTTCAACATCTGTTGAAATATTTCGATTTACGAAGCAATCGGCACAGGTAGCTCAGTGCTCACGCACTTGCTACTGTGTACCGTGGGAGATGAGGGCAGATCGAGCTTCGGTTCCCCAACCAAACGATCCCTGCTACCATCCATCTTTTCAGAGGCTGTTCGTGGTTTTCCAATATGTAACCTAGGTAAACCTATGTAACCTACGATGCAGGACACGCCTGCTTCCTTCCACACATCCTTCCTATAGACCTATGAAAACTTCATTTCATTAATCATTCATTCGACGACAATTGATCCAAGTTAAGAGCTTTGTTGTCCCCAATGTAGATATAAAACAATACCAAGCTCTGGTACTGACTGGATAACGGTTCGCCTCCAAAAAAATGAACCTTCGTCCAAAAATTCATCTTTTGTGATCGAAAATAATAATTTCATCAAACTTGAAAACCAAACAAGTATCAGTGCTATACAACTGTTTTCTAAAACAATGGTGTATGTAATTGGTTAAAAATCAATGATCATATTATTGAAGTTGAACCCTTGTGATATATCGCTTCCCCCCTCTCGCTTCCCCCCTCAGAGGGGAAAGGAGGGAAATAACTTTTGAGAGACGGATTGGATTGCTATATCGATTTGCTGTATGATTAATGACGTTGTTTTGGCATGTCCCACTGACGTTTATGGCGCGGGCAGCAGTAAGATGGGGGATGGAGGGGGGGGGGGAGGGGGGATCGCGATTCATTGCGCCTGACTTTCAGCTTGCTTGCATTTACAAGGATCTTGATGAGACGATACTATTGTATGTAACACAATGCCTAATAATCCGACGTTTGTTACAACATTACAAATTACATGTGCTGCTTGCCTTTCGGTGTGAAGGTGAAAAGACACACGGGTGGCGTGCAATTGGCGCATAGCATACGGGGGTATATGGGGGAGGTCACTTACAGTTCAGGTTAGTTTGGATAGGTTAGGTTTATTAAATTAGTTCCGGTGGGTTATTCAAGTTTAGGATGGTTAGTTTACTTTGGAAACTGAAATACTTTTATCTGCGGCGAAAAAGTATGGTCACAGACAGCGCAGTCCTGGTCTAAAAATGCATTGTTCTTTATTTAAAATGATTCAAATGGGGTAGTGAGACCTCCCTTGTGGTGCCCCGTCCAAAGATCCTACTTCCATCCATATCCTTAATTGAGAAACAATGCTTTTGTAATCAGTTTCAATTTTAACGCGCAACAACAACAACAACAACAACAACAACGTACGCACGTGATGACAACTAGATGACATCTAGATGTCACTAGATGGTCGCGGGGCCAATAGGATCCATGTCAGCGATGAGGACGAAGTTGACGTAAGTTCGAAGCCAGGCCAGTTTCAATTTTAACGCGCAACAACAACAACAACAACGACAACGACGACAACAACAACATCAACAACGACAACGACAACAACAACAACAACAACAACAACAACGACGACGACAACAACAACAACAACAACAACAACGACGACGACAACAACAACAACAACAACAACAACAACGACAACGACAACGACAACAACGACGACAACAACAACAACAACAACAACAACAACAACAACAACAACAACAACGACGACGACGACAACGACAACAACAACAACGACAACGACAACAACAACGACGACAACAACGACAAGGTCCGCATGTAATGATATGCGATAGGATCCATGATGTGAGCGATGGGAACGAAGTTGACAGGCCGGTCAAGGTGAGGCCATCTGTCAACGCAACTGCGCACTCGGTGAGACAAGTGTGTGGACCAGTGTGGATGCTAATCGAAACACTTGTATACTGAATAATTGATCTGGTGCCTTCAAGTGACCGTGTCGGCTCAGTGTCACCTGGACATGGACCACACACTCTCGTTCTGACTGGACTTGGCCGAACAGGCGTCCAACAACCATTTCATTTATATCGAGTTTAACGACGCACTCTACCCTGAAATCAGAAGAAATCCCTGATCTCTGCAATCACGAGAAATCACATGTAATCCCTGGAATCATCACAGGAAATTCCTGAAACCATAAAAAAATTGCAACTAATTCCTGATATTCCTGATATCACAAGACATCCCTGAAACCACAAGAAATCCCTGAAATCACAAGAAATCCCTGAAATCACAAGAAATCCCTGAAATCACACGTAATCCCTGAAATCGCAAGAAATCCCCGAAATCGCAAGAAATCCCTGAAATCGCAAGTAATCCCGGGAACCACAAGAAATCGCAACTAATTCCTGAAATCACAAGACATCCCTGAAACCACAAGAAATCCCTGAAATCGCAAGAAATCCCTGAAATTACAAGAAATCCCTGAAATCACACGTAATCCCTGAAATCACAAGACATCCCTGAAACCACAAGAAATCCCTGAAATCACAAGAAATCCCTGAAATCACAAGAAATCCCTGAAATCACACGTAATCCCTGAAATCGCAAGAAATCCCCGAAATCGCAAGAAATCCCTGAAATCGCAAGTAATCCCGGGAACCACAAGAAATCGCAACTAATTCCTGAAATCACAAGACATCCCTGAAACCACAAGAAATCCCTGAAATCGCAAGAAATCCCTGAAATTACAAGAAATCCCTGAAATCACACGTAATCCCTGAAATCGCAAGAAATCCCTGAAATCACACGTAATCCCTGAAATCGCAAGTAATCCCTGAAACCGCAAGAAAACCCTGAAATCGCAAGAAATCCCTGAAATCACAAGACATCCATGAAACCACAAGAAATCCCTGAAATCGCAAGAAATCCCTGAAATCACAAGAAATCCCTGAAATCACACGTAATCCCTGAAATCGCAAGAAATCCCCGAAATCGCAAGAAATCCCTGAAATCGCAAGTAATCCCGGGAACCACAAGAAATCGCAACTAATTCCTGAAATCACAAGACATCTCTGAAACCACAAGAAATCCCTGAAATCGCAAGAAATCCCTGAAATCACAAGAAATCCCTGAAATCACACGTAATCCCTGAAATCGCAAGAAATCCCTGAAATCACACGTAATCCCTGAAATCGCAAGTAATCCCTGAAACCGCAAGAAAACCCTGAAATCGCAAGAAATCCCTGAAATCGCAAGTAATCCCTGAAACCACAAGAAATCTCTGAAATCACAAGAAATCCCTGAAACCACAAGAAAACCCATGAAAACACAAAAGATTCCTGAAGCCGCAAGAAATCACAATGTAATCTAACTCTGAAATCCCAGAAATCTCTAACATCTTGAAACTTGTAGTCAGGTGAACACTAGTTTTGCGAGCTGTCAACCCTTCGCCCTCGCCCTCGACTTCTCCACAAACGTCGCGTCACGTGATATCGAGAGCAGAGAGGCAAGAGGCGAGTAGTATGCAGCTACACGCCATACTGCCAACACTCGAACATCAAACAACCCCGTCAGCTGAACGCGACGAGAGGCGCCCACTTCACGTGGCCTGGAACCTGGAGCGGTGCACCTTCAGGACGCTCTAATCTCCCCTCATTGTGCAAGACAAGTTACTGCGTCACGAGTCTGGAGTGGCCGAGATTGGAACAAGCTGATAAATAACAATTTCATCGCGAAATACCTTCTTTGGCTCTTTGATATACCTTTGACCTGTACCTTTGACCTATATCTTTGATGATTGAAGGTGATTATTGTTTGTTCAACGACCCCACCAACAGCTAGGTTATACGGGGGTACAAACGAGGCGTTAACAACTCCTGAAATCTGGTGTACACTTGGTATGAAATCTCCCCGAAATCTCCATGAAATTCCTTGAAAACCGAAATTAGGTGTACACCTAATTTACTATAGTTGTTCACCCCTCGGGTGCGAATGAGCAGGTGATTATGAAACTATGAAGTGATGATAAGTGAAACGACGTTTACAAAAACCCATGCCTTATGCGGGACTTGAACCCACGCCCAATGGTGACTTCAGTTTCTGAAGCGATGCCTCAGCTGACCGAGCTACCGAGGGCGGCTATCTGATACTGAATATGAGGCTACTGAGACAAGTGGTCGAGTGGTTATAACACTGAACGGTCCTTCAGGAGACCGGGGTTCGATTCCTGCCATGGTCGACCATCCTGACAGGGGATTTCCGTGGTTTCCCTCTGTCGTTTAGGTCAATACTGAGATGGTTCCTCAACAACAGGCCACGATCGGCTCCTTCCCACCATCCAAAAACACCCAATAAAATAACCTCATCATCCCATCATCCCATATATATCATCACCTCATATAATCGATGGGGTGATGATAGGTGAAAGGACGTTTACAAAACCCCATGTCTTATGCGGGACTCGAACCCACACCCATCTTGACTTCACTTTCTACGGCAGTGCAAAAGTTGACTGAGCCACGGACGCGGCTAATTTCTATATAATACATTTTCATGTTCAAATTGGGTTTCAATTTTTATTCTCACTATAGAGTATTATAAAATTGATCGGTACAAGAATACAGCACCTGACTATTTCAGTATAGGCCTACTCTAATCTCTCGAAAGGAGCGACATATCTTTTGTGTTACTAATTGAAGTCTGATAGCTATTCTCTGTACAATAATTGCAGTGGATAAGCGTGCCATTAGTGACGTGTCCAAACTGTTGCTATCTCTTTCCACACGTGCCTGACTAGCGTAATAATGATCACTAGCGCTACTGTATGGCACGTGACAAAACAAACTTATTCAAACGTTCGTCCTATCATTAGACGCCAACATTGTTTTTTATTGGAACTCACAATTACCTTGTATACATGTACGGAACTTTTCAAAAAATTTACTGAGACCGAGTGTTTAATACACTGAACCGTCATACCGGGGTTCGATTCCATGGTCGACCATCCTGACAGGAGTTTTTCGTGGTTTCTCTCGGTCCTCCAGGTCAATACTGGGAACAGGCCACGACAGACTCTTCCCCACTATCCAAAAACACCTGATGGAATGATGATGGGGAATGATGTCCCATCTTTGCAGGCATACAGATGTTTAATAACCTTCCTACTTTCATCAAAGAGGCTGCCAACGTTGATATTAAAATTTTCAAACATGTTCTTAATCTTACTTATTAGGCAAATGTTTTTATGAAATTAATGAATATTTGATGGATGGAACCATTGGTTAATATATGTGACTCTCCTTCTAAAATCATTCTATTATATCAATTTATTCATGTTGTGTGTTATGCTTTTTAATGTCTGTCCATTGTATTCTTTCATTCTTTTCGACTGTTGAATTTTGTTATTTGATGCTATTATATGATATTTTGGTTATATTGATTATATACCGATAATATGACGTACCAATATCATGTAATTATGATCAAGCATGGAATAAAAGAATCATTATTTTTATTATCTCATATATCATTCACCGACCCTAATAGATAGAGTACGTCGTTAAATCCAATATAAATAAATACACATTTCAAATAGAAACCTGGTTGGGGTTCCTCTCTAGTTTTCCAGATTTCATAATATAGGCCAGTACATTTCAAACAAACTTGGAATAGGATGGTTGGATCCAGAATCGATAAATCGCGGGATTGATTCTGAAGATATAAGAATTCTGAAGATATAAGAATTCTGAAGATATAAGAATTCTGAAGATATAAGAATTCTGAAGATATAAGAATTCTGAAGATTTTGATTCTAAATCAAGTTCTTGAAACGCTCCAACACTGGAAGCCAGAACACTCTTATTGATTGGAACTCATCAATTACCCAGTATACACATAAATGAAACATTCCAAATTGAAACCATGGTTTGAGTTCACTTCTAGTTTTCAAATTTTCATAGGTCTATTTTTATTTATTTATTCATGCATGTTGGGTTCAACGACGCACTGTACAGTATGTACAAGATTCATTGGCGTCGATGAATGATATGTATTTTTTCCTGAATATATATATACACCTGTACCAATTTTGTGATGAATAATTAGGTATGATATAAAAAGATTGAAAAGATGAAAAGTTATTTTATTATGTGTTTTTGGATCGCACGACCAAGGAGTCGGTCGTGGCCTGTTGTTAAGAAATCATCCTAGTATTGATCTGAACGACAGAGGTAAACCACGAAAAAACCCTGTCATGATGGTCGACCACGGCGGGAAACGAACCTCGCACTCCTGAATGACGGTTCAGTGTGCTAGTACTCGACCACTCGTCTCAGTTATACCATATCATTCGAATATGTTTCCCAAGAAAGTACATCTTTCGTCTATACTTCAAGCCTCTAGCACAGACTGATTTATAATCTCTTTGCTGGAAAATTGAAAAAAAAAATACTCGCTCACCGGTTTGCCGAGAGCGAAAGAGAGAACAAGTCGCCATTTTCTTGTATAGCTAAAAACTATTTATATACTTTGTATCTGCTGAAGAAGAAGTTTCCGATCGACCGTTCCTCCTATCCGATTCAATAGTACCGAGCGAGTGTTTCGAACCTTCAACTCTCGCGAATACAAGTATATCAGCATCGACTTCTTACCAATACAAATAAAAACACGTTTCTGTAATCTACAATGTCGCAATGAACGTTCGTCGGAACGGGTTGTGACAGTGGCTTGGATTCGAGCCGTCATGCCAAAGTATTATTGCCGATCCATGAGAGACGAAGGCTCGAACCACCCGTGCGCTAGTGATGTGCAATGGTGGGACTGTCCGATCGGAACCGTCATCTCTTGTGGATACAAATGTGTGTATAATTATTTTTTCAATTATTAGTATTTTGTGGCAGATTGTTGTCCTGCAACGCCAAGTGCAAAAACCTAATGTAGATTTATAGAATAGCTATTTTCTCAACATAATGTGTGAGAATCACTCAAATCATCATTGTAAAACAATGACGGTGAGGCACTAAGCTAAGGCATCCTCCTACTCGGAGGAAAAAAGCTAGTCACGGTGATTTTAAATATATAAATTATCATAAAATGTTAACAGATGCCGAGGGGTTAACAACTCCTGAAATTTGGTGTACACCCGTCATGAAATCTTCCTAAAATCCCTTGAAATCTTCTTGAAATCTTCTTGAAATCCCGTGAAATCTCCCTGAAATCTGAAATCAACTGTACAAAAAATCTACTAGTTGTTTACCCCTCGACAGAAGCGGAATACAAAATCAAAAAAGTGGTTCACAAGATGCAGAAGGAACGTATAAAAAGTGTACTGAAAAAAAAAATGTCCTGAAACTCGACTGTCCCAAAATCCGGCCTACTGTCCTAAGATACGACTGTACTAAAAGTCAACTGTATACCAAACTTGACTGAACTTCTTGAGCAGTCTGTACAGACGTTGCAGTGGCGAGCTCCTCCCAGACACAAATTGGTAACTCCCATTAAATGTTTTATAAATTTTAATGTTATTTTTTTTAATATTAATGGTTAGTTAGGTGGGTAAGGCAAGTGTCAAATAAAAGTTGTGAAGGAGAGACCTACACTTAGTTTTGCATTTTTTTATTTAAAGCAAGTATTTCAATTATTATTCTTAGAAATCATTTATACTGCAGTCAAAATTAGCTTCAATATTTCAGTCTTATAAATTAGCTTCAATATTTCAGTTTTGAATTAGCTTCATCTTCAAAATTGTATTTGTATGTTCCTATTATCCTCTCTGAATTTGAATGTATCTGTTATTTTGTGTCGATAGGCAACCCGATGTACATGGGCAGAATCTCAATAAAGATTCATGTATCCAGAGTAGGCCTACAATGTAGATCTGTCTGAAGATGAGGCAAATACAGTCCAGTAACTAAGTGAAACACCTTTTAAATCTCGATAATATTATATATATACACATCAACGATTATTATATGCAATGTACAATTTTATGGTTATATATTGATTGACTGTTTGCTTAACGACCCCACCAACAGCTAGGTTATACGGGGGTACGAATGAGCAGATGATTATGAAATTATGAAGTGATGATAAGTGAAAGGACGTTCAACAAAAACACGTGCCTTATGCGGAATTCGAACCCACGTCCAACGATGATATCAGTTTCTGAAGCGGTGCCTCAGCTGATTGAGCTACCGAGGGCGGTTTATGGTTATATCTTTCGACTAATTATTAGTCCGTCCTTATTGAAATATGTATAATGTACTTTCCTTGAAAACTATTATAGTAATATTGGAAGTTGAGCATATTATTTTCGGTGTTTTTCATATTTCCACTAAACAATTGTCCCATCTTACGATTTAAGTACCTTTGGAATGAATCTATATCTTGTATCGTCTACCTCTAACTATCTTGTATCTTCTATATTGAATTTTTTTCTCAATGTATCTTGTATCTGAAATAATTTACTAATAATCAACTCAATTGATTTTCTGTTCTCCAGAGACATGACATGAGTATTACCGATTCTTGAAAAAAAAAAAAAAAAAAAGAATCGAGTTAATGTCTACGTCACGACTCAGAAAAAAGGCCGCGGGCCCTAGAGAACAAATAAATTGATTATAATTTCTGTAACTCAGATATGATGATTTTCGGTTTTCTCTAAAATTAAAGAAATAAATAGGCCTATCGTTATTGTTGGTTATAAAATTAAGTTTCTGGGTTGTGATCACCTTCAACCATAAACAAAATAACAAAAAAAAATCCCCGAAAAAGCCTAATTACACTTTCGTTTCCCACACATTCCAACGCGCACATATGTCGATCGAATTCGATACTGCCAGTGATCAGCTGTGCAGATATACCGACGTGACGTAATCGGTCGGGGAAGAGTGAAAGTGTGCGAGTGATCGAGTGATCATGTTTTTAGGGAGTTGTGAGGCTGTATACGGGCAGCAATCGGGCAGTCGTTGACGGTCAAACTACTACTGGCTGTACGGCAATTGGCCCTGGCAAAAAGCGGCCTCGTGTCGGTGTCCTACTGACCCACTGACTGACTGACTGACTGATGGTTGTGGTTACAGGCAGATCGATAACGCAGTATTTCTGTTGCGACTCGCATTATTTATACTGGGTTTCGGTGGCCAAAACCGAAGGGTTAATAACTTCTGAAATCTGGTTTACACTTGTCATGAAATCTTACTGAAATTTCTTGAAATCCCTTGAAATCTTCTTGAAATCCCTTGAAATATGAAATCAGGTGTACACCAAATTCACAGTTGTTTACCCCTCGGCCAAAACTAACTCTTCAAAGTATTTGATAGATTGGAATGAATGAATCACTGTAAACTCGTTTGATTGATGTTTATACTATTAATTAATGTTTATAAGAGCCAGTGTTACGAATCATAGTTTCTAGTACTAATCCGATTAGTAACTATCAGTAAAGGTTATTTATCCGATAACTATTAGTTGAGGTTATTAATTATAATTTCAATTATTCTTTGGAATGGTAATTTCGCCCTTATGTTGATGCCCTGTCCAAACGATCCCATCTTTTATCCATAACCTTTTGGGAACAATAATTTTGTATCAAGTTTCGATGTTATTTAAAAAAAAAAATAGTTAGGGTATGAGAATAACATATGTAACTGGCAGATCGATATGGCAGTGGAACGCATTTTTTTTTATATATTTGGTTTAACGACGCACTGTACTGATGACTACGATCTGTTGGCGTCACTGAATGTATATGAGATGATGGGATGGTGAGATAAAACCCTATTTTATTGGGTGTTTTTGGATATGGGCAGGCATTCGGTCGTGGCCTGTTACCATTCCTCATATATCTGTAACCATCCCAATTCACCTATAAACGACAGCTAGAGGGAAACCACGAAAAACGTACAGCTGTCAGGATGGTCGACCATGGCGGGAATCGAACCCCGGTCTTCTGAATGACGGTTCTTTGTGCTAGACACTCGACCACTCGTCTCAGTGGATCGTAGTATTTCTGGTGCGACTCGCATTATATTATATTTATACTGGGTTTTTGTTTCTAAAATCAACTTGTCGAAGTCTTGGCAAGATTGGAATGGATTACATGGATTTACAAATCTTAGTCAAGTGTTCATACTCTAATTATTAGTCAAGGTACAACAATATCATATGTAACTAAAGGTTATAACCACATAACCATTGCTAAATCCACTAACTATCAATTGATAAAACTAATAGATATAAACATGTCTGGATTTCACAATATATATATGAGATTGAATACAGCAAATTCAACATTTATTAAGGCCCGGTTTCACGAATCTGGATTAAGCAATAGTTAGTGGATTGACTTGTTATCACCATTGATTACATATGTTATTTTCGTACCTTTATTTAATAGTTATTGGATTAGCACCCTAATCTAACCCTAACTAAGATTGGTAAAACCGGGCCTGAACATAATTAATATTCCACTTAAGTCAGGTCGAGGAGTGGTTTCTTTATTCTATGGTAGGGCCTCTCAAAAACCGTAAATAGGGCCTCTCAAAAACCGTAAATGGGGCCTCTCAAAAATCGTAAATAGGGCCTCTCAAAAACCGTAAATAGGGCCTCTCACAAATGCCGGCCCTGAGCCAATCAAGCCGGCACACACTAACATATTCAAAATATTTATAATATAGGCCTATATCAGGATTGAAAAACATATGGAATCGTATTTAAATAATACGTTCTCATACATATATTGTATCCACGAAAGAAATCCATTGTGAAATTAACAATTGTACAACTTCGACAATATTACCTAATCTCGACGCTTTTGAAATAATCATACAATGGCATTCATACAATGGCGTAATTGTTCATTTATATTGAATGTTTTATCAAAGTTTCAAAAACCAGTACGCCCTCTACAAAAAAACAAACATAATTTTTCAGTACTGGTATTGTATTTTTTAAACTGAGGCATACAGGCTGATTGCTCGACATGCTGCAGACTTCCAATTTGTGCATGATCACTCAGACGGATAATTGTCCATGAATGTTCAAAAAAAAAAATATATATATATATATATATATATATATATATATATATATATATATATATATATATATATATATATATATATATATCGGTAGTTTTGGCCAACACTCCGGATCTTGCCTTTGTCACACCGCTCCATAAAGACTCATGACATTTTCGGACTGTACACTCCTGAAAGTGTCTGGTGTGAGCACAGAAAAAAACGTGCAACAAAAATGCTTTCCGTAACCGCAGGGCTTGTCCGATCAAGTCCGAGATATTTACAATTGCACTCAAAAGATAGATTTCACCTTACTTGGTGAAAAATAAATTATTTATTTATTTAATAATGGGCGGTGAGTGAGAGGGCGGTGGGGGGCAAGGGGCGGGGAGGCAATGCGACACTGGCCCCGCCATGGAAATGAGAAAATGACGTAAAACATAACAGTGGAGAAAAATATGTATTCTTTATTAGCTGAACATAAGAGTGCATGGATTTGATTTGGTGAAATGTCAGGGTTTTTTTTGTGATAAATTTCGAACGTTATAAGATATCAAAATTCTAGTTCGGGGCGAGGAGTAAACAACTAGTAAATTTAGTGTACATCTGATTTCAGAATTCAAGGGGTTTCAGGGAATTTCATGGGATTTCAAGAAGATTTCAAGAAGATTTCAAGAAGATTTCAAGAAGATTTCAAGAAGATTTCAAGAAGATTTAAAGGGATTTCAAGAAGATTTCAAGGGATTTCAAAAAGATTTCAAGGTATTTCAAGAAGATTTCAAGAAGTTTTCAAGGGATTTCAAGAAGATTTCAAGGTATTTCAAAAAGATTTCAAGGGATTTCAAGAAGATTTCAAGAAGATTTCAAGAAGATTTCAAGAAGATTTCAAGAAGATTTCAAGAAGATTTCAAGAAGATTTCAAGAAGATTTCAAGGGATTTCAAGAAGATTTCAAGAAGATTTCAAGAAGATTTCAAGAAGATTTCAAGAAGATTTCAAGAAGATTTCAAGAAGATTTCAAGAAGATTTCAAGAAGATTTCAAGAAGATTTCAAGAAGATTTCAAGAAGATTTCAAGAAGATTTCAAGAAGATTTCAAGGGATTTCAAGAAGATTTCAAGAAGATTTCAAGAAGATTTCAAGGGATTTCAAGAAGATTTCAAGAAGATTTCAAGAGATTTCAAGAAGATTTCAAGAAGATTTCAAGAAGATTTCAAGAAGATTTCAAGAAGATTTCAAGAAGATTTCAAGGGATTTCAAGAAGATTTCAAGAAGATTTCAAGAAGATTTCAAGGGATTTCAAGAAGATTTCAAGAAGATTTCAAGAGATTTCAAGAAGATTTCAAGGGATTTCAAGAAGATTTCAAGAAGATTTCAAGAAGATTTCAAGAAGATTTAAAGAGATTTCAAGAAGATTTCAAGGGATTTCAAAAAGATTTCAAGGTATTTCAAGAAGATTTCAAGAAGTTTTCAAGGGATTTCAAGAAGATTTCAAGGTATTTCAAAAAGATTTCAAGGGATTTCAAGAAGATTTCAAGAAGATTTCAAGGGATTTCAAGAAGATTTCAAGAAGATTTCAAGGTATTTCAAGAAGATTTCAAGGTATTTCAAGAAGATTTCAAGGGATTTCAAGAAGATTTCATGGGATTTCAAGAAGATTTCAAGGGATTTCAAGAAGATTTCAAGGTATTTCAAGAAGATTTCAAGAAGTTTTCAAGGGATTTCAAGAAGATTTCAAGGTATTTCAAGAAGATTTCAAGAAGATTTCAAGAAGATTTCATGGGATTTCAAGAAGATTTCAAGGGATTTCAAGAAGATTTCAAGAAGATTTCAAGGTATTTCAAGAAGATTTCAAGGTATTTCAAGCAGATTTCAAGAAGTTTTCAAGGGATTTCAAGAAGATTTCAAGGTATTTCAAGAAGATTTCAAGAAGTTTTCAAGGGATTTCAAGAAGATTTCAAGGTATTTCAAAAAGATTTCAAGGGATTTCAAGAAGATTTAAAGAAGATTTAAAGGGATTTCAAGAAGATTTCAAGGTATTTCAAAAAGATTTAAAGGGATTTCAAGAAGATTTCAAGAAGATTTCAAGGGATTTCAAGAAGATTTCAAGGTATTTCAAGAAGATTTAAAGGGATTTCAAGAAGATTTCAAGGTATTTCAAAAAGATTTCAAGGTATTTCAAGAAGATTTCAAGAAGTTTTCAAGGGATTTCAAGAAGATTTCAAGGTATTTCAAGAAGATTTAAAGGGATTTCAAGAAGATTTCAAGGTATTTCAAAAAGATTTCAAGGTATTTCAAGAAGATTTCAAGAAGTTTTCAAGGGATTTCAAGAAGATTTCAAGGTATTTCAAAAAGATTTCAAGGGATTTCAAGAAGATTTCAAGAAGATTTCAAGGGATTTCAAGAAGATCTAAAGGGATTTCAAGAAGATTTCAAGGTATTTCAAAAAGATTTCATGGGATTTCAAGAAGATTTCAAGGGATTTCAAGAAGATTTCAAGGTATTTCAAAAAGATTTAAAGGGATTTCAAGAAGATTTCAAGAAGATTTCAAGGTATTTCAAGAAGATTTCAAGGTATTTCAAGAAGATTTCAAGGGATTTCAAGAAGATTTCAAGGTATTTCAAAAAGATTTAAAGGGATTTCAAGAAGATTTCAAGGTATTTCAAAAAGATTTCAAGGTATTTCAAGAAGATTTCAAGAAGTTTTCAAGGGATTTCAAGAAGATTTCAAGGTATTTCAAGAAGATTTAAAGGGATTTCAAGAAGATTTCAAGGTATTTCAAAAAGATTTCAAGGTATTTCAAGAAGATTTCAAGAAGTTTTCAAGGGATTTCAAGAAGATTTCAAGGTATTTCAAAAAGATTTAAAGGGATTTCAAGAAGATTTCAAGAAGATTTCAAGGGATTTCAAGAAGATTTCAAGGTATTTCAAGAAGATTTAAAGGGATTTCAAGAAGATTTCAAGGTATTTCAAAAAGATTTCAAGGTATTTCAAGAAGATTTCAAGAAGTTTTCAAGGGATTTCAAGAAGATTTCAAGGTATTTCAAGAAGATTTAAAGGGATTTCAAGAAGATTTCAAGGTATTTCAAAAAGATTTCAAGGTATTTCAAGAAGATTTCAAGAAGATTTCAAGAAGATTTCAAGAAGATTTCAAGAAGATTTAAAGGGATTTCAAGAAGATTTCAAGGGATTTCAAAAAGATTTCAAGGTATTTCAAGAAGATTTCAAGAAGTTTTCAAGGGATTTCAAGAAGATTTCAAGGTATTTCAAGCAGATTTCAAGAAGTTTTCAAGGGATTTCAAGAAGATTTCAAGGTATTTCAAGAAGATTTCAAGAAGTTTTCAAGGGATTTCAAGAAGATTTCAAGGTATTTCAAGAAGATTTCAAGAAGTTTTCAAGGGATTTCAAGAAGATTTCAAGGTATTTCAAGAAGATTTCAAGAAGATTTCAAGAAGATTTCAAGGGATTTCAAGAAGATTTCAAGGGATTTCAAGAAGATTTCAAGAAGATTTCAAGGTATTTCAAGAAGATTTCAAGGTATTTCAAGAAGATTTCAAGAAGTTTTCAAGGGATTTCAAGAAGATTTCAAGGTATTTCAAGAAGATTTCAAGAAGATTTCAAGGTATTTCAAGAAGATTTCAAGGTATTTCAAGAAGATTTCAAGGGATTTCAAGAAGATTTCAAGAAGATTTCATGGGATTTCAAGAAGATTTCAAGGGATTTCAAGAAGATTTCAAGAAGATTTCAAGAAGATTTCAAGAAGATTTCAAGAAGATTTAAAGGGATTTCAAGGTATTTCAAGAAGATTTCAAGAAGTTTTCAAGGGATTTCAAGAAGATTTCAAGGTATTTCAAAAAGATTTCAAGGGATTTCAAGAAGATTTCAAGAAGATTTCAAGGGATTTCAAGAAGATTTCAAGGTATTTCAAGAAGATTTAAAGGGATTTCAAGAAGATTTCAAGGTATTTCAAAAAGATTTCAAGGTATTTCAAGAAGATTTCAAGAAGTTTTCAAGGGATTTCAAGAAGATTTCAAGGTATTTCAAAAAGATTTCAAGGGATTTCAAGAAGATTTCAAGAAGATTTCAAGGGATTTCAAGAAGATCTAAAGGGATTTCAAGAAGATTTCAAGGTATTTCAAAAAGATTTCATGGGATTTCAAGAAGATTTCAAGGGATTTCAAGAAGATTTCAAGGTATTTCAAAAAGATTTAAAGGGATTTCAAGAAGATTTCAAGAAGATTTCAAGGTATTTCAAGAAGATTTCAAGGTATTTCAAGAAGATTTCAAGGGATTTCAAGAAGATTTCAAGGTATTTCAAAAAGATTTAAAGGGATTTCAAGAAGATTTCAAGGTATTTCAAAAAGATTTCAAGGTATTTCAAGAAGATTTCAAGAAGTTTTCAAGGGATTTCAAGAAGATTTCAAGGTATTTCAAGAAGATTTAAAGGGATTTCAAGAAGATTTCAAGGTATTTCAAAAAGATTTCAAGGTATTTCAAGAAGATTTCAAGAAGTTTTCAAGGGATTTCAAGAAGATTTCAAGGTATTTCAAAAAGATTTAAAGGGATTTCAAGAAGATTTCAAGAAGATTTCAAGGGATTTCAAGAAGATTTCAAGGTATTTCAAGAAGATTTAAAGGGATTTCAAGAAGATTTCAAGGTATTTCAAAAAGATTTCAAGGTATTTCAAGAAGATTTCAAGAAGTTTTCAAGGGATTTCAAGAAGATTTCAAGGTATTTCAAGAAGATTTAAAGGGATTTCAAGAAGATTTCAAGGTATTTCAAAAAGATTTCAAGGTATTTCAAGAAGATTTCAAGAAGTTTTCAAGGGATTTCAAGAAGATTTCAAGGTATTTCAAAAAGATTTCAAGGGATTTCAAGAAGATTTCAAGAAGATTTCAAGGGATTTCAAGAAGATCTAAAGGGATTTCAAGAAGATTTCAAGGTATTTCAAAAAGATTTCATGGGATTTCAAGAAGATTTCAAGGGATTTCAAGAAGATTTCAAGGTATTTCAAAAAGATTTCATGGGATTTCAAGAAGATTTCAAGGGATTTCAAGAAGATTTCAAGAAGATTTCAAGGTATTTCAAGAAGATTTCAAGGGATTTCAAGAAGATTTCAAGGGATTTCAAGAAGATTTCAAGAAGATTTCAAGGTATTTCAAGAAGATTTCAAGGTATTTCAAGAAGATTTCAAGAAGTTTTCAAGGGATTTCAAGAAGATTTCAAGGTATTTCAAAAAGATTTCAAGAAGATTTCAAGAAGTTTTCAAGGTATTTCAAGAAGAATTCAAGGGATATCAAGAAGATTTCAAGAAGATTTCATCGATGCACTCTACTGATGATATTGGCGTCGGTGAATGATATATGAGATGATAGGATAAGGGGTGCAGATTATTTTATTAGATGTGAGTGGGAAGAAGTCGGTCGTGGCTTTTTGTTAAGAACTATCCCTGAACGACAGAGGGAAACCACGAAAAAACCCCGTCAGGATGGACGACCATGGCGGGAATCGAACCCCGGTCTCCTGAATGACGGTTCAGTGTTGTAACCACTCTGTCACATGTCTCGGTAACAAACCAATTGACAAATGAAGTATTATTGATGAGCGTAGCGAAGTCTCCATCCCACTCTTATAGGGCTTTGTCTGTGTGTTTTTTTTTTTTTTTCTTTTTTTTTTTTTTGTTTGTAAGCACTCCACAGGTCGCAAGGGTTGACTGATCAACATGAAACTTTTTTTGTACACCCAAACTCATCCAACTTAGAACTGTATAGTTTTTGGGATGAATCGGTCGGACCGATTTTGAGAATCATCATCTCAAAGTTTCTAAAAACCCCATAAGATTTGGCTGGGCGGAAAATGTTGAAAAATAAAATCTTTCCAAATGGGATGAAATTTTCTCTAAATGTGTATACATGGATTTTACACATTATTACGATTTTTTAAGCAATTCTGATCAGTCGTTTTGGAGAAAAAAAATAAAATGACTGATAATATTCATAAAATATATCATAAAAATTATGACAGAATTAAGTTGTCGAGATTCACTGCTTTCTAGATTCAAGAGTTGACCAACAATGAAGTATTTTTTATATGCGTCAAGGTGTGTAGAATACCAGAGTCAATGAAGTGGCAAGAGTAGAACTTCTTTAACGACTTTTATAGCTTATTCAGATATCAAGGTGTGTAGAATACCAAAGTCGATAAAGTAGCAAGGGTAAAACTATTTCAAGGACTTTTATACCTTATTGAGATATCTCGCTCATCTTACAACGCATATTTCGCGTTTGACTAGTATAAGAGAAAATGATATGAAAGACATTTGTATAATTATTATTACTAAAATACTGATACACGACTAATACTAGAAATACTGAGAAAAAAACTGAGGTCAGTGGCTAGCACAGTAAACCGTCATTCAGGCAGGAGACCAGGGTTTGATTCCAGCCATGGTCGACCATCCTGACAAGAATTTTTCGTGGTTTCTCTCTGTCGTTCAGGTAGATACTTGATGGGATGGTTCCGTAACAGGCCACGATCGACTCCTTTCGACCGTCTAAAAACACTTGATGAAATAAATGTTCATCTCACCATCTCATTCATCACTCACCGACGCCAATAGATCTTATGTCATCAATACAGTGCGTCGTTAACACAATATAAATACATTAGTAGGCCTATGCATTATAACAATGTACGAAGTCTCTTGTAAATAGCATAGGCCTATGGAAAAGTATTCATTTTTCCTGAATGAATGAATATTAGGGTTTTAAGGCGCATCGACAGCGACGTCATTTGGCGCCTTTTCCTATCACATTTAAAAATTTGATCAATAATCAGAACTAATCACCACTGAATGAAAATAATCAAGGTGAAAAATCAATGTTGCATACGGTAATTATATAAATACCACACAAGTTTAAAAAATATTCAACTCCACTATTTTCTCCACCTGTAAAAAAAAAAATCCTCCTCCCTCCCCCACACACAAGAAAAACGAAAACGAAAATCTATGGAGCCCGACATTATAATCCAGCCCGCAGAAGACAACGATGTCATACACCGCTGTCTATCGACCATATCCTGTACCAAATTCCATTTCACCTGCTCTCTCTCTCTCTCTCTCTCTCTCTCTCTCTCTCTCTCTCTCTCTCTCTCTCTCTCTCTCTCTCTCTCTCTCTCTCTCTCTCTCTCTCTCTCTCCTCCCCCTCCCCCCCTCCCCCCTCTCTCTCTCTCCGTCAATGTTGCAATCAAACATGTTTCACTCATATATTAATTACTGATACGTATTTACATTACACATGATGATATAATACACATACGGTAATCATATACACGTATGCATGTTTCTACTTTATAGCATGGCATTCGCCTCTATATGTATGTATACACACCATCACGATACAATACAATCATTATTAGTTGGATGAGCGTAGCGAAGACTCAATTACACTGTACTTGAAAAATCGAAGGTGTTTTTTTTTTTTTTTTTGTTTTTTTTTTGTTTTTTTGTTCGCGCTCTACAGGTCAAACAAAAATTCAGATCATGATGAAACTTGGCACACACATGAACCCCTATCTGACTTGATGCTGTATAGTTTTGAGGCAAAATCGGTTAAACAATTCTTGAGATAAATCATTTTGAAGTTTTCAAAAAACCCATATGAATAAGCCAGGCGGAAAAAATGACAAAGTGAATGTTCTCCGAAATTTTTCAAATTTTCACAGAACTCGAACAACATAATAATACACATTATTCCGAACTTTTACTCAAATCGGATCAGCCGTTTTGATGTAAAAGAATATATAATGTTATTTGTGTCAATTATTCAAAGCTATTAAGATACCTATTAAATCAAAGCAACAAGTGTCACCACTTGATTATAAACGATTAAAACAAAGCCTTCTTTATTATCACATAATTATTAGAGGAAAATAAGATGGCAGTGATGTAATGGTTTGGATCTCAAGGTGTATATATATATATATAATAACCAATCCAAAGATAAGTTGATATGTTCCAGCTCATCCATCAACGCGGAAACACATACGCGTTTGCCTAGTGTATTATTCAATTTGGAAATTATATTACCGTAATTATATAGTTGCAATCCCCTTAGGTATGTAGTATTTTATTGACATTTATAGACTTACAGTTAAAATTGAAGAATTGCAAATATTCAAGTCAAAACGCAAGAGCAGATTGACAAATACAACAATACTTGAAATTTGTCGAAATGTATACAAAAGCACGTATCTGATTTCGCCACTACACAGAATAATTCCATACTGCGAACAGCTAATTCAATTGATGTATTATAATACCTGTAATTGGATGAGCGAAGCGAAGACTCAATTACACTATACCGAAAAAAAAGTGCCTGTTTTTTTTTTTGTTTTTTTGTTTTTTTGTTCGCGCTCCACAGGTCAGACAAAAATTCAAAATCAGTTGAAACTTGGCACACACATGAACCCCTATCTGATTTGATGCTGTAGTTTTGAGGCACGATCGGTTGAACAACTTCTGAGAAAACTCATTCCAAAGTTTTCAAAAATCCCATTAGAATAAGCCGGAGGAAAACATTCGTGAAAAATATTTCATCTGAGAGGATTCAAATTCTCAGAGAATTCCAATCTGATAATGATACACATTATTCCGAACTTTTACTCAAATCGGATCAGCCGTTTCGATGTTAAAAAATATATAATGTTATTTGTGTCAATTATTCAAAGCTATTAAGATACCTATTAAATCAAAGCAACAAGTGTCACCACTTGATTGTAAACGATTGAAACAAAGCCTTCTTTATTATTATATAAATTATTAATGAAAAATAAGATGGCAGTGATGTAATGGTTTGGATCTCAAGGTGTATATATATATATATAATAACCAATCCAAAGATAAGTTGATATGTTCCAGCTCATCCATCAACGCGGAAACACATAACGCGTTTGCCTAGTATAGGATCACATACATCGCTATAAAGGAGAGCCGAATAACTGTGGATGTACATTTATACAGCCATATTGGAAAGGGATTCATGTTGATAGCAAGGTTGATGTTATTAGTCAATTTAGCTCGGCTAACTTGCCTCGAAAAATGTCTTTGTCTTTGGATGGATCTTTGAGTAATATATTATTAACAGATATTGTAACAATATTATATTATTAACAGATAACTCCAAATGTATATGATGAATACATTTATTAATCTGTCTGAATTGTTTGTTTTAATTCTGGTTTCAAATTGTTGCGGTTGAATCGATTTAGCGAAATGGCAGATTTTTGATGGATATATATTTTTGGTTATCGAAATTCTAATACAGGAGAAACTCATATATTTTTAATACCTTCGGAATGATGTGAAATAAAATAATTAAGCTTAGATTCTAACCAAGATGCATTGAGGGTTGCATTGGTTTGCCGCCGAGAGATGGTGACTTTATCACTAATTCGAAAACACGATCCATTTCCTGAGTACTTTTCAGAGAAATATTGATCGCTGCTCTATCTGGTGTTCTTTGTAGAAACGGCTGATAGGCTGACAAACTTGATGCCAGCTACCGAGACGCGTGGCCGAGTGGTAAAACACTGAACCGTCATTCGGGAGACCGGGGTTCGATTCCCGCCATGGTCGACCATCCTGACAGGGGTTTTTCGGGTTTCCCTCTGTCGTTCAGGTTGATACTGGGATGATTCCTTAACAACAGGCCACGACCGATTCCTTCCCACCATCCGAAACACCTGATAAAATGACCTTTCATCTCATCATCCCATCATCTCATTCATCATCCACCGACGCCAATGGATCGAAAAACCGCTAAAACCCAATATATATATTGATGCCAGCTGTTATTAGCTGGGCCGACGTCATTGAGTAAAGTTAATTCCTTTTATCACCACTTATCTACGCACGGTCAATAGTTCTTCAACAGTGGCCCGTGAATTGGAGCATATTTTCAACATGGAAGGGATAGGAAGTGAGGACACCATCGCCAACCGGCAAACCTACGCAACCCTCAATGCATCTCGATTCTAGCATTTTATAAGCTGAAACATGTGTTTTCAAGCTGTAGAAATATGAAAATTATGCGATTCAAGTGGAACAAGTTTTACTTAACTCATCTTCAGGTTATTGAGAATATCTGTGATTCCAGTGTGTTATAGAATTCTGATATCCAATACCGCTCGAAAGTTATCACCTAAAAACTGATGTTTCGCTAAATCGACTATACCATGTGCTCGTAATGTATAGAAATCAGATGAAAACGGGTGACGAAATGACTACGGTGTGTAATTTAGCGACTAGCAAGCCTTGCTTGTTCTTTAACGTCCACACCCGCCCGACTGGCTCAGTCACTCGAGGCTCTGCTTTGGAAACCCCTTGAAGTCGAGTCAGGTAGCGTGGGTTCGAGTCCCGCATAAGGCACGGGTTAGAGTCTCGCATGAGGCACGAGTTTTTATAGCGTCCTTTTTCTTATTTCAAGTTTTTTTTCAATATATATTGGGTCTAATGACACATTATAATGATAACTGAGATCTATTGGCATCGGATGAATGGTGGGATGATGAGATAAATGTTTCTTAGGCATTAGAAAGGATAATGAGAAGGAAGCGGTCGTGGCCTATATTGTAGGAACCATCCAAGCATTAGCTTAGACTACGCTGTAAAGAAAAACGCTGTAAAGATGGATGGTGGCGGGGATCGAACCGGGTCCGATATACCCTTTACCTCCCGGATCACACGAAGCGAGCACGTTAACCACTGCGCTGCATGTGCCGGTTTCAAGGTTCTTATCATCCGTATTCCGTACCCCCCAAAAATCTAGCTGTTCGTGGGGTCGATAATCACCATTTGAAAAATATCATTTTTTTCCCCCACCATATTACTTATTTATACGTACCGGAACCGGAAGGTATATTCATCTAGTTTCCATTCTAAGACAATCGGATTCCATTTTCCGATAACCTTGAGTTTTAAAGCGTACAATATTGAAATTATATTATATTATTCTATAATGGTTAATTACAAGGCTGAGAAATTTAAAATTCCAAAGTTCCTTGGTGTTTAGAAACCAAGCGTTAAGAATGCTTCATGCAATATGACTGGCGAAATGTGCTAACGGTAATTGCCTTTTTTCCATTTATATTAGGTTCAACGACGCACTTTACTGATGACTATGATCTATTGGTGTTGGTGAATGATGAGATGTTGGGATGAGGAGATGAAAGGTTATTTTATCAGGGTTTTTTGGATAGTGGGAAGGAGTCACTGAATGATAGAGGGAAACCACAAAAAAAAAACTCTCAGGATGGTAGTCGACCATGGCGGGAATCGAACCCTAGTCTCCTGAATGATGGTTCGGTGAGCTAACCACTCAACCACCAGTCTCAGTAACAACTGCTAATAATTATAAAGAAATGAGTGATAAATGTCATTGCGCGCCTGTCTTCTTATTTTTGTAAGTTGTTGTACTTGCAACTCAGTGGCGGAGCAAAAAACAAATGAGGGCCCTCCACTGCTCTCCGTAAAATCACGAACTCGTGATGATTTTCTTACGTTTTTTTCAAGCAAACTCAATATTCGGATACTGTGTTACAGAAGCCCACATCAGTGACCGTAGCCAAACGCCTTAGTTATACCTTCACATCTTTTGTACCCCCCCCCCCCCCCCCTCTTGATAGTTAATCAGCCATGTCCATGATTCACGCCATGAATATTATAAAATCAATCACTAAACAATCTTCGAATTAAATAATTTTTGAATAAATTTAATAATTGATAATTAATTAATTAATTATAATCATTTTTTCCAACTTATAATGCTGTGTTACGGACTTTTGGAAACTGAAACATTTTCATCTGCGGCGGAAAATTATGGTCACAGACAGCGCAGTCCACGTGTTGTAGTTCATTGGTTTTAAATAATCAAAATGGGGTGGTAAGATCGACCCTGTGGTGCCCCATCCAAACGATCCTACTTGTCATACATAGCCTAAATTGGGAAACAATGATTCCGATTCAAGTTTTGATGTTATTAAAAAAACAAAAAATCTCAGACAGATAATTCCAGAAAAAATCGCCAGAAAACCTCTCGCCCCCACTGCTCTCGCGGTATAGTTACGCCACTGCTGCAACTTTTACTGCAGAGTGTATATATAGCGCCATCAGCGACTACCAGAATCAGTGTACATGCCTAGTGACGTCACCAGGTGGGCCGTTTCGTGTGCTCGCTCTGGCTGGCAACTGCATGAATAATATTCGCAAATTAACCCTCAGGGTTGATACCCACTAATATATTTCACATCCACACCAACCGAGTGACCAAACGTTTCCGGAACACACTAATATATATCATTCATTTCGCTCACAATCGTATCGATACGATTAGTGTCAAGGCCGTATTAAGAGGCCTCTTTACATCTTGCCTATACCAGCTTGATTGCAGACGTTCGGGAGCCAAGTTGGCAAAGGAAAACCAATCATCGTATCAATTACATACAGTTTTCGATTAAATAATCACCAGTTTTCCATACGAGCTCGCTCGAAGAGCTTTAGTTCGTGGTATGTTTTCAACCCTTTCAGAATAATTGTCAAAAATCAACATGTTTCTACCTGTTTTTCATTATTTTTACGATTTTTTTAGAGTGATATAATATGAAATTATGATTTTTAATTAACGTAGAGGCACAGGTATACTCATTGTTGTTTCGTTCTAAAAAGAATTAGACTGATTGGTCCCACCGTTTACCAACCATGTGTTGGGAGCCAAAGGCCTGTATTGGCGCTTTTTGTCCTGTTTTGACCGTTCCCTGCAGGTTATACTCATAGGTTGTGAGATGTCAAGTGGCCTCTTAAGGGGGGCGCCGAAGAGCGAATACTGAAATAGCTATACTACCAAGAGTGTAGGAGGGCTTGGCATTCAGGCATGCCGTAGAAGAGGTGATTTTTCGGGGAATTAGAGCACAAAGGAGCTGTGTTAGGGTTTTTGGGTTACGTTATGATCGTTTCCTCGAATAGGCCATCCTCTTTCCAAGTAAACACGCCAAGCCACGTTCACTCTTGGTAGTATCTTCATTCCAGTATTCGCTTTTCAGCATCCCGTTTCAAATATTTGAGGAGTCAAATTTCCAGTGGGAACC